>OY726528.1:1092079-1767405 GCA_963383655.1 Bathymodiolus septemdierum
CATGTAGAAAAACTAGGAAGACATCTTTAAGTAACACATGGACTTTCTCTAGGTCCTAAAATATAATGTTAAAATGTAGAAAAACTAGGAAGACATCTTTAAGTAACACATGGACTTTCTCTAGGTCCTAAAATATAATGTTAAAATGTAGAAAAACTAGGAAGACATCTTTAAGTAACACATGGACTTTCTCTAGGTTCCTAAAATATAATGTTAAAATGTAGAAAAACTAGGAAGACATCTTTAAGTAACACATGGACTTTCTCTAGGTCCTAAAATATAATGTTAACATGTAGAAAAACTAGGAAGACATCTTTAAGTAACACATGGACTTTCTCTAGGTCCTAAAATATAATGTTAAAATGTAGAAAAACTAGGAAGACATCTTTAAGTAACACATGGACTTTCTCTAGGTCCTAAAATATAATGTTAAAATGTAGAAAAACTAGGAAGACATCTTTAAGTAACACATGGACTTTCTCTAGGTCCTAAAATATAATGTTAAAATGTAGAAAAACTAGGAAGACATCTTTAAGTAACACATGGACTTTCTCTAGGTCCTAAAATATAATGTTAAAATGTAGAAAAACTAGGAAGACATCTTTAAGTAACACATGGACTTTCTCTAGGTCCTAAAATATAATGTTAAAATGTAGAAAAACTAGGAAGACATCTTTAAGTAACACATGGACTTTCTCTAGGTCCTAAAATATAATGTTAACATGTAGAAAAACTAGGAAGACATCTTTAAGTAACACATGGACTTTCTCTAGGTCCTAAAATATAATGTTAAAATGTAGAAAAACTAGGAAGACATCTTTAAGTAACACATGGACTTTCTCTAGGTCCTAAAATATAATGTTAAAATGTAGAAAAACTAGGAAGACATCTTTAAGTAACACATGGACTTTCTCTAGGTCCTAAAATATAATGTTAAAATGTAGAAAAACTAGGAAGACATCTTTAAGTAACACATGGACTTTCTCTAGGTCCTAAAATATAATGTTAACATGTAGAAAAACTAGGAAGACATCTTTAAGTAACACATGGACTTTCTCTAGGTCCTAAAATATAATGTTAACATGTAGAAAAACTAGGAAGACATCTTTAAGTAACACATGGACTTTCTCTAGGTCCTAAAATATAATGTTAAAATGTAGAAAAACTAGGAAGACATCTTTAAGTAACACATGGACTTTCTCTAGGTCCTAAAATATAATGTTAACATGTAGAAAAACTAGGAAGACATCTTTAAGTAACACATGGACTTTCTCTAGGTCCTAAAATATAATGTTAAAATGTAGAAAAACTAGGTAGACATCTTTAAGTAACACATGGACTTTCTCTAGGTCCTAAAATATAATGTTAACATGTAGAAAAACTAGGAAGACATCTTTAAGTAACACATGGACTTTCTCTAGGTCCTAAAATATAATGTTAACATGTAGAAAAACTAGGAAGACATCTTTAAGTAACACATGGACTTTCTCTAGGTCCTAAAATATAATATTAAAATGTAGAAAAACTAGGAAGACATCTTTAAGTAACACATGGACTTTCTCTAGGTCCTAAAATATAATGTTAAAATGTAGAAAAACTAGGTAGACATCTTTAAGTAACACATGGACTTTCTCTAGGTCCTAAAATATAATGTTAAAATGTAGAAAAACTAGGAAGACATCTTTAAGTAACACATGGACTTTCTCTAGGTTCTAAAATATAATGTTAACATGTAGAAAAACTAGGAAGACATCTTTAAGTAACACATGGACTTTCTCTAGGTCCTAAAATATAATGTTAAAATGTAGAAAAACTAGGAAGACATCTTTAAGTAACACATGGACTTTCTCTAGGTCCTAAAATATAATGTTAACATGTAGAAAAACTAGGAAGACATCTTTAAGTAACACATGGACTTTCTCTAGGTCCTAAAATATAATGTTAAAATGTAGAAAAACTAGGAAGACATCTTTAAGTAACACATGGACTTTCTCTAGGTCCTAAAATATAATGTTAACATGTAGAAAAACTAGGAAGACATCTTTAAGTAACACATGGACTTTCTCTAGGTTCTAAAATATAATGTTTAAATTTAGAAAAACTAGGAAGACATCTTTAAGTAACACATGGACTTTCTCTAGGTTCTAAAATATAATGTTAAAATGTAGAAAAACTAGGTAGACATCTTTAAGTAACACATGGACTTTCTCTAGGTCCTAAAATATAATGTTAACATGTAGAAAAACTAGGAAGACATCTTTAAGTAACACATGGACTTTCTCTAGGTCCTAAAATATAATGTTAAAATGTAGAAAAACTAGGAAGACATCTTTAAGTAACACATGGACTTTCTCTAGGTCCTAAAATATAATGTTAACATGTAGAAAAACTAGGTAGACATCTTTAAGTAACACATGGACTTTCTCTAGGTCCTAAAATATAATGTTAAAATGTAGAAAAACTAGGAAGACATCTTTAAGTAACACATGGACTTTCTCTAGGTTCTAAAATATAATGTTAACATGTAGAAAAACTAGGAAGACATCTTTAAGTAACACATGGACTTTCTCTAGGTCCTAAAATATAATGTTAAAATGTAGAAAAACTAGGAAGACATCTTTAAGTAACACATGGACTTTCTCTAGGTCCTAAAATATAATGTTAACATGTAGAAAAACTAGGAAGACATCTTTAAGTAACACATGGACTTTCTCTAGGTTCTAAAATATAATGTTAAAATTTAGAAAAACTAGGAAGACATCTTTAAGTAACACATGGACTTTCTCTAGGTCCTAAAATATAATGTTAAAATGTAGAAAAACTAGGAAGACATCTTTAAGTAACACATGGACTTTCTCTAGGTTCTAAAATATAATGTTAAAATGTAGAAAAACTAGGAAGACATCTTTAAGTAACACATGGACTTTCTCTAGCTCCGAAAATATAATGTTAAAATGTAGAAAAACTAGGAAGACATCTTTAAGTAACACATGGACTTTCTCTAGGTCCTAAAATATAATGTTAAAATGTAGAAAAACTAGGAAGACATCTTTAAGTAACACATGGACTTTCTCTAGGTCCGAAAATATAATGTTAACATGTAGAAAAACTAGGAAGACATCTTTAAGTAACACATGGACTTTCTCTAGGTCCTAAAATATAATGTTAACATGTAGAAAAAATAGGAAGACATCTTTAAGTAACACATGGACTTTCTCTAGGTCCTAAAATATAATGTTAAAATGTAGAAAAACTAGGAAGACATCTTTAAGTAACACATGGACTTTCTCTAGGTCCTAAAATATAATGTTAAAATGTAGAAAAACTAGGAAGACATCTTTAAGTAACACATGGACTTTCTCTAGGTCCTAAAATATAATGTTAAAATGTAGAAAAACTAGGAAGACATCTCTAAGTAACACATGGACTTTCTCTAGGTCCTAAAATATAATGTTAAAATGTAGAAAAACTAGGAAGACATCTTTAAGTAACACATGGACTTTCTCTAGGTCCTAAAATATAATGTTAAAATGTAGAAAAACTAGGAAGACATCTTTTAGTAACACATGGACTTTCTCTATGTCCTAAAATATAATGTTAACATGTAGAAAAACTAGGAAGACATCTTTAAGTAACACATGGACTTTCTCTAGGTCCTAAAATATAATGTTAACATGTAGAAAAACTAGGAAGACATCTTTAAGTAACACATGGACTTTCTCTAGGTCCTAAAATATAATGTTAAAATATAGAAAAACTAGGAAGACATCTTTAAGTAACACATGGACTTTCTCTAGGTCCTAAAATATAATGTTAAAATGTAGAAAAACTAGGAAGACATCTTTAAGTAACACATGGACTTTCTCTAGGTCCTAAAATATAATGTTAAAATGTAGAAAAACTAGGAAGACATCTTTAAGTAACACATGGACTTTCTCTAGGTCCTAAAATATAATGTTAACATGTAGAAAAACTAGGAAGACATCTTTAAGTAACACATGGACTTTCTCTAGGTCCTAAAATATAATGTCAACATGTAGAAAAACTAGGAAGACATCTTTAAGTAACACATGGACTTTCTCTAGGTTCTAAAATATAATGTTAAAATGTAGAAAAACTAGGAAGACATCTCTAAGTAACACATGGACTTTCTCTAGGTCCTAAAATATAATGTTAAAATGTAGAAAAACTAGGAAGACATCTTTAAGTAACACATGGACTTTCTCTAGGTCCTAAAATATAATGTTAACATGTAGAAAAACTAGGAAGACATCTTTAAGTAACACATGGACTTTCTCTAGGTCCTAAAATATAATGTTAAAATGTAGAAAAACTAGGAAGACATCTTTAAGTAACACATGGACTTTCTCTAGGTCCTAAAATATAATGTTAAAATGTAGAAAAACTAGGAAGACATCTTTAAGTAACACATGGACTTTCTCTAGGTTCTAAAATATAATGTTAAAATGTAGAAAAACTAGGAAGACATCTTTAAGTAACACATGGACTTTCTCTAGGTCCTAAAATATAATGTTAAAATGTAGAAAAACTAGGAAGACATCTTTAAGTAACACATGGACTTTCTCTAGGTCCTAAAATATAATGTTAAAATGTAGAAAAACTAGGAAGACATCTTTAAGTAACACATGGACTTTCTCTAGGTCCTAAAATATAATGTTAACATGTAGAAAAACTAGGAAGACATCTTTAAGTAACACATGGACTTTCTCTAGGTCCTAAAATATAATGTTAAAATGTAGAAAAACTAGGAAGACATCTTTAAGTAACACATGGACTTTCTCTAGGTCCTAAAATATAATGTTAAAATGTAGAAAAACTAGGAAGACATCTTTAAGTAACACATGGACTTTCTCTAGGTCCTAAAATATAATGTTAACATGTAGAAAAACTAGGAAGACATCTTTAAGTAACACATGGACTTTCTCTAGGTCCTAAAATATAATGTTAACATGTAGAAAAAATAGGAAGACATCTTTAAGTAACACATGGACTTTCTCTAGGTCCTAAAATATAATGTTAAAATGTAGAAAAAATAGGAAGACATCTTTAAGTAACACATGGACTTTCTCTAGGTCCTAAAATATAATGTTAAAATGTAGAAAAACTAGGAAGACATCTTTAAGTAACACATGGACTTTCTCTAGGTCCTAAAATATAATGTTAATATGGAGAAAAACTAGGAAGACATCTTTAAGTAACACATGGACTTTCTCTAGGTCCTAAAATATAATGTTAAAATGTAGAAAAACTAGGAAGACATCTTTAAGTAACACATGGACTTTCTCTAGGTCCTAAAATATAATGTTAACATGTAGAAAAACTAGGAAGACATCTTTAAGTAACACATGGACTTTCTCTAGGTCCTAAAATATAATGTTAAAATGTAGAAAAAATAGGAAGACATCTTTAAGTAACACATGGACTTTCTCTAGGTCCTAAAATATAATGTTAAAATGTAGAAAAACTAGGAAGACATCTTTAAGTAACACATGGACTTTCTCTAGGTTCTAAAATATAATGTTAACATGTAGAAAAACTAGGAAGACATCTTTAAGTAACACATGGACTTTCTCTAGGTCCTAAAATATAATGTTAAAATGTAGAAAAACTAGGTAGACATCTTTAAGTAACACATGGACTTTCTCTAGGTCCTAAAATATAATGTTAACATGTAGAAAAACTAGGAAGACATCTTTAAGTAACACATGGACTTTCTCTAGGTCCTAAAATATAATGTTAACATGTAGAAAAACTAGGAAGACATCTTTAAGTAACACATGGACTTTCTCTAGGTCCTAAAATATAATGTTAAAATATAGAAAAACTAGGAAGACATCTTTAAGTAACACATGGACTTTCTCTAGGTCCTAAAATATAATGTTAAAATGTAGAAAAACTAGGAAGACATCTTTAAGTAACACATGGACTTTCTCTAGGTCCTAAAATATAATGTTAAAATGTAGAAAAACTAGGAAGACATCTTTAAGTAACACATGGACTTTCTCTAGGTCCTAAAATATAATGTTAACATGTAGAAAAACTAGGAAGACATCTTTAAGTAACACATGGACTTTCTCTAGGTCCTAAAATATAATGTCAACATGTAGAAAAACTAGGAAGACATCTTTAAGTAACACATGGACTTTCTCTAGGTTCTAAAATATAATGTTAAAATGTAGAAAAACTAGGAAGACATCTTTAAGTAACACATGGACTTTCTCTAGGTCCTAAAATATAATGTTAAAATGTAGAAAAACTAGGAAGACATCTTTAAGTAACACATGGACTTTCTCTAGGTCCTAAAATATAATGTTAACATGTAGAAAAACTAGGAAGACATCTTTAAGTAACACATGGACTTTCTCTAGGTCCTAAAATATAATGTTAAAATGTAGAAAAACTAGGAAGACATCTTTAAGTAACACATGGACTTTCTCTAGGTCCTAAAATATAATGTTAAAATGTAGAAAAACTAGGAAGACATCTTTAAGTAACACATGGACTTTCTCTAGGTTCTAAAATATAATGTTAAAATGTAGAAAAACTAGGAAGACATCTTTAAGTAACACATGGACTTTCTCTAGGTTCTAAAATATAATGTTAAAATGTAGAAAAACTAGGAAGACATCTTTAAGTAACACATGGACTTTCTCTAGGTCCTAAAATATAATGTTAAAATGTAGAAAAACTAGGAAGACATCTTTAAGTAACACATGGACTTTCTCTAGGTCCTAAAATATAATGTTAACATGTAGAAAAACTAGGAAGACATCTTTAAGTAACACATGGACTTTCTCTAGGTCCTAAAATATAATGTTAAAATGTAGAAAAACTAGGAAGACATCTTTAAGTAACACATGGACTTTCTCTAGGTCCTAAAATATAATGTTAAAATGTAGAAAAACTAGGAAGACATCTTTAAGTAACACATGGACTTTCTCTAGGTCCTAAAATATAATGTTAACATGTAGAAAAACTAGGAAGACATCTTTAAGTAACACATGGACTTTCTCTAGGTCCTAAAATATAATGTTAACATGTAGAAAAAATAGGAAGACATCTTTAAGTAACACATGGACTTTCTCTAGGTCCTAAAATATAATGTTAAAATGTAGAAAAAATAGGAAGACATCTTTAAGTAACACATGGACTTTCTCTAGGTCCTAAAATATAATGTTAAAATGTAGAAAAACTAGGAAGACATCTTTAAGTAACACATGGACTTTCTCTAGGTCCTAAAATATAATGTTAATATGTAGAAAAACTAGGAAGACATCTTTAAGTAACACATGGACTTTCTCTAGGTCCTAAAATATAATGTTAACATGTAGAAAAACTAGGAAGACATCTTTAAGTAACACATGGACTTTCTCTAGGTCCTAAAATATAATGTTAACATGTAGAAAAACTAGGAAGACATCTTTAAGTAACACATGGACTTTCTCTAGGTCCTAAAATATAATGTTAAAATGTAGAAAAACTAGGAAGACATCTTTAAGTAACACATGGACTTTCTCTAGGTTCTAAAATATAATGTTAACATGTAGAAAAACTAGGAAGACATCTTTAAGTAACACATGGACTTTCTCTAGGTCCTAAAATATAATGTTAAAATGTAGAAAAACTAGGTAGACATCTTTAAGTAACACATGGACTTTCTCTAGGTCCTAAAATATAATGTTAACATGTAGAAAAACTAGGAAGACATCTTTAAGTAACACATGGACTTTCTCTAGGTCCTAAAATATAATGTTAACATGTAGAAAAACTAGGAAGACATCTTTAAGTAACACATGGACTTTCTCTAGGTCCTAAAATATAATATTAAAATGTAGAAAAACTAGGAAGACATCTTTAAGTAACACATGGACTTTCTCTAGGTCCTAAAATATAATGTTAACATGTAGAAAAACTAGGTAGACATCTTTAAGTAACACATGGACTTTCTCTAGGTCCTAAAATATAATGTTAAAATGTAGAAAAACTAGGAAGACATCTTTAAGTAACACATGGACTTTCTCTAGGTTCTAAAATATAATGTTAACATGTAGAAAAACTAGGAAGACATCTTTAAGTAACACATGGACTTTCTCTAGGTCCTAAAATATAATGTTAAAATGTAGAAAAACTAGGAAGACATCTTTAAGTAACACATGGACTTTCTCTAGGTCCTAAAATATAATGTTAACATGTAGAAAAACTAGGAAGACATCTTTAAGTAACACATGGACTTTCTCTAGGTCCTAAAATATAATGTTAAAATGTAGAAAAACTAGGAAGACATCTTTAAGTAACACATGGACTTTCTCTATGTCCTAAAATATAATGTTAACATGTAGAAAAACTAGGAAGACATCTTTAAGTAACACATGGACTTTCTCTAGGTTCTAAAATATAATGTTTAAATTTAGAAAAACTAGGAAGACATCTTTAAGTAACACATGGACTTTCTCTAGGTTCTAAAATATAATGTTAAAATGTAGAAAAACTAGGTAGACATCTTTAAGTAACACATGGACTTTCTCTAGGTCCTAAAATATAATGTTAACATGTAGAAAAACTAGGAAGACATCTTTAAGTAACACATGGACTTTCTCTAGGTCCTAAAATATAATGTTAAAATGTAGAAAAACTAGTAAGACATCTTTAAGTAACACATGGACTTTCTCTAGGTCCTAAAATATAATGTTAACATGTAGAAAAACTAGGTAGACATCTTTAAGTAACACATGGACTTTCTCTAGGTCCTAAAATATAATGTTAAAATGTAGAAAAACTAGGAAGACATCTTTAAGTAACACATGGACTTTCTCTAGGTTCTAAAATATAATGTTAACATGTAGAAAAACTAGGAAGACATCTTTAAGTAACACATGGACTTTCTCTAGGTCCTAAAATATAATGTTAAAATGTAGAAAAACTAGGAAGACATCTTTAAGTAACACATGGACTTTCTCTAGGTCCTAAAATATAATGTTAACATGTAGAAAAACTAGGAAGACATCTTTAAGTAACACATGGACTTTCTCTAGGTTCTAAAATATAATGTTAAAATTTAGAAAAACTAGGAAGACATCTTTAAGTAACACATGGACTTTCTCTAGGTTCTAAAATATAATGTTAAAATGTAGAAAAACTAGGAAGACATCTTTAAGTAACACATGGACTTTCTCTAGGTTCTAAAATATAATGTTAAAATGTAGAAAAACTAGGAAGACATCTTTAAGTAACACATGGACTTTCTCTAGCTCCGAAAATATAATGTTAAAATGTAGAAAAACTAGGAAGACATCTTTAAGTAACACATGGACTTTCTCTAGGTCCTAAAATATAATGTTAAAATGTAGAAAAACTAGGAAGACATCTTTAAGTAACACATGGACTTTCTCTAGGTCCGAAAATATAATGTTAACATGTAGAAAAACTAGGAAGACATCTTTAAGTAACACATGGACTTTCTCTAGGTCCTAAAATATAATGTTAACATGTAGAAAAAATAGGAAGACATCTTTAAGTAACACATGGACTTTCTCTAGGTCCTAAAATATAATGTTAAAATGTAGAAAAACTAGGAAGACATCTTTAAGTAACACATGGACTTTCTCTAGGTCCTAAAATATAATGTTAAAATGTAGAAAAACTAGGAAGACATCTTTAAGTACCACATGGACTTTCTCTAGGTCCTAAAATATAATGTTAACATGTAGAAAAACTAGGAAGACATCTCTAAGTAACACATGGACTTTCTCTAGGTCCTAAAATATAATGTTAAAATGTAGAAAAACTAGGAAGACATCTTTAAGTAACACATGGACTTTCTCTATGTCCTAAAATATAATGTTAAAATGTAGAAAAACTAGGAAGACATCTTTAAGTAACACATGGACTTTCTCTAGGTCCTAAAATATAATGTTAAAATGTAGAAAAACTAGGAAGACATCTTTAAGTAACACATGGACTTTCTCTAGGTCCTAAAATATAATGTTAAAATGTAGAAAAACTAGGAAGACATCTTTAAGTAACACATGGACTTTCTCTAGGTCCTAAAATATAATGTTAAAATGTAGAAAAACTAGGAAGACATCTTTAAGTAACACATGGACTTTCTCTAGGTCCTAAAATATAATGTTAAAATGTAGAAAAACTAGGAAGACATCTTTAAGTAACACATGGACTTTCTCTAGGTCCTAAAATATAATGTTAAAATGTAGAAAAACTAGGAAGACATCTTTAAGTAACACATGAACTTTCTCTAGGTCCTAAAATATAATGTTAAAATGTAGAAAAACTAGGAAGACATCTTTAAGTAACACATGGACTTTCTCTAGGTCCTAAAATATAATGTTAAAATGTAGAAAAACTAGGAAGACATCTCTAAGTAACACATGGACTTTCTCTAGGTCCTAAAATATAATGTTAACATGTAGAAAAACTAGGAAGACATCTTTAAGTACTACATGGACTTTCTCTAGGTCCTAAAATATAATGTTAAAATGTAGAAAAACTAGGAAGACATCTTTAAGTAACACATGGACTTTCTCTAGGTCCTAAAATATAATGTTAAAATGTAGAAAAACTAGGAAGACATCTCTAAGTAACACATGGACTTTCTCTAGGTCCTAAAATATAATGTTAAAATGTAGAAAAACTAGGAAGACATCTCTAAGTAACACATGGACTTTCTCTAGGTCCTAAAATATAATGTTAAAATGTAGAAAAACTAGGAAGACATCTCTAAGTAACACATGGACTTTCTCTAGGTCCTAAAATATAATGTTAAAATGTAGAAAAACTAGGAAGACATCTCTAAGTAACACATGGACTTTCTCTAGGTCCTAAAATATAATGTTAACATGTAGAAAAACTAGGAAGACATCTTTAAGTACTACATGGACTTTCTCTATGTCCTAAAATATAATGTTAAAATGTAGAAAAACTAGGAAGACATCTTTAAGTACTACATGGACTTTCTCTAGGTTCTAAAATATAATGTTAAAATGTAGAAACACTAGGAAGACATCTTTAAGTAACACATGGACTTTCTCTATGTCCTAAAATATAATGTTAAAATGTAGAAACACTAGGAAGACATCTTTAAGTAACACATGGACTTTCTCTAGGTCCTAAAATATAATGTTAAAATGTAGAAAAACTAGGAAGACATCTTTAAGTACTACATGGACTTTCTCTAGGTCCTAAAATATAATGTTAAAATGTAGAAAAACTAGGAAGACATCTTTAAGTAACACATGGACTTTCTCTAGGTCCTAAAATATAATGTTAAAATGTAGAAAAACTAGGAAGACATCTTTAAGTAACACATGGACTTTCTCTAGGTCCTAAAATATAATGTTAAAATGTAGAAAAACTAGGAAGACATCTTTAAGTACTACATGGACTTTCTCTAGGTCCTAAAATATAATGTTAACATGTAGAAAAACTAGGAAGACATCTTTAAGTAACACATGGACTTTCTCTAGGTCCTAAAATATAATGTTAAAATGTAGAAAAACTAGGAAGACATCTCTAAGTAACACATGGACTTTCTCTAGGTCCTAAAATATAATGTTAAAATGTAGAAAAACTAGGAAGACATCTCTAAGTAACACATGGACTTTCTCTAGGTCCTAAAATATAATGTTAAAATGTAGAAAAACTAGGAAGACATCTTTAAGTAACACATGGACTTTCTCTAGGTCCTAAAATATAATGTTAACATGTAGAAAAACTAGGAAGACATCTTTAAGTACTACATGGACTTTCTCTAGGTCCTAAAATATAATGTTAAAATGTAGAAAAACTAGGAAGACATCTTTAAGTAACACATGGACTTTCTCTAGGTCCTAAAATATAATGCTAAAATGTAGAAAAACTAGGAAGACATCTTTAAGTAACACATGGACTTTCTCTATGTCCTAAAATATAATGTTAAAATGTAGAAAAACTAGGAAGACATCTTTAAGTAACACATGGACTTTCTCTAGGTCCTAAAATATAATGTTAAAATGTAGAAAAACTAGGAAGACATCTTTAAGTAACACATGGACTTTCTCTAGGTCCTAAAATATAATGTTAAAATGTAGAAAAACTAGGAAGACATCTTTAAGTAACACATGGACTTTCTCTAGGTCCTAAAATATAATGTTAAAATGTAGAAAAACTAGGAAGACATCTTTAAGTAACACATGGACTTTCTCTATGTCCTAAAATATAATGTTAAAATGTAGAAAAACTAGGAAGACATCTTTAAGTAACACATGGACTTTCTCTAGGTCCTAAAATATAATGTTAAAATGTAGAAAAACTAGGAAGACATCTTTAAGTAACACATGGACTTTCTCTAGGTCCTAAAATATAATGTTAAAATGTAGAAAAACTAGGAAGACATTTTTAAGTAACACATGGACTTTCTCTAGGTCCTAAAATATAATGTTAAAATGTAGAAAAACTAGGAAGACATCTTTAAGTAACACATGGACTTTCTCTAGGTCCTAAAATATAATGTTAAAATGTAGAAAAACTAGGAAGACATCTCTAAGTAACACATGGACTTTCTCTAGGTCCTAAAATATAATGCTAAAATGTAGAAAAACTAGGAAGACATCTTTAAGTAACACATGGACTTTCTCTATGTCCTAAAATATAATGTTAAAATGTAGAAAAACTAGGAAGACATCTTTAAGTAACACATGGACTTTCTCTAGGTCCTAAAATATAATGTTAAAATGTAGAAAAACTAGGAAGACATCTTTAAGTAACACATGGACTTTCTCTAGGTCCTAAAATATAATGTTAAAATGTAGAAAAACTAGGAAGACATTTTTAAGTAACACATGGACTTTCTCTAGGTCCTAAAATATAATGTTAAAATGTAGAAAAACTAGGAAGACATCTTTAAGTAACACATGGACTTTCTCTAGGTCCTAAAATATAATGTTAAAATGTAGAAAAACTAGGAAGACATCTTTAAGTAACACATGGACTTTCTCTAGGTCCTAAAATATAATGCTAAAATGTAGAAAAACTAGGAAGACATCTTTAAGTAACACATGGACTTTCTCTAGGTCCTAAAAAAATAATGTTAACATGTAAATGTCACCGCAAGAAATAGTTAATTTCTTAATGTAAATAAAACTGTTTTATATATGTTGCATATTATTTATATATTCCAATATGACGTCCTTCTTTTGCTTTGCTAACAAACCAGCGATTTATTAGATGGCAAAATCTCATTAGCACATGCACAGCACACTCATATAAGACAGGTGATAAAATCACAAAATAAAATATTCAACATATCCCAAATCAATAAATATGTGATGTGCATTTAAAACATGCAAACACAATAATATTGTTACGGATGCTCCATCAATACGACTGACTTTCCCGTCATAAATGTATATGTGACTGACTTTCTCGTCTGCTCGAAAATGGCAGCATAAATTGTGTTCGTTATTGTCCACAAATGTAATTATAAATTTCCGTCTTCCAATCAAAGTCTACTACCATAGTTTTACTGTTAGACATATCAGAATAAAAATAATTCATGGAAGATAGAATTATTTCTTAATCAGTTCATTATGAATTACAGTGAAGTATCAAATTTACCTTGTCATAAGAGAATATTTCCAGGAGAAAACTACAGACAATACATGTAATTCCTGTGAATAGATTGATCACAATCAGCCAGATATATGCTGTACTGGGTTCCTTAAACCAGAATGAGGCTGGATACATGACTGGAGTAATAGACCATCTGTAAACATAAGGATTATAATACTATAAACATTTACTATAAATGTGTGTAATTAATGTTGTTTAACTTGTGTCTTAGCCTTTTGTCTCTTTGAACAATAAAATATGTTTAAAGTATAATTATTATTATTTTATACTTTAAAGAAAACTATAATCATTATCATTACTTACCTACAACTACAATCAAAGCCTATCACCACTAAAGTTGTCAGTTCGAACCCAACTCATAGCGAGGTGTACTTAATACAACATTATATGATAAAGTTTGTCAGTGACTTGTGACAGGTCGGTGGTTTTCTCCGGGTACCGGTTTCCTCTAACAATAAAAATGACCGCCACAATATAACTGCAATATTGTTGAAAGTGGTGTTAAACACCATTAACAAACCAACTTACTGTACCTAAATGTAATAGTAATTTAAACATTTCTCCTTTGATCTCACTGAGTGATAGTGTCAGTCTAAATGAACTGGTCAAACAAATGATTGATCAGTGTGACATCAGTTTAAATGAACTGGTCAACAAAATGATTGGTCAGTGTGACATCAGTCTAAACGAACTGGTCAACAAAATGATTGGTCAGTGTGACATCAATCTAAACAAACTGGTTAACAAATGATTGGTCAGTGTGACATCAGTCTAAACAAACTGGTCAACAAAATGATTGGTCAGTGTGACATCAGTCTAAACAAACTGGTCAACAAATGATTGGTCAGTGTGACATCAGTCTAAACGAACTGGTCAACAAAATGATTGGTCAGTGTGACATCAGTCTAAATGAACTGGTCAAAAAAATGATTGGTCAGTGTGACATCAGTCTAAACGAACTGGTCAAACAAATTATCCTGCAATCAGTACATGTGCTGTACAAATATGCTATACGAATAAATTTTTGCTTTATTCGTACTAGACGAATAAACTTTTCGTACTATACGAATAAACTTTTCAGCCTACGAATAAACTTTCCTGGTACCCTGTAGCTATGTACAGTGGAGGGCGCAGATAAGTATGAAACTGGTACTAATGTAACGCGGACCACGAAGAAGACACCCTTGACAATATTTATGAAAGGTGAGGAATGACGCTTGTTTCTGTCCTTATTGTTTAAATCTGAAAAGTTTTACGACTTTTTTGACATTGCAGGATAAACACAAAATACGTATATTGTCGCTAAATATAAAATTCATTTGTACTCGCTGCGAAACAGGCCTGAAAAGCTCGCCAAAGGCTCGCTATTCTGCCTGTTTCTAAAGCTCGTACAAATAAATTTTATATTTACCGACAATGTACGTATATTGTATATTTATTGGTCAGTGTGACATCAATAACTTATGATGTTCACATTAGCATTTCAACATTCATACTCATATTTAGTTTAGTATTAATATGTACTATTTATTAATAGATAAAATGAGGCTGCCCTTTATAGACAGTAATATGTTATACAGAGGTGCCATTTAAGGCAGGTTTGACTGTACACCACTAACATTGTGAGTTTGAACCCCGCTCAGGTGAGGTGAACTCAATACAACATTATGTGATAAAGTTTGTTAGTGACTTGCAGCAGGTCAGTGGTTCTCTGGTTTCTTCCACCAATAAAACTGATCGCCATGATATAACTGAAATATTGCTGAAAGTGGCTTTAAGCACCATAAACCATAACCCTATTATAAGATCCAACCTAAGACATTCTATTAACTTACCCATAGAGAAGGAAAAGGCAAACAACTGCAGGAAAATTACTGGTCGACGTGTAGGCTGGAATCTGGAAGATCAGCAGTATTCCCACAATACAAATAGCTGGTATAATGTAGTTACACTAGTGAAAGAGAAAATTATTAAAGAAATACATTTAATATTGCAAGAAACAATAAACATTTTACACATTCACAATTTGATTATAAAATTTCATGCTTTTATGTGTTTTCTTCATAGGTTTGCTTGATGGTGCTTAACGCCACTTTCAACAATATTTCAGATATATTGTGGCAGTCAGTTTTATTGGTGGAGGAAACCGGAGTGCCTGGAGAAAACCACCGACCTGTCGCAAGTCACTGACAAACTTTATCACATACTGGTAATGTTGCGAGATTCAAACTCACAACATCAGTGGTGATAGGCACTGATTGCATAGGTAGTTGTAAATCCAACTACAATACGATCACGGCACCGTCAGGGAAAATAACTCATTTTAATATAGGTAATAAAAGGCTTAGATAAATTGTTTTCTTAAATGTCATCTCTGTCCCCTGTGTATTTTCTATTTACAAATTATTTCATAATGTGTGTATTGAAAATATTGATGTATGTTTGTATTTATGTATGTTTGTATTTATGTATGTTTGTATTGATGTATGTTTGTATTTATGTATATTTGTATTGATGTATGCTTGTATTTATGTATGTTTGTATTTATGTATGTATATTTGTATTGATGTATGTTTGTATTTATGTATGTATATTTGTATTTATGTATGTTTGTATTTATGTATATTTGTATTTATGTATATTTGTATTTATGTATGTATATTTGTATTCATGTATATTTGTATTTATGTATGTATATTTGTATTTATGTATGTTTGTATTTATGTATGTATATTTGTATTTATGTATATTTGTATTTATGTATATTTGTATTGATGTATGTTTGTATTTATGTATGTTTGTATTTATGTATGTTTGTATTTATGTATATTTGTATTTATGTATGTTTGTATTGATGTATGTTTGTATTTATGTATGTTTGTATTTATGTATGTATATTTGCATTGATGTGTGTTTGTATTTATGTATGTATATTTGTATTTATGTATGTTTGTATTTATGTATATTTGTATTTATGTATGTATATTTGTATTTATGTATGTATGTTTGTATTTATGTATGTTTGTATTTATGTATGTATGTTTGTATTTATGTATGTATATTTGTATTTATGTATGTTTGTATTTATGTATATTTGTATTGATGTGTGTTTGTATTTATGTATGTATGTTTGTATTTATGTATGTATATTTATATTTATGTATGTTTGTATTTATGTATGCATGTATTTATGTATGTTTGTATTTATGTATGTATAGTTGTATTTATGCATATTTGTATTTATGTGTGTTTGTATTTATGTGTGTTTGTATTTATGTATATTTGTATTTATGTATGTTTGTATTTATGCATGTTTGTATTTATGTATATTTGTATTGATGCATGTTTGTATTTATGTATGTTTGTATTTATGTATGCATGTATTTATGTATGTTTGTATTTATGTATGTTTTTATTTATGTATGTTTTTATTTATGTATGCATGTATTTATGTATGTTTGTATTTATGTATGTATATTTGTATTTATGTATGCATGTATTTATGTATGTTTGTATTTATGTATGTATATTTGTATTTATGCATGTTTGTATTTATGTATGTTTGTATTTATGTATGTATGTTTGTATTTATGTATGTTTGTATTCATGTATGTTTGTATTCATGTATGTTTGTATTCATGTATGTTTGTATTCATGTATGCTTGTATTTATGTATGCTTGTATTTATGTATGTATATTTGTATTTATGTATGTTTGTATTTATGTATGTATATTTGTATTTATGTATGTTTGTATTTATGTATGTATATTTGTATTTATGTATGTTTGTATTTATGTATGTTTGTATTTTTGTATGTTTGTATTTATGTATGTTTGTATTCATGTATGTTTGTATTTATGTATGTTTGTATTCATGTATGTTTGTATTTATGTATGTTTGTATTTATGTATGTTTGTATTTATGTATGTATATTTGCATTGATGTGTGTTTGTATTTATGTATGTATATTTGTATTTATGTATGTTTGTATTTATGTATATTTGTATTTATGTATGTATATTTGTATTTATGTATGTATGTTTGTATTTATGTATGTTTGTATTTATGTATGTATGTTTGTATTTATGTATGTATATTTGTATTTATGTATGTTTGTATTTATGTATATTTGTATTGATGTGTGTTTGTATTTATGTATGTATGTTTGTATTTATGTATGTATATTTATATTTATGTATGTTTGTATTTATGTATGCATGTATTTATGTATGTTTGTATTTATGTATGTATAGTTGTATTTATGCATATTTGTATTTATGCATGTTTGTATTTATGTGTGTTTGTATTTATGTGTGTTTGTATTTATGTATATTTGTATTTATGTATGATTGTATTTATGCATGTTTGTATTTATGTATATTTGTATTGATGTATGTTTGTATTTATGTATGTTTGTATTTATGTATGCATGTATTTATGTATGTTTGTATTTATGTATGTATATTTGTATTTATGTATGTTTTTATTTATGTATGTTTTTATTTATGTATGCATGTATTTATGTATGCTTGTATTTATGTATGTATATTTGTATTTATGTATGCATGTATTTATGTATGTTTGTATTTATGTATGTATATTTGTATTTATGCATGTTTGTATTTATGTATGTTTGTATTTATGTATGTATATTTGTATTTATGTATGTATGTTTGTATTTATGTATGTTTGTATTCATGTATGTTTGTATTCATGTATGCTTGTATTTATGTATGCTTGTATTTATGTATGTATATTTGTATTTATGTATGTTTGTATTTATGTACGTATATTTGTATTTATGTATGTATATTTGTATTTATGTATGTTTGTATTTATGTATGTTTGTATTCATGTATGTTTGTATTTATGTATGTTTGTATTTATGTATGTTTGTATTCATGTATGTTTGTATTTATGTATGTTTGTATTTATGTATGTTTGTATTTATGTATGTATATTTGTATTTATGTATGTATATTTGTATTTATGTATGTATATTTGTATTTATGTATGTTTGTATTTATGTATGTATATTTGTATTTATGTATGTTTGTATTTATGTATGTATATTTGTATTTATGTATGTTTGTATTTATGTATGTTTGTATTTATGTATGTTTGTATTTATGTATGTATATTTGTATTTATGTATTTATGTATGTATATTTGTATTTATGTATGTATGTTTGTATTTATGTATGTATATTTGTATTGATGTATGTTTGTATGTATGTATATTTGTATTGATGTATATATGTATGTATATTTGTATTTATGAATGTATATTTGTATTTATGTATATTTGTATTTATGTATGTTTGTATTTATGTATGTATATTTGTATTTATGCATGTTTGTATTTATGTATGTATGTTTGTATTTATGTATATTTGTATTGATGTATATTTGTATTTATGTATGTTTGTATTTATGTATGTTTGTATTGATGTATGTATATTTGTATCTATGTATGTTTGTATTTATGTATGTATATTTGTATTTATGTATGTATATTTGTATTTATGCATGTTTGTATTTATGTATGTATATTTGTATTTATGTATGTTTGTATTTATGTATGTATATTTGTATTTATGTATGTTTGTATTTATGTATGTATATTTGTATTTATGTATGTATATTTGTATTTATGCATGTTTGTATTTATGTATGTATATTTGTATTGATGTATGTTTGTATTTATGTATGTATATTTGTATTGATGTATGTTTGTATTTATGTATGTTTGTATTTATGTATATTTGTATTTATGTATGTTTGTATTTATTTATGTATGTTTGTATTTATGTATGTATATTTGTATTGATGTATGTTTGTATTGATGTATGTTTGTATTTATGTATGTATATTTGTATTTATGCATGTTTGTATTTATGTATGTTTGTATTTATGTATGTATATTTGTATTGATGTGTGTTTGTATTTATGTATGTTTGTATTGATGTATGTATATTTGTATTGATGTATGTTTGTATTTATGTATGTATATTTGTATTGATGTATGTTTGTATTTATGTATTTATATTTGTATTTATGTATGTTTGTATTTATGTATGTATATTTGTATTTATGCATGTTTGTATTTATGTATGTATATTTGTATTGATGTATATTTGTATTTATGTATGTATGTTTGTATTTATGTATGTTTGTATTTATGTATGTTTGTATTTATGTATGTTTGTATTTATGTATATTTGTATTTATGTATGTTTGTATTTATTTATGTTTGTATTTATGTTTGTTTGTATTTATGTATGTATATTTGTATGCTCATGTTGCACTTGGTGCCTGAGTTGAATTAATAAAATCTTTGAATCTTGAATCTATAAAAACATCTAATTTATAATAAAGTCAGAAATGTGTAAATTGTCTATTACAAACAATCACCAAAGCTCAATAAATCAAGATAAATAGGGGCCGTTGTGGCCGTTATTATATGGTAGTTGGAGTTACAACTACCTATGCAATCAGTGCCTTTCACCACTAATGTTGTGAGTTTGAATCCCGTTCATGGAGAGATGTACTTGATACAACATTATTAGATAAAGTTTGTCAATGACTTGTGACAGGTCGGTGGATTTCTCTGAGAAATCTGCTTTCCTCCACCAATAAACCTGCCTGCCACGATATAACTGAAATATTTTTGAAAGTGGCGTTAAACACCATAAAACAAACAAACATCAAGAGAAACACTTCCCGAGATAATTTCAAGATCAGATAACATTTCTTTTATGGCATCCATAGTTTCCCTTTAAGAATTATCTTATGTATGTGATCCTTTATTTGAGGATGCTATTCATTTTCCCTTTAAGAATTATCTTATGTATGTGATCCTTTATTTGAGGATGCTATTCATTTTCCCTTTAAGAATTATCTTATGTATGTGATCCTTTATTTGAGGATGCTATTCATTTTCCCTTTAAGAATTATCTTATGTATGTGATCCTTTATTTGAGGATGCTATTCATTTTCCCTTTAAGAATTATCTTGTGTATGCGGTTCTTTATTTGAGGATGCTATTCATTTTCCCTTTAAGAATTATCTTGTGTATGTGGTCCTTTATTTGAGGATGCTATTCATTTTTTTCTTGAATGTCCACTTTATCAACATGATAGAATTTTTCTGTTTAACTGTTTTAATAACATTGTTCCCATCTCTATAGAATATATACTCTTTGGATATAACGAAATTAGTGAAGAATTGAATACTTTATTGTTCAAATCAGTGCACAAATTTATTTGACAAACTTGTAGATTTAATAATTAATTATCCCCAACCGTGACTTTATCTCAACACAATTTATAAGTTTGAACCCCCCATTTTTCCCTCTATTTTTTTTCTGTTAAATTTTAACACAATATTTAATATGTACACATTGTTTACGACATAATTTTCCTTAGTTTATTTAATAATAATTGATATAACCTGTAACGTTTGCTGTCATTTGATTTGTTTTGTTTATGTTATTAATGTATTTGTATGGAGAGGAACTAGTAAGTTGTAAAAACTTGTTCCCAATCCAATTGTATACATATTGACAATAAAATCCTTATAAAGTTAAGAACTTCTTATTTCGATCAAACGTGCAATGAATTCATCTCAGATTGAGTTGTTATGGCTTGTTTGGGACCAAAGCCAATCAAAAGTATTATTTAAGGACTAAGTTCCAGGATGGAATTGATAAACCACAAAAATGCCAAAACATATGCTATCACCCAATGCACCAGCAGCAAAGTGACTTTTTAATTTTAGTGCTCTATGACTTTATTGTTCAGAACATTCTGTCTTCATTGTTATTGCTTTGTTATAACCTTATGATTATGAATAAATTATAAATACAGTTTTGATGTTTCATTCATCATATGAAACACTATTAATAAGACAGAAATGTAAACAATATATATTGAAATGGGATGCAGTTGGTTCAATACTGAAACAAACAAAAGGAAACATCAATAAACAATAAAAACACGCATCAAATACGTCGATAAAAAATCTCCAGTTATGAGACCAAATCTCCAGCCAAAATTTGCAAATCTCCTGTTGTAGCATAGCAACTCTATCACATGTATGATATATGTTGCCTCTTGTTACAGTGTAACTATCTGAGAGTACTAATAAAATCTTGAAAAAAATCAATGTTCTAAAAATAAACTAACCATATCCCAGAAATAATTCGCCAGCCAATATACGACGGGATCCATTCCACTGACAAATTGTAGATGTTTGGCTTTAATAGATCTCTCATAGACAAGGAAGACAACAAAACTGGCAGGCACAAACGACATAGCGATGATGATAAAAATAGAGATCAGTACGTCAGAACCTTGTAATCTGTAAAATATTTAATAACATATTAGTCACAGGGTTTTCGTGATCGTATGGTAGTTGGATTTACAGCTACATGTGTAATCAGTATCTATCACCACTAAAGTTGTGAGTTCTGACCCCGTTCATGGCGAGGTGTACTCGATACAACATTATGTGATAAAGTTTGTTAGTGACCTGCGACAGGTCGGTGGTTTTCTCCAAGTTTTTCCAGTTTCCTCCACTAAAAAAACTGACCTCCACTATATAACTGAAATATTGTTGAAAGTGGTGTTAAACACCATAAACCAAACCATATTAGTTACATTAACATGCAGTTTTACTTCTTTTTCGCATTCATTTATTTTTTAAGCATATATGTAGATTACAATATTATCACTGTGACAAAGATTACAATATTATCACAGTGACAAAGATTACAATATTATCACAGTGACAAAGATTACAATATTATCAGCGACAAAGATTACAATATTATCACAGTGACAAAGATTACAATATTATCAGTGACAAAGATTACAATATTATCAGTGACAAAGATTACAATATTATCAGTGACAAAGATTACAATATTATCACAGTGACAAAGATTACAATATTGTCACAGTGACAAAGATTACAATATTATCAGTGACAAAGATTACAATATTATCAGTGACAAAGATTACAATATTATCACAGTGACAAAGATTACAATATTATCAGTGACAAAGATTACAATATTATCAGTGACAAAGATTACAATATTATCACAGTGACAAAGCAAGATTTCATATCAATAACATAATATTTGCTACACAGTGTGCTAGTGACCTAATACGATATATATGGGGTCAGTAAATACCATATGGTGTGGGGGGTGAACCCCATATGGAATTAACTGAACTCGTATTTCTCGTATTAGGTCACTAACACACTGTGTAACAAATATATCTTACTGATTACCTTTGTATGAGGGATTTAAATGTAACTGCATCAAAACTAATAAATATGTAATTTTTGTGTTGTATGTAAGTGATCCATATGTGTTGCTATAACAATATTTGGTGACTTATGGACTGTTCAACGCTTCGTTGTTCAATGCCATCTTTGCATAGAAAGAAAAAGGGGAGATAACTCTACAAACTATGTATTAAAAATACCAGAGGCCTACTGACCGTGTATTGAATATACACAGCTTCCAAGCATTCACTTTAAACCAATGATATTCCCAGAGTGAGTGAGTGATTGTTGTTTAACGCCAATTCAGCAATTTTTCAGCTATATCATGGCGAGAATAGGTTAATTTTCAATGAGATGAGGTCCGCTTTGCACTAGACCAACACGCTGAGTTTGATTTTTATAGTGCTAGCTCATTGAAACAACAGTGAGCGGGTAGACATATTATTCTGATTCCGAGCCAACCAGTCTTTGCTTTTTCTCCTTAATGCTGCGTGCTTAGTGGAGAAGCAATAAATGCCAATTTTATAGTCTTTGGTTTGAACCCACAATCTACCACACTCGAGGCGAGCACACTAACCATTAGGCCACTGATGCAGTTAATATATTCCTAGAAGCTTGTAAGAAGTAAGATATATATACTTACATGTAATCTAGATTTAACTTGTTGTTGGTTTTGTTAAAAGGATGATTAATAGCTGTTATACCTGTAATATAAATGTATGTTAATGAAAAGTTACCTCACATAATATGGTGTGGTTTATGGTTTATTGTGTTTAATGCCAGATTCAACAATATTTCATTTATATCATGGCGGTCAGTTTTATTGGTGAAGGACACCTGAGTACCCGGAGAAAACCACCGAGCTGTCACAAGTCACTGACAAACTTTATCACATAATGTTGTATCGAGTTCATCTCGCCATGGACTAAATACAGTCAAACCTGTCGTGACCTTCCACGGGAAAAGTGAAATAGGGTCACATATGACAGATGGTTGCTTAATACAGGTCATTGATATGAAACGCACTGTGAAGGGAAATAAAAATTAAGGTCACATCATACAAGTTATTGCTTAATAGAGGTGGTCACTAAAGCAGGTTTGACTGTAACTTAATAGAGGTGGTCACTAAAGCAGGTTTAACTGTAACTTAATAGAGGTGGTCACTAAAGCAGGTTTAACTGTAACTTAATAAAGGTGGTCACTAAAGCAGGTTTGACTAACTTAATAGAGGTGTTCACTAAAGCAGGTTTGACTAACTTAATAGGGGTGTTCACTAAAGCAGGTTTGACTGTAACTTAATAGAGGTGGTCACTAAAGCAGGTTTGACTGTAACTTAATAGAGGTGGTCACTAAAGCAGGCTTGACTAACTTAATAGAGGTGTTCACTAAAGCAGGCTTGACTAACTTAATAGAGGTGTTCACTAAAGCAGGTTTGATTGTAACTTAATAGAGGTGTTCACTAAAGCAGGTTTGACTGTAACTTAATAGAGGTGGTCACTAAAGCAGGTTTGACTGTAACTTAATAGAGGTGGTCACTAAAGCAGGTTTGACTGTAACTTAATAGGGGTGTTCACTAAAGCAGGTTTGACTGTAACTTAATAGAGGTGGTCACTAAAGCAGGTTTGACTGTAACTTAATAGAGGTGGTCACTAAAGCAGGTTTGACTGTAACTTAATAGAGGTGGTCACTAAAGCAGGTTTGATTGTAACTTAATAGAGGTGGTCACTAAAGCAGGTTTGACTGTAACTTAAAAGAGGAGGTCACTAAAGCAGGTTTGACAGTAACTTAATAGAGGTGGTCACTAAGGCAGGTTTGACTGTAACTTAATAGAGGTGTTCACTAAAGCAGGTTTGACTAACTTAATAGAGGTGGTCACTAAAGCAGGTTTGACTGTAACTTAATAGAGGTGGTCACTAAAGCAGGTTTGACTGTAACTTAATAGAGGTGTTCACTAAAGCAGGTTTGACTGTAACTTAATAGAGGTAGTCACTAAAGCAGGTTTGACTGTAACTTAATAGAGGTGGTCACTAAAGCAGGTTTGACTGTAACTTAAAAGAGGAGGTCACTAAAGCAGGTTTGACTAACTTAATAGAGGTGTTCACTAAAGCAGGCTTGACTAACTTAATAGAGGTGGTCACTAAAGCAGGTTTGACTGTAACTTAATAGAGGTGTTCACTAAAGCAGGTTTGACTGTAACTTAAAAGAGGAGGTCACTAAAGCAGGTTTGACTGTAACTTAAAAGAGGAGGTCCCTAAAGCAGGTTTGACTAACTTAATAGAGGTGTTCACTAAAGCAGGCTTGACTAACTTAATAGAGGTGGTCACTAAAGCAGGTTTGACTGTAACTTAATAGAGGTGTTCACTAAAGCAGGTTTGACTAACTTAATAGAGGTGTTCACTAAAGCAGGTTTGACTAACTTAATAGGGGTGTTCACTAAAGCAGGTTTGACTGTAACTTAATAGAGGTGGTCACTAAAGCAGGTTTGACTGTAACTTAATAGAGGTGGTCACTAAAGCAGGTTTGACTGTAACTTAATAGAGGTGGTCACTAAAGCAGGTTTGATTGTAACTTAATAGAGGTGGTCACTAAATCAGGTTTGACTAACTTAAAAGAGGAGGTCACTAAAGCAGGTTTGACTGTAACTTAATAGAGGTGGTCACTAAGGCAGGTTTGACTGTAACTTAATAGAGGTGTTCACTAAAGCAGGTTTGACTAACTTAATAGAGGTGGTCACTAAAGCAGGGTTGACTGTAACTTAATAGAGGTGTTCACTAAAGCAGGTTTGACTAACTTAATAGAGGTGGTCACTAAAGCAGGTTTGACTGTAACTTAATAGAGGTGGTCACTAAAGCAGGTTTGACTGTAACTTAATAGAGGTGTTCACTAAAGCAGGTTTGACTGTAACTTAATAGAGGTAGTCACTAAAGCAGGTTTGACTGTAACTTAATAGAGGTGGTCACTAAAGCAGGTTTGACGGTAACTTAATAGAGGTGGTCACTAAAGCAGGTTTGACTGTAACTTAATAGAGGTGGTCACTAAAGCAGGTTTGACTGTAACTTAATAGAGGTGGTCACTAAAGCAGGTTTGATTGTAACTTAATAGAGGTGGTCACTAAAGCAGGTTTGACTGTAACTTAAAAGAGGAGGTCACTAAAGCAGGTTTGACTGTAACTTAATAGAGGTGGTCACTAAGGCAGGTTTGACTGTAACTTAATAGAGGTGTTCACTAAAGCAGGTTTGACTAACTTAATAGAGGTGGTCACTAAAGCAGGTTTGACTGTAACTTAATAGAGGTGTTCACTAAAGCAGGTTTGACTAACTTAATAGAGGTGGTCACTAAAGCAGGTTTGACTGTAACTTAATAGAGGTGGTCACTAAAGCAGGTTTGACTGTAACTTAATAGAGGTGTTCACTAAAGCAGGTTTACTGTAACTTAATAGAGGTAGTCACTAAAGCAGGTTTGACTGTAACTTAATAGAGGTGGTCACTAAAGCAGGTTTGACTGTAACTTAATAGAGGTGGTCACTAAAGCAGGTTTGACTGTAACTTAATAGAGGTGGTCACTAAAGCAGGTTTGACTGTAACTTAATAGAGGTGGTCACTAAAGCAGGTTTGACTATAAATGAAACCATAGCAGGACAAATCATTCTTGTATATATGTAAATCTGTATATAGACTTCTTCAAATGTTACAACAGCGTTCACATGTGGCATCCATCTTATAATTACACTTACCATAAGCAGCAGGATTTCCTTTAGTCTTTGGGTTGACATTGGCTCTAAGTATAGCATTGTTAAGAGCGTTGATATAAACAGCTACAGCGTGATATCCTTTATGGTTGTATCTGGCCTGTAAAACATAATTAAGTTCACATAATGTTCTATAAATAGACTGATGAAATGTTCTATAAATAGACCACTCCTCATATAAAGCCACTCCCACCAAAGACCACTCCTCATATAAAGCCACTCCCACCAAAGACCACTCCTCATATAAAGCCACTCCCACCAAAGACCACTCCTCATATAAAGCCACTCCCACCAAAGACCACTCTTCATATAAAGCCACTCCCACCAAAGACCACTCATCTTATTAGACCAGATTTCAGACGTACTAGATTAGTATAATACACTAAATTGTACTACTCAAATGAGGCAATGTGCCTTATAAGGCAAATATTTCATTGCAGAAGGGATGGCCTTATATAAGGGGGTTACAGTGGTCACAAAATATATTGTAGGAAATTTAAAATAAAAGACTCTCACCTGTGCTGCATTTTTTACAGCTACTTTCCTAAACAATGGCGGTGACTTCTTTCCAAAATCTTTAGGAATAAAACTTCTGTTATTTCCAAAGACGAAGGCACCATACCTAAAAACATAATAAATATAATAAAGTATTCTTATAACAAACTGCTGACGAGAAAACAAATTTATTCATTTGTAAACATTGTTTGTTGGAAAGATAAAAAGTTATCTCCCCTGTTCACTGCTAATTATGAAATTCTTATGCTTGTTTTGATTGGTTTAGCCTATGGTGTTTAGCTTCACTTTCAACAGTATTTCAATTATATCATGGCTGTCAATTGTTTTGGTGGAGGAAACTGGAGTACCCGGAGAAAACAACCGACTTTCCGCAAGTCACTGACAAACTTTATCAGATAATTTTGCATCTTTAACACCTTGTCATCAACGGGGTTCAAACTCACAACTTTAGTGGTGATAGGCACTGATTGCACAGGTAGTTGTAAATCCAACTACCCTTTGATTACAACCACGACGCCCCCTGTTTTGATTGTGTAAGTTATGCTACGAGTTAAAATGTCAACTCTATATTCCAAGGTGTAATATTAAAACAATATTTTCAATAATAATGATATCGCACAATATATAATTTTTACTTTCAATTTGCAAACATAAAAGTGTGATTGTTATTTAATGCCAACTCAGCATTTTTTCAGCTATATCATGGCGAGAACAAGTTAATTTTTAATGAAATGATGATGAGGTCCGCTTTATACTAAACCAACACGATTAGTTTGATTTTTTTAGTGCTATCTCACTGAAACAACAATCCGCGGGAATACATATTATCCTAATTCCGAGCCAACCAGTCTTTGCTCTTTCTCCTTAGAAGAGAAGCAACAAATACCAATTTTTTAGTCTTTGGTTTGACCCCACCGGGGCTTGAATCTACAATCTAATGCATTCGAGGCAAGTACGCTAACCATTACACAATCGATGCGGTTAAACATAAAAGTGTTGTGTATTACTAGACATGTTATACCTATGTAATCTGTAGACAACATCTTGTGTATAAAGTAGAAAATCTTCAGTATTAGATCCTGTTATATTCTGCATATAATCATGAGTCACTACTTGAAACTCGGGAGGTCTGATGTAGCTGTCCTCAGAACTACAGACAAATCCTGAAGAATCTTTAGCACAGTTGCATGATGGGTAATATGGTAGATGACCAACTGTTAAAAAAATAAGAACGAAAAATTGTAAGATGTGCTTACATATATTTAAAGATGAAAGCATGATCATCTTGTCGAAAATTGTAGTAATATGTCCAAACTTATCAAACAATAAATTCAACATGAAAAATATGAATAGGAATGAACATCACAGAAAATTGAAATTTCACCAAACACTCATATATTTTGTTCAGGAATAACAACATTATTTCAACTAATCAAAGGTCAGATTACATATAAAAGAAGCTTTTTTTAACAAACGAGTTCCTTTCTCTTTGTTGCATTTAATAAAAATTATAGAATGGCATGAATAAACCTAGTAATTGAAGGTTGATATATACGGTCTATTTAAAGCCTAAATTTGATTAAATTTACAGTCAAACCTCCTTTAGTGACCACCTCTGTTAAGTTACGGTCATATCTGCTTTAGTGATCACCTCTTAAGCAATAACTTGTATTGTGTGACCTTATATTTATTTCCCTTCACAGTGCATTTTATATCATTTAATTCTGTATTTAGTAACCACCTATCTTATGTGACACTATTTACATGTTCTCTAGGAAAGTCACATCAGACAGGTTTGACTGTATTTAGTAACCACCTATCTTATGTGACACTATTTACATGTTCTCTAGGAAAGTCACATCAGACAGGTTTGACTGTATTTAGTAACCACCTATCTTATGTGACACTATTTACATGTTCTCTAGGAAAGTCACATCAGACAGGTTTGACTGTATTTAGTAACCACCTGTCTTATGTGACACTATTTACATGTTCTCTAGGAAAGTCACATCAGACAGGTTTGACTGTATTTAGTAACCACCTGTCTTATGTGACACTATTTACATGTTCTCTAGGAAAGTCACATCAGACAGGTTTAACTGTATTTAGTAACCACCTATCTTATGTGACACTATTTACATGTTCTCTAGGAAAGTCACATCAGACAGGTTTAACTGTATTTAGTAACCACCTGTCTTATGTGACACTATTTACATGTTCTCTAGGAAAGTCACATCAGACAGGTTTGACTGTATTTAGTGACCACCTGTCTTATGTGACACTATTTACATGTTCTCTAGGAAAGTCACATCAGACAGGTTTGACTGTATTTAGTGACCACCTGTCTTATGTGACACTATTTACATGTTCTCTAGGAAAGTCACATCAGACAGGTTTTACTGTATTTAGTAACCACCTGTCTTATGTGACACTATTTACATGTTCTCTAGGAAAGTCACATCAGACAGGTTTGACTGTATTTAGTAACCACCTATCTTATGTGACACTATTAAAATGTTCTCTTGGAATGTCAGATAAGACAGGTTTGACTGTATTTAGTGACCACCTATCTTATGTGACACTATTTACATGTTCTCTAGGAAAGTCACATCAGACAGGTTTGACTGTATTTAGTAACCACCTGTCTTATATGACACTATTACAATGTTCTCTTGGAATGTCAGATAAGACAGGTTTGACTGTATTTAGTGACCACCTGTCTTATGTGACACTATTTACATGTTCTCTAGGAAAGTCACATCAGACAGGTTTGACTGTATTTAGTAACCACCTGTCTTATGTGACACTATTTACATGTTCTCTAGGAAAGTCACATCAGACAGGTTTAACTGTATTTAGTAACCACCTGTCTTATGTGACACTATTTACATGTTCTCTAGGAAAGTCACATCAGACAGGTTTTACTGTATTTAGTAACCACCTATCTTATGTGACACTATTTACATGTTCTCTAGGAAAGTCACATCAGACAGGTTTGACTGTATTTAGTAACCACCTATCTTATGTGACACTATTTACATGTTCTCTAGGAAAGTCACATCAGACAGGTTTGACTGTATTTAGTAACCACCTGTCTTATGTGACACTATTTACATGTTCTCTAGGAAAGTCACATCAGACAGGTTTGACTGTATTTAGTAACCACCTATCTTATGTGACACTATTTACATGTTCTCTAGGAAAGTCACATCAGACAGGTTTAACTGTATTTAGTAACCACCTATCTTATGTGACACTATTTACATGTTCTCTAGGAAAGTCACATCAGACAGGTTTAACTGTATTTAGTAACCACCTGTCTTATGTGACACTATTTACATGTTCTCTAGGAAAGTCACATCAGACAGGTTTGACTGTATTTAGTAACCACCTATCTTATGTGACACTATTTACATGTTCTCTAGGAAAGTCACATCAGACAGGTTTGACTGTATTTAGTAACCACCTGTCTTATGTGACACTATTTACATGTTCTCTAGGAAAGTCACATCAGACAGGTTTGACTGTATTTAGTAACCACCTGTCTTATGTGACACTATTTACATGTTCTCTAGGAAAGTCACATCAGACAGGTTTTACTGTATTTAGTAACCACCTATCTTATGTGACACTATTTACATGTTCTCTAGGAAAGTCACATCAGACAGGTTTGACTGTATTTAGTAACCACCTATCTTATGTGACACTATTTACATGTTCTCTAGGAAAGTCACATCAGACAGGTTTGACTGTATTTAGTAACCACCTGTCTTATGTGACACTATTTACATGTTCTCTAGGAAAGTCACATCAGACAGGTTTGACTGTATTTAGTGACCACCTGTCTTATGTGACACTATTTACATGTTCTCTAGGAAAGTCACATCAGACAGGTTTGACTGTATTTAGTAACCACCTATCTTATGTGACACTATTACAATGTTCTCTTGGAATGTCAGATAAGACAGGTTTGACTGTATTTAGTGACCACCTGTCTTATGTGACACTATTTACATGTTCTCTAGGAAAGTCACATCAGACAGGTTTGACTGTATTTAGTAACCACCTGTCTTATGTGACACTATTTACATGTTCTCTAGGAAAGTCACATCAGACAGGTTTAACTGTATTTAGTAACCACCTGTCTTATGTGACACTATTTACATGTTCTCTAGGAAAGTCACATCAGACAGGTTTTACTGTATTTAGTAACCACCTATCTTATGTGACACTATTTACATGTTCTCTAGGAAAGTCACATCAGACAGGTTTGACTGTATTTAATAACCACCTATCTTATGTGACACTATTTACATGTTCTCTAGGAAAGTCACATCAGACAGGTTTGACTGTATTTAGTAACCACCTGTCTTATGTGACACTATTTACATGTTCTCTAGGAAAGTCACATAAGACAGGTTTGACTGTATTTAGTAACCACCTGTCTTATGTGACACTATTTACATGTTCTCTAGGAAAGTCACATCAGACAGGTTTGACTGTATTTAGTAACCACCTGTCTTATGTGACACTATTTACATGTTCTCTAGGAAAGTCACATCAGACAGGTTTGACTGTATTTAGTAACCACCTGTCTTATGTGACACTATTTACATGTTCTCTAGGAAAGTCACATCAGACAGGTTTGACTGTATTTAGTAACCACCTGTCTTATGTGACACTATTTACATGTTCTCTAGGAAAGTCACATCAGACAGGTTTAACTGTATTTAGTAACCACCTGTCTTATGTGACACTATTTACATGTTCTCTAGGAAAGTCACATCAGACAGGTTTGACTGTATTTAGTAACCACCTATCTTATGTGACACTATTTACATGTTCTCTAGGAAAGTCACATCAGACAGGTTTGACTGTATTTAGTAACCACCTGTCTTATGTGACACTATTTACATGTTCTCTAGGAAAGTCACATCAGACAGGTTTGACTGTATTTAGTAACCACCTGTCTTATGTGACACTATTTACATGTTCTCTAGGAAAGTCACATCAGACAGGTTTAACTGTATTTAGTAACCACCTGTCTTATGTGACACTATTTACATGTTCTCTAGGAAAGTCACATCAGACAGGTTTGACTGTATTTAGTAACCACCTGTCTTATGTGACACTATTTACATGTTCTCTAGGAAAGTCACATCAGACAGGTTTGACTGTATTTAGTAACCACCTGTCTTATGTGACACTATTTACATGTTCTCTAGGAAAGTCACATCAGACAGGTTTGACTGTATTTAGTAACCACCTGTCTTATGTGACACTATTTACATGTTCTCTAGGAAAGTCACATCAGACAGGTTTGACTGTATTTAGTAACCACCTGTCTTATGTGACACTATTTACATGTTCTCTAGGAAAGTCACATCAGACAGGTTTGACTGTATTTAGTAACCACCTGTCTTATGTGACACTATTTACATGTTCTCTAGGAAAGTCACATCAGACAGGTTTTACTGTATTCAGTAACCACCTATCTTATGTGACACTATTTACATGTTCTCTAGGAAAGTCACATCAGACAGGTTTGACTGTATTTAGTAACCACCTGTCTTATGTGACACTATTTACATGTTCTCTAGGAAAGTCACATCAGACAGGTTTTACTGTATTTAGTAACCACCTGTCTTATGTGACACTATTTACATGTTCTCTAGGAAAGTCACATCTGACAGGTTTGACTGTATTTAGTAACCACCTATCTTATGTGACACTATTTACATGTTCTCTAGGAAAGTCACATCAGACAGGTTTGACTGTATTTAGTAACCACCTGTCTTATGTGACACTATTTACATGTTCTCTAGGAAAGTCACATCAGACAGGTTTAACTGTATTTAGTAACCACCTGTCTTATGTGACACTATTTACATGTTCTCTAGGAAAGTCACATCAGACAGGTTTTACTGTATTTAGTAACCAACTGTCTTATGTGACACTATTTACATGTTCTCTAGGAAAGTCACATCAGACAGGTTTTACTGTATTTAGTAACCAACTGTCTTATGTGACACTATTTACATGTTCTCTAGGAAAGTCACATCAGACAGGTTTGACTGTATTTAGTAACCACCTGTCTTATGCGACACTATTTACATGTTCTCTAGGAAAGTCACATCAGACAGGTTTGACTGTATTTAGTAACCACCTGTCTTATGTGACACTATTTACATGTTCTCTAGGAAAGTCACATCAGACAGGTTTGACTGTATTTAGTAACCACCTGTCTTATGTGACACTATTTACATGTTCTCTAGGAAAGTCACATCAGACAGGTTTTACTGTATTTAGTAACCACCTGTCTTATGTGACACTATTTACATGTTCTCTAGGAAAGTCACATCAGACAGGTTTTACTGTATTTAGTAACCACCTGTCTTATGCGACACTATTTACATGTTCTCTAGGAAAGTCACATCAGACAGGTTTGACTGTATTTAGTAACCACCTGTCTTATGTGACACTATTTACATGTTCTCTAGGAAAGTCACATCAGACAGGTTTGACTGTATTTAGTAACCACCTGTCTTATGTGACACTATTTACATGTTCTCTAGGAAAGTCACATCAGACAGGTTTTACTGTATTTAGTAACCACCTGTCTTATGTGACACTATTTACATGTTCTCTAGGAAAGTCACATCAGACAGGTTTTACTGTATTTAGTAACCACCTGTCTTATGTGACACTATTTACATGTTCTCTAGGAAAGTCACATCAGACAGGTTTGACTGTATTTAGTAACCACCTGTCTTATGTGACACTATTTACATGTTCTCTAGGAAAGTCACATCAGACAGGTTTGACTGTATTTAGTAACCACCTATCTTATGTGACACTATTTACATGTTCTCTAGGAAAGTCACATCAGACAGGTTTAACTGTATTTAGTAACCACCTGTCTTATGTGACACTATTTACATGTTCTCTAGGAAAGTCACATCAGACAGGTTTGACTGTATTTAGTAACCACTTGTCTTATGTGACACTATTTACATGTTCTCTAGGAAAGTCACATCAGACAGGTTTAACTGTATTTAGTAACCACCTGTCTTATGTGACACTATTTACATGTTCTCTAGGAAAGTCACATCAGACAGGTTTGACTGTATTTAGTAACCACCTGTCTTATGTGACACTATTTACATGTTCTCTAGGAAAGTCACATCAGACAGGTTTAACTGTATTTAGTAACCACCTGTCTTATGTGACACTATTTACATGTTCCCTAGGAAAGTCACATAAAACAGGTTGTACTGTATTCTAATACTTTTATGGAAAACTTGATGCTTGACATATAAATACAGAATATCTGGGGTGTAACAATGCTATTATGAGTTCTCCAGGAAGCCAGCATTTCACTGCAAGATTTTAAAGGTGCCATGATATTCTAAATAGAACATAAGATCAATCTTGTGTTTCATAAAATATATGATGTCTGAGAGGCTAAACTCCAGACAAAATGGCAAGGTAGGATAAAAAACCAAGGGCAACGCAAAGCGTGGCGTATCCCCTCGCCTAAAAATTTGACCCGGTGACCTTGACCTTTGACCTTGAAAATCAATAGGGTTCCAGACTCTCCTAAGGACTAAGTATGTACCGTATCAAATTTGGTCAAAATCCATTGAAGGATGTTGATTCTAGAGTGTTCACAAGGATGTTATGTGGTAAAAATTTGACCTGGTGACATTGACCTTTGACCTATGACCTTGAAAATCAATAGGGTTCCAGACTCTTCTAAGGACTAAGTATGTACCAAGTTTGGTCAAAATCCATTGAAGGATGTTGATTCTAGGGTGTTCAGAAGGATGTTATGTGTTAACAATTTGACCCGGTGACCTTGACCTTTGACCTTGAAAATCAATAGGGTTCCAGACTCTTCTAAGGACTAAGTATGTACCAGAAGGATGTTGATTCTAGGGTGTTCACAAGGATGTTATGCGGTAACAATTTGACCCGGTGACCTTGATCTTTGACCTATGACCTTGAAAATCAATAGGGTTCCAGACTCTCCTAAGGACTAAGTATGTACCACGTTTGGTAAAAATCCATTGAAGGATGTTGATTCTAGAGTGGTTACAAGGATGCTACGGAAGGAAGGACGGACGGTAGCGTTACTATATTCCTTCGCAACTTCGTTGGCGAGGGGATAATAAATAAAAACAACACAAATAAGTAGAATATCTGAAAGAAATTAATTAATGTTTTCACACCTGTAGTTTTAAAATAAAATCATGATGAACAATTTAGATGGCAAGATAAAATTAATACAGAACATACAAAAATGTGTTATATCAATTAGAGGCTGTAGTTCAAAGACCAGACAATACAAACAAACAAGACAAACAATGGTTTACAAAACACAGAAAACTAAAGATTGAGAATGATCTACAAAACACTACACAGAAAACTAAAGATTGAGAATGATCTACAAAACACTTCACAGAAAACTAAAGATTGAGAATGATCTACAAAACACTACACAGAAAACTAAAGATTGAGAATGATCTACAAAACACTACACAGAAAACAAAAGATTGAGAATGATCTACAAAACACTACACAGAAAACAAAAGATTGAGAATGATCTACAAAACACTTCACAGAAAACTAAAGATTGAGAATGATCTACAAAACACTACACAGAAAACTAAAGATTGAGAATGATCTACAAAACACTACACAGAAAACTAAAGATTGAGAATGATCTACAAAACACTACACTGAAAACTAAAGATTGAGAATGATATTTAGTTTTATATGTATGTTTTGTAGATAATTGTTTGTACTTTTGTACTTTTTCTTTTGTACATTGTGTTGTCTGTCCTTCTTCGATTTACAGATTCTGATTACCCCTTTGGTATATTCAACCTCTTCTTGATATAGTTTATACAATTATAATCAATATACAGTGCTCCCTCGTTAAATCGCCACCTTCTGTGCAGTCGTTAGTTTGGCGGTATAACGAGTTTGGCGATAAACTGACGGACGTTGAAAACCGGAAGTTATGTGATCATATGAAAAGATAAACTTTCAACTCGACTGACATGCATTTTGCACTTGTACAAATACATAAGTATAAATAATACATGTTTAATAAATAAATAAATTAGAATAATTATATTCACATCGGAAATGTCCTGTACAGTTTGCAGATCTTTGTCAATGTTGACAAATTCTTGAACCGTCATTTGTAGCTCGGGACATCAAGGTCATTATAAACACGTGACAGCAACAGTTCATCTTCATTTGTGGGGTTATTGGAAGATCCCATTTAATTGTCAAATTATCGGCAATTTGTTGTTATGTTAATTTTGGATTTTCCTTTGCATAACTTATAATTGCACGTTTTTGTTTGTCGTCTAATTAATTACGCTTTTTCTTCAAGCACGACATTTTTATGACAACTAATTAAATTACAAATTTTACTCAGGATTAAAAGTACAAATGTAATCACTAGAAAAGTAAACACAGGTAATTATTCTAATCAAAACAACTGATCACCTGTTTCGACCCTCAACTATGAGATCAATGACCGTGTCCGATGACCAGTTTTGACATTCCATAATTACCGATCAATACACAGCTGTCAAAAGATAGTTGTGGGCGGTACTAACGGGGGAATTTAAATTGGTTTTACGACTTTTGTGTCTGAAAACCTGTGGCGGATGGCGGTACTTCTACTTCTACTTCTACTTCTACACTGGTAATTCGTAAAGAGTCGTCCGACTCATCACACGAATGCATAATACTGGACGTCATCCATCATGTGCTCATTAAAAACATATGTACATGTGCAGTTTAAAAACATTCGTGAGATTCTACTTTACTGGCTTCTGTGGACTATGAGGCTGGTCTTGAATGCCTCATAGTCATCAATTCCTAGAATGTCTGGTGGAAGATCATTCCAGTCTTTGATGGTCCTTACAAAGAAGCTGTGTTTCCGCTGATCGCCAGTTGAGCCTATCCTTACGAATCTTCTTGGATGGTATTGTCGAGTCGTTCTAGTAGGTTTTTGTAAATATGGTGGTAATGGTATGGCTACCTTCTGGTGGGCTATTTTGTGGAAGACTAGCAGGCGTGATGTTTTGCGCCTTTCTTGGAGTGCTTGAAGTTCCAGTTCTTGCAGGATTGATGTTACTATCCCAGGATCTCTTGAATATTCATGCTTGATAAACCGCGCTGCCCTTCTTTGTACCATTTCTATTTGGTATATGTGTTTTTGTAGGTGTGGATCCCATACACAACTGGCGTACTCAAGGTGCGGTCTTACAAGGCTGAGGTAGGCTTGTCGCTTGATATTTGTGGGACATCTGCCTAAATTTCGCCATATAAATCCCAAAGATCTGTTGGCCTTTGTGAGGATTTTGCCAATGTAAGTGTCCCATGATAGAGTGCTGGACAGTTCAACACCAAGATAAGGGTTGTTGTTTACTGATTCAAGCACTTGTCCTTCCATGTGGTACGGGTATATGACTGGTTGCTTCCCTTTAGTTATTATTAAGGTGTAACATTTAGAAGGATTGAAGATCATCTGCCACTTCTTACTCCAGTTGACCATGGTGGTGAGATCGTCTTGGAGTCGTTGACAATCGTTCCTAGATGATACTGCCATGTAGACGAGGCTATCATCAGCAAATAGTCTTACTGATGATCCTATATTTTCTCCGATGTCGTTAATATATAGTAAGAACATTAATGGGCCCAATACCGTCCCCTGTGGTACTCCAGATTTAACTTTGACTGATCTTGACTTCTCTCCATCCACCAAGACTTTTTGTTCTCTTGTTGTTAACCAAGATTCCAGCCACCCATGTATATTACCTCTCACTCCGCAGTGGTCTAGTTTCCGGAGGAGTCTGGTGTGAGGCACAGTGTCAAAAGCCTTGCTGAAATCAAGGATGAGCATATCCACCTGTTGCTTGTTATTCAAGTATTTGCTGATTTCTTCGACTGTGATTATTAACTGTGTTTTGCAAGATCTTTTTTCACGAAAGCCATGTTGGAAATCGGCTAATATATTGTGAGTTTCCAGATGTTCCATGATATGTTTGAAAATAATATGCTCCAATATCTTGCATGGCACCGATGTCAAAGAGATTGGCCTATAATTGACAGGTTTTGATCGATCTCCTTTTTTGAATAGAGCAGTGATGTTGGCTGTTCTCCAGTCATATGGTACATTTTTCAATTCCAATGATTTTTCAAAAATAAATTTTAGGTATGGTGCAATTTCATCTGCGGCTTCCCGGAGTATTCTACACGAGATTGTATCTGGACCACTAGCTTTGTTGATATTTAGCTTGGATAGTAATTTAGCTATTCCCTTTTCCTGTATCTGGATACTTGAGATGTCCTGTGTCTTGCTTGTTCCCATTTGAGGTAAAGTTGACATGTCTTCGTCAGTAAAGACTGATTGGAATTGTTTGTTTAGTGCTTCCGCCTTAGATTTGTTATCCTCCATGAAGCATCCATCTACTTCTAAGGTGGCTACACCACTACTTTCTTGTTTCTTAGATTTAATGTATCTCCAGAATTTCTTTGTAATACTAGTTCTTGCCTGCTGTTCCTCTGTGATGTCATCTCCGATGTTAAGGATATCTGCTATGTATTTTTTGTGTTCACATTCGATCGTCTTTTTGATGGCCTTCCTTGTAGCTTTAAATTATGCCCAGTTTTCTGGTTTGTCAGATGTTTTAGCTTTGTTATACTGTCTCTGTTTGGTTCGCATTGATCTTCTTATTCTCTTATTTATCCAAGGTATGTTCCATCTGCTAGTGCAGTTTTTCTGTGGAATATTTTGTGTCATGAGAGATATAAGTATGTCCTTAAACGACTCCCAGCAGTTGTCTATTCCTTTCTCTCTATTTCCAATAATATAGTTTGGCAGTTTATCTTTAAGTTGTTCCTTGATTTTTGGCATATTTCCTTTGGAATACATGAAGATTTTTCTTGGCTTCTTCTTTGCAGTCTTTACTTTTGTTTTTATGCTCACTATAACGGCTTGATGGTCACTGATTCCGTCTTCTACTGTAATATTTTCAATTAAGTTGTTATTTGTGGTAAAAACTAAGTCAAGAATGTTGTTCCCTCTAGTTGGTATATTGTTACATTGTTGTAGGTTGTGTTCATTCACAAAATTTATGATCGTTTCATTTACTTCTTTTGGGTAGTTTGGTGAAGCTTTAATCCTGTTTTCCTCCTTGTCCCATTCAATGTCCGGGAGGTTGAAATCACCTGTCAAAATTATGTTGGGTAGTGAGGTAGTATGGGTGAGTCTTCCCAGTGACTCATCTAGCTTCTGTATAGGTACTGCGTCATTGTTGGGTTTGCGATAAAAACACCCTGTATATAATGGTTTGCTTCCTTTAATTTGGATTTTATTCCATGTTAATTCACAGTCCGTTTCTAGCGTTATCTCTCCTGATGAGATTACATCCTTCCTTATCGCATTGAGGACCCCTCCACCTTCATGACCTGGATCAAACAGTCGGTCTTTGCGATATATGTCATATAGTAATGGATCTATGAGTTCTGCGTTAGATATTTGTTTATCTAAGTGTGTTTCCGTTGCATGTATGATGTGTGGTTTATACATGTCGACTAGCGCTAAAAATTCTTGTCGTTTTGATTCACTTCTCAAACTTCTGCAGTTGACATTTAAAAGTATGATTCTATCTGATGATTTTGAATTATTACTTTTGTGAGTATTGATCTCTTGTGTATCGTCTATTATACTGGTGTTACTGTTGCTTGATAGTGACTCGTATGAGTTGTTCAATTCGATCGGATTGTCGAGAAAAAATGAGTCGGATAAGTTCGGAAGTAAGCATTTTGGGCATTCCCATGAGAGGTAAGTATTTTTCTGGAAGTTTTTATACTCGTTTGGTGTTATTCCTCCACATTTTATGTGTACCCAGTAGGAGCAAGCTTCACATTCTAGAGCTCTGTGATTTTTTCCGACGGGTTTTTCACATACTGTTTATGTCTGCCGACACGAGGATGAGCAGTGATGTAAGGTAAAGCATGGGTCGATTAAAGTGGATCACCCTTTGACGGTCATGCATTACTTTATAAATGGATCTATGTTCACGCCAGCTTACTATTGTTATTGACATTTGAAAGTTCTCATTAATTGTCTCTTTCTTCATATGAGTTTGGCAGTATAATGGGGTATTTTTAATGGGGGAAATTGGGACAGATGAGAATTTTGGCGATAGGCGAGGCTGGCGATAAAACGAGGGGCGATAGACCGAGGGAGCACTGTAATTACCTTCTGCATTAATTGTTGTAAGTTTATACAATATAATCAATATAATTACCTTCTGCATTAATTGTTGTAAGTTGTCCTAGTTGTAATTTTTCCATTAAGACTTGCACTTGTGGTACATAATGATTTAAATGTATCCCTGACACAAACACATCACTACATCTACTGGTATAATATTTAAGTAGCAGATGCATTTCTCTACGGCTCATATTATGGTTCTTCATCATGTCAAAATCAAAGGAGCTATTATGTGCAGACTTTAAAATGCACTTTGATCCAATGCCTGATGCTAATTGGAATGTATTGGCTAATTCCTGAGGACCTGCATCATCATGGTCTAACGATGTGTCAGAATCGTTACTTTCTTGGTTATTTTCTATTGCAAACGGTATGAAATTACCCATTGGCTGAGTCAAATTGTAAAACTGAGATGTATCTAATACAATAGCAGGTGCATCAGCTGACTTGGGGGCAGACAAAGCCACAGTCATTGCTATGGACACAAATAAGGCAGGAAGTAGAATTTGTGAAAATAATCCACGGCCATTTCTTATAATGTAATGAAAGCGTTTGACAATTACAGCTCTGAACTGGTTCAATCTTAACCAATTTTTGCTCAGCTGATAACTTCCCTTTCCTTCAAATTGTGCAAGCTTTTCCAAGTTTGAATCTGAAAAAAAGATTTTTTAAAAAAGCATAGAAAATATAAAAATCAAGATTGATTTCATGCAAATTACCTGCATTGCAGCTGATATATTACAGATTTATAAATATATTTTTTTTCTTTGGGGGTGCAAACTATTTTTTTTTTGGGAGGGGAGAGTATTTGTTCAAAAATGCCAAAATTAAGCTGTCAAAATGTAAATAACAATATGTCAACATAATGGAAATTTTATCATAATCACAAAAATACAAAAAAAAATCATGAAATTGTTCAATAAATTGTGTCTGTTTATAGTACTTCATAACAGGTAAAACTGGTAGACATGTCGCTCCCCTCAAACACATTATCATGATTCCAAGCCAACCAAGTCTTTGTTTCAACTCTATAATGCTGTGTGTAGCAGAGAAGCAGTAATTTCATAGTCTTTGGTCTGACAAATATTTCTACTTCATTCTTATTATTTAATAACAATAAATGATTTGATTAATTCCTACCTTCATCTTCATCCATATTACCCAGACGACTGTATCCATTGTTTCCTGTGACTATTTTTGGTTGAAATTCCAGAGATTCTTCACTGTCACATCGATTAGAACTAGATATAGCCCCTAATTCTACCTCACCCTGTAGGTTAGTAGAAGCAGCAGAAGATAAGGTAGATAAATCAGTTTCATGAGTTGTTTCCCCTGATGTGGCATTGTGGGTAATATCTGTACTGGTATCATCATCTGTATTTTCACTTGAGCTTTGACTCTTTCTCACAGCTGTATAGTATAAATAGATGATTCTTATTCAGTCATTTTTATTTTCAAGTAAACTTACATCCCACAAATGAAAGATCATCCCACGAATGAAAGATCATCCCACAAATGAAAGATAATTTTTTAGACAGAACTATGGAAAGTATATATCAGGATAGGTGACCTTAGCTGACTTTGGCAATCCTGTGTAGGCCCTTTGGTTTTATTGCTCCCAAAACTTTATATTATTTGACTTTCCATTTCTTGTGTCATTTTCAACCCCTTTTTTTGAATTTGTAAGATTATTTCAGATATCTACATTTTGAGCGTACCTGTTGAAGATTATTCCAGATATCTACATTTTTATTAGGATACTTTGCTGTGTGTAAATTTTGACATACATGTATATTGCAAAAATAAAAACCAAAATTAAAAATTATCAAATAAAAAATTTAATGCAAAAAATTGACCATGATCATGAAAATACAAAATAAGAAATTTTCGACCCATGAGAACATAACACATAACATTGTAATATCTTACAACATAAATCTACCCATGAGAAAAACCAGTAACACATAACATTGTAATATCTTACAACATAAATCTACCCATGAGAAAAACCAGTAACACATAACATTGTAATATCTTACAACATAAATCTACCCATGAGAAAAACCAGTAACACATAACATTGTAATATCTTACAACATAAATCTACCCATGAGAACAACCAGTAACACATAACATTGTAATATCTTACAACATTGTAATATCTTACAACATAAATCTACCCATGAGAAAAACCAGTAACACATAACATTGTAATATCTTACAACATAAATCTACCCATGAGAAAAACCAGTAACACATAACATTGTAATATCTTACAACATAAATCTACCCATGAGAACAACCAGTAACACATAACATTGTAATATCTTACAACATAAATCTACCCATGAGAAAAACCAGTAACACATAACATTGTAATATCTTACAACATAAATCTACCCATGAGAACAACCAGTAACACATAACATTGTAATATCTTACAACATAAATCTACCCATGAGAACAACCAGTCACACATAACATTGTAATATCTTACAACATAAATCTACCCATGAGAACAACCAGTCACACATAACATTGTAATATCTTACAACATAAATCTACCCATGAGAACAACCAGTAACACATAACATTGTAATATCTTACAACATAAATCTACCCATGAGAAAAACCAGTCACACATAACATTGTAATATCTTACAACATAAATCTACCCATGAGAACAACCAGTCACACATAACATTGTAATATCTTACAACATAAATCTACCCATGAGAACAACCAGTCACACATAACATTGTAATATCTTACAACATAAATCTACCCATGAGAACAACCAGTAACACATAACATTGTAATATCTTACAACATAAATCTACCCATGAGAACAACCAGTCACACATAACATTGTAATATCTTACAACATAAATCTACCCATGAGAACAACCAGTAACACATAACATTGTAATATCTTACAACATAAATCTACCCATGAGAACAACCAGTAACACATAACATTGTAATATCTTACAACATAAATCTACCCATGAGAACAACCAGTCACACATAACATTGTAATATCTTACAACATAAATCTACCCATGAGAACAACCAGTAACACATAACATTGTAATATCTTACAACATAAATCTACCCATGAGAACAACCAGTCACACATAACATTGTAATATCTTACAACATAAATCTACCCATGAGAACAACCAGTAACACATAACATTGTAATATCTTACAACATAAATCTACCCATGAGAACAACCAGTAACACATAACATTGTAATATCTTACAACATAAATCTACCCATGAGAACAACCAGTAACACATAACATTGTAATATCTTACAACATAAATCTACCCATGAGAAAAACCAGTAACACATAACATTGTAATATCTTACAACATAAATCTACCCATGAGAAAAACCAGTAACACATAACATTGTAATATCTTACAACATAAATCTACCCATGAGAACAACCAGTAACACATAACATTGTAATATCTTACAACATAAATCTACCCATGAGAACAACCAGTAACACATAACATTGTAATATCTTACAACATAAATCTACCCATGAGAACAACCAGTAACACATAACATTGTAATATCTTACAACATAAATCTACCCATGAGAAAAACCAGTAACACATAACATTGTAATATCTTACAACATAAATCTACCCATGAGAAAAACCAGTAACACATAACATTGTAATATCTTACAACATAAATCTACCCATGAGAAAAACCAGTAACACATAACATTGTAATATCTTACAACATAAATCTACCCATGAGAACAACCAGTAACACATAACATTGTAATATCTTACAACATAAATCTACCCATGAGAAAAACCAGTAACACATAACATTGTAATATCTTACAACATAAATCTACCCATGAGAAAAACCAGTAACACATAACATTGTAATATCTTACAACATAAATCTACCCATGAGAAAAACCAGTAACACATAACATTGTAATATCTTACAACATAAATCTACCCATGAGAAAAACCAGTAACACATAACATTGTAATATCTTACAACATAAATCTACCCATGAGAAAAACCAGTAACACATAACATTGTAATATCTTACAACATAAATCTACCCATGAGAAAAACCAGTAACACATAACATTGTAATATCTTACAACATAAATCTACCCATGAGAACAACCAGTAACACATAACATTGTAATATCTTACAACATAAATCTACCCATGAGAAAAACCAGTAACACATAACATTGTAATATCTTACAACATAAATCTACCCATGAGAAAAAACCAGTAACACATAACATTGTAATATCTTACAACATAAATCTACCCATGAGAACAACCAGTAACACATAACATTGTAATATCTTACAACATAAATCTACCCATGAGAACAACCAGTAACACATAACATTGTAATATCTTACAACATAAATCTACCCATGAGAAAAACCAGTAACACATAACATTGTAATATCTTACAACATAAATCTACCCATGAGAACAACCAGTAACACATAACATTGTAATATCTTACAACATAAATCTACCCATGAGAAAAACCAGTAACACATAACATTGTAATATCTTACAACATAAATCTACCCATGAGAACAACCAGTAACACATAACATTGTAATATCTTACAACATAAATCTACCCATGAGAAAAACCAGTAACACATAACATTGTAATATCTTACAACATAAATCTACCCATGAGAACAACCAGTAACACATAACATTGTAATATCTTACAACATAAATCTACCCATGAGAACAACCAGTAACACATAACATTGTAATATCTTACAACATAAATCTACCCATGAGAACAACCAGTAACACATAACATTGTAATATCTTACAACATAAATCTACCCATGAGAACAACCAGTAACACATAACATTGTAATATCTTACAACATAAATCTACCCATGAGAAAAACCAGTAACACATAACATTGTAATATCTTACAACATAAATCTACCCATGAGAACAACCAGTAACACATAACATTGTAATATCTTACAACATAAATCTACCCATGAGAACAACCAGTAACACATAACATTGTAATATCTTACAACATAAATCTACCCATGAGAAAAACCAGTAACACATAACATTGTAATATCTTACAACATAAATCTACCCATGAGAACAACCAGTAACACATAACATTGTAATATCTTACAACATAAATCTACCCATGAGAACAACCAGTAACACATAACATTGTAATATCTTACAACATAAATCTACCCATGAGAAAAACCAGTAACACATAACATTGTAATATCTTACAACATAAATCTACCCATGAGAACAACCAGTAACACATAACATTGTAATATCTTACAACATAAATCTACCCATGAGAACAACCAGTAACACATAACATTGTAATATCTTACAACATAAATCTACCCATGAGAACAACCAGTAACACATAACATTGTAATATCTTACAACATAAATCTACCCATGAGAACAACCAGTAACACATAACATTGTAATATCTTACAACATAAATCTACCCATGAGAACAACCAGTAACACATAACATTGTAATATCTTACAACATAAATCTACCCATGAGAACAACCAGTAACACATAACATTGTAATATCTTACAACATAAATCTACCCATGAGAACAACCAGTAACACATAACATTGTAATATCTTACAACATAAATCTACCCATGAGAACAACCAGTAACACATAACATTGTAATATCTTACAACATAAATCTACCCATGAGAACAACCAGTAACACATAACATTGTAATATCTTACAACATAAATCTACCCATGAGAACAACCAGTAACACATAACATTGTAATATCTTACAACATAAATCTACCCATGAGAACAACCAGTAACACATAACATTGTAATATCTTACAACATAAATCTACCCATGAGAAAAACCAGTAACACATAACATTGTAATATCTTACAACATAAATCTACCCATGAGAAAAACCAGTAACACATAACATTGTAATATCTTACAACATAAATCTACCCATGAGAACAACCAGTAACACATAACATTGTAATATCTTACAACATAAATCTACCCATGAGAACAACCAGTAACACATAACATTGTAATATCTTACAACATAAATCTACCCATGAGAACAACCAGTAACACATAACATTGTAATATCTTACAACATAAATCTACCCATGAGAACAACCAGTAACACATAACATTGTAATATCTTACAACATAAATCTACCCATGAGAACAACCAGTAACACATAACATTGTAATATCTTACAACATAAATCTACCCATGAGAAAAACCAGTAACACATAACATTGTAATATCTTACAACATAAATCTACCCATGAGAACAACCAGTAACACATAACATTGTAATATCTTACAACATAAATCTACCCATGAGAAAAACCAGTAACACATAACATTGTAATATCTTACAACATAAATCTACCCATGAGAACAACCAGTAACACATAACATTGTAATATCTTACAACATAAATCTACCCATGAGAACAACCAGTAACACATAACATTGTAATATCTTACAACATAAATCTACCCATGAGAACAACCAGTAACACATAACATTGTAATATCTTACAACATAAATCTACCCATGAGAACAACCAGTAACACATAACATTGTAATATCTTACAACATAAATCTACCCATGAGAACAACCAGTAACACATAACATTGTAATATCTTACAACATAAATCTACCCATGAGAACAACCAGTAACACATAACATTGTAATATCTTACAACATAAATCTACCCATGAGAACAACCAGTAACACATAACATTGTAATATCTTACAACATAAATCTACCCATGAGAACAACCAGTAACACATAACATTGTAATATCTTACAACATAAATCTACCCATGAGAACAACCAGTAACACATAACATTGTAATATCTTACAACATAAATCTACCCATGAGAACAACCAGTAACACATAACATTGTAATATCTTACAACATAAATCTACCCATGAGAACAACCAGTAACACATAACATTGTAATATCTTACAACATAAATCTACCCATGAGAACAACCAGTAACACATAACATTGTAATATCTTACAACATAAATCTACCCATGAGAACAACCAGTAACACATAACATTGTAATATCTTACAACATAAATCTACCCATGAGAACAACCAGTAACACATAACATTGTAATATCTTACAACATAAATCTACCCATGAGAACAACCAGTAACACATAACATTGTAATATCTTACAACATAAATCTACCCATGAGAACAACCAGTAACACATAACATTGTAATATCTTACAACATAAATCTACCCATGAGAACAACCAGTAACACATAACATTGTAATATCTTACAACATAAATCTACCCATGAGAACAACCAGTAACACATAACATTGTAATATCTTACAACATAAATCTACCCATGAGAACAACCAGTAACACATAACATTGTAATATCTTAAAACATAAATCTACCCATGTAGAACAACCAGTAACCACATAACATTGTAATATCTTACAACATAAATCTACCTGAGAACAACCAGTAACACATAACATTGTAATATCTTACAACATAAATCTACCCATGAGAAAAACCAGTAACACATAACATTGTAATATCTTACAACATAAATCTACCCATGAGAACAACCAGTAACACATAACATTGTAATATCTTACAACATAAATCTACCCATGAGAAAAACCAGTAACACATAACATTGTAATATCTTACAACATAAATCTACCCATGAGAACAACCAGTAACACATAACATTGTAATATCTTACAACATAAATATACCCATGAGAACAACCAGTAACACATAACATTGTAATATCTTACAACATAAATATACCCATGAGAAAAACCAGTAACACATAACATTGTAATATCTTACAACATAAATCTACCCATGAGAACAACCAGTAACACATAACATTGTAATATCTTACAACATAAATATACCCATGAGAAAAACCAGTAACACATAACATTGTAATATCTTACAACATAAATCTACCCATGAGAACAACCAGTAACACATAACATTGTAATATCTTACAACATAAATCTACCCATGAGAACAACCAGTAACACATAACATTGTAATATCTTACAACATAAATCTACCCATGAGAACAACCAGTAACACATAACATTGTAATATCTTACAACATAAATCTACCCATGAGAACAACCAGTAACACATAACATTGTAATATCTTACAACATAAATCTACCCATGAGAACAACCAGTAACACATAACATTGTAATATCTTACAACATAAATCTACCCATGAGAACAACCAGTAACACATAACATTGTAATATCTTACAACATAAATCTACCCATGAGAACAACCAGTAACACATAACATTGTAATATCTTACAACATAAATCTACCCATGAGAAAAACCAGTAACACATAACATTGTAATATCTTACAACATAAATATACCCATGAGAAAACCAGTAACACATAACATTGTAATATCTTACAACATAAATCTACCCATGAGAACAACCAGTAACACATAACATTGTAATATCTTACAACATAAATCTACCCATGAGAACAACCAGTAACACATAACATTGTAATATCTTACAACATTATCAAATCTACCCATGAGAACAACCAGTAACACATAACATTGTAATATCTTACAACATAAATCTACCCATGAGAAAAACCAGTAACACATAACATTGTAATATCTTACAACATAAATCTACCCATGAGAACAACCAGTAACACATAACATTGTAATATCTTACAACATAAATCTACCCATGAGAAAAACCAGTAACACATAACATTGTAATATCTTACAACATAAATCTACCCATGAGAACAACCAGTAACACATAACATTGTAATATCTTACAACATAAATCTACCCATGAGAACAACCAGTAACACATAACATTGTAATATCTTACAACATAAATCTACCCATGAGAAAAACCAGTAACACATAACATTGTAATATCTTACAACATAAATCTACCCATGAGAACAACCAGTAACACATAACATTGTAATATCTTACAACATAAATCTACCCATGAGAACAACCAGTAACACATAACATTGTAATATCTTACAACATAAATCTACCCATGAGAAAAACCAGTAACACATAACATTGTAATATCTTACAACATAAATATACCCATGAGAAAAACCAGTAACACATAACATTGTAATATCTTACAACATAAATCTACCCATGAGAACAACCAGTAACACATAACATTGTAATATCTTACAACATAAATCTACCCATGAGAACAACCAGTAACACATAACATTGTAATATCTTACAACATTGTAATATCTTAAACATAAATCTACCCATGAGAACAACCAGTAACACATAACATTGTAATATCTTACAACATAAATCTACCCATGAGAAAAACCAGTAACACATAACATTGTAATATCTTACAACATAAATCTACCCATGAGAAAAACCAGTAACACATAACATTGTAATATCTTACAACATAAATCTACCCATGAGAACAACCAGTAACACATAACATTGTAATATCTTACAACATAAATCTACCCATGAGAACAACCAGTAACACATAACATTGTAATATCTTACAACATAAATCTACCCATGAGAACAACCAGTAACACATAACATTGTAATATCTTACAACATAAATCTACCCATGAGAACAACCAGTAACACATAACATTGTAATATCTTACAACATAAATCTACCCATGAGAAAAACCAGTAACACATAACATTGTAATATCTTACAACATAAATCTACCCATGAGAACAACCAGTAACACATAACATTGTAATATCTTACAACATAAATCTACCCATGAGAACAACCAGTAACACATAACATTGTAATATCTTACAACATAAATCTACCCATGAGAACAACCAGTAACACATAACATTGTAATATCTTACAACATAAATCTACCCATGAGAAAAACCAGTAACACATAACATTGTAATATCTTACAACATAAATCTACCCATGAGAACAACCAGTAACACATAACATTGTAATATCTTACAACATAAATCTACCCAATGAGAACAACCAGTAACACATAACATTGTAATATCTTACAACATAAATCTACCCATGAGAACAACCAGTAACACATAACATTGTAATATCTTACAACATAAATCTACCCATGAGAAAAACCAGTAACACATAACATTGTAATATCTTACAACATAAATCTACCCATGAGAACAACCAGTAACACATAACATTGTAATATCTTACAACATAAATCTACCCATGAGAACAACCAGTAACACATAACATTGTAATATCTTACAACATAAATCTACCCATGAGAACAACCAGTAACACATAACATTGTAATATCTTACAACATAAATCTACCCATGAGAACAACCAGTAACACATAACATTGTAATATCTTACAACATAAATCTACCCATGAGAACAACCAGTAACACATAACATTGTAATATCTTACAACATAAATCTACCCATGAGAACAACCAGTAACACATAACATTGTAATATCTTACAACATAAATCTACCCATGAGAACAACCAGTAACACATAACATTGTAATATCTTACAACATAAATCTACCCATGAGAACAACCAGTAACACATAACATTGTAATATCTTACAACATAAATCTACCCATGAGAACAACCAGTAACACATAACATTGTAATATCTTACAACATAAATCTACCCATGAGAACAACCAGTAACACATAACATTGTAATATCTTACAACATAAATCTACCCATGAGAACAACCAGTAACACATAACATTGTAATATCTTACAACATAAATCTACCCATGAGAACAACCAGTAACACATAACATTGTAATATCTTACAACATAAATCTACCCATGAGAACAACCAGTAACACATAACATTGTAATATCTTACAACATAAATCTACCCATGAGAACAACCAGTAACACATAACATTGTAATATCTTACAACATAAATCTACCCATGAGAACAACCAGTAACACATAACATTGTAATATCTTACAACATAAATCTACCCATGAGAACAACCAGTAACACATAACATTGTAATATCTTACAACATAAATCTACCCATGAGAACAACCAGTAACACATAACATTGTAATATCTTACAACATAAATCTACCCATGAGAACAACCAGTAACACATAACATTGTAATATCTTACAACATAAATCTACCCATGAGAACAACCAGTAACACATAACATTGTAATATCTTACAACATAAATCTACCCATGAGAACAACCAGTAACACATAACATTGTAATATCTTACAACATAAATCTACCCATGAGAACAACCAGTAACACATAACATTGTAATATCTTACAACATAAATCTACCCATGAGAACAACCAGTAACACATAACATTGTAATATCTTACAACATAAATCTACCCATGAGAACAACCAGTAACACATAACATTGTAATATCTTACAACATAAATCTACCCATGAGAACAACCAGTAACACATAACATTGTAATATCTTACAACATAAATCTACCCATGAGAACAACCAGTAACACATAACATTGTAATATCTTACAACATAAATCTACCCATGAGAACAACCAGTAACACATAACATTGTAATATCTTACAACATAAATCTACCCATGAGAACAACCAGTAACACATAACATTGTAATATCTTACAACATAAATCTACCCATGAGAACAACCAGTAACACATAACATTGTAATATCTTACAACATAAATCTACCCATGAGAACAACCAGTAACACATAACATTGTAATATCTTACAACATAAATCTACCCATGAGAACAACCAGTAACACATAACATTGTAATATCTTACAACATAAATCTACCCATGAGAACAACCAGTAACACATAACATTGTAATATCTTACAACATAAATCTACCCATGAGAACAACCAGTAACACATAACATTGTAATATCTTACAACATAAATCTACCCATGAGAACAACCAGTAACACATAACATTGTAATATCTTACAACATAAATCTACCCATGAGAACAACCAGTAACACATAACATTGTAATATCTTACAACATAAATCTACCCATGAGAACAACCAGTAACACATAACATTGTAATATCTTACAACATAAATCTACCCATGAGAACAACCAGTAACACATAACATTGTAATATCTTACAACATAAATCTACCCATGAGAACAACCAGTAACACATAACATTGTAATATCTTACAACATAAATCTACCCATGAGAACAACCAGTAACACATAACATTGTAATATCTTACAACATAAATCTACCCATGAGAACAACCAGTAACACATAACATTGTAATATCTTACAACATAAATCTACCCATGAGAACAACCAGTAACACATAACATTGTAATATCTTACAACATAAATCTACCCATGAGAACAACCAGTAACACATAACATTGTAATATCTTACAACATAAATCTACCCATGAGAACAACCAGTAACACATAACATTGTAATATCTTACAACATAAATCTACCCATGAGAACAACCAGTAACACATAACATTGTAATATCTTACAACATAAATCTACCCATGAGAACAACCAGTAACACATAACATTGTAATATCTTACAACATAAATCTACCCATGAGAACAACCAGTAACACATAACATTGTAATATCTTACAACATAAATCTACCCATGAGAACAACCAGTAACACATAACATTGTAATATCTTACAACATAAATCTACCCATGAGAACAACCAGTAACACATAACATTGTAATATCTTACAACATAAATCTACCCATGAGAACAACCAGTAACACATAACATTGTAATATCTTACAACATAAATCTACCCATGAGAACAACCAGTAACACATAACATTGTAATATCTTACAACATAAATCTACCCATGAGAACAACCAGTAACACATAACATTGTAATATCTTACAACATAAATCTACCCATGAGAACAACCAGTAACACATAACATTGTAATATCTTACAACATAAATCTACCCATGAGAACAACCAGTAACACATAACATTGTAATATCTTACAACATAAATCTACCCATGAGAACAACCAGTAACACATAACATTGTAATATCTTACAACATAAATCTACCCATGAGAACAACCAGTAACACATAACATTGTAATATCTTACAACATAAATCTACCCATGAGAACAACCAGTAACACATAACATTGTAATATCTTACAACATAAATCTACCCATGAGAACAACCAGTAACACATAACATTGTAATATCTTACAACATAAATCTACCCATGAGAACAACCAGTAACACATAACATTGTAATATCTTACAACATAAATCTACCCATGAGAACAACCAGTAACACATAACATTGTAATATCTTACAACATAAATCTACCCATGAGAACAACCAGTAACACATAACATTGTAATATCTTACAACATAAATCTACCCATGAGAACAACCAGTAACACATAACATTGTAATATCTTACAACATAAATCTACCCATGAGAACAACCAGTAACACATAACATTGTAATATCTTACAACATAAATCTACCCATGAGAACAACCAGTAACACATAACATTGTAATATCTTACAACATAAATCTACCCATGAGAACAACCAGTAACACATAACATTGTAATATCTTACAACATAAATCTACCCATGAGAACAACCAGTAACACATAACATTGTAATATCTTACAACATAAATCTACCCATGAGAACAACCAGTAACACATAACATTGTAATATCTTACAACATAAATCTACCCATGAGAACAACCAGTAACACATAACATTGTAATATCTTACAACATAAATCTACCCTCTTATAAAGGTTTATTTATTATTTATTTATTATTTATTTCCGACCCATGAGAACAACCAGTAACACATAACATTGTAATATCTTAAAACATAAATCTACCCTCTTATAAAGGTTTATTTATTATTTATTTATTATTTATTTCCGACCCATGAGAACAACCAGTAACACATAACATTGTAATATCTTACAACATAAATCTACCCTCTTATAAAGGTTTACTTATTATTTATTTATTATTTATTTCCGACCCATGAGAACAACCAGTAACACATAACATTGTAATATCTTAAAACATAAATCTACCCTCTTATAAAGGTTTATTTATTATCTTTTAAACAGAAGCCCTCAAATAAACTGCCTAAATTAATTTCTGGATAAAAGCAACCTGTATTAAATAATTATCAATGTGTACCAATATAGAATAACTATAGTTGTGATGGTAGAGACAGTGATACTAGTGATAATGTCTGTCTCTACCTTCTCACAGCTCATTCTATCAGACTTGATGTGATACTAGTGATAATGTCTGTCTCAACCTTCTCACAGCTCATTCTATCAGACTTGATGTGATACTAGTGATAATGTCTGTCTCTACCTTCTCACAGCTCATTCTATCAGACTTGATGTGATACTAGTGATAATGTCTGTCTCTACCTTCTCACAGCTCATTCTATCAGACTTGATGTGATACTAGTGATAATGTCTGTCTCAACCTTCTCACAGCTCATCCTATCAGACTTGATGTGATACTAGTGATAATGTCTGTCTCTACCTTCTCACAGCTCATTCTATCAGACTTGATGTGATACTAGTGATAATGTCTGTCTCAACCTTCTCACAACTCATTCTATCAGACTTGATGTGATACTAGTGATAATGTCTGTCTCTACCTTCTCACAGCTCATTCTATCAGACTTGATGTGATACTAGTGATAATGTCTGTCTCTACCTTCTCACAGCTCATTCTATCAGACTTGATGTGATACTAGTGATAATGTCTGTCTCTACCTTCTCACAGCTCGTTCTATCAGACTTGATGTGATACTAGTGATAATGTCTGTCTCTACCTTCTCACAGCTCATTCTATCAGACTTGATGTGATACTAGTGATAATGTCTGTCTCTACCTTGTCACAGCTCATTCTATCAGACTTGATGTGATACTAGTGATAATGTCTGTCTCAACCTTCTCACAGCTCATTCTATCAGACTTGATGTGATACTAGTGATAATGTCTGTCTCTACCTTCTCACAGCTCATTCTATCAGACTTGATGTGATACTAGTGATAATGTCTGTCTCAACCTTCTCACAGCTCATTCTATCAGACTTGATGTGATACTAGTGATAATGTCTGTCTCTACCTTCTCACAGCTCATTCTATCAGACTTGATGTGATACTAGTGATAATGTCTGTCTCTACCTTCTCACAGCTCATTCTATCAGACTTGATGTGATACTAGTGATAATGTCTGTCTCTACCTTCTCACAGCTCATTCTATCAGACTTGATGTGATACTAGTGATAATGTCTGTCTCAACCTTCTCACAGCTCATTCTATCAGACTTGATGTGATACTAGTGATAATGTCTGTCTCAACCTTCTCACAGCTCATTCTATCAGACTTGATGTGATACTAGTGATAATGGCTGTCTCTACCTTCTCACAGCTCATTCTATCAGACTTGATGTGATACTAGTGATAATGTCTGTCTCTACCTTCTCACAGCTCATTCTATCAGACTTGATGTGATACTAGTGATAATGTCTGTCTCTACCTTCTCACAGCTCATTCTATCAGACTTGATGTGATACTAGTGATAATGTCTGTCTCTACCTTCTCACAGCTCATTCTATCAGACTTGATGTGATACTAGTGATAATGTCTGTCTCTACCTTCTCACAGCTCATTCTATCAGACTTGATGTGATACTAGTGATAATGTCTGTCTCTACCTTCTCACAGCTCATTCTATCAGACTTGATGTGATACTAGTGATAATGTCTGTCTCAACCTTCTCACAGCTCGCTCTATCAGACTTGATGTGATACTAGTGATAATGTCTGTCTCAACCTTCTCACAGCTCATTCTATCAGACTTGATGTGATACTAGTGATAATGTCTGTCTCAACCTTCTCACAGCTCGCTCTATCAGACTTGATGTGATACTAGTGATAATGTCTGTCTCAACCTTCTCACAGCTCATTCTATCAGACTTGATGTGATACTAGTGATAATGTCTGTCTCTACCTTCTCACAGCTCATTCTATCAGACTTGATGTGATACTAGTGATAATGTCTGTCTCTACCTTCTCACAGCTCATTCTATCAGACTAGATGTGATACTAGTGATAATGTCTGTCTCTACCTTCTCACAGCTCATTCTATCAGACTTGATGTGATACTAGTGATAATGTCTGTCTCTACCTTCTCACAGCTCATTCTATCAGACTTGATGTGATACTAGTGATAATGTCTGTCTCTACCTTCTCACAGCTCATTCTATCAGACTTGATGTGATACTAGTGATAATGGCTGTCTCTACCTTCTCACAGCTCATTCTATCAGACTTGATGTGATACTAGTGATAATGTCTGTCTCAACCTTCTCACAGCTCATTCTATCAGACTTGATGTGATACTAGTGATAATGTCTGTCTCAACCTTCTCACAGCTCATTCTATCAGACTTGATGTGATACTAGTGATAATGTCTGTCTCTACCTTCTCACAGCTCATTCTATCAGACTAGATGTGATACTAATGATAATGTCTGTCTCAACCTTCTCACAGCTCATTCTATCAGACTTGATGTGATACTATTGATAATGTCTGTCTCTACCTTCTCACAGCTCATTCTATCAGACTTGATGTGATACTAGTGATAATGTCTGTCTCTACCTTCTCACAGCTCATTCTATCAGACTTGATGTGATACTAGTGATAATGTCTGTCTCAACCTTCTCACAGCTCATTCTATCAGACTTGATGTGATACTAGTGATAATGTCTGCCTCAACCTTCTCACAGCTCATTCTATCAGACTTGATGTGATACTAGTGATAATGTCTGTCTCTACCTTCTCACAGCTCATTCTATCAGACTTGATGTGATACTAGTGATAATGTCTGTCTCAACCTTCTCACAGCTCATTCTATCAGACTTGATGTGATGGTAGAGACAGTGATACTAGTGATAATGTCTGTCTCAACCTTCCCACAGCTCATTCTATCAGACTTGATGTGATGGTAGAGACAGTGATACTAGTGATAATGTCTGTCTCAACCTTCTCACAGCTCATTCTATCAGACTTGATGTGATGGTAGAGACAGTGATACTAGTGATAATGTCTGTCTCAACCTTCCCACAGCTCATTCTATCAGACTTGATGTGATGGTAGAGACAGTGATACTAGTGATAATGTCTGTCTCAACCTTCTCACAGCTCATTCTATCAGACTTGATGTGATGGTAGAGACAGTGATACTAGTGATAATGTCTGTCTCAACCTTCTCACAGCTCATTCTATCAGACTTGATGTGATACTAGTGATAATGGCTGTCTCTACCTTCTCACAGCTCATTCTATCAGACTTGATGTGATACTAGTGATAATGTCTGTCTCTACCTTCTCACAGCTCATTCTATCAGACTTGATGTGATACTAGTGATAATGTCTGTCTCTACCTTCTCACAGCTCATTCTATCAGACTTGATGTGATACTAGTGATAATGTCTGTCTCTATCTTCTCACAGCTCATTCTATCAGACTTGATGTGATACTAGTGATAATGTCTGTCTCAACCTTCTCACAGCTCATTCTATCAGACTTGATGTGATACTAGTGATAATGTCTGTCTCTATCTTCTCACAGCTCGTTCTATCAGACTTGATGTGATACTAGTGATAATGTCTGTCTCTACCTTCTCACAGCTCATTCTATCAGACTTGATGTGATACTAGTGATAATGTCTGTCTCTACCTTCTCACAGCTCATTCTATCAGACTTGATGTGATACTAGTGATAATGTCTGTCTCTACCTTCTCACAGCTCATTCTATCAGACTAGATGTGATACTAGTGATAATGTCTGTCTCTACCTTCTCACAGCTCATTCTATCAGACTTGATGTGATACTAGTGATAATGTCTGTCTCTACCTTCTCACAGCTCATTCTATCAGACTTGATGTGATACTAGTGATAATGTCTGTCTCTACCTTCTCACAGCTCGTTCTATCAGACTTGATGTGATACTAGTGATAATGTCTGTCTCTACCTTCTCACAGCTCATTCTATCAGACTTGATGTGATAGTAGTGATAATGTCTGTCTCAACCTTCTCACAGCTCATTCTATCAGACTAGATGTGATACTAGTGATAATGTCTGTCTCTACCTTCTCACAGCTCATTCTATCAGACTTGATGTGATACTAGTGATAATGTCTGTCTCTACCTTCTCACAGCTCATTCTATCAGACTTGATGTGATACTAGTGATAATGTCTGTCTCTACCTTCTCACAGCTCATTCTATCAGACTTGATGTGATACTAGTGATAATGTCTGTCTCTACCTTCTCACAGCTCGTTCTATCAGACTTGATGTGATACTAGTGATAATGTCTGTCTCTACCTTCTCACAGCTCATTCTATCAGACTTGATGTGATAGTAGTGATAATGTCTGTCTCAACCTTCTCACAGCTCATTCTATCAGACTAGATGTGATACTAGTGATAATGTCTGTCTCTACCTTCTCACAGCTCATTCTATCAGACTTGATGTGATACTAGTGATAATGTCTGTCTCTACCTTCTCACAGCTCATTCTATCAGACTTGATGTGATACTAGTGATAATGTCTGTCTCTACCTTCTCACAGCTCATTCTATCAGACTAGATGTGATACTAGTGATAATGTCTGTCTCTACCTTCTCACAGCTCATTCTATCAGACTTGATGTGATACTAGTGATAATGTCTGTCTCTACCTTCTCACAGCTCATTCTATCAGACTTGATGTGATACTAGTGATAATGTCTGTCTCTACCTTCTCACAGCTCGTTCTATCAGACTTGATGTGATACTAGTGATAATGTCTGTCTCTACCTTCTCACAGCTCATTCTATCAGACTTGATGTGATACTAGTGATAATGTCTGTCTCAACCTTCTCACAGCTCATTCTATCAGACTTGATGTGATACTAGTGATAATGTCTGTCTCTACCTTCTCAGAGCTCATTCTATCAGACTTGATGTGATACTAGTGATAATGTCTGTCTCTATCTTCTCACAGCTCGTTCTATCAGACTTGATGTGATACTAGTGATAATGTCTGTCTCTACCTTCTCACAGCTCATTCTATCAGACTTAATGTGATACTAGTGATAATGTCTGTCTCAACCTTCTCACAGCTCATTCTATCAGACTTGATGTGATAGTAGTGATAATGTCTGTCTCAACCTTCTCACAGCTCATTCTATCAGACTAGATGTGATACTAGTGATAATGTCTGTCTCTACCTTCTCACAGCTCATTCTATCAGACTTGATGTGATACTAGTGATAATGTCTGTCTCTACCTTCTCACAGCTCATTCTATCAGACTTGATGTGATACTAGTGATAATGTCTGTCTCTACCTTCTCACAGCTCGTTCTATCAGACTTGATGTGATACTAGTGATAATGTCTGTCTCAACCTTCTCACAGCTCGTTCTATCAGACTTGATGTGATACTAGTGATAATGTCTGTCTCAACCTTCTCACAGCTCATTCTATCAGACTTGATGTGATACTAGTGATAATGTCTGTCTCAACCTTCTCACAGCTCATTCTATCAGACTTGATGTGATACTAGTGATAATGTCTGTCTCAACCTTCTCACAGCTCATTCTATCAGACTTGATGTGATACTAGTGATAATGTCTCTCTCAACCTTCTTAACTGACGTTATTCTATATGCATGAGTCAGTTAACTGATATTGACAATATCACTTTCTGAGATCAAAGGTCAATATGAAAATTGACAAGAAATCAAATTACTATACCTTCTTCTTCTTCTTCAGCAATTTCTGTGACCTTGAGAAACACCTCTTCCAAGGTCATGTCCATAACGCCATAACTGGAAACATGTAGCCGATTTAAATTATCGTCTAAATTGGTGAACAACTTGTCAAAATTGCCTTTCTTTGCTTCATCATATGGTAAAATGTAATGTATTTCTCTGTTGGATTCCGACTTGAGATAGGCAGTCCCTACGTACTTCTTGATAAATGTTGTCACTTCCTCCCGATCACATTTACTAGATATTGATACTGATGCTGTGTCTTGAATATCAGACAGTTCTGAAATTGAGAATTTATCCAATGGTTTATTAGTATTTCTTCTCACATATTTATTTCACAGCAAATTGTTTTCCACAAACATAGTAGTCAAACCCGTATTAAGAGTGCACCTTTGGGACAAATAAAAAGTGGCCTTATAAGGCAGGTGACCTTTTAAAAGAGGTTCAAATTTTTATGAAATTTTCAATGACAGGACAAGAAAAGGGTGACCTTTTAATACAGGTGACCGGCAGGTTTGACAGAATACTGTAGTCCTCCTCTAATAAGGCCATTCATATCCCTCTTAACAAGTCAGATGTCAGATACAATGAGATAGTGAGATACTGTAGTCCTCCTCTAATAAGGCCATTCATATCTCTCTTAACAAGTCAGATGTCAGATACAATGAGGTAGTGAGATACTGTAGTCCTCCTCTAATAAGGTCATTCATATCTCTCTTAACAAGTCAGATGTCAGATACAATGAGGTAGTGAGATACTGTAGTCCTCCTCTAATAAGGCCATTCATATCCCTCTTAACAAGTCAGATGTCAGATACAATGAGGTAGTGAGATACTGTAGTCCTCCTCTAATAAGGCCATTCATATCCCTCTTAACAAGTCAGATGTCAGATACAATGAGGTAGTGAGATACTGTAGTCCTCCTCTAATAAGGCCATTCATATCCCTCTTAACAAGTCAGATGTCAGATACAATGAGGTAGTGAGATACTGTAGTCCTCCTCTAATAAGGCCATTCATATCCCTCTTAACAAGTCAGATGTCAGATACAATGAGGTAGTGAGATACTGTAGTCCTCCTCTAATAAGGCCATTCATATCCCTCTTAACAAGTCAGATGTCAGATACAATGAGGTAGTGAGATACTGTAGTCCTCCTCTAATAAGGCCATTCATATCCCTCTTAACAAGTCAGATGTCAGATACAATGAGGTAGTGAGATACTGTAGTCCTCCTCTAATAAGGCCATTCATATCTCTCTTAACAAGTCAGATGTCAGGTACAATGAGATAGTGAGATACTACCAAATTTTCACCCCCCTTATCATACCACTTATATTTAGTATCATTCATTCTAGTTCCCTCTCTCCTCATGGAGAATGGGGCCATGAACGAGTCATCTCCATTTTGATCTGTCTTGCGCTTGTCTGGTTGCCTCTGCCCATGTGTTGAATCCTAGCTGTTTCCTTTCTTTTTCTACCATTCTCCTCCATGTTTCCTTCAGTCTACCTCTTTTATATTTAGTATATTGATGTATAATTATAGACTGTTTTGTGTTAACATACAATTAACAATCTAGAAGTTGCAAGTTTGGTTTTGTTTCCTAGGTAACTTAAAATGTGTTGTCTATTTTACACTTTTTCTATATTGGTGACCATCACTGTTTAGAGGTGGTTGTTCATGTTTTTTATATTGGTGACCATCACTGTTTAGAGGTGGTTGTTCATTTTGTTTTATATTGGTGACCATCACTGTTTAGAGGTGGTTGTTCATGTTTTTTATATTGGTGACCATCACTGTTTAGAGGTGGTTGTTCATGTTTTTTATATTGGTGACCATCACTGTTTAGAGGTGGTTGTTCATTTTGTTTTATATTGGTGACCATCACTGTTTAGAGGTGGTTGTTCATGTTTTTTATATTGGTGACCATCACTGTTTAGAGGTGGTTGTTCATGTTTTTTTATATTGGTGACCATCACTGTTTAGAGGTGGTTGTTCATGTTTTTTATATTGGTGACCATCACTGTTTAGAGGTGGTTGTTCATGTTTTTTATATTGGTGACCATCACTGTTTAGAGGTGGTTGTTCATTTGTTTTATATTGGTGACCATCACTGTTTAGAGGTGGTTGTTCATGTTTTTTATATTGGTGACCATCACTGTTTAGAGGTGGTTGTTCATGTTTTTTATATTGGTGACCATCACTGTTTAGAGGTGGTTGTTCATTTTGTTTATATTGGTGACCATCACTGTTTAGAGGTGGTTGTTCATGTTTTTTATATTGGTGACCATCACTGTTTAGAGGTGGTTGTTCATTTTGTTTATATTGGTGACCATCACTGTTTAGAGGTGGTTGTTCATGTTTTTTATATTGGTGACCATCACTGTTTAGAGGTGGTTGTTCATTTTGTTTTATATTGGTGACCATCACTGTTTAGAGGTGGTTGTTCATGTTTTTTATATTGGTGACCATCACTGTTTAGAGGTGGTTGTTCATGTTTTTTATATTGGTGACCATCACTGTTTAGAGGTGGTTGTTCATTTTGTTTATATTGGTGACCATCACTGTTTAGAGGTGGTTGTTCATGTTTTTTATATTGGTGACCATCACTGTTTAGAGGTGGTTGTTCATTTTGTTTTATATTGGTGACCATCACTGTTTAGAGGTGGTTGTTCATTTTGTTTATATTGGTGACCATCACTGTTTAGAGGTGGTTGTTCATTTGTTTTATATTGGTGACCATCACTGTTTAGAGGTGGTTGTTCATGTTTTTTATATTGGTGACCATCACTGTTTAGAGGTGGTTGTTCATGTTTTTTATATTGGTGACCATCACTGTTTAGAGGTGGTTGTTCATTTTGTTTTATATTGGTGACCATCACTGTTTAGAGGTGGTTGTTCATTTTGTTTATATTGGTGACCATCACTGTTTAGAGGTGGTTGTTCATTTGTTTTATATTGGTGACCATCACTGTTTAGAGGTGGTTGTTCATGTTTTTTTATATTGGTGACCATCACTGTTTAGAGGTGGTTGTTCATGTTTTTTATATTGGTGACCATCACTGTTTAGAGGTGGTTGTTCATTTTGTTTATATTGGTGACCATCACTGTTTAGAGGTGGTTGTTCATGTTTTTTATATTGGTGACCATCACTGTTTAGAGGTGGTTGTTCATTTTGTTTTATATTGGTGACCATCACTGTTTAGAGGTGGTTGTTCATTTTGTTTATATTGGTGACCATCACTGTTTAGAGGTGGTTGTTCATGTTTTCTATATTGGTGACCATCCCTGTTTAGAGGTGGTTGTTCATTTGTTTTATTTTGGTGACCATCACTGTTTAGAGGTGGTTGTTCATTTGTTTTATATTGGTGACCATCACTGTTTAGAGGTGGTTGTTCATGTTTTTTTATATTGGTGACCATCACTGTTTAGAGGTGGTTGTTCATTTTGTTTATATTGGTGACCATCACTGTTTAGAGGTGGTTGTTCATGTTTTTCTATATTGGTGACCATCACTGTTTAGAGGTGGTTGTTCATGTTTTTTTATATTGGTGACCATCACTGTTTAGAGGTGGTTGTTCATTTTGTTTATATTGGTGACCATCACTGTTTAGAGGTGGTTGTTCATTTGTTTTATATTGGTGACCATCACTGTTTAGAGATGGTTGTTCATTTTGTTTATATTGGTGACCACTGTTTAGAGGTGGTTGTTCATGTTTTTTATATTGGTGACCATCACTGTTTAGAGGTGGTTGTTCATGTTTTTTTATATTGGTGACCATCACTGTTTAGAGGTGGTTGTTCATGTTTTTTATATTGGTGACCATCACTGTTTAGAGGTGGTTGTTCATGTTTTTATATTGGTGACCATCACTGTTTAGAGGTGGTTGTTCATTTGTTTTATATTGGTGACCATCACTGTTTAGAGGTGGTTGTTCATGTTTCTATATTGGTAACCATCACTGTTTAGAGGTGGTTGTTCATGTTTCTATATTGGTGACCATCACTGTTTAGAGGTGATTGTTCATTTTTCTATATTGGTGACCATCACTGGTTAGAGGTAATTGTTCATTTTTTCTATATTGGTGACCATCACTGTTTAGAAGTGGTTGTTCATTTTGTTTATATTGGTGACCATCACTGTTTAGAGGTGGTTGTTCATTTTGTTTATATTGGTGACCATCACTGTTTAGAGGTGGTTGTTCATTTGTTTTATATTAATGACCATCACTGCTTAGAGGTGGTTGTTCATGTTTTTTATATTGGTTACCATCACTGTTTAGAGGTGATTGCTCATTTTTTCTATATTGGTGACCATCACTGTTTAGAGGTGATTGTTCATTTTTTCTATATTGGTGACCATCACTGTTTAGAGGTGATTGCTCATTTTTTCTATATTGGTGACCATCACTGTTTAGAGGTGATTGCTCATTTTTTCTATATTGGTGACCATCACTGTTTAGAGGTGGTTGTACATTTTGCTTATATTGGTGACCATCACTGTTTAGAGGTGGTTGCTCATTTGTTTTATATTGGTGACCATCACTGTTTAGAGGTGGTTGTTCATGTTTTTTATATTGGTGACCATCACTGTTTAGAGGTGGTTGTTCATTTGTTTTATATTGGTGACCATCACTGTTTAGAGGTGGTTGTTCATGTTTTTTATATTGGTGACCATCACTGTTTAGAGGTGGTTGTTCTTGTTTTTTATATTGGTGGCCATCACTGTTTAGAGGTGGTTGTTCATTTTTTCTATATTGGTGACCATCACTGTTTAGAGGTGATTGTTCATTTTTTCTATATTGGTAACTATCACTGTTTAGAGGTGGTTGTTCATTTTGTTTATATTGGTGACCATCACTGTTTAGAGGTGGTTGTTCATTTGTTTTATATTGGTGACCATCACTGTTTAGAGGTGGTTGTTCATGTTTTTTATATTGGTGACCATCACTGTTTAGAGGTGGTTGTTCATGTTTTTTATATTGGTGACCATCACTGTTTAGAGGTGGTTGTTCATTTTGTTTTATATTGGTGACCATCACTGTTTAGAGGTGGTTGTTCATTTTGTTTATATTGGTGACCATCACTGTTTAGAGGTGGTTGTTCATTTGTTTTATATTGGTGACCATCACTGTTTAGAGGTGGTTGTTCATGTTTTTTATATTGGTGACCATCACTGTTTAGAGGTGGTTGTTCATGTTTTTTATATTGGTGACCATCACTGTTTAGAGGTGGTTGTTCATGTTTTTTATATTGGTGACCATCACTGTTTAGAGGTGGTTGTTCATGTTTTTTATATTGGTGGCCATCACTGTTTAGAGGTGGTTGTTCATTTTTTTCTATATTGGTGACCATCACTGTTTAGAGGTGATTGTTCATTTTTTCTATATTGGTAACTATCACTGTTTAGAGGTGGTTGTTCATTTGTTTTATATTGGTGACCATCACTGTTTAGAGGTGGTTGTTCATGTTTTTTATATTGGTGACCATCACTGTTTAGAGGTGGTTGTTCATGTTTTTTATATTGGTGACCATCACTGTTTAGAGGTGGTTGTTCATTTGTTTTATATTGGTGACCATCACTGTTTAGAGGTGGTTGTTCATGTTTTTTATATTGGTGACCATCACTGTTTAGAGGTGGTTGTTCATTTGTTTATATTGGTGACCATCACTGTTTAGAGGTGGTTGTTCTTTATTTCTATATTGGTGACCATCACTGTTTAGAGGTGGTTGTTCATTTGTTTTATATTGGTGACCATCACTGTTTAGAAGTGGTTGTTCATTTGTTTTATATTGGTGACCATCACTGTTTAGAGGTGGTTGTTCATGTTTTTTATATTGGTGACCATCACTGTTTAGAGGTGGTTGTTCATTTTTTCTATATTGGTAACCATCACTGTTTAGAGGTGGTTGTTCATTTGTTTTATATTGGTGACCATCACTGTTTAGAGGTGGTTGTTCATGTTTTTTATATTGGTGACCATCACTGTTTAGAGGTGGTTGTTCATTTGTTTTATATTGGTGACCATCACTGTTTAGAGGTGGTTGTTCATTTGTTTTATATTGGTGACCATCACTGTTTAGAGGTGATTGTTCATTTGTTTTATATTGGTAACCATCACTGTTTAGAGGTGGTTGTTCATTTGTTTATATTGGTGACCATCACTGTTTAGAGGTGGTTGTTCATTTTTTCTATATTGGTAACCATCACTGTTTAGAGGTGGTTGTTCATTTTGTTTATATTGGTGGAATTGTTGGATAGGTTCTTTTTATATGCCTAGGTCAACAAATTATCTTCTCATTCAATAATTTATCAATTATCCTCATAAAATGTCAACAATTGCAAGTGAGTGAATGATTGTTTGCTTGTTTGCTTGATGGTGTTTAATGCCACTTTCAACAATATTTCAGTTATATCTTGGTGGCCAGCTTTATTGGTGGAGGAAACCAGAGGACCCGGAGAAAACCACCGACCTGCCGCAAGTCACTGACAAACTATCACATAATGTTTTACACCTCGTCCTGATCGAGATTCAAACTCACAACATCAGTAGTGATAGGCACTGATTGCATAGGTAGTTGTAAATCCAACTATCATCCGAACACAGTCACGACGACCCCTATTCCCAATTTTATTTGAGTTGATATCTATTTAAAGCATTAAAAGAAGATACAAACCATCATGGCTGTTGTTGTCCTGACCTTCAACGTTTACCATGTGTAAATGTTTAAAGCAATAAAAGAAGATACAAACCATCATGGCTGTTGTTGTCCTGACCTTCAACGCTTACCATGTGTAAATGCTTAAAGCAATAAAAGAAGATACACACCATCATGGCTGTTGTTGTCCTGACCTTCAACCTTTACCATGTGTAAATGTTTAAAGCATTAAAAGAAGATACAAACCATCATGGCTGTTGTTGTCCTGACCTTCAACCTTTACCATGTGTAAATGTTTAAAGCATTAAAAGAAGATACACACCAGCATGGCTGTTGTTGTCATGACCTTCAACCTTTATCATGTGTAAATGTTTAAAGCATTAAAAGAAGATATAAACCATCATGGCTGTTGTTATCCTGACCTTCAACCTTTACCATGTGTAAATGTTTAAAGCAATAAAAGAAGATACAAACCATCATGGCTGTTGTTATCCTGACCTTCAACCTTTACCATGTGTAAATGTTTAAAGCAATAAAAGAAGATACAAACCATCATGGCTGTTGTTATCCTGACCTTCAATCTTTACCATGTGTAAATGTTTAAAGCATTAAAAGAAGATACACACCATCATGGCTGTTGTTGTCCTGACCTTCAACCTTTACCATGTGTAAATGCTTAAAGCAATAAAAGAAGATACAAACCATCATGGCTGTTGTTGTCCTGACCTTCAACCTTTACCATGTGTAAATGCTTAAAGCAATAAAAGAAGATATAAACCATCATGGCTGTTGTTATCCTGACCTTCAACCTTTACCATGTGTAAATGTTTAAAGCAATAAAAGAAGATACAAACCATCATGGCTGTTGTTATCCTGACCTTCAATCTTTACCATGTGTAAATGTTTAAAGCATTAAAAGAAGATACACACCATCATGGCTGTTGTTGTCCTGACCTTCAACCTTTACCATGTGTAAATGCTTAAAGCAATAAAAGAAGATACACACCATCATGGCTGTTGTTGTCCTGACCTTCAACCTTTACCATGTGTAAATGTTTAAAGCATTAAAAGAAGATACAAACCATCATGGCTGTTGTTGTCCTGACCTTCAACCTTTACCATGTGTAAATGTTTAAAGTATTAAAAGAAGATACAAACCATCATGGCTGTTGTTGTCATGACCTTCAACCTTTACCATGTGTAAATGTTTAAAGCATTAAAAGAAGATACACACCAGCATGGCTGTTGTTGTCATGACCTTCAACCTTTACCATGTGTAAATGTTTAAAGCAATAAAAGAAGATACAAACCATCATGGCTGTTGTTGTCCTGACCTTCAACCTTTACCATGTGTAAATGTTTAAAGCATTAAAAGAAGATACACACCATCATGGCTGTTGTTGTCCTGACCTTCAACCTTTACCATGTGTAAATGTTTAAAGCAATAAAAGAAGATACAAACCATCATGGCTGTTGTTATCCTGACCTTCAACCTTTACCATGTGTAAATGTTTAAAGCATTAAAAGAAGATACACACCATCATGGCTGTTGTTGTCCTGACCTTCAACCTTTACCATGTGTAAATGCTTAAAGCAATAAAAGAAGATACACACCATCATGGCTGTTGTTGTCCTGACCTTCAACCTTTACCATGTGTAAATGTTTAAAGCATTAAAAGAAGATACAAACCATCATGGCTGTTGTTGTCCTGACCTTCAACCTTTACCATGTGTAAATGTTTAAAGTATTAAAAGAAGATACAAACCATCATGGCTGTTGTTGTCATGACCTTCAACCTTTACCATGTGTAAATGTTTAAAGCATTAAAAGAAGATACACACCAGCATGGCTGTTGTTGTCCTGACCTTCAACCTTTACCATGTGTAAATGTTTAAAGCATTAAAAGAAGATACACACCATCATGGCTGTTGTTGTCCTGACCTTCAACCTTTACCATGTGTAAATGTTTAAAGCATTAAAAGAAGATACAAACCATCATGGCTGTTGTTGTCCTGATCTTCAGCCTTTACCATGTGTAAATGATAGCCTTCACCAAACGTGTTCTTTAGAAATATTGATGACCCACAACATTTTAGTTGACCAGTGGAGATAATGGCGATACGATCCCCTAGGATATCAGCCTCGTCCATGTGATGGGTGGATAGGATAATTGTTCTGCCTACAAAATTATTTATAAAAGTGTATAATTTTTAAAAGCAAATCTTTGCAACTAAAAACTTTAAAAAAAAACCTCAAGTTTCACCTGAGTCTGATCACTCACCCATATATTAATGCACAGTTTTGGTTCAACCAATTTTATAGTTGCTTTGAAGAAAGAGAAAAAACACTTGTGGTGTCAACCATCTTGGATTTCTGATCCATTAAAAAAAGAAAACTTTGTAATTAATATCCAATGATTACTCAATGTGACCCTTTAATACAGGTGACTGCTTAATAGAGGTGACCTTGTGGGCAGGTTTGACTGTACTATCCAATGATTACTCATGTACAATTTAATTTCAATTTAACATCTAGTTTTGATAAATTCTATTAAATAGTATACCATGTTTGTATTTTACAATGAGATCCCAGATAGCTCGTCTGGCGTAAGGATCAACTCCAGCGGTTGGTTCATCCAGTATAATGGTTCTTGAGCCACCAATAAACGCTATAGCTACAGATAATTTACGTTGCATCCCTCCAGACAGACAATCAACCGTTGAATTACGTTTGGCCGACATTTCAATATCGTTTATCATTCTAAAACATATAATGTAACCATTAATATAAATTATGAAACAGAATCAAATCAATTATTCATAATGTCAGCAAAGCTTACTATTAAATGATTCCATGGTTACAGAGAAGATGCTTCAAGCATGTCCAAATTTACTATTAAATGATTCCATGGTTACAGAGAAGATGCTTCAAGCATGTCCAAATCTACTATTAAATGATTCCATGGTTTCAGAGGAGATGCTTCAAGCATGTCCAAATTTACTATTAAATGATTTCATGGTTACAGAGAAGACGTCTCCATGGTTACAGAGAAGATGTCCAATATTAATCTGCCTCACGCATAGGTAACCATAGCCGATTGTGGCTGTCCTGTTTGGGCCGTTTCATTTATTTATTCTTAAAGACTTTAAAATCATTTGACTTTCCATTCATTTTATAATGAGAGTACCTGTCTACTTAAAGAAGGTTATTCTAGAAGCATATCATGCACATTGCATTAGAAATCTGTATTTTTATTTAACTATGTACTATGGTGGTAGTCATCTTGAAAAGTTACAATCTACATATATAAAATTTTGTATATAGAAATATTCAATCATCATTCATATACAATTAAGGTTCCACCACATCAGTGGTGTAGTGGTTAGTGTTCTCATAGAGTGCAGTAGATTGTGGTGTAGTGGTTAGTGTTCTCATAGAGTGCAGTAGATTGTGGTGTAGTGGTTAGTGTTCTCATAGAGTGCAGTAGATTGTGGTGTAGTGGTTAGTGTTCTCATAGAGTGCAGTAGATTGTGGTGTAGTGGTTAGTGTTCTCATAGAGTGCAGTAGATTGTGGTGTAGTGGTTAGTGTTCTCATAGAGTGCAGTAGATTGTGGTGTAGTGGTTAGTGTTCTCATAGAGTGCAGTAGATTGTGGTGTAGTGGTTAGTGTTCTCATAGAGTGCAGTAGATTGTGGTGTAGTGGTTAGTGTTCTCATAGAGTGCAGTAGATTGTGGTGTAGTGGTTAGTGTTCTCATAGAGTGCAGTAGATTGTGGTGTAGTGGTTAGTGTTCTCATAGAGTGCAGTAGATTGTGGTGTAGTGGTTAGTGTTCTCATAGAGTGCAGTAGATTGTGGGGTCGGGTCAAACCAAAGACTATAAAATTGGTATTTGTTGCCTCTCCACAAATCATGCTGCATTATGTAAAAAGAGCAAAGACATGTTGGCTCGGAATCAGGATAATGTGTCTGAGTGGGGCGACTTGTCTTTCCATGGACTGTTGTTTCAGTGAGCAAACACTATAAAAACCCAACAAAGCGTGTTGGTCTAGTACAAAGTGGACCTTATCATCTGATAATAAAATTAACTTGTTCTCGCCATGATATAGCTGAAAAATTGCTGAGTTGGCGTTAAACAACAATCATTCACTCACTCAACTAAGTTTCTTTGAAGTTTGTAAATATTTGCAGTGTCTTATGATAAAATATTTCTGCTGATGGTGGCTATCTTGGATTGGATATTCACACAAATGATATTAGTTAAGGGCCATCTAATGATCTCTCTATCAAATGCTGACCTCCTTCAACAAGTTAAGGGCCATCTAATGATCTCTCTATCAAATGCTGACCTCCTTCAACAAGTTAAGGGCCATCTAATGATCTCTCTATCAAATGCTGACCTCCTTCAACAAGTTAAGGGCCATCTAATGATCTCTCTATCAAATGCTGACCTCCTTCAACAAGTGAAGGGCCATCTAATGATCTCTCTATCAAATGCTGACCTCCTTCAACAAGTTAAAGTGGCCATTGTGGTGGTTATCATATGGTAATTGGATTCATCACTACATATGCAATCAATGGCTATCACTACTAACATTGTGAGTTCAAATCCCACACAAGCAAGGTGTACTTGATACAACATAATGTAATAAAGTTTGACAGTGACTTGTGACAGGTCGGTGGTTTTCTCCAGGTACTCCGTTGTCCTCCACCAATAAAACTGACCTTCATGATATAACTGAAACATTGTTGAAAGTGGAGTTAAATACCATAACCATAGCCCTCAATAAGTTGAAGATTATGTCATGTATTTACATTTAGGATTCAGTCAAGCGTGGCAATTAAGCTATTAATTAAAACATTTGACTTCTATATAGGTCATCATGCATTAGATACAACAATCTTACGTTTCCATTTCAGAATTGATATCCTCAGCTTTCACTCCTTTTAAACTTGTATAAAACCATAGATGTTCCTGTACTGTTAATCTGAAATATACAACAATTATTGAAAATAAAAAAACAAAAAACAAATTTAATAATTGATAATATGGATTAAATTGTGTGTGCTTTCTTTAAAATCAAAATTAAATATTTAAATTGCCCTCCTCCTTTTTTAATATATTGCACATAAAGATCCTCATATAGGAAGGTTAATGCACTGTATCTCTGTTACTTATCAAACAGAATACTCTGTGAAGGACACATCCCTAGAAAGGTTAAATTCTTTGACCATGAACTTCAGAAACATTAGAAACTTACTTATCAAAGAAAACATTATGTTGAGGACACATCCCTAAACTTTAACATATCGTATCTATCTCTGTAACTTACTTATCAAACAGAACATTATGTTGAGGACACATCCCTAAACTTTAACATATTGTATCTATCTCTGTAACTTACTTATCAAACAGAACATTATGTTGAGGACACATCCCTACACTTTGATGTATCGTATCTATCTCTGTAACTTACTTATCAAACAGAACATTATGTTGAGGACACATCCCTAAACTTTAACATATTGTATCTATCTCTGTAACTTACTTATCAAACAGAACATTATATTGAGGACACATCCCTAAACTTTGATGTATCGTATCTATCTCTGTAACTTACTTATCAAACAGAACATTATGTTGAGGACACATCCCTAAACTTTAACATATTGTATCTATCTCTGTAACTTACTTATCAAACAGAACATTATGTTGAGGACACATCCCTACACTTTGATGTATCGTATCTATCTCTGTAACTTACTTATCAAACAGAACATTATGTTGAGGACACATCCCTAAACTTTAACATATTGTATCTATCTCTGTAACTTACTTATCAAACAGAACATTATGTTGAGGACACATCCCTAAACTTTGACGTATCGTATCTATCTCTGTAACTTACTTATCAAACAGAACATTATGTTGAGGACACATCCCTAAACTTTGACGTATCATATCTATCTCTGTAACTTACTTATCAAACAGAATATTATGTTGAGGACACATCCCTAAACTTTGACGTATCGTATCTATCTCTGTAACTTACTTATCAAACAGAACATTATGTTGAGGACACATCCCTACACTTTAACATATCGTATCTATCTCTGTAACTTACTTATCAAACAGAACATTATGTTGAGGACACATCCCTAAACTTTAACGTATCGTATCTATCTCTGTAACTTACTTATCAAACAGAACATTATGTTGAGGACACATCCCTACACTTTAACATATCGTATCTATCTCTGTAACTTACTTATCAAACAGAACATTATGTTGAGGACACATCCCTAAACTTTAACATATCGTATCTATCTCTGTAACTTACTTATCAAACAGAACATTATGTCGAGGACACATCCCTAAACTTTAACATATTGTATCTATCTCTGTAACTTACTTATCAAACAGAACATTATGTTGAGGACACATCCCTAAACTTTGACGTATCGTATCTATCTCTGTAACTTACTTATCAAACAGAACATTATGTCGAGGACACATCCCTAAACTTTAACATATTGTATCTATCTCTGTAACTTACTTATCAAAGAGAACATTATGTTGAGGCAACATCCCTAAACTTTGACATATCATATCTATCTCTGTAACTTACTTATCAAACAGAACATTATGTTGAGGACACATCCCTAAACTTTGACGTATCGTATCCATCTCTGTAACTTACTTATCAAAGAGAACATTATGTTGAGGCAACATCCCTAAACTTTGACATATCATATCTATCTCTGTAACTTACTTATCAAACAGAACATTATGTTGAGGACACATCCCTAAACTTTGACATATTGTATCTATCTCTGTAACTTACTTATCAAACAGAATATTATGTTGAGGACACATCCCTAAACTTTGACATATCGTATCTATCTCTGTAACTTACTTATCAAACAGAACATTATGTTGAGGACACATCCCTAAACTTTGACGTATCATATCTATCTCTGTAACTTACTTATCAAACAGAACATTATGTTGAGGACACATCCCTAAACTTTGACATATTGTATCCATCTCTGTAACTTACTTATCAAACAGAACATTATGTTGAGGACACATCCCTAAACTTTGACGTATCGTATCTATCTCTGTAACTTACTTATCAAACAGAACATTATGTTGAGGACACATCCCTAAACTTTAACATATCGTATCTATCTCTGTAACTTACTTATCAAACAGAACATTATGTTGAGGACACATCCCTAAACTTTAACATATCGTATCTATCTCTGTAACTTACTTATCAAACAGAACATTATGTTGAGGACACATCCCTAAACTTTAACGTATCGTATATATCTCTGTAACTTACTTATCAAACAGAACATTATGTTGAGGACACATCCCTAAACTTTAACATATCGTATCTATCTCTGTAACTTACTTATCAAACAGAACATTATGTTGAGGACACATCCCTAAACTTTGACGTATCGTATCTATCTCTGTAACTTACTTATCAAACAGAACATTATGTTGAGGACACATCCCTAAACTTTAACGTATCGTATCTATCTCTGTAACTTACTTATCAAACAGAACATTATGTTGAGGACACATCTCTAAACTTTAACATATCGTATCTATCTCTGTAACTTACTTATCAAACAGAACATTATGTTGAAGACACATCCCTAAACTTTAACATATCGTATCTATCTCTGTAACTTACTTATCAAACAGAACATTATGTTGAAGACACATCCCTAAACTTTAACATATCGTATCTATCTCTGTAACTTACTTATCAAACAGAATATTATGTTGAGGACACATCCCTAAACTTTGATGTATCGTATCTATCTCTGTAACTTACTTATCAAACAGAACATTATGTTGAGGACACATCCCTAAACTTTGACGTATCGTATCTATCTCTGTAACTTACTAATCAAAGAAAACATTATGTTGAGGACACATCCCTGAACTTTGACGTATCGTATCTATCTCTGTAACTTACTTATCAAAGAAAACATTATGTTGAGGACACATCCCTAAACTTTAACGTATCATATCTATCTCTGTAACTTACTTATCAAAGAAAACATTATGTTGAGGACACATCCCTAAACTTTGACATATCATATCTATCTCTGTAACTTACTTATCAAACAGAACGTTATGTTGAGGACACATCCCTAAACTTTGACATATCATATCTATCTCTGTAACTTACTTATCAAACAGAACATTATGTTGAGGACACATCCCTAAACTTTGACATATCGTATCTATCTCTGTAACTTACTTATCAAACAGAACATTATGTTGAGGACACATCCCTAAACTTTGACGTATCGTATCTATCTCTGTAACTTACTTATCAAACAGAACATTATGTTGAGGACACATCCCTAAACTTTGACGTATCGTATCCATCAGTTACTTACTTATCAAAGTGAACATTATGTTGAGGACACATCCCTAAACTTTGACGTATCATATCTATCTCTGTAACTTACTTATCAAATAGAATATTATGTTGAGGACACATCCCTAGAAAGGTTAAATTCTTTGACCATGAACTTCAGAAACATTAGAAACTTACTTATCAAAGAAAACATTATGTTGAGGACACATCCCTACACTTTAACGTATCATATCTATCTCTGTAACTTACTTATCAAACAGAATATTATGTTGAGGACACATCCCTACACTTTGAAATATCGTATCTATCTCTGTAACTTACTTATCAAACAGAACATTATGTTGAGGACACATCCCTAAACTTTGACGTATCGTATCTATCTCTGTAACTTACTTATCAAACAGAACATTATGTTGAGGACACATCCCTAAACTTTGACATATTGTATCTATCTCTGTAACTTACTTATCAACCAGAACATTATGTTGAGGACACATCCCTAAACTTTGACGTATCGTATCCATCTCTGTAACTTACTTATCAAATAGAATATTATGTTGAGGACACATCCCTAGAAAGGTTAAATTCTTTGACCATGAACTTCAGAAACATTAGAAACTTACTTATCAAAGAAAACATTATGTTGAGGACACATCCCTAAACTTTAACATATCGTATCTATCTCTGCAACTTACTTATCAAACAGAACATTATGTTGAGGACACATCCCTAAACTTTGATGTATCGTATCTATCTCTGTAACTTACTTATCAAACAGAACGTTATGTTGAGGACACATCCCTAAACTTTGACGTATCGTATCCATCTCTGTAACTTACTTATCTAACAGAACATTATGTTGAGGCAACATCCCTAAACTTTGACGTATCGTATCTATCTCTGTAACTTACTTATCAAACAGAACATTATGCTGAGGACACATCCCTAAACTTTGACGTATCGTATCCATCTCTGTAACTTACTTATCAAAGAAAACGTTATGTTGAGGACACATCCCTAAACTTTGACATATCGTATCTATCTCTGTAACTTACTTATCAAACAGAACATTATGTTGAGGACATATCTCTAAACTTTAACGTATCGTATCTATCTCTGTAACTTACTTATCAAACAGAACATTATGTTGAGGACACATCCCTAAACTTTGACGTATCGTATCTATCTCTGTAACTTACTTATCAAAGAGAACATTATGTTGAGGACATATCTCTAAACTTTAACGTATCGTATCTATCTCTGTAACTTACTTATCAAACAGAATATTATGTTGAGGACACATCCCTAAACTTTGACATATCGTATCTATCTCTGTAACTTACTTATCAAAGAAAACGTTATGCTGAGGCAACATCCCTAAATTTTGACATATCGTATCTATCTCTGTAACTTACTTATCAAACAGAACATTATGTTGAGGACACATCCCTAAACTTTGACGTATCGTATCCATCAGTTACTTACTTATCAAAGAAAACGTTATGTTGAGGACACATCCCTAAACTTTAACGTATCGTATCTATCTCTGTAACTTACTTATCAAACAGAACATTATGTTGAGGACACATCTCTAAACTTTGACGTATCGTATTTATCTCTGTAACTTACTTATCAAAGAGAACATTATGTTGAGGACACATCCCTAAACTTTGACGTATCGTATCTATCTCTGTAACTTACTTATCAAACAGAACATTATGTTGAGGACACATCCCTAAACTTTAACATATCGTATCTATCTCTGTAACTTACTTATCAAATAGAATATTATGTTGAGGACACATCCCTAAACTTTGATGTATCGTATTTATCTCTGTAACTTACTTATCAAACAGAACATTATGTTGAGGATACATCCCTAGAAAGGTTAAATTCTTTGACCATGAACTTCAGAAACATTAGAAACTTACTTATCAAAGAAAACATTATGTTGAGGACACATCCCTAAACTTTAACATATCGTATCTATCTCTGTAACTTACTTATCAAACAGAACATTATGTTGAGGCAACATCCCTAAACTTTGATGTATCGTATCTATCTCTGTAACTTACTTATCAAACAGAACGTTATGTTGAGGACACATCCCTAAACTTTGACGTATCGTATCCATCTCTGTAACTTACTTATCTAACAGAACATTATGTTGAGGCAACATCCCTAAACTTTGACGTATCGTATCTATCTCTGTAACTTACTTATCAAACAGAACATTATGCTGAGGACACATCCCTAAACTTTGACGTATCGTATCCATCTCTGTAACTTACTTATCAAAGAAAACGTTATGTTGAGGACACATCCCTAAACTTTGACATATCGTATCTATCTCTGTAACTTACTTATCAAACAGAACATTATGTTGAGGACATATCTCTAAACTTTAACGTATCGTATCTATCTCTGTAACTTACTTATCAAACAGAACATTATGTTGAGGACACATCCCTAAACTTTGACATATCGTATCTATCTCTGTAACTTACTTATCAAAGAGAACATTATGTTGAGGACATATCTCTAAACTTTAACGTATCGTATCTATCTCTGTAACTTACTTATCAAACAGAATATTATGTTGAGGACACATCCCTAAACTTTGACATATCGTATCTATCTCTGTAACTTACTTATCAAAGAAAACGTTATGCTGAGGCAACATCCCTAAATTTTGACATATCGTATCTATCTCTGTAACTTACTTATCAAACAGAACATTATGTTGAGGACACATCCCTAAACTTTGAGGTATCGTATCCATCGGTTACTTACTTATCAAAGAAAACGTTATGTTGAGGACACATCCCTAAACTTTAACGTATCGTATCTATCTCTGTAACTTACTTATCAAACAGAACATTATGTTGAGGACACATCTCTAAACTTTGACGTATCGTATTTATCTCTGTAACTTACTTATCAAAGAGAACATTATGTTGAGGACACATCTCTAAACTTTAACGTATCGTATCTATCTCTGTAACTTACTTATCAAACAGAACATTATGTTGAGGACACATCCCTAAACTTTAACGTATCGTATCTATCTCTGTAACTTACTTATCAAACAGAACATTATGTTGAGGACACATCTCTAAACTTTAACGTATCGTATCTATCTCTGTAACTTACTTATCAAACAGAATATTATGTTGAGGACACATCCCTAAACTTTGACGTATCGTATCTATCTCTGTAACTTACTTATCAAACAGAACATTATGTTGAGGACACATCCCTAAACTTTGACGTATCGTATCTATCTCTGTAACTTACTTATCAAACAGAACATTATGTTGAGGACACATCCCTAAACTTTGACGTATCGTATCTATCTCTGTAACTTACTTATCAAACAGAACATTATGTTGAGGACACATCCCTAAACTTTGACGTATCGTATCTATCTCTGTAACTTACTTATCAAACAGAACATTATGTTGAGGACACATCCCTAAACTTTGACGTATCGTATCTATCTCTGTAACTTACTTATCAAACAGAACATTATGTTGAGGACACATCCCTAAACTTTGACGTATCATATCTATCTCTGTAACTTACTTATCAAACAGAACATTATGTTGAGGACACATCCCTAAACTTTGACGTATCGTATCTATCTCTGTAACTTACTTATCAAACAGAACATTATGTTGAGGACACATCCCTAAACTTTGACGTATCGTATCTATCTCTGTAACTTACTTATCAAACAGAACATTATGTTGAGGACACATCCCTAAACTTTGACGTATCGTATCTATCTCTGTAACTTACTTATCAAACAGAATATTATGTTGAGGACACATCCCTATACTTTGACGTATCGTATCTATCTCTGTAACTTACTTATCAAACAGAACATTATGTTGAGGACACATCCCTAAACTTTGACGTATCGTATCTATCTCTGTAACTTACTTATCAAAGAGAACATTATGTTGAGGACATATCTCTAAACTTTAACGTATCGTATCTATCTCTGTAACTTACTTATCAAACAGAACATTATGTTGAGGACACATCCCTAAACTTTGACATATCGTATCTATCTCTGTAACTTACTTATCAAAGAGAACATTATGTTGAGGACATATCTCTAAACTTTAACGTATCGTATCTATCTCTGTAACTTACTTATCAAACAGAACATTATGTTGAGGACACATCCCTAAACTTTGACGTATCGTATCTATCTCTGTAACTTACTTATCAAAGAGAACATTATGTTGAGGACATATCTCTAAACTTTAACGTATCGTATCTATCTCTGTAACTTACTTATCAAACAGAATATTATGTTGAGGACACATCCCTAAACTTTGACATATCGTATCTATCTCTGTAACTTACTTATCAAAGAAAACGTTATGCTGAGGCAACATCCCTAAATTTTGACATATCGTATCTATCTCTGTAACTTACTTATCAAACAGAACATTATGTTGAGGACACATCCCTAAACTTTGACGTATCGTATCCATCAGTTACTTACTTATCAAAGAAAACGTTATGTTGAGGACACATCCCTAAACTTTAACGTATCGTATCTATCTCTGTAACTTACTTATCAAACAGAACATTATGTTGAGGACACATCTCTAAACTTTGACGTATCGTATTTATCTCTGTAACTTACTTATCAAAGAGAACATTATGTTGAGGACACATCTCTAAACTTTAACGTATCGTATCTATCTCTGTAACTTACTTATCAAACAGAACATTATGTTGAGGACACATCCCTAAACTTTAATGTATCGTATCTATCTCTGTAACTTACTTATCAAACAGAATATTATGTTGAGGACACATCCCTAAACTTTGACGTATCGTATCCATCAGTTACTTACTTATCAAAGTGAACATTATGTTGAGGACACATCCCTAAACTTTGACGTATCATATCTATCTCTGTAACTTACTTATCAAATAGAATATTATGTTGAGGACACATCCCTAGAAAGGTTAAATTCTTTGACCATGAACTTCAGAAACATTAGAAACTTACTTATCAAAGAAAACATTATGTTGAGGACACATCCCTACACTTTAGCGTATCGTATCTATCTCTGTAACTTACTTATCAAACAGAATATTATGTTGAGGACACATCCCTACACTTTGACATATCGTATCTATCTCTGTAACTTACTTATCAAACAGAACATTATGTTGAGGACACATCCCTAAACTTTGACGTATCGTATCTATCTCTGTAACTTACTTATCAAACAGAACATTATGTTGAGGACACATCCCTAAACTTTGATATATTGTATCTATCTCTGTAACTTACTTATCAACCAGAATATTATGTTGAGGACACATCCCTAAACTTTGACGTATCGTATCCATCTCTGTAACTTACTTATCAAATAGAATATTACGTTGAGGACACATCCCTAGAAAGGTTAAATTCTTTGACCATGAACTTCAGAAACATTAGAAACTTACTTATCAAAGAAAACATTATGTTGAGAACACATCCCTAAACTTTAACATATCGTATCTATCTCTGTAACTTACTTATCAAACAGAACATTATGTTGAGGACACATCCCTAAACTTTGACGTATCGTATCTATCTCTGTAACTTACTTATCAAACAGAACATTATGTTGAGGACACATCCCTAAACTTTAACATATCGTATCTATCTCTGTAACTTACTTATCAAACAGAACATTATGTTGAGGACACATCCCTAAACTTTAACATATCATATCTATCTCTGTAACTTACTTATCAAACAGAACATTATGTTGAGGACACATCCCTAAACTTTGACGTATCGTATCTATCTCTGTAACTTACTTATCAAACAGAACATTATGTTGAGGACACATCCCTAAACTTTGACGTATCGTATCTATCTCTGTAACTTACTTATCAAACAGAACATTATGTTGAGGACACATCCCTAAACTTTGACATATCGTATCTATCTCTGTAACTTACTTATCAAAGAAAACGTTATGTTGAGGACACATCCCTAAACTTTGATATATCGTATCTATCTCTGTAACTTACTTATCAAACAGAACATTATGTTGAGGACACATCCCTAAACTTTGACGTATCGTATCTATCTCTGTAACTTACTTATCAAACAGAACATTATGTTGAGGACACATCCCTAAACTTTAACATATCGTATCTATCTCTGTAACTTACTTATCAAATAGAATATTATGTTGAGGACACATCCCTAAACTTTGATGTATCGTATCTATCTCTGTAACTTACTTATCAAACAGAACATTATGTTGAGGACACATCCCTAGAAAGGTTAAATTCTTTGACCATCAACTTCAGAAACATTAGAAACTTACTTATCAAAGAAAACATTATGTTGAGGACACATCCCTAAACTTTAACATATCGTATCTATCTCTGTAACTTACTTATCAAACAGAACATTATGTTGAGGCAACATCCCTAAACTTTGATGTATCGTATCTATCTCTGTAACTTACTTATCAAACAGAACGTTATGTTGAGGACACATCCCTAAACTTTAACATATCGTATCTATCTCTGTAACTTACTTATCAAACAGAACATTATGTTGAGGACACATCCCTAAACTTTGACGTATCGTATCCATCTCTGTAACTTACTTATCTAACAGAACATTATGTTGAGGCAACATCCCTAAACTTTGACGTATCGTATCTATCTCTGTAACTTACTTATCAAAGAAAACGTTATGTTGAGGACACATCCCTAAACTTTGACATATCGTATCTATCTCTGTAACTTACTTATCAAACAGAACATTATGGTGAGGACATATCTCTAAACTTTAACGTATCGTATCTATCTCTGTAACTTACTTATCAAACAGAACATTATGTTGAGGACACATCCCTAAACTTTGACGTATCGTATCTATCTCTGTAACTTACTTATCAAAGAGAACATTATGTTGAGGACATATCTCTAAACTTTAACGTATCGTATCTATCTCTGTAACTTACTTATCAAACAGAATATTATGTTGAGGACACATCCCTAAACTTTGACATATCGTATCTATCTCTGTAACTTACTTATCAAAGAAAACGTTATGCTGAGGCAACATCCCTAAATTTTGACATATCGTATCTATCTCTGTAACTTACTTATCAAACAGAACATTATGTTGAGGACACATCCCTAAACTTTAACGTATCGTATCTATCTCTGTAACTTACTTATCAAACAGAACATTATGTTGAGGACACATCCCTAAACTTTGATGTATCGTATCCATCAGTTACTTACTTATCAAAGTGAACATTATGTTGAGGACACATCCCTAAACTTTGACGTATCATATCTATCTCTGTAACTTACTTATCAAATAGAATATTATGTTGAGGACACATCCCTAGAAAGGTTAAATTCTTTGACCATGAACTTCAGAAACATTAGAAACTTACTTATCAAAGAAAACATTATGTTGAGGACACATCCCTACACTTTAACGTAACGTATCTATCTCTGTAACTTACTTATCAAACAGAATATTATGTTGAGGACACATCCCTACACTTTGACATATCGTATCTATCTCTGTAACTTACTTATCAAACAGAACATTATGTTGAGGACACATCCCTAAACTTTGACGTATCGTATCTATCTCTGTAACTTACTTATCAAACAGAACATTATGTTGAGGACACATCCCTAAACTTTGACATATTGTATCTATCTCTGTAACTTACTTATCAACCAGAACATTATGTTGAGGACACATCCCTAAACTTTGACGTATCGTATCCATCTCTGTAACTTACTTATCAAATAGAATATTATGTTGAGGACACATCCCTAGAAAGGTTAAATTCTTTGACCATGAACTTCAGAAACATTAGAAACTTACTTATCAAAGAAAACATTATGTTCAGGACACATCCCTAAACTTTAACATATCGTATCTATCTCTGTAACTTACTTATCAAACAGAACATTATGTTGAGGCAACATCCCTAAACTTTGATGTATCGTATCTATCTCTGTAACTTACTTATCAAACAGAACGTTATGTTGAGGACACATCCCTAAACTTTGACGTATCGTATCCATCTCTGTAACTTACTTATCTAACAGAACATTATGTTGAGGCAACATCCCTAAACTTTGACGTATCGTATCTATCTCTGTAACTTACTTATCAAATAGAATATTATGTTGAGGACACATCCCTGAACTTTGACGTATCGTATCTATCTCTGTAACTTACTTATCAAACAGAACATTATGTTGAGGACACATCTCTAAACTTTGACGTATCGTATCTATCTCTGTAACTTACTTATCAAACAGAACATTATGTTGAGGACACATCCCTAAACTTTAACATATCGTATCTATCTCTGTAACTTACTTATCAAACAGAACATTATGTTGAGGACACATCCCTAAACTTTGACGTATCGTATCTATCTCTGTAACTTACTTATCAAACAGAACATTATGTTGAGGACACATCCCTAAACTTTAACATATCGTATCTATCTCTGTAACTTACTTATCAAATAGAATATTATGTTGAGGACACATCCCTAAACTTTGATGTATCGTATTTATCTCTGTAACTTACTTATCAAACAGAACATTATGTTGAGGATACATCCCTAGAAAGGTTAAATTCTTTGACCATGAACTTCAGAAACATTAGAAACTTACTTATCAAAGAAAACATTATGTTGAGGACACATCCCTAAACTTTAACATATCGTATCTATCTCTGTAACTTACTTATCAAACAGAACATTATGTTGAGGCAACATCCCTAAACTTTGATGTATCGTATCTATCTCTGTAACTTACTTATCAAACAGAACGTTATGTTGAGGACACATCCCTAAACTTTGACGTATCGTATCCATCTCTGTAACTTACTTATCTAACAGAACATTATGTTGAGGCAACATCCCTAAACTTTGACGTATCGTATCTATCTCTGTAACTTACTTATCAAACAGAACATTATGCTGAGGACACATCCCTAAACTTTGACGTATCGTATCCATCTCTGTAACTTACTTATCAAAGAAAACGTTATGTTGAGGACACATCCCTAAACTTTGACATATCGTATCTATCTCTGTAACTTACTTATCAAACAGAACATTATGTTGAGGACATATCTCTAAACTTTAACGTATCGTATCTATCTCTGTAACTTACTTATCAAACAGAACATTATGTTGAGGACACATCCCTAAACTTTGACATATCGTATCTATCTCTGTAACTTACTTATCAAAGAGAACATTATGTTGAGGACATATCTCTAAACTTTAACGTATCGTATCTATCTCTGTAACTTACTTATCAAACAGAATATTATGTTGAGGACACATCCCTAAACTTTGACATATCGTATCTATCTCTGTAACTTACTTATCAAAGAAAACGTTATGCTGAGGCAACATCCCTAAATTTTGACATATCGTATCTATCTCTGTAACTTACTTATCAAACAGAACATTATGTTGAGGACACATCCCTAAACTTTGAGGTATCGTATCCATCGGTTACTTACTTATCAAAGAAAACGTTATGTTGAGGACACATCCCTAAACTTTAACGTATCGTATCTATCTCTGTAACTTACTTATCAAACAGAACATTATGTTGAGGACACATCTCTAAACTTTGACGTATCGTATTTATCTCTGTAACTTACTTATCAAAGAGAACATTATGTTGAGGACACATCTCTAAACTTTAACGTATCGTATCTATCTCTGTAACTTACTTATCAAACAGAACATTATGTTGAGGACACATCCCTAAACTTTAACGTATCGTATCTATCTCTGTAACTTACTTATCAAACAGAACATTATGTTGAGGACACATCTCTAAACTTTAACGTATCGTATCTATCTCTGTAACTTACTTATCAAACAGAATATTATGTTGAGGACACATCCCTAAACTTTGACGTATCGTATCTATCTCTGTAACTTACTTATCAAACAGAACATTATGTTGAGGACACATCCCTAAACTTTGACGTATCGTATCTATCTCTGTAACTTACTTATCAAACAGAACATTATGTTGAGGACACATCCCTAAACTTTGACGTATCGTATCTATCTCTGTAACTTACTTATCAAACAGAACATTATGTTGAGGACACATCCCTAAACTTTGACGTATCGTATCTATCTCTGTAACTTACTTATCAAACAGAACATTATGTTGAGGACACATCCCTAAACTTTGACGTATCGTATCTATCTCTGTAACTTACTTATCAAACAGAACATTATGTTGAGGACACATCCCTAAACTTTGACGTATCATATCTATCTCTGTAACTTACTTATCAAACAGAACATTATGTTGAGGACACATCCCTAAACTTTGACGTATCGTATCTATCTCTGTAACTTACTTATCAAACAGAACATTATGTTGAGGACACATCCCTAAACTTTGACGTATCGTATCTATCTCTGTAACTTACTTATCAAACAGAACATTATGTTGAGGACACATCCCTAAACTTTGACGTATCGTATCTATCTCTGTAACTTACTTATCAAACAGAATATTATGTTGAGGACACATCCCTATACTTTGACGTATCGTATCTATCTCTGTAACTTACTTATCAAACAGAACATTATGTTGAGGACACATCCCTAAACTTTGACGTATCGTATCTATCTCTGTAACTTACTTATCAAAGAGAACATTATGTTGAGGACATATCTCTAAACTTTAACGTATCGTATCTATCTCTGTAACTTACTTATCAAACAGAACATTATGTTGAGGACACATCCCTAAACTTTGACATATCGTATCTATCTCTGTAACTTACTTATCAAAGAGAACATTATCTTGAGGACATATCTCTAAACTTTAACGTATCGTATCTATCTCTGTAACTTACTTATCAAACAGAACATTATGTTGAGGACACATCCCTAAACTTTGACGTATCGTATCTATCTCTGTAACTTACTTATCAAAGAGAACATTATGTTGAGGACATATCTCTAAACTTTAACGTATCGTATCTATCTCTGTAACTTACTTATCAAACAGAATATTATGTTGAGGACACATCCCTAAACTTTGACATATCGTATCTATCTCTGTAACTTACTTATCAAAGAAAACGTTATGCTGAGGCAACATCCCTAAATTTTGACATATCGTATCTATCTCTGTAACTTACTTATCAAACAGAACATTATGTTGAGGACACATCCCTAAACTTTGACGTATCGTATCCATCAGTTACTTACTTATCAAAGAAAACGTTATGTTGAGGACACATCCCTAAACTTTAACGTATCGTATCTATCTCTGTAACTTACTTATCAAACAGAACATTATGTTGAGGACACATCTCTAAACTTTGACGTATCGTATTTATCTCTGTAACTTACTTATCAAAGAGAACATTATGTTGAGGACACATCTCTAAACTTTAACGTATCGTATCTATCTCTGTAACTTACTTATCAAACAGAACATTATGTTGAGGACACATCCCTAAACTTTAACGTATCGTATCTATCTCTGTAACTTACTTATCAAACAGAACATTATGTTGAGGACACATCCCTAAACTTTGACGTATCATATCCATCAGTTACTTACTTATCAAAGAAAACGTTATGTTGAGGACACATCCCTAAACTTTGACGTATCATATCTATCTCTGTAACTTACTTATCAAATAGAATATTATGTTGAGGACACATCCCTAGAAAGGTTAAATTCTTTGACCATGAACTTCAGAAACATTAGAAACTTACTTATCAAAGAAAACATTATGTTGAGGACACATCCCTACACTTTAACGTATCGTATCTATCTCTGTAACTTACTTATCAAACAGAATATTATGTTGAGGACACATCCCTACACTTTGACATATCGTATCTATCTCTGTAACTTACTTATCAAACAGAACATTATGTTGAGGACACATCCCTAAACTTTGACGTATCGTATCTATCTCTGTAACTTACTTATCAAACAGAACATTATGTTGAGGACACATCCCTAAACTTTGACGTATCGTATCTATCTCTGTAACTTACTTATCAAACAGAACATTATGTTGAGGCAACATCCCTAAACTTTGACATATTGTATCTATCTCTGTAACTTACTTATCAACCAGAACATTATGTTGAGGACACATCCCTAAACTTTGACGTATCGTATCCATCTCTGTAACTTACTTATCAAATAGAATATTATGTTGAGGACACATCCCTAGAAAGGTTAAATTCTTTGACCATGAACTTCAGAAACATTAGAAACTTACTTATCAAAGAAAACATTATGTTCAGGACACATCCCTAAACTTTAACATATCGTATCTATCTCTGTAACTTACTTATCAAACAGAACATTATGTTGAGGCAACATCCCTAAACTTTGATGTATCGTATCTATCTCTGTAACTTACTTATCAAATAGAATATTATGTTGAGGACACATCCCTGAACTTTGACGTATCGTATCTATCTCTGTAACTTACTTATCAAACAGAACATTATGTTGAGGACACATCCCTAAACTTTGACGTATCGTATCTATCTCTGTAACTTACTTATCAAACAGAACATTATGTTGAGGACACATCCCTAAACTTTAACATATCGTATCTATCTCTGTAACTTACTTATCAAACAGAACATTATGTTGAGGACACATCCCTAAACTTTGACGTATCGTATCTATCTCTGTAACTTACTTATCAAACAGAACATTATGTTGAGGACACATCCCTAAACTTTAACATATCGTATCTATCTCTGTAACTTACTTATCAAATAGAATATTATGTTGAGGACACATCCCTAAACTTTGATGTATCGTATTTATCTCTGTAACTTACTTATCAAACAGAACATTATGTTGAGGATACATCCCTAGAAAGGTTAAATTCTTTGACCATGAACTTCAGAAACATTAGAAACTTACTTATCAAAGAAAACATTATGTTGAGGACACATCCCTAAACTTTAACATATCGTATCTATCTCTGTAACTTACTTATCAAACAGAACATTATGTTGAGGCAACATCCCTAAACTTTGATGTATCGTATCTATCTCTGTAACTTACTTATCAAACAGAACGTTATGTTGAGGACACATCCCTAAACTTTGACGTATCGTATCCATCTCTGTAACTTACTTATCTAACAGAACATTATGTTGAGGCAACATCCCTAAACTTTGACGTATCGTATCCATCTCTGTAACTTACTTATCAAAGAAAACGTTATGTTGAGGACACATCCCTAAACTTTGACATATCGTATCTATCTCTGTAACTTACTTATCAAACAGAACATTATGTTGAGGACATATCTCTAAACTTTAACGTATCGTATCTATCTCTGTAACTTACTTATCAAACAGAACATTATGTTGAGGACACATCCCTAAACTTTGACATATCGTATCTATCTCTGTAACTTACTTATCAAAGAGAACATTATGTTGAGGACATATCTCTAAACTTTAACGTATCGTATCTATCTCTGTAACTTACTTATCAAACAGAATATTATGTTGAGGACACATCCCTAAACTTTGACATATCGTATCTATCTCTGTAACTTACTTATCAAAGAAAACGTTATGCTGAGGCAACATCCCTAAATTTTGACATATCGTATCTATCTCTGTAACTTACTTATCAAACAGAACATTATGTTGAGGACACATCCCTAAACTTTGAGGTATCGTATCCATCGGTTACTTACTTATCAAAGAAAACGTTATGTTGAGGACACATCCCTAAACTTTAACGTATCGTATCTATCTCTGTAACTTACTTATCAAACAGAACATTATGTTGAGGACACATCTCTAAACTTTGACGTATCGTATTTATCTCTGTAACTTACTTATCAAAGAGAACATTATGTTGAGGACACATCTCTAAACTTTAACATATCGTATCTATCTCTGTAACTTACTTATCAAACAGAACATTATGTTGAGGACACATCCCTAAACTTTAACGTATCGTATCTATCTCTGTAACTTACTTATCAAACAGAACATTATGTTGAGGACACATCTCTAAACTTTAACGTATCGTATCTATCTCTGTAACTTACTTATCAAACAGAATATTATGTTGAGGACACATCCCTAAACTTTGACGTATCGTATCTATCTCTGTAACTTACTTATCAAACAGAACATTATGTTGAGGACACATCCCTAAACTTTGACGTATCGTATCTATCTCTGTAACTTACTTATCAAACAGAACATTATGTTGAGGACACATCCCTAAACTTTGACGTATCGTATCTATCTCTGTAACTTACTTATCAAACAGAACATTATGTTGAGGACACATCCCTAAACTTTGACGTATCGTATCTATCTCTGTAACTTACTTATCAAACAGAACATTATGTTGAGGACACATCCCTAAACTTTGACGTATCGTATCTATCTCTGTAACTTACTTATCAAACAGAACATTATGTTGAGGACACATCCCTAAACTTTGACGTATCATATCTATCTCTGTAACTTACTTATCAAACAGAACATTATGTTGAGGACACATCCCTAAACTTTGACGTATCGTATCTATCTCTGTAACTTACTTATCAAACAGAACATTATGTTGAGGACACATCCCTAAACTTTGACGTATCGTATCTATCTCTGTAACTTACTTATCAAACAGAACATTATGTTGAGGACACATCCCTAAACTTTGACGTATCGTATCTATCTCTGTAACTTACTTATCAAACAGAATATTATGTTGAGGACACATCCCTACACTTTGACGTATCGTATCTATCTCTGTAACTTACTTATCAAACAGAACATTATGTTGAGGACACATCCCTAAACTTTGACGTATCGTATCTATCTCTGTAACTTACTTATCAAAGAGAACATTATGTTGAGGACATATCTCTAAACTTTAACGTATCGTATCTATCTCTGTAACTTACTTATCAAACAGAACATTATGTTGAGGACACATCCCTAAACTTTGACATATCGTATCTATCTCTGTAACTTACTTATCAAACAGAACATTATGTTGAGGACATATCTCTAAACTTTAACGTATCGTATCTATCTCTGTAACTTACTTATCAAACAGAACATTATGTTGAGGACACATCCCTAAACTTTGACGTATCGTATCTATCTCTGTAACTTACTTATCAAAGAGAACATTATGTTGAGGACATATCTCTAAACTTTAACGTATCGTATCTATCTCTGTAACTTACTTATCAAACAGAATATTATGTTGAGGACACATCCCTAAACTTTGACATATCGTATCTATCTCTGTAACTTACTTATCAAAGAAAACGTTATGCTGAGGCAACATCCCTAAATTTTGACATATCGTATCTATCTCTGTAACTTACTTATCAAACAGAACATTATGTTGAGGACACATCCCTAAACTTTGACGTATCGTATCCATCAGTTACTTACTTATCAAAGAAAACGTTATGTTGAGGACACATCCCTAAACTTTAACGTATCGTATCTATCTCTGTAACTTACTTATCAAACAGAACATTATGTTGAGGACACATCTCTAAACTTTGACGTATCGTATTTATCTCTGTAACTTACTTATCAAAGAGAACATTATGTTGAGGACACATCTCTAAACTTTAACGTATCGTATCTATCTCTGTAACTTACTTATCAAACAGAACATTATGTTGAGGACACATCCCTAAACTTTAACGTATCGTATCTATCTCTGTAACTTACTTATCAAACAGAACATTATGTTGAGGACACATCCCTAAACTTTGACGTATCGTATCCATCAGTTACTTACTTATCAAAGTGAACATTATGTTGAGGACACATCCCTAAACTTTGACGTATCATATCTATCTCTGTAACTTACTTATCAAATAGAATATTATGTTGAGGACACATCCCTAGAAAGGTTAAATTCTTTGACCATGAACTTCAGAAACATTAGAAACTTACTTATCAAAGAAAACATTATGTTGAGGACACATCCCTACACTTTAACGTATCGTATCTATCTCTGTAACTTACTTATCAAACAGAATATTATGTTGAGGACACATCCCTACACTTTGACATATCGTATCTATCTCTGTAACTTACTTATCAAACAGAACATTATGTTGAGGACACATCCCTAAACTTTGACGTATCGTATCTATCTCTGTAACTTACTTATCAAACAGAACATTATGTTGAGGACACATCCCTAAACTTTGACATATTGTATCTATCTCTGTAACTTACTTATCAACCAGAACATTATGTTGAGGACACATCCCTAAACTTTGACGTATCGTATCTATCTCTGTAACTTACTTATCAAATAGAATATTATGTTGAGGACACATCCCTAGAAAGGTTAAATTCTTTGACCATGAACTTCAGAAACATTAGAAACTTACTTATCAAAGAAAACATTATGTTGAGGACACATCCCTAAACTTTAACATATCGTATCTATCTCTGTAACTTACTTATCAAATAGAATATTATGTTGAGGACACATCCCTAAACTTTGATGTATCGTATCTATCTCTGTAACTTACTTATCAAACAGAACATTATGTTGAGGACACATCCCTAGAAAGGTTAAATTCTTTGACCATGAACTTCAGAAACATTAGAAACTTACTTATCAAAGAAAACATTATGTTGAGGACACATCCCTAAACTTTAACATATCGTATCTATCTCTGTAACTTACTTATCAAACAGAACATTATGTTGAGGCAACATCCCTAAACTTTGATGTATCATATCTATCTCTGTAACTTACTTATCAAACAGAACATTATGTTGAGGACACATCCCTAAACTTTAACATATCGTATCTATCTCTGTAACTTACTTATCAAAGAGAACATTATGTTGAGGACACATCCCTAAACTTTGATGTATCGTATCTATCTCTGTAACTTACTTATCAAAGAGAACATTATGTTGAGGACACATCCCTAGAAAGGTTAAATTCTTTGACCATAAACTTCAGAAACATTAGAAACTTACTTATCAAAGAAAACATTATGTTGAGGACACATCCCTAAACTTTAACATATCGTATCTATCTCTGTAACTTACTTATCAAACAGAACATTATGTTGAGGCAACATCCCTAAACTTTGATGTATCGTATCTATCTCTGTAACTTACTTATCAAACAGAACATTATGTTGAGGACACATCCCTAAACTTTAACGTATCGTATCTATCTCTGTAACTTACTTATCAAACAGAACATTATGTTGAGGCAACATCCCTAAACTTTGATGTATCGTATCTATCTCTGTAACTTACTTATCAAAGAGAACATTATGTTGAGGACACATCCCTAAACTTTGACGTATCGTATCTATCTCTGTAACTTACTTATCAAACAGAACATTATGTTGAGGACACATCCCTAAACTTTGACGTATCGTATCTATCTCTGTAACTTACTTATCAAAGAGAACATTATGTTGAGGACATATCTCTAAACTTTAACATATCGTATCTATCTCTGTAACTTACTTATCAAACAGAACATTATGTTGAGGACACATCCCTAAACTTTGACATATCGCATCCATCAGTTACTTACTTATCAAAGAGAACATTATGTTGAGGACACATCCCTAAACTTTAACATATCGTATCTATCTCTGTAACTTACTTATCAAACAGAACATTATGTCGAGGACACATCCCTAAACTTTAACGTATCGTATCTATCTCTGTAACTTACTTATCAAACAGAACATTATGTTGAGGACACATCTCTAAACTTTAACATATCGTATCTATCTCTGTAACTTACTTATCAAACAGAACATTATGTTGAGGACACATCCCTAAACTTTGATGTATCGTATCTATCTCTGTAACTTACTTATCAAACAGAATATTATGTTGAGGACACATCCCTAAACTTTGACATATCGTATCTATCTCTGTAACTTACTTATCAAAGAAAACGTTATGCTGAGGCAACATCCCTAAATTTTGACATATCGTATCTATCTCTGTAACTTACTTATCAAACAGAACATTATGTTGAGGACACATCCCTAAACTTTGACGTATCGTATCCATCAGTTACTTACTTATCAAAGAAAACGTTATGTTGAGGACACATCCCTAAACTTTAACGTATCGTATCTATCTCTGTAACTTACTTATCAAACAGAACATTATGTTGAGGACACATCTCTAAACTTTGACGTATCGTATTTATCTCTGTAACTTACTTATCAAAGAGAACATTATGTTGAGGACACATCTCTAAACTTTAACGTATCGTATCTATCTCTGTAACTTACTTATCAAACAGAACATTATGTTGAGGACACATCCCTAAACTTTAACGTATCGTATCTATCTCTGTAACTTACTTATCAAACAGAACATTATGTTGAGGACACATCCCTAAACTTTGACGTATCGTATCCATCAGTTACTTACTTATCAAAGTGAACATTATGTTGAGGACACATCCCTAAACTTTGACGTATCATATCTATCTCTGTAACTTACTTATCAAATAGAATATTATGTTGAGGACACATCCCTAGAAAGGTTAAATTCTTTGACCATGAACTTCAGAAACATTAGAAACTTACTTATCAAAGAAAACATTATGTTGAGGACACATCCCTACACTTTAACGTATCGTATCTATCTCTGTAACTTACTTATCAAACAGAATATTATGTTGAGGACACATCCCTACACTTTGACATATCGTATCTATCTCTGTAACTTACTTATCAAACAGAACATTATGTTGAGGACACATCCCTAAACTTTGACGTATCGTATCTATCTCTGTAACTTACTTATCAAACAGAACATTATGTTGAGGACACATCCCTAAACTTTGACATATTGTATCTATCTCTGTAACTTACTTATCAACCAGAACATTATGTTGAGGACACATCCCTAAACTTTGACGTATCGTATCTATCTCTGTAACTTACTTATCAAATAGAATATTATGTTGAGGACACATCCCTAGAAAGGTTAAATTCTTTGACCATGAACTTCAGAAACATTAGAAACTTACTTATCAAAGAAAACATTATGTTGAGGACACATCCCTAAACTTTAACATATCGTATCTATCTCTGTAACTTACTTATCAAATAGAATATTATGTTGAGGACACATCCCTAAACTTTGATGTATCGTATCTATCTCTGTAACTTACTTATCAAACAGAACATTATGTTGAGGACACATCCCTAGAAAGGTTAAATTCTTTGACCATGAACTTCAGAAACATTAGAAACTTACTTATCAAAGAAAACATTATGTTGAGGACACATCCCTAAACTTTAACATATCGTATCTATCTCTGTAACTTACTTATCAAACAGAACATTATGTTGAGGCAACATCCCTAAACTTTGATGTATCATATCTATCTCTGTAACTTACTAATCAAACAGAACATTATGTTGAGGACACATCCCTAAACTTTAACATATCGTATCTATCTCTGTAACTTACTTATCAAATAGAATATTATGTTGAGGACACATCCCTAAACTTTGATGTATCGTATCTATCTCTGTAACTTACTTATCAAACAGAACATTATGTTGAGGACACATCCCTAGAAAGGTTAAATTCTTTGACCATGAACTTCAGAAACATTAGAAACTTACTTATCAAAGAAAACATTATGTTGAGGACACATCCCTAAACTTTAACATATCGTATCTATCTCTGTAACTTACTTATCAAACAGAACATTATGTTGAGGCAACATCCCTAAACTTTGATGTATCGTATCTATCTCTGTAACTTACTTATCAAACAGAACATTATGTTGAGGACACATCCCTAAACTTTAACATATCGTATCTATCTCTGTAACTTACTTATCAAATAGAATATTATGTTGAGGACACATCCCTAAACTTTGATGTATCGTATCTATCTCTGTAACTTACTTATCAAACAGAACATTATGTTGAGGACACATCCCTAGAAAGGTTAAATTCTTTGACCATGAACTTCAGAAACATTAGAAACTTACTTATCAAAGAAAACATTATGTTGAGGACACATCCCTAAACTTTAACATATCGTATCTATCTCTGTAACTTACTTATCAAACAGAACATTATGTTGAGGCAACATCCCTAAACTTTGATGTATCGTATCTATCTCTGTAACTTACTTATCAAACAGAACATTATGTTGAGGACACATCCCTAAACTTTAACGTATCGTATCTATCTCTGTAACTTACTTATCAAACAGAACATTATGTTGAGGACACATCCCTAAACTTTGACGTATCGTATCTATCTCTGTAACTTACTTATCAAAGAGAACATTATGTTGAGGACATATCTCTAAACTTTGACGTATCGTATCTATCTCTGTAACTTACTTATCAAAGAGAACATTATGTTGAGGACACATCCCTAAACTTTGATGTATCGTATCTATCTCTGTAACTTACTTATCAAAGAGAACATTATGTTGAGGACACATCCCTAGAAAGGTTAAATTCTTTGACCATAAACTTCAGAAACATTAGAAACTTACTTATCAAAGAAAACATTATGTTGAGGACACATCCCTAAACTTTAACATATCGTATCTATCTCTGTAACTTACTTATCAAACAGAACATTATGTTGAGGCAACATCCCTAAACTTTGATGTATCGTATCTATCTCTGTAACTTACTTATCAAACAGAACATTATGTTGAGGACACATCCCTAAACTTTAACGTATCGTATCTATCTCTGTAACTTACTTATCAAACAGAACATTATGTTGAGGCAACATCCCTAAACTTTGATGTATCGTATCTATCTCTGTAACTTACTTATCAAAGAGAACATTATGTTGAGGACACATCCCTAAACTTTGACGTATCGTATCTATCTCTGTAACTTACTTATCAAACAGAACATTATGTTGAGGACACATCCCTAAACTTTGACGTATCGTATCTATCTCTGTAACTTACTTATCAAAGAGAACATTATGTTGAGGACATATCTCTAAACTTTAACATATCGTATCTATCTCTGTAACTTACTTATCAAACAGAACATTATGTTGAGGACACATCCCTAAACTTTGACATATCGCATCCATCAGTTACTTACTTATCAAAGAGAACATTATGTTGAGGACACATCCCTAAACTTTAACATATCGTATCTATCTCTGTAACTTACTTATCAAACAGAACATTATGTCGAGGACACATCCCTAAACTTTAACGTATCGTATCTATCTCTGTAACTTACTTATCAAACAGAACATTATGTTGAGGACACATCTCTAAACTTTAACATATCGTATCTATCTCTGTAACTTACTTATCAAACAGAACATTATGTTGAGGACACATCCCTAAACTTTGATGTATCGTATCTATCTCTGTAACTTACTTATCAAACAGAATATTATGTTGAGGACACATCCCTAAACTTTGACATATCGTATCTATCTCTGTAACTTACTTATCAAAGAAAACGTTATGCTGAGGCAACATCCCTAAATTTTGACATATCGTATCTATCTCTGTAACTTACTTATCAAACAGAACATTATGTTGAGGACACATCCCTAAACTTTGACGTATCGTATCCATCAGTTACTTACTTATCAAAGAAAACGTTATGTTGAGGACACATCCCTAAACTTTAACGTATCGTATCTATCTCTGTAACTTACTTATCAAACAGAACATTATGTTGAGGACACATCTCTAAACTTTGACGTATCGTATTTATCTCTGTAACTTACTTATCAAAGAGAACATTATGTTGAGGACACATCTCTAAACTTTAACGTATCGTATCTATCTCTGTAACTTACTTATCAAACAGAACATTATGTTGAGGACACATCCCTAAACTTTAACGTATCGTATCTATCTCTGTAACTTACTTATCAAACAGAACATTATGTTGAGGACACATCTCTAAACTTTAACGTATCGTATCTATCTCTGTAACTTACTTATCAAACAGAATATTATGTTGAGGACACATCCCTAAACTTTGACGTATCGTATCTATCTCTGTAACTTACTTATCAAACAGAACATTATGTTGAGGACACATCCCTAAACTTTGACGTATCGTATCTATCTCTGTAACTTACTTATCAAACAGAACATTATGTTGAGGACACATCCCTAAACTTTGACGTATCGTATCTATCTCTGTAACTTACTTATCAAACAGAACATTATGTTGAGGACACATCCCTAAACTTTGACGTATCGTATCTATCTCTGTAACTTACTTATCAAACAGAACATTATGTTGAGGACACATCCCTAAACTTTGACGTATCGTATCTATCTCTGTAACTTACTTATCAAACAGAACATTATGTTGAGGACACATCCCTAAACTTTGACGTATCGTATCTATCTCTGTAACTTACTTATCAAACAGAACATTATGTTGAGGACACATCCCTAAACTTTGACGTATCGTATCTATCTCTAACTTACTTATCAAACAGAACGCTATGTTGAGGACACATCCCTAAACTTTTAACATATCGTATCTATCTCTGTAACTTACTTATCAAACAGAACGTTATGTTGAGGACACATCCCTACACTTTGACATATCGTATCTATCTCTGTAACTTACTTATCAAACAGAACATTATGTTGAGGACACATCCCTAAACTTTGACATATCGTATTTATCTCTGTAACTTACTTATCAAACAGAACATTATGTTGAGGACACATCTCTACACTTTAACATATCGTATCTATCTCTGTAACTTACTTATCAAACAGAATATTATGTTGAGGACACATCCCTAAACTTTGACATATCGTATTTATCTCTGTAACTTACTTATCAAACAGAATATTATGTTGAGGACACATCCCTAAACTTTGACGTATTGTATCCATCTCTGTTCTGATGTCACTGTCATACACCATGGCATAGCCAGCTGTCGGTGGAAACATACCAGTCAAAATAGACCTATAAATAAAACATACCAGTCAAAATAGACCTGTAAATAAAACATACACTGAAACATACCAGTCAAAATAGACCTATAAATAAAACATACCAGTCAAAATAGACCTATAAATAAAACATACCAGTCAAAATAGACCTGTAAATAAAACATACACTGAAACATACCAGTTAAAATAGACCTGTAAATAAAACATACCAGTCAAAATAGACCTGTAAATAAAACATACCAGTCAAAATAGACCTGTAAATAAAACATACCAGTCAATGCAGACCTGTAAATAAAACATACCAGTCAAAATAGACGTGTATATCAAACATACCAGTCAATATAGACCTGTAAATAAAACATACCAGTCAAAATAGACCTGTAAATAAAACACACCAGTCAAAATAGACCTGTCAATAAAACATACACTGAAACATACCAGTCAAAATAGATCTGTAAATAAAACATACCTGTCAAAATAGACCTGTAAATAAAACATACCAGTCAAAATAGATCTGTAAATAAAACACACATTTACATTATTAATAATTCCATTTTAATTTGCATATTGTTGCTTCCTGGCCATTCTATTGGAAGAAACAATCAAATTTGAATTTTTCATCAATATAAAAAGTGAAAATCCATCCCAACCTTGGGCAACATAACTCTGATCACAGTAATATAATGAAAAACAAAAATTACCAAGCTGTTAGAACATAAAAACTACCAAGCTATTAGAACATAAAAACTACCAAGCTGTTAGAACATAAAAACTACCAAGCTGTTGGAACATAAAAACTACCAAGCTATTAGAACATAAAAACTACCAAGCTGTTAGAACATAAAAACTACCAAGCTGTTAGAACATAAAAACTACCAAGCTGTTGGAACATAAAAACTACCAAGCTATTAGAACATAAAAACTACCAAGCTGTTGAAACATAAAAACTACCAAGCTGTTGGAACATAAAAACTACCAAGCTGTTAGAACATAAAAACTACCAAGCTGTTGGAACATAAAAACTACCAAGCTATTAGAACATAAAAACTACCAAGCTGTTGAAACATAAAAACTACCAAGCTGTTGGAACATAAAAACTACCAAGCTGTTAGAACATAAAAACTACCAAGTTGTTGAAACATAAAAACTACCAAGCTATTAGAACATAAAAACTACCAAGCTGTTGAAACATAAAAACTACCAAGCTGTTAGAACATAAAAACTACCAAGCTATTAGAACATAAAAACTACCAAGCTGTTAGAACATAAAAACTACCAAGCTATTGGAACATAAAAACTACCAAGCTATTAGAGCATAAAAACTACCAAGCTGTTGGAACATAAAAACTACCAAGCTGTTGGAACATAAAAACTACCAAGCTGTTGGAACATAAAAACTACCAAGCTGTTGGAACATAAAAACTACCAAGCTATTAGAACATAAAAACTACCAAGCTGTTGAAACATAAAAACTACCAAGCTGTTGGAACATAAAAACTACCAAGCTGTTAAAACATAAAAACTACCAAGTTGTTGAAACATCAAAACTACCAAGCTATTAGAACATAAAAACTACCAAGCTGTTGAAACATAAAAACTACCAAGCTGTTAGAACATAAAAACTACCAAGCTGTTAGAACATAAAAACTACCAAGTTGTTGAAACATAAAAACTACCAAGCTGTTAGAACATAAAAACTACCAAGCTGTTGGAACATAAAAACTACCAAGCTGTTGGAACATAAAAACTACAAAGCTGTTAGAACATAAAAACTACCAAGCTGTTGGAACATAAAAACTACAAAGCTGTTAGAACATAAAAACTACCAAGCTGTTGGAACATAAAAACTACCAAGCTATTAGAACATAAAAACTACCAAGCTGTTGAAACATAAAAACTACCAAGCTGTTAGAACATAAAAACTACCAAGCTGTTAGAACATAAAAACTACCAAGTTGTTGAAACATAAAAACTACCAAGCTGTTAGAACATAAAAACTACCAAGCCATTAGAACATAAAAACTACCAAGCTGTTAGAGCATAAAAACTACCAAGCTGTTAGAACATAAAAACTATCAAGCTGTTAGAACATAAAAACTACCAAGCTGTTGGAACATAAAAACTACCAAGCTGTTAGAACATAACAACTACCAAGCTGTTAGAACATAAAAACTACCAGGCTGTTGAAACATAAAAACTACCAAGCTGTTAGAACACAAAATTACCAAGCTGTTGGAACATTAAAAACTACCAAGCTGTTGGAACATAAAAACTACCAAGCTGTTAGAACATATAAACTACCAAGCTGTTAGAACATAAAAACTACCAAGCTGTTGGAACATCAAAACTACCAAGCTGTTGGAACATAAAAACTACCAAGCTGTTAGAACATAAAAACTACCAAACTGTTGGAACATCAAAACTACCAAGCTGTTGGAACATCAAAACTACCAAGCTGTTGGAACATAAAAACTACCAAGCTGTTGGAACATAAAAACTACCAAGCTGTTGGAACATAAAAACTACCAAGCTGTTAGAACATGAAAATTACCAAGCTGTTAGAACATTAAAACTACCAAGCTGTTGGAACATAAAAACTATCAAGCTGTTGGAACATAAAAACTACCAAGCTGTTGGAACATAAAAACTACCAAACTGTTAGAACATAAAAACTACCAAGCTGTTGGAACATAAACACTACCAAGCTGTTAGAACATAAAAACTACCAAGCTGTTGGAACATAAAAACTACCAAGTTGTTGGAACATAAAAACTACCAAGCTGTTGAAACATAAAAACTACCAAGCTGTTGGAACACAAAAACTACCAAGCTGTTGGAACATAAAAATTACCAAGCTATTAGAACATAAAAACTACCAAGCTGTTGGAACATAAAAACTACCAAGCTGTTGGAACATAAAAACTACCAAGCTGTTAGAACATATAAACTACCAAGATGTTGGAACATAAAAACTACCAAGCTGTTGGAACATAAAAACTACCAAGATGTTGGAACATAAAAACTACCAAGCTGTTAGAACATAAAAACTACCAAGCTGTTGGAACATCAAAACTACCAAGCTGTTGGAACACAAAAACTACCAAGCTGTTGGAACATAAAAACTACCAAGCTGTTGGAACATAAAAACTACCAAGCTGTTGGAACATAAAAACTACCAAGCTGTTAGAACATAAAAACTACCAAGCTGTTAGAACATAAAAACTGCCAAGCTGTTAGAACATAAAAACTACCAAGCTGTTGGAACATAAAAACTACCAAGCTGTTAAAACATGAAAACTACCAAGCTGTTAGAACACAAAAATTACCAAGCTGTTGGAACATAAAAACTACCAAGCTGTTGGAACATAAAAACTACCAAACTGTTGGAACATAAAAACTACCAAAATGTTGGAACATAAAAACTATCAAACTGTTGGAACATAAAAACTACCAAGCTGTTGGAACATAAAAACTACCAAGCTGTTGGAACATAAAAACTACCAAGCTGTTGAAACATGAAAACTACCAAGCTGTTAGAACATAAAAATTACCAAGCTGTTGGAACATAAAAACTACCAAGCTGTTGAAACATAAAAACTACCAAACTGTTGGAATATAAAAACTACCAAGCTGTTGGAACATAAAAACTACCAAACTGTTGGAACATAAAAACTACCAAACTGTTGGAACATAAAAACTACCAAGCTGTTGGAACATAAAAACTACCAAGCTGTTGGAACATAAAAACTACCAAGCTGTTAGAACACAAAAACTACCAAGCTGTTGGAACATAAAAACTACCAAGCTGTTGAAACATAAAAACTACCAAACTGTTGGAACATAAAAACTACCAAGCTGTTGGAACATAAAAACTACCAAGCTGTTAGAACATAAAAACAACCAAGCTGTTGGAACATAAAAATTACCAAGCTGTTGGAACATAAAAACTACCAAGCTGTTGGAACATTCCTAAAATATAATCTAAAAATCATAGACACAGTAGATATTTATTTACTGTAAAAGAAGTAATATTTTATTTTTGTTATTTTTGCTGTAAGCAATATTCAGTGAAAATCAAAGCAACTGTTAAATCATTCCATTAAAAACCATTAAATGCTAACTAAACAGTTATCTTCATTGTGGCAATAAAGTGCTTCATCAAATTGTTGGAATTCCAATGGGAACAAATAGCCCTCCTCTCATTGATTTATTTGCATACTGCTATTAAAGTCATTTAATAGCTCCAGCATATGGAGGGGTTTAATTAGCAGCATTTTACAAACTTATGTAATTTTTTGGTAAAAATGTGAGTGGATGTGAATCTGTGCAGATTTTTAATTGTTTGTTTGTATCTGTATTTCCATTGGAGATTCAATTATCAAGAGTTGACTCATTTTTGTGTCTATTCAAATCCAGGATTTTTAACGTCATATATTGTGCTCTTTTTATGTTCAACGACTTGAGGTGATTTTTTTTGCTTTGTTGATATTGGTGGAATTGTTCACCATCTCTAGTTTAAACATTCTTTTCATAATCATATAAAATGTGTGGTCTATGGCATGAGAGGCCTTATAAGAAGGGGAGACTACTGTATATTTTTGTTCTTACATTGTTGTTGTTTTTCCAGCTCCATTGTGTCCAAGAAAACAAGTTATCTGCCCTTCATAGAAATTCAAATTCAAATTTTTCACAGCTAACTTTTTACCAGTTCTATAATACTGAAAAAATTAATTAAATAAATAAATAAATATCTGTGTTATATACAATGATATATCTGTTAATAGTCCTGTATCTCTCAAACAACCAGTTATTATCACAATTCTAGTAAATCCAGGAAATTGTCTAAAAATAACTTTCATGGATCCTAGCACTTGTGTTATAATTCTGTATTATTGCAATGTCTTTGTCATTCATGCGTTTTAAAGTTTGAGGTTTGTCAGACGAGTGTTTGGTTACATTTTTTACCATTACTGTTAACATTTTTTTATTTTCAAATGTTCATAATACCTTAGGGGGCCGTCGTTGCCATGATCGTATGGTAGTTGAATTTACAACTGCCTAAGCAATCAGTGCCTATCACCACTGATATTGTGAGTTCTAATCTCGATCAGGGCGAGGTGTACAACATAATGTGATAAAGTTTGTCAGTCACTTACGACAGATCGATGGTTTTCTCCGGGTCCTCCAGTTTCCCCCACCAATAAAACTGACACCACGATATAACTGAAATATTGTTGAAAGTGGCATTAAACACTATCAATAATAATAATACCTTAGAAAGATTTTCTATCTGAACTCCACACAATAAATGTTCTGGTTCACTTTCAAAACTTCTCTCATAGTCTGCAAAAGAAACGATAAACTTATTACTTAAAGGTGATTTTTTTACACAAAAATTTACCGGTAATAAAATGGTGAAAAAAAACATAAAATCTAGAAATTTTAATTTTGTTATTCTAAACTTTTCCTACAAAAACATAAATTAAATTATTCCTTTGAAAAAAAACAATAAATTCTCATTTTTTTCGACTCAAATGAATTGAAGTCAAATTATGGTCACTGGCTAACATCTACCTGTACTTGTACTTGAAAATTTAAAATAAAATTATTGGTCCATTAGTTTACACGATCAAAGCTTTGTCAAAGTTTTGTTTCGTTTGACATCACCATTTTTCAAACTCGTGTGTTTTTGTTTACATAGATCTTGATTTGAAAGATGTTTAGATTGGTCAATTCCCATCAAAGTCAGTCAAAGTTTTCTTTAGAAAAATAGGATGGGTTTCTATTCCTTCAAAGTCCATCAAAGTTTATCAAAGTTCTTTGACAAAGTTTTTGAAGCAGGTTTACATGATCAAAGAACTTTGTCAAAGAAAACTTTAGAACATGTAAACAGGCCTTTAAACATAGAACATGTAAACAGGCCTTTAAACATAGAACATGTAAACAGGCCTTTAAACATAGAACATGTAAACAGGCCTTTAAACATAGAACATGTAAACAGGCCTTTAAACATAGAACATGTAAACAGGCCTTTAAACATAGAACATGTAAACAGGCCTTTAAACATAGAACATGTAAACAGGCCTTTAAACATAGAACATGTAAACAGGCCTTTAAACATAGAACATGTAAACAGGCCTTTAAACATAGAACATGTAAACAGGCCTTTAAACATAGAACATGTAAACAGGCCTTTAAACATAGAACATGTAAACAGGCCTTTAAACATAGAACATGTAAACAGGCCTTTAAACATATAACATGTAACTGTATAACAAAACAGGGTTTCTGTGTTCCATGGCACAAGGGTTAGGGTTAGGGTGAGGGATGAGGTTATTTAAACATAGAACATGTAAATGTATAACAAACCAGGGTTTCTGTGTTCCATGGCACAAGGGTTAGGGTAAGAGTTGAGGTTATTTAAACATAGAACATGTAAATGTATAACAAACCAGGGTTTCTGTGTTCCATGGCACAAGTGTTAGGGTTAGGGTGAGGGTTGAGGTTATTTAAACATAGAACATGTAACTGTATAACAAACCAGGGTTTCTGTGTTCCATGGCACAAGGGTTAGGGTTAGGGTGAGGGATGAGGTTATTTAAACATAGAACATGTAAATGTATAACAAACCAGGGTTTCTGTGTTCCATTGCACAAGGGTTAGGGTTAGGGTAAGAGTTGAGGTTATTTAAACATAGAACATGTAACTGTATAACAAACCAGGGTTTCTGTGTTCCATGGCACAAGGGTTAGGGTTAGGGTGAGGGTTGAGGTTATTTAAACATAGAACATGTAAATGTATAACAAACCAGGGTTTCTGTGTTCCATGGCACAAGGGTTAGGGTTAGGGTAAGGGTTGAGGTTATTTAAACATAGAACATGTAACTGTATAACAAACCAGGGTTTCTGTGTTCCATGGCACAAGGGTTAGGGTTAGGGTAAGGGTTGAGGTTATTTAAACATAGAACATGTAACTGTATAACAAACCAGGGTTTCTGTGTTCCATGGCACAAGGGTTAGGGTTAGGGTAAGGGTTGAGGTTATTTAAACATAGAACATGTAAATGTATAACAAACCAGGGTTTCTGTGTTCCATGGCACAAGGGTTAGGGTTAGGGTAAGGGTTGAGGTTATTTAAACATAGAACATGTAACTGTATAACAAACCAGGGTTTCTGTGTTCCATGGCACAAGGGTTAGGGTTAGGGTGAGGGTTGAGGTTATTTAAACATAGAACATGTAACTGTATAACAAACCAGGGTTTCTGTGTTCCATGGCACAAGGGTTAGGGTTAGGGTAAGGGTTGAGGTTATTTAAACATAGAACATGTAAATGTATAACAAACCAGGGTTTCTGTGTTCCATGGCACAAGGGTTAGGGTTAGGGTAAGGGTTGAGGTTATTTAAACATAGAGCATGTAACTGTATAACAAACCAGGGTTTCTGTGTTCCATGGCACAAGGGTTAGGGTTAGGGTAAGGGTTGAGGTTATTTAAACATAGAACATGTAACTGTATAACAAACCAGGGTTGCTGTGTTCCATGGCACAAGGGTTAGGGTTAGGGTGAGGGTTGAGGTTATTTAAACATATAACATGTAACTGTATAACAAACCAGGGTTTCTGTGTTCCATGGCACAAGGGTTAGGGTTAGGGTGAGGGTTGAGGTTATTTAAACATAGAACATGTAAATGTATAACAAACCAGGGTTTCTGTGTTCCATGGCACAAGGGTTAGGGTGAGGGATGAGGTTATTTAAACATAGAACATGTAACTGTATAACAAACCAGGGTTTCTGTGTTCCATGGCACAAGGGTTAGGGTTAGGGTGAGGGTTGAGGTTATTTAAACATAGAACATGTAAATGTATAACAAACCAGGGTTTCTGTGTTCCATGGCACAAGGGTTAGGGTTAGGGTGAGGGTTGAGGTTATTTAAACATAGAACATGTAAATGTATAACAAACCAGGGTTTCTGTGTTCCATGGCACAAGGGTTAGGGTTAGGGTAAGGGTTGAGGTTATTTAAACATAGAACATGTAAATGTATAACAAACCAGGGTTTCTGTGTTCCATGGCACAAGGGTTAGGGTTAGGGTAAGAGTTGAGGTTATTTAAACATAGAACATGTAAATGTATAACAAACCAGGGTTTCTGTGTTCCATGGCACAAGGGTTAGGGTGAGGGTTGAGGTTATTTAAACATAGAACATGTAACTGTATAACAAACCAGGGTTTCTGTGTTCCATGGCACAAGGGTTAGGGTTAGGGTGAGGGTTGAGGTTATTTAAACATAGAACATGTAACTGTATAACAAACCAGGGTTTCTGTGTTCCATGGCACAAGGGTTAGGGTTAGGGTGAGGGTTGAGGTTATTTAAACATAGAACATGTAAATGTATAACAAACCAGGGTTTCTGTGTTCCATGGCACAAGGGTTAGGGTTAGGGTGAGGGTTGAGGTTATTTAAACATAGAACATGTAAATGTATAACAAACCAGGGTTTCTGTGTTCCATGGCACAAGGGTTAGGATTAGGGTAAGGGTTGAGGTTATTTAAACATAGAACATGTAACTGTATAACAAACCAGGGTTTCTGTGTTCCATGGCACAAGGGTTAGGGTGAGGGTAAGGGTTGAGGTTATTTAAACATAGAACATGTAAATGTATAACAAACCAGGGTTTCTGTGTTCCATGGCACAAGGGTTAGGGTTAGGGTAAGGGTTGAGGTTATTTAAACATAGAACATGTAAATGTATAACAAACCAGGGTTTCTGTGTTCCATGGCACAAGGGTTAGGGTTAGGGTAAGAGTTGAGGTTATTTAAACATAGAACATGTAACTGTATAACAAACCAGGGTTTCTGTGTTCCATGGCACAAGGGTTAGGGTGAGGGTAAGGGTTGAGGTTATTTAAACATAGAACATGTAACTGTATAACAAACCAGGGTTTCTGTGTTCCATGGCACAAGGGTTAGGGTGAGGGTAAGAGTTGAGGTTATTTAAACATAGAACATGTAAATGTATAACAAACCAGGGTTTCTGTGTTCCATGGCACAAGGGTTAGGGTGAGGGTAAGGGTTGAGGTTATTTAAACATAGAACATGTAAATGTATAACAAACCAGGGTTTCTGTGTTCCATGGCACAAGGGTGAGGGTAAGGGTTGAGGTTATTTAAACATAGAACATGTAAATGTATAACAAACCAGGGTTTCTGTGTTCCATGGCACAAGGGTTAGGGTTAGGGTGAGGGTTGAGGTTATTTAAACATAGAACATGTAAATGTATAACAAACCAGGGTTTCTGTGTTCCATGGCACAAGGGTTAGGATTAGGGTAAGGGTTGAGGTTATTTAAACATAGAACATGTAAATGTATAACAAACCAGGGTTTCTGTGTTCCATGGCACAAGGGTTAGGGTTAGGGTGAGGGTTGAGGTTATTTAAACATAGAACATGTAAATGTATAACAAACCAGGGTTTCTGTGTTCCATGGCACAAGGGTTAGGGTAAGAGTTGAGATTATTTAAACATAGAACATGTAAATGTATAACAAACCAGGGTTTCTGTGTTCCATGGCACAAGGGTTAGGATTAGGGTAAGGGATGAGGTTATTTAAACATAGAACATGTAAATGTATAACAAACCAGGGTTTCTGTGTTCCATGGCACAAGGGTTAGGGTTAGGGTGAGGGTTGAGGTTATTTAAACATAGAACATGTAAATGTATAACAAACCAGGGTTTCTGTGTTCCATGGCACAAGGGTTAGGATTAGGGTAAGGGTTGAGGTTATTTAAACATAGAACATGTAAATGTATAACAAACCAGGGTTTCTGTGTTCCATGGCACAAGGGTTAGGATTAGGGTAAGGGTTGAAGTTATTTAAACATAGAACATGTAACTGTATAACAAACCAGGGTTTCTGTGTTCCATGGCACAAGGGTTAGGATGAGGGTAAGAGTTGAGGTTATTTAAACATAGAACATGTAACTGTATAACAAACCAGGGTTTCTGTGTTCCATGGCACAAGGGTTAGGGTTAGGGTAAGGGTTGAGGTTATTTAAACATAGAACATGTAAATGTATAACAAACCAGGGTTTCTGTGTTCCATGGCACAAGGGTTAGGATTAGGGTAAGGGTTGAGGTTATTTAAACATAGAACATGTAAATGTATAACAAACCAGGGTTTCTGTGTTCCATGGCACAAGGGTTAGGGTAAGAGTTGAGGTTATTTAAACATAGAACATGTAACTGTATAACAAACCAGGGTTTCTGTGTTCCATGGCACAAGGGTTAGGGTTAGGGTAAGGGTTGAGGTTATTTAAACATAGAACATGTAACTGTATAACAAACCAGGGTTTCTGTGTTCCATGGCACAAGGGTTAGGGTAAGAGTTGAGGTTATTTAAACATAGAACATGTAACTGTATAACAAACCAGGGTTTCTGTGTTCCATGGCACAAGGGTTAGGGTTAGGGTAAGGGTTGAGGTTATTTAAACATAGAACATGTAAATGTATAACAAACCAGGGTTTCTGTGTTCCATGGCACAAGGGTTAGGATTAGGGTAAGGGTTGAGGTTATTTAAACATAGAACATGTAAATGTATAACAAACCAGGGTTTCTGTGTTCCATGGCACAAGGGTTAGGATTAGGGTAAGGGTTGAGGTTATTTAAACATAGAACATGTAAATGTATAACAAACCAGGGTTTCTGTGTTCCATGGCACAAGGGTTAGGATTAGGGTGAGGGTTGAGGTTATTTAAACATAGAACATGTAAATGTATAACAAACCAGGGTTTCTGTGTTCCATGGCACAAGGGTTAGGGTTAGGGTGAGGGTTGAGGTTATTTAAACATAGAACACGTAACTGTATAACAAACCAGGGTTTCTGTGTTCCATGGCACAAGGGTGAGGGTAAGGGTTGAGGTTATTTAAACATAGAACATGTAAATGTATAACAAACCAGGGTTTCTGTGTTCCATGGCACAAGGGTTAGGGTTAGGGTGAGGGTTGAGGTTATTTAAACATAGAACATGTAAATGTATAACAAACCAGGGTTTCTGTGTTCCATGGCACAAGGGTTAGGGTGAGGGTGAGGGTTGAGGTTATTTAAACATAGAACATGTAACTGTATAACAAACCAGGGTTTCTGTGTTCCATGGCACAAGGGTTAGGGTTAGGGTGAGGGTTGAGGTTATTTAAACATAGAACATGTAACTGTATAACAAACCAGGGTTTCTGTGTTCCATGGCACAAGGGTTAGGGTTAGGGTAAGAGTTGAGGTTATTTAAACATAGAACATGTAAATGTATAACAAACCAGGGTTTCTGTGTTCCATGGCACAAGGGTTAGGGTTAGGGTAAGGGTTGAGGTTATTTAAACATAGAACATGTAACTGTATAACAAACCAAGGTTTCTGTGTTCCATGGCACAAGGGTGAGGGTAAGAGTTGAGGTTATTTAAACATAGAACATGTAACTGTATAACAAACCAAGGTTTCTGTGTTCCATGGCACAAGGGTGAGGGTAAGAGTTGAGGTTATTTAAACATAGAACATGTAACTGTATAACAAACCAGGGTTTCTGTGTTCCATGGCACAAGGGTTAGGGTGAGGGTAAGGGTTGAGGTTATTTAAACATAGAACATGTAACTGTATAACAAACCAGGGTTTCTGTGTTCCATGGCACAAGGGTTAGGGTGAGGGTAAGGGTTGAGGTTATTTAAACATAGAACATGTAACTGTATAACAAACCAGGGTTTCTGTGTTCCATGGCACAAGGGTTAGGGTGAGGGTAAGGGTTGAGGTTATTTAAACATAGAACATGTAACTGTATAACAAACCAGGGTTTCTGTGTTCCATGGCACAAGGGTTAGGGTAAGGGTAAGAGTTGAGGTTATTTAAACATAGAACATGTAACTGTATAACAAACCAGGGTTTCTGTGTTCCATGGCACAAGGGTTAGGGTTAGGGTAAGAGTTGAGGTTATTTAAACATAGAACATGTAAATGTATAACAAACCAGGGTTTCTGTGTTCCATGGCACAAGGGTGAGGGTAAGGGTTGAGGTTATTTAAACATAGAACATGTAACTGTATAACAAACCAGGGTTTCTGTGTTCCATGGCACAAGGGTTAGGGTTAGGGTAAGAGTTGAGATTATTTAAACATAGAACATGTAAATGTATAACAAACCAGGGTTTCTGTGTTCCATGGCACAAGGGTTAGGGTTAGGGTGAGGGTTGAGGTTATTTAAACATAGAACATGTAAATGTATAACAAACCAGGGTTTCTGTGTTCCATGGCACAAGGGTTAGGATTAGGGTAAGGGTTGAGGTTATTTAAACATAGAACATGTAAATATATAACAAACCAGGGTTTCTGTGTTCCATGGCACAAGGGTTAGGGTTAGGGTGAGGGTTGAGGCTATTTAAACATAGAACATGTAACTGTATAACAAACCAGGGTTTCTGTGTTCCATGGCACAAGGGTTAGGGTTAGGGTGAGGGTTGAGGCTATTTAAACATAGAACATGTAAATGTATAACAAACCAGGGTTTCTGTGTTCCATGGCACAAGGGTTAGGATTAGGGTAAGGGTTGAGGTTATTTAAACATAGAACATGTAACTGTATAACAAACCAGGGTTTCTGTATTCCATGGCACAAGGGTTAGGATTAGGGTAAGGGTTGAGGTTATTTAAACATAGAACATGTAACTGTATAACAAACCAGGGTTTCTGTGTTCCATGGCACAAGGGTTAGGGTTAGGGTAAGGGTTGAAGTTATTTAAACATAGAACATGTAAATGTATAACAAACCAGGGTTTCTGTGTTCCATGGCACAAGGGTTAGGATTAGGGTAAGGGTTGAAGTTATTTAAACATAGAACATGTAACTGTATAACAAACCAGGGTTTCTGTGTTCCATGGCACAAGGGTGAGGGTAAGGGTTGAGGTTATTTAAACATAGAACATGTAAATGTATAACAAACCAGGGTTTCTGTGTTCCATGGCACAAGGGTTAGGGTGAGGGTAAGAGTTGAGGTTATTTAAACATAGAACATGTAACTGTATAACAAACCAGGGTTTCTGTGTTCCATGGCACAAGGGTTAGGGTTAGGGTAAGGGTTGAGGTTATTTAAACATAGAACATGTAAATGTATAACAAACCAGGGTTTCTGTGTTCCATGGCACAAGGGTTAGGATTAGGGTAAGGGTTGAGGTTATTTAAACATAGAACATGTAAATGTATAACAAACCAGGGTTTCTGTGTTCCATGGCACAAGGGTTAGGGTAAGAGTTGAGGTTATTTAAACATAGAACATGTAACTGTATAACAAACCAGGGTTTCTGTGTTCCATGGCACAAGGGTTAGGGTTAGGGTAAGGGTTGAGGTTATTTAAACATAGAACATGTAAATGTATAACAAACCAGGGTTTCTGTGTTCCATGGCACAAGGGTTAGGGTAAGAGTTGAGGTTATTTAAACATAGAACATGTAACTGTATAACAAACCAGGGTTTCTGTGTTCCATGGCACAAGGGTTAGGGTTAGGGTAAGGGTTGAGGTTATTTAAACATAGAACATGTAAATGTATAACAAACCAGGGTTTCTGTGTTCCATGGCACAAGGGTTAGGATTAGGGTAAGGGTTGAGGTTATTTAAACATAGAACATGTAAATGTATAACAAACCAGGGTTTCTGTGTTCCATGGCACAAGGGTTAGGATTAGGGTAAGGGTTGAGGTTATTTAAACATAGAACATGTAAATGTATAACAAACCAGGGTTTCTGTGTTCCATGGCACAAGGGTTAGGATTAGGGTGAGGGTTGAGGTTATTTAAACATAGAACATGTAAATGTATAACAAACCAGGGTTTCTGTGTTCCATGGCACAAGGGTTAGGGTTAGGGTGAGGGTTGAGGTTATTTAAACATAGAACATGTAACTGTATAACAAACCAGGGTTTCTGTGTTCCATGGCACAAGGGTGAGGGTAAGGGTTGAGGTTATTTAAACATAGAACATGTAAATGTATAACAAACCAGGGTTTCTGTGTTCCATGGCACAAGGGTTAGGGTTAGGGTGAGGGTTGAGGTTATTTAAACATAGAACATGTAAATGTATAACAAACCAGGGTTTCTGTGTTCCATGGCACAAGGGTTAGGGTGAGGGTGAGGGTTGAGGTTAGTTAAACATAGAACATGTAACTGTATAACAAACCAGGGTTTCTGTGTTCCATGGCACAAGGGTTAGGGTTAGGGTGAGGGTTGAGGTTATTTAAACATAGAACATGTAACTGTATAACAAACCAGGGTTTCTGTGTTCCATGGCACAAGGGTTAGGGTTAGGGTAAGAGTTGAGGTTATTTAAACATAGAACATGTAAATGTATAACAAACCAGGGTTTCTGTGTTCCATGGCACAAGGGTTAGGGTTAGGGTGAGGGTTGAGGTTATTTAAACATAGAACATGTAACTGTATAACAAACCAAGGTTTCTGTGTTCCATGGCACAAGGGTGAGGGTAAGAGTTGAGGTTATTTAAACATAGAACATGTAACTGTATAACAAACCAGGGTTTCTGTGTTCCATGGCACAAGGGTTAGGGTGAGGGTAAGGGTTGAGGTTATTTAAACATAGAACATGTAACTGTATAACAAACCAGGGTTTCTGTGTTCCATGGCACAAGGGTTAGGGTGAGGGTAAGGGTTGAGGTTATTTAAACATAGAACATGTAACTGTATAACAAACCAGGGTTTCTGTGTTCCATGGCACAAGGGTTAGGGTGAGGGTAAGGGTTGAGGTTATTTAAACATAGAACATGTAACTGTATAACAAACCAGGGTTTCTGTGTTCCATGGCACAAGGGTTAGGGTAAGGGTAAGAGTTGAGGTTATTTAAACATAGAACATGTAACTGTATAACAAACCAGGGTTTCTGTGTTCCATGGCACAAGGGTTAGGGTTAGGGTAAGAGTTGAGGTTATTTAAACATAGAACATGTAAATGTATAACAAACCAGGGTTTCTGTGTTCCATGGCACAAGGGTGAGGGTAAGGGTTGAGGTTATTTAAACATAGAACATGTAACTGTATAACAAACCAGGGTTTCTGTGTTCCATGGCACAAGGGTTAGGGTTAGGGTAAGAGTTGAGATTATTTAAACATAGAACATGTAAATGTATAACAAACCAGGGTTTCTGTGTTCCATGGCACAAGGGTTAGGGTTAGGGTAAGAGTTGAGATTATTTAAACATAGAACATGTAACTGTATAACAAACCAGGGTTTCTGTGTTCCATGGCACAAGGGTTAGGATTAGGGTAAGGGATGAGGTTATTTAAACATAGAACATGTAAATGTATAACAAACCAGGGTTTCTGTGTTCCATGGCACAAGGGTTAGGATTAGGGTAAGGGTTGAAGTTATTTAAACATAGAACATGTAACTGTATAACAAACCAGGGTTTCTGTGTTCCATGGCACAAGGGTTAGGGTGAGGGTAAGAGTTGAGGTTATTTAAACATAGAACATGTAACTGTATAACAAACCAGGGTTTCTGTGTTCCATGGCACAAGGGTTAGGGTTAGGGTAAGGGTTGAGGTTATTTAAACATAGAACATGTAAATGTATAACAAACCAGGGTTTCTGTGTTCCATGGCACAAGGGTTAGGATTAGGGTAAGGGTTGAGGTTATTTAAACATAGAACATGTAAATGTATAACAAACCAGGGTTTCTGTGTTCCATGGCACAAGGGTTAGGGTAAGAGTTGAGGTTATTTAAACATAGAACATGTAACTGTATAACAAACCAGGGTTTCTGTGTTCCATGGCACAAGGGTTAGGGTTAGGGTACGGGTTGAGGTTATTTAAACATAGAACATGTAACTGTATAACAAACCAGGGTTTCTGTGTTCCATGGCACAAGGGTTAGGATAAGAGTTGAGGTTATTTAAACATAGAACATGTAACTGTATAACAAACCAGGGTTTCTGTGTTCCATGGCACAAGGGTTAGGGTTAGGGTAAGGGTTGAGGTTATTTAAACATAGAACGTGTAAATGTATAACAAACCAGGGTTTCTGTGTTCCATGGCACAAGGGTTAGGATTAGGGTAAGGGTTGAGGTTATTTAAACATAGAACATGTAAATGTATAACAAACCAGGGTTTCTGTGTTCCATGGCACAAGGGTTAGGATTAGGGTAAGGGTTGAGGTTATTTAAACATAGAACATGTAAATGTATAACAAACCAGGGTTTCTGTGTTCCATGGCACAAGGGTTAGGATTAGGGTGAGGGTTGAGGTTATTTAAACATAGAACATGTAAATGTATAACAAACCAGGGTTTCTGTGTTCCATGGCACAAGGGTTAGGGTTAGGGTGAGGGTTGAGGTTATTTAAACATAGAACATGTAACTGTATAACAAACCAGGGTTTCTGTGTTCCATGGCACAAGGGTGAGGGTAAGGGTTGAGGTTATTTAAACATAGAACATGTAAATGTATAACAAACCAGGGTTTCTGTGTTCCATGGCACAAGGGTTAGGGTTAGGGTGAGGGTTGAGGTTATTTAAACATAGAACATGTAAATGTATAACAAACCAGGGTTTCTGTGTTCCATGGCACAAGGGTTAGGGTGAGGGTGAGGGTTGAGGTTATTTAAACATAGAACATGTAACTGTATAACAAACCAGGGTTTCTGTGTTCCATGGCACAAGGGTTAGGGTTAGGGTGAGGGTTGAGGTTATTTAAACATAGAACATGTAACTGTATAACAAACCAGGGTTTCTGTGTTCCATGGCACAAGGGTTAGGGTTAGGGTAAGAGTTGAGGTTATTTAAACATAGAACATGTAAATGTATAACAAACCAGGGTTTCTGTGTTCCATGGCACAAGGGTTAGGGTTAGGGTAAGAGTTGAGGTTATTTAAACATAGAACATGTAACTGTATAACAAACCAGGGTTTCTGTGTTCCATGGCACAAGGGTTAGGGTTAGGGTAAGGGTTGAGGTTATTTAAACATAGAACATGTAACTGTATAACAAACCAAGGTTTCTGTGTTCCATGGCACAAGGGTGAGGGTAAGAGTTGAGGTTATTTAAACATAGAACATGTAACTGTATAACAAACCAAGGTTTCTGTGTTCCATGGCACAAGGGTGAGGGTAAGAGTTGAGGTTATTTAAACATAGAACATGTAACTGTATAACAAACCAGGGTTTCTGTGTTCCATGGCACAAGGGTTAGGGTTAGGGTAAGGGTTGAGGTTATTTAAACATAGAACATGTAACTGTATAACAAACCAGGGTTTCTGTGTTCCATGGCACAAGGGTTAGGGTGAGGGTAAGGGTTGAGGTTATTTAAACATAGAACATGTAACTGTATAACAAACCAGGGTTTCTGTGTTCCATGGCCAAAGGGTTAGGGTGAGGGTAAGGGTTGAGGTTATTTAAACATAGAACATGTAACTGTATAACAAACCAGGGTTTCTGTGTTCCATGGCACAAGGGTTAGGGTAAGGGTAAGAGTTGAGGTTATTTAAACATAGAACATGTAACTGTATAACAAACCAGGGTTTCTGTGTTCCATGGCACAAGGGTTAGGGTTAGGGTAAGAGTTGAGGTTATTTAAACATAGAACATGTAAATGTATAACAAACCAGGGTTTCTGTGTTCCATGGCACAAGGGTGAGGGTAAGGGTTGAGGTTATTTAAACATAGAACATGTAACTGTATAACAAACCAGGGTTTCTGTGTTCCATGGCACAAGGGTTAGGGTTAGGGTAAGAGTTGAGATTATTTAAACATAGAACATGTAAATGTATAACAAACCAGGGTTTCTGTGTTCCATGGCACAAGGGTTAGGGTTAGGGTAAGAGTTGAGATTATTTAAACATAGAACATGTAACTGTATAACAAACCAGGGTTTCTGTGTTCCATGGCACAAGGGTTAGGATTAGGGTAAGGGATGAGGTTATTTAAACATAGAACATGTAAATGTATAACAAACCAGGGTTTCTGTGTTCCATGGCACAAGGGTTAGGGTAAGGGTTGAGGTTATTTAAACATAGAACATGTAACTGTATAACAAACCAGGGTTTCTGTGTTCCATGGCACAAGGGTTAGGGTGAGGGTAAGAGTTGAGGTTATTTAAACATAGAACATGTAACTGTATAACAAACCAGGGTTTCTGTGTTCCATGGCACAAGGGTTAGGGTTAGGGTAAGGGTTGAGGTTATTTAAACATAGAACATGTAAATGTATAACAAACCAGGGTTTCTGTGTTCCATGGCACAAGGGTTAGGATTAGGGTAAGAGTTGAGATTATTTAAACATAGAACATGTAACTGTATAACAAACCAGGGTTTCTGTGTTCCATGGCACAAGGGTTAGGATTAGGGTAAGGGATGAGGTTATTTAAACATAGAACATGTAAATGTATAACAAACCAGGGTTTCTGTGTTCCATGGCACAAGGGTTAGGGTAAGGGTTGAGGTTATTTAAACATAGAACATGTAACTGTATAACAAACCAGGGTTTCTGTGTTCCATGGCACAAGGGTTAGGGTTAGGGTAAGGGTTGAGGTTATTTAAACATAGATCATGTAACTGTATAACAAACCAGGGTTTCTGTGTTCCATGGCACAAGGGTTAGGGTTAGGGTGAGGGTTGAGGTTATTTAAACATAGAACATGTAAATGTATAACAAACCAGGGTTTCTGTGTTCCATGGCACAAGGGTTAGGGTTAGGGTGAGGGTTGAGGTTATTTAAACATAGAACATGTAACTGTATAACAAACCAGGGTTTCTGTGTTCCATGGCACAAGGGTTACGGTTAGGGTAAGGGTTGAGGTTATTTAAACATAGAACATGTCACTGCATAACAAACCAGGGTTTCTGTATTCCATGGCACAAGGGTGAGGGTAAGGGTTGAGGTTATTTAAACATAGAACATGTAACTGTATAACAAACCAGGGTTTCTGTGTTCCATGGCACAAGGGTTAGGGTGAGGGTTGAGGTTATTTAAACATAGAACATGTAAATGTATAACAAACCAGGGTTTCTGTGTTCCATGGCACAAGGGTTAGGGTTAGGGTAAGGGTTGAGGTTATTTAAACATAGAACATGTAACTGTATAACAAACCAGGGTTTCTGTGTTCCATGGCACAAGGGTTAGGGTGAGGGTAAGAGTTGAGGTTATTTAAACATAGAACATGTAACTGTATAACAAACCAGGGTTTCTGTGTTCCATGGCACAAGGGTTAGGGTTAGGGTAAGGGTTGAGGTTATTTAAACATAGAACATGTAACTGCATAACAAACCAGGGTTTCTGTATTCCATGGCACAAGGGTGAGGGTAAGGGTTGAGGTTATTTAAACATAGAACATGTAACTGTATAACAAACCAGGGTTTCTGTGTTCCATGGCACAAGGGTTAGGGTAAGGGTTGAGGTTATTTAAACATAGAACATGTAACTGCATAACAAACCAGGGTTTCTGTGTTCCATGGCACAAGGGTTAGGGTAAGAGTTGAGGTTATTTAAACATAGATCATGTAACTGTATAACAAACCAGGGTTTCTGTGTTCCATGGCACAAGGGTTAGGGTAAGGGTTGAGGTTATTTAAACATGGAACATGTAACTTCATAACAAACCAGGGTTTCTGTATTCCATGGCACAAGGGTGAGGGTAAGGGTTGAGGTTATTTAAACATAGAACATGTAACTGTATAACAAACCAGGGTTTCTGTGTTCCATGTTACAAGGGTTAGGGTTAGGGTAAGGGTTGAGGTTATTTAAACATAGAACATGTAACTGCATAACAAACCAGGGTTTCTGTATTCCATGGCACAAGGGTGAGGGTAAGGGTTGAGGTTATTTAAACATAGAACATGTAACTGTATAACAAACCAGGGTTTCTGTATTCCATGGCACAAGGGTTAGGGTAAGGGTTGAGGTTATTTAAACATAGAACATGTAACTGTATAACAAACCAAGGTTTCTGTGTTCCATGGCACAAGGGTGAGGGTAAGGGTTGAGGTTATTTAAACATAGAACATGTAACTGTATAACAAACCAGGGTTTCTGTGTTCCATGGCACAAGGGTTAGGGTTAGGGTAAGAGTTGAGGTTATTTAAACATAGATCATGTAACTGTATAACAAACCAGGGTTTCTGTGTTCCATGGCACAAGGGTTAGGGTTAGGGTGAGGGTTGAGGTTATTTAAACATAGAACATGTAACTGTATAACAAACCAGGGTTTCTGTGTTCCATGGCACAAGGGTTAGGGTTAGGGTAAGGGTTGAGGTTATTTAAACATAGAACATGTAACTGTATAACAAACCAGGGTTTCTGTGTTCCATGGCACAAGGGTTAGGGTTAGGGTAAGAGTTGAGGTTATTTAAACATAGATCATGTAACTGTATAACAAACCAGGGTTTCTGTGTTCCATGGCACAAGGGTTAGGGTTAGGGTGAGGGTTGAGGTTATTTAAACATAGAACATGTAACTGTATAACAAACCAGGGTTTCTGTGTTCCATGGCACAAGGGTGAGGGTAAGGGTTGAGGTTATTTAAACATAGAACATGTAACTGTATAACAAACCAGGGTTTCTGTGTTCCATGGCACAAGGGTTAGGGTTAGGGTAAGAGTTGAGGTTATTTAAACATAGATCATGTAACTGTATAACAAACCAGGGTTTCTGTGTTCCATGGCACAAGGGTTAGGGTTAGGGTGAGGGTTGAGGTTATTTAAACATAGAACATGTAACTGTATAACAAACCAGGGTTTCTGTGTTCCATGGCACAAGGGTGAGGGTAAGGGTTGAGGTTATTTAAACATAGAACATGTAACTGTATAACAAACCAGGGTTTCTGTGTTCCATGGCACAAGGGTTAGGGTTAGGGTAAGAGTTGAGGTTATTTAAACATAGATCATGTAACTGTATAACAAACCAGGGTTTCTGTGTTCCATGGCACAAGGGTTAGGGTTAGGGTGAGGGTTGAGGTTATTTAAACATAGAACATGTAAATGTATAACAAACCAGGGTTTCTGTGTTCCATGGCACAAGGGTTAGGGTTAGGGTAAGGGTTGAGGTTATTTAAACATAGAACATGTAAATGTATAACAAACCAGGGTTTCTGTGTTCCATGGCACAAGGGTTAGGGTTAGGGTGAGGGATGAGGTTATTTAAACATAGAACATGTAACTGTATAACAAACCAGGGTTTCTGTGTTCCATGGCACAAGGGTTAGGGTTAGGGTGAGGGATGAGGTTATTTAAACATAGAACATGTAACTGTATAACAAACCAGGGTTTCTGTGTTCCATGGCACAAGGGTTAGGATTAGGGTGAGGGTTGAGGTTATTTAAACATAGAACATGTAACTGTATAACAAACCAGGGTTTCTGTGTTCCATGGCACAAGGGTTAGGGTTAGGGTGAGGGTTGAGGTTATTTAAACATAGAACATGTAAATGTATAACAAACCAGGGTTTCTGTGTTCCATGGCACACGCCTGATCTTCCTCTATAATAGATAGATATGCTGGATCTTGCTTAAGACACTGTCGCCATGAACAATCAATCTCTGATGCCCTCATGTTACCTCCAAACCAGTATATCTTAGTACAGGCAAAATACCACGGTTTAGGTAGACCATATTGTCCTGAAAAATAGAAAATTACTTAGTACAGGCAAAATACCATGGCTTAGGTAGACCATATTGTCCTGAAAAATAGAAAATTACTTAGTACAGGCAAAATACCATGGCTTAGGTAGACCATATTGTCCTGAAAAATAGAAAATTACTTAGTACAGGCAAAATACCATGGCTTAGGTAGACCATATTGTCCTGAAAAATAGAAAATTACTCAGTACAGGCAAAATACCATGGCTTAGGTAGACCATATTGTCCTGAAAAATTGAAAATTACTTAGTACAGGCAAAATACCATGGCTTAGGTAGACCATATTGTCCTGAAAAATAGAAAATTACTTAGTACAGGCAAAATACCATGGCTTAGGTAGACCATATTGTCCTGAAAAATAGAAAATTACTTAGTACAGGCAAAATACCATGGCTTAGGTAGACCATATTGTCCTGAAAAATAGAAAATTACTTAGTACAGGCAAAATACCATGGCTTAGGTAGACCATATTGTCCTGAAAAATTGAAAATTACTTAGTACAGGCAAAATACCATGGCTTAGGTAGACCATATTGTCCTGAAAAATAGAAAATTACTTAGTACAAGCAAAATACCATGGTTTAGGTAGACCATATTGTCCTGAAAAATAGAAAATTACTTAGTACAGGCAAAATACCATGGCTTAGGTAGACCATATTGTCCTGAAAAATAGAAAATTACTTAGTACAGGCAAAATACCATGGCTTAGGTAGACCATATGGTCCTGAAAAATAGAAAATTACTTAGTACAGGCAAAATACCATGGCTTAGGTAGACCATATTGTCCTGAAAAATAGAAAATTACTAAATACTATATGTCTAAATCAGCACTTCATGTTTCATCCAGAGATGGGTGTTAACTGTTGAAGAAAGAGGACCCCTCCCCCTCTATACACCTTCATATTCTAGCTGATTCACTCATTTTATTTTCAAATACTTTGCTTAAAAAATGTGTTCATTTGATTATTAGTGATTCCTTTCCCACTAAAACCTTGAATATTTTTCTTTCATTTGCTGTAAGAACGAATGTCTTCGTTTGTTTGTTTGTTTAAAGGGTGCTTAATGCCACTTTCAACTATATTTCGGTTATATCGTGGCGGTCAGTTTTATGTTGGAGGAATCCGGAGGACCCGGAGAAAACCACTGACCTATCGCAGGTAACTGACAAACTTTATCACATAATGTTGTACACCTCGCCCTGATCAAGATTCGAACTAATCTCATCAGTGGTGATACGTACCGATTGCATACGTAGGTGTAAATCCAATTACCATATGATCACGGCCAGGACGGCCCCTGGAACGCATGGGTGATATTGACAAGATTTAAACAAAAACTTTGGTGATATGAGATTTGGACAAGACTGAGAGTTACATTACTAATTTCATTACTGTGAATTTTTTTTATTTCATTGTTCCAACAATGTGGTCTTTTTTTTATTTTCATTTTATTCTACGTATTTTTTAGCATGAGATACTAAAGCTGACGTACATGGGTACATAAGATACTAAAGCTGACGTACCTGGGTACATAAGATACTAAAGCTGACATACCTGGGTACATAAGATACTAAAGCTGACGTACCTGGGAACATAAGATACTAAAGCTGACGTACCTGGGTACATAAGATACTAAAGCTGACATACCTGGGTACATAAGATACTAAAGCTGACGTACCTGGGTACATAAGATACTAAAGCTGACATACCTGGGTACATAAGATCCTAAAGCTGACGTACCTGGGTACATAAGATACTAAAGCTGACATACCTGGGTACATAAGATACTAAAGCTGACGTACCTGGGAACATAAGATACTAAAGCTGACGTACCTGGGTACATAAGATACTAAAGCTGACGTACCTGGGTACATAAGATACTAAAGCTGACATACCTGGGTACATAAGATACTAAAGCTGACGTACCTGGGTACATAAGATACTAAAGCTGACATACCTGGGTACATAAGATACTAAAGCTGACGTACCTGGGTACATAAGATACTAAAGCTGACGTACCTGGGTACATAAGATACTAAAGCTGACGTACCTGGGAACATAAGATACTAAAGCTGACGTACCTGGGTACATAAGATACTAAAGCTGACATACCTGGGTACATAAGATACTAAAACTGACGTACCTGGGAACATAAGATACTAAAGCTGACGTACCTGGGTACATAAGATACTAAAGCTGACGTACCTGGGTACATAAGATACTAAAGCTGATGTACCTGGGTACATAAGATACTAAAGCTGACGTACCTGGGAACATAAGATACTAAAACTGACATACCTGGGTACATAAGATACTAAAGCTGACGTACCTGGGTACATTAGATACTAAAACTGACGTACCTGGGTACATAAGATACTAAAGCTGACGTACCTGGGTACATAAGATATTAAAGCTGACGTACCTGGGTACATAAGATACTAAAGCTGACATACCTGGGTACATAAGATACTAAAGCTGACGTAACTGGGTACATAAGATATTAAAGCTGACGTACCTGGGTACATAAGATATTAAAGCTGACATACCTGGGTACATAAGATAGTAAAGCTGACGTACCTGGGTACATAAGATACTAAAGCTGACGTACCTGGGTACATAAGATACTAAAACTGACGTACCTGGGTACATAAGATACTAAAGCTGACGTACCTGGGTACATAAGATACTAAAGCTGACATACCTGGGTACATAAGATAGTAAAGCTGACGTACCTGGGTACATAAGATACTAAAGCTGACGTACCTGGGTACATAAGATACTAAAACTGACATACCTGGGTACATAAGATACTAAAGCTGACATACCTGGGTACATAAGATATTAAAGCTGACGTACCTGGGTACATAAGATATTAAAGCTGACATCCCTGGGTACATAAGATACTAAAGTTGACATACCTGGGTACATAAGATACTAAAGCTGACGTACCTGGGTACATAAGATACTAAAGCTGACGTACCTGGGTACATAAGATATTAAAGCTGACGTACCTGGGTACATAAGATACTAAAACTGACGTACCTGGGTACATAAGATACTAAAGCTGACGTACCTGGGTACATAAGATACTAAAACTGATGTACCTGGGTACATAAGATATTAAAGCTGACGTACCTGGGTACATAAGATACTAAAGCTGACATACCTGGGTACATAAGATACTAAAGCTGACGTACCTGGGTACATAAGATACTAAAGCTGATGTACCTGGGTACATAAGATAGTAAAGCTGACGTACCTGGGTACATAAGATACTAAAGCTGACGTACCTGGGTACATAAGATACTAAAACTGACATACCTGGGTACATAAGATACTAAAGCTGATGTACCTGGGTACATAAGATACTAAAGCTGATGTACCTGGGTACATAAGATACTAAAACTGACATACCTGGGTACATAAGATACTAAAGCTGATGTACCTGGGTACATAAGATACTAAAGCTGATGTACCTGGGTACATAAGATAGTAAAGCTGACGTACCTGGGTACATAAGATACTAAAGCTGACGTACCTGGGTACATAAGATACTAAAACTGACATACCTGGGTACATAAGATACTAAAGCTGATGTACCTGGGTACATAAGATACTAAAACTGACATACCTGGGTACATAAGATACTAAAGCTGATGTACCTGGGTACATAAGATACTAAAGCTGACATACCTGGGTACATAAGATACTAAAGCTGACGTACCTGGGTACATAAGATACTAAAGCTGACATACCTGGGTACATAAGATACTAAAGCTGACGTACCTGGGTACATAAGATACTAAAGCTGACGTACCTGGGAACATAAGATACTAAAACTGACATACCTGGGTACATAAGATACTAAAGCTGATGTACCTGGGTACATAAGATACTAAAGCTGATGTACCTGGGTACATAAGATAGTAAAGCTGACGTACCTGGGTACATAAGATACTAAAACTGACGTACCTGGGTACATAAGATATTAAAGCTGACGTACCTGGGTACATAAGATACTAAAGCTGACGTACCTGGGTACATAAGATACTAAAGCTGACGTACCTGGGTACATAAGATACTAAAGCTGACGTACCTGGGTACATAAGATATTAAAGCTGACGTACCTGGGTACATAAGATACTAAAGCTGACATACCTGGGTACAAAAGATACTAAAGCTGACGTACCTGGGTACATAAGATACTAAAACTGACATACCTGGGTACATAAGATAGTAAAACTGACGTACCTGGGTACATAAGATATTAAAGCTGACGTACCTGGGTACATAAGATACTAAAACTGACGTACCTGGGTACATAAGATACTAAAACTGACGTACCTGGGTACATAAGATACTAAAGCTGACGTACCTGGGTACATAAGATACTAAAACTGACGTACCTGGGTACATAAGATACTAAAGCTGATGTACCTGGGTACATAAGATAGTAAAGCTGACGTACCTGGGTACATAAGATACTAAAACTGACGTACCTGGGTACATAAGATATTAAAGCTGACGTACCTGGGTACATAAGATACTAAAGCTGACGTACCTGGGTACATAAGATACTAAAGCTGACGTACCTGGGTACATAAGATACTAAAGCTGACGTACCTGGGTACATAAGATACTAAAGCTGACGTACCTGGGTACATAAGATACTAAAGCTGACGTACCTGGGTACATAAGATACTAAAGCTGACGTACCTGGGTACATAAGATACTAAAGCTGACATACCTGGGTACATAAGATAGTAAAGCTGACGTACCTGGGTACATAAGATACTAAAGCTGACGTACCTGGGTACATAAGATATTAAAGCTGACCTACCTGGCTACATAAGATACTAAAGCTGACATACCTGGGTACAAAAGATACTAAAGCTGACGTACCTGGGTACATAAGATACTAAAGCTGACGTACCTGGGTACATAAGATACTAAAGCTGACGTACCTGGGTACATAAGATACTAAAGCTGACATACCTGGGTACAAAAGATACTAAAGCTGACGTACCTGGGTACATAAGATACTAAAGCCGACGTACCTGGGTACATAAGATACTAAAGCTGACGTACCTGGGTACATAAGATATTAAAGCTGACGTACCTGGGTACATAAGATATTAAAGCTGACGTACCTGGGTACATAAGATACTAAAGCTGACGTACCTGGGTACAAAAGATACTAAAGCTGACGTACCTGGGTACATAAGATACTAAAGCTGACGTACCTGGGTACATAAGATACTAAAGCTGACGTACCTGGGTACATAAGATACTAAAGCTGACGTACCTGGGTACATAAGATACTAAAGCTGACATACCTGGGTACAAAAGATACTAAAGCTGACGTACCTGGGTACATAAGATAGTAAAGCTGACGTACCTGGGTACATAAGATACTAAAGCTGACGTACCTGGGTACATAAGATATTAAAGCTGACGTACCTGGGTACATAAGATACTAAAGCTGACGTACCTGGGTACATAAGATATTAAAGCTGACGTACCTGGGTACATAAGATACTAAAGCTGACGTACCTGGGTACATAAGATATTAAAGCTGACATACCTGGGTACATAAGATAGTAAAGCTGACGTACCTGGGTACATAAGATACTAAAACTGACATACCTGGGTACATAAGATATTAAAGCTGACATACCTGGGTACATAAGATACTAAAGCTGACGTACCTGGGTACATAAGATACTAAAGCTGATGTACCTGGGTACATAAGATACTAAAACTGACGTACCTGGGTACATAAGATACTAAAGCTGACGTACCTGGGTACATAAGATACTAAAGCTGACGTACCTGGGTACATAAGATACTAAAGCTGACATACCTGGGTACATAAGATACTAAAGCTGACGTACCTGGGTACATAAGATATTAAAGCTGACGTACCTGGGTACATAAGATACTAAAGCTGACATACCTGGGTACATAAGATACTAAAGCTGACGTAACTGGGTACATAAGATATTAAAGCTGACGTACCTGGGTACATAAGATATTAAAGCTGACATACCTGGGTACATAAGATAGTAAAGCTGACGTACCTGGGTACATAAGATACTAAAGCTGACGTACCTGGGTACATAAGATACTAAAACTGACGTACCTGGGTACATAAGATACTAAAGCTGACGTACCTGGGTACATAAGATACTAAAGCTGACATACCTGGGTACATAAGATAGTAAAGCTGACGTACCTGGGTACATAAGATACTAAAGCTGACGTACCTGGGTACATAAGATACTAAAACTGACATACCTGGGTACATAAGATACTAAAGCTGACATACCTGGGTACATAAGATATTAAAGCTGACGTACCTGGGTACATAAGATATTAAAGCTGACATACCTGGGTACATAAGATACTAAAGCTGACGTACCTGGGTACATAAGATACTAAAACTGACATACCTGGGTACATAAGATACTAAAGCTGACGTACCTGGGTACATAAGATAGTAAAGCTGACGTACCTGGGTACATAAGATATTAAAGCTGACGTACCTGGGTACATAAGATACTAAAGCTGACGTACCTGGGTACATAAGATACTAAAACTGACGTACCTGGGTACATAAGATATTAAAGCTGACGTACCTGGGTACATAAGATACTAAAGCTGACGTACCTGGGTACATAAAATACTAAAGCTGACGTACCTGGGTACATAAGATACTAAAGCTGACGTACCTGGGTACATAAGATATTAAAGCTGACGTACCTGGGTACATAAGATACTAAAGCTGACGTACCTGGGTACATAAAATACTAAAGCTGACGTACCTGGGTACATAAGATACTAAAGCTGACGTACCTGGGTACATAAGATACTAAAGCTGACATACCTGGGTACAAAAGATACTAAAGCTGACGTACCTGGGTACATAAGATACTAAAACTGACGTACCTGGGTACATAAGATACTAAAGCTGACGTACCTGGGTACATAAGATATTAAAGCTGACGTACCTGGGTACATAAGATACTAAAACTGACGTACCTGGGTACATAAGATACTAAAGCTGATGTACCTGGGTACATAAGATAGTAAAGCTGACGTACCTGGGTACATAAGATACTAAAACTGACGTACCTGGGTACATAAGATATTAAAGCTGACGTACCTGGGTACATAAGATACTAAAGCTGACGTACCTGGGTACATAAGATACTAAAGCTGACGTACCTGGGTACATAAGATACTAAAGCTGACGTACCTGGGTACATAAGATATTAAAGCTGACGTACCTGGCTACATAAGATACTAAAGCTGACATACCTGGGTACAAAAGATACTAAAGCTGACGTACCTGGGTACATAAGATACTAAAGCTGACGTACCTGGGTACATAAGATACTAAAGCTGACGTACCTGGGTACATAAGATACTAAAGCTGACATACCTGGGTACAAAAGATACTAAAGCTGACGTACCTGGGTACATAAGATACTAAAGCCGACGTACCTGGGTACATAAGATACTAAAGCTGACGTACCTGGGTACATAAGATACTAAAGCTGACGTACCTGGGTACATAAGATACTAAAGCTGACGTACCTGGGTACATAAGATATTAAAGCTGACGTACCTGGGTACATAAGATATTAAAGCTGACGTACCTGGGTACATAAGATACTAAAGCTGACGTACCTGGGTACAAAAGATACTAAAGCTGACGTACCTGGGTACATAAGATACTAAAGCTGACGTACCTGGGTACATAAGATACTAAAGCTGACGTACCTGGGTACATAAGATACTAAAGCTGACGTACCTGGGTACATAAGATACTAAAGCTGACATACCTGGGTACAAAAGATACTAAAGCTGACGTACCTGGGTACATAAGATAGTAAAGCTGACGTACCTGGGTACATAAGATACTAAAGCTGACGTACCTGGGTACATAAGATATTAAAGCTGACGTACCTGGGTACATAAGATACTAAAGCTGACGTACCTGGGTACATAAGATATTAAAGCTGACGTACCTGGGTACATAAGATACTAAAGCTGACGTACCTGGGTACATAAGATATTAAAGCTGACATACCTGGGTACATAAGATAGTAAAGCTGACGTACCTGGGTACATAAGATACTAAAACTGACATACCTGGGTACATAAGATATTAAAGCTGACGTACCTGGGTACATAAGATACTAAAGCTGACGTACCTGGGTACATAAGATACTAAAGCTGACGTACCTGGGTACATAAGATACAAAAGCTGACGTACCTGGGTACATAAGATAGTAAAGCTGACGTACCTGGGTACATAAGATACTAAAGCTGACGTACCTGGGTACATAAGATAGTAAAGCTGACGTACCTGGGTACATAAGATACTAAAGCTGACGTACCTGGGTACATAAGATAGTAAAGCTGACGTACCTGGGTACATAAGATAGTAAAGCTGACGTACCTGGGTACATAAGATACTAAAACTGACGTACCTGGGTACATAAGATACTAAAGCTGACGTACCTGGGTACATAAGATACTAAAGCTGACGTACCTGGGTACATAAGATACTAAAGCTGACGCACCTGGGTACATAAGATACTAAAGCTGACATACCTGGGTACATAAGATACTAAAGCTGAAGTACCTGGGTACATAAGATACTAAAGCTGACGTACCTGGGAACATAAGATACTAAAACTGACATACCTGGGTACATAAGATACTAAAGCTGACGTACCTGGGTACATAAGATACTAAAGCTGAAGTACCTGGGAACATAAGATACTAAAGCTGACGTACCTGGGTACATAAGATACTAAAGCTGACGTACCTCGGTACATAAGATACTAAAGCTGACGTACCTGGGTACATAAGATATTAAAGCTGACGTACCTGGGTACATAAGATACTAAAGCTGACGCACCTGGGTACATAAGATACTAAAGCTGACATACCTGGGTACATAAGATACTAAAGCTGACGTACCTGGGTACATAAGATACTAAAGCTGACGTACCTGGGTACATAAGATACTAAAGCTGACGTACCTGGGAACATAAGATACTAAAACTGACATACCTGGGTACATAAGATACTAAAGCTGACGTACCTGGGTACATAAGATACTAAAGCTGACGTACCTGGGTACATAAGATATTAAAGCTGACGTACCTGGGTACATAAGATACTAAAGCTGAAGTACCTGGGTACATAAGATACTAAAGCTGACGTACCTGGGTACATAAGATACTAAAGCTGAAGTACCTGGGTACATAAGATACTAAAGCTGACGTACCTGGGTACATAAGATACTAAAGCTGACATACCTGGGTACATAAGATACTAAAGCTGACGTACCTGGGTACATAAGATACTAAAGCTGACGTACCTGGGTACATAAGATACTAAAGCTGACATACCTGGGTACATAAGATACTAAAGCTGACGTACCTGGGTACATAAGATACTAAAGCTGACGTACCTGGGTACATAAGATATTAAAGCTGACGTACCTGGGTACATAAGATACTAAAGCTGACGTACCTGGGTACATAAGATACTAAAGCTGACGTACCTGGGTACATAAGATACTAAAGCTGACGTACCTGGGTACATAAGATATTAAAGCTGACGTACCTGGGTACATAAGATACTAAAGCTGACGCACCTGGGTACATAAGATACTAAAGCTGACGTACCTGGGTACATAAGATACTAAAGCTGACATACCTGGGTACATAAGATACTAAAGCTGACGTACCTGGGTACATAAGATACTAAAGCTGACGTACCTGGGAACATAAGATACTAAAACTGACATACCTGGGTACATAAGATACTAAAGCTGACGTACCTGGGTACATAAGATACTAAAGCTGACGTACCTGGGTACATAAGATATTAAAGCTGACGTACCTGGGTACATAAGATACTAAAGCTGAAGTACCTGGGTACATAAGATACTAAAGCTGACGTACCTGGGTACATAAGATACTAAAGCTGAAGTACCTGGGTACATAAGATACTAAAGCTGACATACCTGGGTACATAAGATACTAAAGCTGACGTACCTGGGTACATAAGATACTAAAGCTGACGTACCTGGGTACATAAGATACTAAAGCTGACATACCTGGGTACATAAGATACTAAAGCTGACGTACCTGGGTACATAAGATACTAAAGCTGACGTACCTGGGTACATAAGATATTAAAGCTGACGTACCTGGGTACATAAGATACTAAAGCTGACGTACCTGGGTACATAAGATACTAAAGCTGACGTACCTGGGTACATAAGATACTAAAGCTGACGTACCTGGGTACATAAGATACTAAAGCTGACGTACCTGGGAACATAAGATACTAAAACTGACATACCTGGGTACATAAGATACTAAAGCTGACGTACCTGGGTACATAAGATACTAAAGCTGACATACCTGGGAACATAAGATACTAAAACTGACATACCTGGGTACATAAGATACTAAAGCTGACGTACCTGGGTACATAAGATACTAAAGCTGACCTACCTGGGTACATAAGATACTAAAGCTGACGTACCTGGGTACATAAGATACTAAAGCTGACGTACCTGGGTACATAAGATACTAAAGCTGACGTACCTGGGAACATAAGATACAAAAGCTGACGTACCTCGGTACACAAGATACTAAAGCTGACGTACCTGGGTACATAAGATACTAAAGCTGACGTACCTGGGTACATAAGATACTAAAGCTGACATACCTGGGAACATAAGATACTAAAGCTGACGTACCTGGGTACATAAGATACTAAAGCTGACGTACCTGGGTACATAAGATACTAAAGCTGACATACCTGGGTACATAAGATACTAAAGCTGACGTACCTGGGTACATAAGATACTAAAGCTGACATACCTGGGTACATAAGATACTAAAACTGACATACCTGGGTACATAAGATACTAAAGCTGACGTACCTGGGTACATTAGATACTAAAGCTGACGTACCTGGGAACATAAGATACTAAAGCTGACGTACCTGGGTACATTAGATACTAAAACTGACGTACCTGGGTACATAAGATACTAAAGCTGACGTACCTGGGTACATTAGATACTAAAGCTGACGTACCTGGGAACATAAGATACTAAAGCTGACGTACCTGGGTACATAAGATACTAAAGCTGACGTACCTGGGTACATAAGATACTAAAGCTGACATACCTGGGTACATAAGATACTAAAGCTGACATACCTGGGTACATAAGATACTAAAGCTGACGTACCTGGGTACATAAGATACTAAAGCTGACGTACCTGGGTACATAAGATACTAAAGCTGACGTACCTGGGTACATAAGATACTAAAGCTGACGTACCTGGGAACATAAGATACTAAAGCTGACGTACCTGGGTACATAAGATACTAAAACTGACGTACCTGGGTACATAAGATACTAAAGCTGACGTACCTGGGTACATAAGATACTAAAGCTGACGTACCTGGGTACATAAGATACTAAAACTGACATACCTGGGTACATAAGATACTAAAGCTGACGTACCTGGGTACATAAGATACTAAAGCTGACGTACCTGGGTACATAAGATACTAAAACTGACGTACCTGGGTACATAAGATACTAAAACTGACGTACCTGGGTACATAAGATATTAAAGCTGACGTACCTGGGTACATAAGATATTAAAGCTGACATACCTGGGTACATAAGATACTAAAACTGACGTACCTGGGTACATAAGATACTAAAGCTGACGTACCTGGGTACATAAGATACTAAAGCTGACATACCTGGGTACATAAGATACTAAAGCTGACATACCTGGGTACATAAGATACTAAAGCTGACATACCTGGGTACATAAGATATTAAAGCTGACATACCTGGGTACATAAGATACTAAAGCTGACGTACCTGGGTACATAAGATAGTAAAGCTGACGTACCTGGGTACATAAGATACTAAAACTGACGTACCTGGGTACATAAGATACTAAAGCTGACGTACCTGGGAACATAAGATACTAAAGCTGACGTACCTGGGTACATAAGATACTAAAGCTGACGTACCTGGGTACATAAGATACTAAAGCTGACATACCTGGGTACATAAGATACTAAAACTGACGTACCTGGGTACATAAGATACTAAAGCTGACGTACCTGGGTACATAAGATACTAAAGCTGACGTACCTGGGTACATAAGATACTAAAGCTGACGTACCTGGGTACATAAGATACTAAAGCTGACGTACCTGGGTACATAAGATACTAAAGCTGATGTACCTGGGTACATAAGATAGTAAAGCTGACGTACCTGGGTACATAAGATACTAAAGCTGACGTACCTGGGTACATAAGATACTAAAGCTGACGTACCTGGGTACATAAGATACTAAAGCTGACGTACCTGGGTACATTAGATACTAAAGCTGACGTACCTGGGTACATAAGATACTAAAGCTGACGTACCTGGGTACATAAGATACTAAAGCTGACGTACCTGGGTACATAAGATACTAAAGCTGATGTACCTGGGTACATAAGATAGTAAAGCTGACGTACCTGGGTACATAAGATACTAAAGCTGACGTACCTGGGTACATAAGATACTAAAGCTGACGTACCTGGGTACATAAGATACTAAAGCTGACGTACCTGGGTACATAAGATACTAAAGCTGACGTACCTGGGTACATAAGATACTAAAACTGACATACCTGGGTACATAAGATACTAAAGCTGAAGTACCTGGGTACATAAGATATTAAAGCTGACATACCTGGGTACATAAGATACTAAAACTGACGTACCTCGGTACATAAGATACTAAAGCTGACGTACCTGGGAACATAAGATACTAAAGCTGACGCACCTGGGTACATAAGATACTAAAACTGACGTACCTGGGTACATAAGATACTAAAGCTGACGTACCTGGGTACATTAGATACTAAAGCTGACGTACCTGGGTACATAAGATACTAAAGCTGACGTACCTGGGAACATAAGATACTAAAGCTGACGTACCTGGGTACATAAGATACTAAAGCTGACGTACCTGGGTACATTAGATACTAAAGCTGACGTACCTGGGAACATAAGATACTAAAGCTGACGTACCTGGGTACATAAGATACTAAAGCTGACGTACCTGGGTACATAAGATACTAAAGCTGACGTACCTGGGTACATAAGATACTAAAGTTGACGTACCTGGGTACATAAGATACTAAACTGACGTACCTGGGTACATAAGATACTAAAGCTGACATACCTGGGTACATAAGATACTAAAGCTGACGTACCTGGGTACATAAGATACTAAAGCTGACGTACCTGGGTACATAAGATACTAAAGCTGACGTACCTTGGTACATAAGATACTAAAGCTGACATACCTGGGTACATAAGATACTAAAGCTGACGTACCTGGGTACATAAGATACTAAAGCTGACGTACCTCGGTACATAAGATACTAAAGCTGACGCACCTGGGTACATAAGATACTAAAGCTGACGTACCTGGGAACATAAGATACTAAAGCTGACATACCTGGGTACATAAGATAGTAAAGCTGACGTACCTGGGTACATAAGATACTAAAGCTGACGTACCTGGGTACATAAGATACTAAAGCTGACGTACCTGGGTACATAAGATACTAAAGCTGACATACCTGGGTACATAAGATACTAAAGCTGACATACCTGGGTACATAAGATACTAAAGCTGACGTACCTGGGTACATAAGATACTAAAGCTGACGTACCTGGGTACATAAGATACTAAAGCTGACGTACCTGGGAACATAAGATACTAAAGCTGACGTACCTGGGTACATAAGATACTAAAGCTGACGTACCTGGGTACATAAGATACTAAAGCTGATGCACCTGGGTACATAAGATACTAAAGCTGACGCACCTGGGTACATAAGATACTAAAGCTGACGTACCTGGGAACATAAGATACTAAAGCTGACGTACCTGGGTACATAAGATACTAAAACTGACGTACCTGGGTACATAAGATACTAAAGCTGACGCACCTGGGTACATAAGATACTAAAGCTGACGTACCTGGGTACATAAGATACTAAAGCTGACGTACCTGGGTACATAAGATACTAAAGCTGACATACCTGGGTACATAAGATACTAAAGCTGACGTACCTGGGAACATAAGATACTAAAGCTGACGTACCTGGGTACATAAGATACTAAAGCTGACGTACCTGGGAACATAAGATACTAAAGCTGACGTACCTGGGTACATAAGATACTAAAGCTGACGTACCTGGGAACATAAGATACTAAAGCTGACGCACCTGGGTACATAAGATACTAAAGCTGACGTACCTGGGAACATAAGATACTAAAGCTGACGCACCTGGGTACATAAGATACTAAACTGACGTACCTGGGTACATAAGATACTAAAGCTGACATACCTGGGTACATAAGATACTAAAGCTGACGTACCTGGGTACATAAGATACTAAAGCTGACGTACCTGGGTACATAAGATACTAAAGCTGACGTACCTGGGTACATAAGATACTAAAGCTGACATACCTGGGTACATAAGATACTAAAGCTGACGTACCTGGGTACATAAGATATTAAAGCTGACATACCTGGGTACATAAGATACTAAAACTGACGTACCTGGGTACATAAGATACTAAAGCTGACGTACCTGGGTACATAAGATACTAAAGCTGACATACCTGGGTACATAAGATATTAAAGCTGACGTACCTGGGTACATAAGATACTAAAGCTGACGTACCTGGGTACATAAGATACTAAAGCTGACATACCTGGGTACATAAGATACTAAAACTGACGTACCTGGGTATATAAGATACTAAAGCTGACGTACCTGGGTACATAAGATACTAAAGCTGACGTACCTGGGTACATAAGATACTAAAGCTGACGTACCTGGGTACATAAGATACTAAAGCTGACGTACCTGGGAACATAAGATACTAAAGCTGACGTACCTGGGTACATAAGATATTAAAGCTGACATACCTGGGTACATAAGATACTAAAGCTGACGTACCTGGGTACATAAGATACTAAAGATGACGTACCTGGGTACATAAGATAGTAAAGCTGACGTACCTGGGTACATAAGATACTAAAGCTGACGTACCTGGGTACATAAGATACTAAAGCTGACGTACCTGGGTACATAAGATAGTAAAGCTGACGTACCTGGGTACATAAGATACTAAAGCTGACGTACCTGGGTACATAAGATACTAAAGCTGACGTACCTGGGTACATAAGATACTAAAGCTGACGTACCTGGGTACATAAGATAGTAAAGCTGACGTACCTGGGTACATAAGATACTAAAGCTGACGTACCTGGGTACATAAGATATTAAAGCTGACATACCTGGGTACATAAGATACTAAAGCTGACGTACCTGGGTACATAAGATAGTAAAGCTGACGTACCTGGGTACATAAGATACTAAAGCTGACGTACCTGGGTACATAAGATACTAAAGCTGACGTACCTGGGTACATAAGATACTAAAGCTGACGTACCTGGGTATAAAAGATACTAAAGCTGACGTACCTGGGTACATAAGATACTAAAGCTGACGTACCTGGGTACATAAGATATTAAAGCTGACATACCTGGGTACATAAGATACTAAAGCTGACGTACCTGGGTACATAAGATACTAAAGCTGACGTACCTGGGTACATAAGATACTAAAGCTGACGTACCTGGGTACATAAGATACTAAAGCTGACGTACCTGGGTACATAAGATACTAAAGCTGACGTACCTGGGAACATAAGATACTAAAGCTGACGTACCTGGGTACATAAGATATTAAAGCTGACATACCTGGGTACATAAGATACTAAAGCTGACGTACCTGGGTACATAAGATACTAAAGCTGACGTACCTGGGTACATAAGATAGTAAAGCTGACGTACCTGGGTACATAAGATACTAAAGCTGACGTACCTGGGTACATAAGATACTAAAGCTGACGTACCTGGGTACATAAGATAGTAAAGCTGACGTACCTGGGTACATAAGATACTAAAGCTGACGTACCTGGGTACATAAGATACTAAAGCTGACGTACCTGGGTACATAAGATACTAAAGCTGACGTACCTGGGTACATAAGATAGTAAAGCTGACGTACCTGGGTACATAAGATACTAAAGCTGACGTACCTGGGTACATAAGATATTAAAGCTGACATACCTGGGTACATAAGATACTAAAGCTGACGTACCTGGGTACATAAGATAGTAAAGCTGACGTACCTGGGTACATAAGATACTAAAGCTGACGTACCTGGGTACATAAGATACTAAAGCTGACGTACCTGGGTACATAAGATACTAAAGCTGACGTACCTGGGTATAAAAGATACTAAAGCTGACGTACCTGGGTACATAAGATACTAAAGCTGACGTACCTGGGTACATAAGATATTAAAGCTGACATACCTGGGTACATAAGATACTAAAGCTGACGTACCTGGGTACATAAGATACTAAAGCTGACGTACCTGGGTACATAAGATATTAAAGCTGACATACCTGGGTACATAAGATACTAAAGCTGACATACCTGGGTACATAAGATATTAAAGCTGACGTACCTGGGTACATAAGATACTAAAGCTGACCTACCTGGGTACATAAGATACTAAAGCTGACATACCTGGGAACATAAGATACTAAAACTGACATACCTGGGTACATAAGATACTAAAGCTGACGTACCTGGGTACATAAGATACTAAAGCTGACGTACCTGGGTACATAAGATACTAAAGCTGACATACCTGGGTACATAAGATACTAAAGCTGACGTACCTGGGTACATAAGATACTAAAGCTGACGTACCTGGGTACATAAGATACTAAAGCTGACGTACCTGGGTACATAAGATATTAAAGCTGACATACCTGGGTACATAAGATACTAAAGCTGACATACCGGGGTACATAAGATACTAAAGCTGACGTACCTGGGTACATAAGATACTAAAGCTGACGTACCTGGGTACATAAGATACTAAAGCTGACGTACCTGGGTACATAAGATAGTAAAGCTGACATACCTGGGTACATAAGATACTAAAGCTGACGTACCTGGGAACATAAGATACTAAAGCTGACGTACGTGGGTACATAAGATACTAAAGCTGACGTACCTGGGTACATAAGATATTAAAGCTGACGTACCTGGGTACATAAGATACTAAAGCTGACGTACCTGGGTACATAAGATACTAAAGCTGACGTACCTGGGTACATAAGATATTAAAGCTGACGTACCTGGGTACATAAGATACTAAAGCTGACGTACCTGGGTACATAAGATACTAAAGTTGACGTACCTGGGTACATAAGATACTAAAGCTGACGTACCTGGGAACATAAGATAGTAAAGCTGACGTACCTGGGTACATAAGATACTAAAGCTGACGTACCTGGGTACATAAGATACTAAAGCTGACGTACCTGGGTACATAAGATACTAAAGCTGACATACCTGGGTACATAAGATATTAAAGCTGACGTACCTGGGTACATAAGATACTAAAGCTGACGTACCTGGGTACATAAGATACTAAAGCTGACGTACCTGGGTACATAAGATACTAAAGCTGACGTACCTGGGTACATAAGATACTAAAACTGACGTACCTGGGTACATAAGATACTAAAGCTGACGTACCTGGGTACATAAGATACTAAAGCTGACGTACCTGGGTACATAAGATACTAAAGCTGACATACCTGGGTACATAAGATATTAAAGCTGACGTACCTGGGTACATAAGATACTAAAGCTGACGTACCTGGGTACATAAGATACTAAAGCTGACGTACCTGAGTACATAAGATACTAAAGTTGACGTACCTGGGTACATAAGATACTAAAGCTGACGTACCTGGGTACATAAGATACTAAAGCTGACGTACCTGGGTACATAAGATACTAAAGCTGACGTACCTGGGAACATAAGATACTAAAGCTGACGTACCTGGGTACATAAGATACTAAAGCTGACGTACCTGGGTACATAAGATACTAAAGCTGACGTACCTGGGTACATAAGATACTAAAACTGACGTACCTGGGTACATAAGATACTAAAGCTGACATACCTGGGTACATAAGATACTAAAGCTGACGTACCTGGGTACATAAGATATTAAAGCTGACGTACCTGGGTACATAAGATACTAAAGCTGACGTACCTGAATACATAAGATACTAAAGTTGACGTACCTGGGTACATAAGATACTAAAGCTGACGTACCTGGGAACATAAGATACTAAAGCTGACGTACCTGGGTACATAAGATACTAAAGCTGACGTACCTGGGAACATAAGATACTAAAGCTGACGTACCTGGATATACATTCTCTATGTACCAAGCTAGAAGTGTATATATAAACGTGTCTAAGATCATCATTAACACGGAGGTCAGTAGACTATACTGGTCATTCTCAACAGGTGACAGGTGAATGTTATTCCACTGCACTCCCACTCCTTCCTCCTCGTAAAATGCAAAATATTTACCACTCAAACCAAAGGCTGCTGTAGAAAATAACGACTGCAAAAGAAAAATAAATATTCATTATATTAAATGGTTTATGGTGTTTAACGCCACTTTCAGCAATATTTCAGTTATATCGTGGTGGTCAGTTTTATTGGTGGAGGAAATCAGAGTATCCAGAAAAAACCACAGACTTGTTGCAAGTCACTGACAAACTATATCTCATTATGTTGTATCAAGTATGTCTCGCCACGAACGAGTTTCGAACTCACGTCTTTAGTGGTGATAGGCACTGATTGCATGGGTAGTTGTAAATCCAACTACCATACGGTCACGACTATGACGGCCCAGCATTATATTAAAAACTATTAAGAACCATACTTGATATTAAAAATAGAAGCTTTAAACAATTACTTAATATATTTCTTATGAAAACCACCATGTCTGAAAGTATAACTTAAAAGTAATAAATTAACATGACAGGCACCACTAATGTCTTACTTACTCCTTACCCTTTCAGGTAACCTGAGTTCATCCTTATTTTATTATGGGGTTTGTGATGCTCAGTCTTTCAGGTAACCTGAGTTCATCCTTATTTCTTTATGGGGTTTGTGATGCTCAGTCTTTCAGGTAACCTGAGTTCATCCTTATTTTGTTATGGGGTTTGTGATGCTCAGTCTTTCAGGTAACCTGAGTTCATCCTTATTTCTTTATGGGGTTTGTGATGCTCAGTCTTTCAGGTAACCTGAGTTCATCCTTATTTCTTTATGGGGTTTGTGATGCTCAGTCTTTCAGGTAACCTGAGTTCATCCTTATTTCTTTATGGGGTTTGTGATGCCCAGTCTTTCAGGTAACCTGAGTTCATCCTTATTTCTTTATGGGGTTAGTGATGCTCAGTCTTTCAGGTAACCTGAGTTCATCCTTATTTCTTTATGGGGTTAGTGATGCTCAATCTTTCAGGTAACCTGAGTTCATCCTTATTTCTTTATGGGGTTTATGATGCCCAGTCTTTCAGGTAACCTGAGTTCATCCTTATTTCTTTATGGGGTTAGTGATGCTCAGTCTTTCAGGTAACCTGAGTTCATCCTTATTTCTTTATGGGGTTAGTGATGCTCAGTCTTTCAGGTAACCTGAGTTCATCCTTATTTCTTTATGGGGTTAGTGATGCTCAGTCTTTCAGGTAACCTGAGTTCATCCTTATTTTGTTATGGCGTTTATGATGCCCAGTCTTTCAGGTAACCTGAGTTCATCCTTATTTCTTTATGGGGTTTATGATGCCCAGTCTTTCAGGTAACCTGAGTTCATCCTTATTTCTTTATGGGGTTTGTGATGCTCAGTCTTTCAGGTAACCTGAGTTCATCCTTATTTCTTTATGGGGTTTGTGATGCCCAGTCTTTCAGGTAACCTGAGTTCATCCTTATTTTGTTATGGCGTTTATGATGCCCAGTCTTTCAGGTAACCTGAGTTCATCCTTATTTTGTTATGGGGTTTGTGATGCTCAGTCTTTCAGGTAACCTGAGTTCATCCTTATTTCTTTATGGGGTTTGTGATGCTCAGTCTTTCAGGTAACCCGAGTTCATCCTTATTTCTTTATGGGGTTTGTGATGCCCAGTCTTTCAGGTAACCCGAGTTCATCCTTATTTCTTTATGGGGTTTGTGATGCCCAGTCTTTCAGGTAACCTGAGTTCATCCTTATTTCTTTATGGGGTTTGTGATGCCCAGTCTTTCAGGTAACCTGAGTTCATCCTTATTTCTTTATGGGGTTTGTGATGCCCAGTCTTTCAGGAAACCTGAGTTCATCCTTATTTTGTTATGGGGTTTGTGATGCTCAGTCTTTCAATCAATTTTCTTGTTTCCGAGGAAACTATTTTAATCCATTTCTCACTGAGTCCTTTATATAACACTGTCTTAGAGTGACAGTAATTTTGAATTTCTAAATGACGCAACTGATACATTCAAAAAAGTTTTAAATTCAATTTTCCAATAGGTTCCTATTTTAAACTTTGTTCTGCAACAGTGGAAATCTTGGATTTATGATCAACATAAAAACAAACTGCACAGCAATATCAAATGATCATTTATATAGAGTTTTGGTTCAATAAAATTGGTTGTTTTTGAAAAATAACATTCCCAAAAGTTACTACTTAAAACTTTGTCTGGCAGTGACATCATTTAGATTTCTAATTGATGCAAAAAACATAAATTTTGTAATATGTTACTAAAGTAGAGTTCGTTTATAACGAACAGGCTTGTAACGAAATCAGGCTTATAACGAAGTAAAGATAAATCCCCGGTCCAATCGCTATTTAAGCAATGTATTTTTGAAGGCCTATTACGAATTTTTGATAACGAAAATCAGGCTTATAACAAAGAGAATTTTAAACCCAAACAATGTTTTTTATTACTCAAAATTGACCTGATATAACCAAGAAAATTGCTGAACAAACAAATCGTTTACCTGTCTTCCGTTATGCACGGATGATCACTTGACACTTCCCTTATCAGTAATTGAACAAATCAATAATCCCACCTGTGATGTTGTTAATGATGTCAATCAAGACTTTTCTTTAAAATATTCAAACAATAAAATGGGTATTAATGATGTGATTAACAAGTTGTCAATTAATAACACACACGCTAATTTATTGCATTAAAAATTAATAAAACGTGATCTAAAATTTAATGAATGGATGCACAAGCTAAAGAAATTAAAAACAAAGTCATGTGTGAGAATAATTCATTCGCTATTGTTTATTTTTTCTTTGATGATACTCTTTAATTAAACAACAAAGCGGCTTTAAATTTTAATTCTACTGTTGTTTTTCACACTGCAAGCCGAACATTGTCATAAATATGGTAACACATCCTCGTGGTGATCATTCAGTAATCAGTATGAAGGGCAATAGATCTTGTTACAATATATAATGTTGAAGTTATGTTTTATTTTAACTGCTGAATTAAACAATTCTCGTTTTGGTTTTTCTCTATTCAGAAAAACGATGTCATATTTTAACAGTGTATCTAATTTATTCCTCAACATAGCTTGCATTATGAATGGTGTTACAAAAAAAAACAAAGACTCACAAAGCAAAATCCGCTGAAAGTATTTTATTACAACAAAATCATCGAAGTAAAAACATTATTATCTGTAAAAAAATAACAAAACAAAGCAAACAAAACAGTTACACATCACTTGAAATAATTTTTTTGAAATACATCATTTTTCAAAAGGGGAGGTAATTCTACATTATTTCTCTTATAACGAACGATGTCTATAACGAAATAAGATCGAGAGTCCCCTGGACTTCGCTATAAACGAACTCTATTGTATATTTTTGTAAATAAGAAGAGTTTGAAGATACCAAAGAGGTAATCAGAATCCGTAAATTGAAGAAGAACAGATAACACAATGGCCAAAAGTAGAGGCTCAGTGGGCTGAGCCTGTGTCGCTCACCTTTCATTCTGCTTTGAGGAAACTTAATACAGAACCTTTCATAGGTGCTTCCCACCAAGTTTCGGTTCATTTGGCTAAGCAGTTACAGAGAAGAAGAATTTTAGAAATTGACCAATCAGAAACAAGAATGGCCTGTGGTGGCCATGTTTATTAACGGATGGGAACTAAATGCGCATTATTCATAGATGACCTTCCAAGGATGCTTCCTACCAGGTGTCGATTCATTTGGACAAGCGGTTTCAGAGGAGAAGATTTTAAAAAATCGGCATATCAGAAACAAGAATTGCCTATGGTAGCCATGTTTGTTAATGGATCGGTACAAAATGAGCAATCTTTAGAGTGGACCTTCCATAGATGCTTCCTACCAAGTTTCACTTCATTTGGCTGAGGGATTTCAGAGCAGAAGATTAAAATGTGAAAAGTTAACGGACAATGGACGCCAAGTGATGGCAAAAGCTCAAATTGCCTTTGGCAAGGTGAGCTAAAAAGGACAAACAACGATCTACAAAACATACACATAAAACTAAAGATCGAGTAACACGAACCCCACAAAAAACCGGTGTGATCTCAGATGCTCCGGATGGATAAGCAGTTCCTGCTGCACTATTGGCACCCGTTGTGTAAATTTTGTTGTTATTGAAAAGTAACATTACCAAAAGGTACTCATTAAAACTTTGTCTGGCAGTGGCACCAGTTAGATTTCTAATTGATGCAAAAAACATTAATTTTGTAACATGTTACCATATTTTTGTAAATAATAAGAGTTTGAAGATACCAAAGGGGTAATCAGAATACGTAAATCGAAGAAGAACATACAACACAAAAAGAAAAAGTACAAAAGGACAAACAAAGATCTATAAAACATTCACATAAAACTAAAGATCGAGTAACACGAATCCCACTAAAAACCAGGAGTTGGACCAATAATCATTTCCTATACAATTTTCAGTTTCTGAGGATATCTTTTTATACATATTCCATAAGGTACTATGCTTAATTTGTACAGATAAGAACATTTGTTGGTTATAATTACATTACGTCAATGATTAACATACCACAAAAGATTTGATTTCAGCTGAAATCACGTCCCCTGCCACATCTTCCTTGATGGCCACGTACATATAAGGAACATACGTCAAGAAATATATAATCCCTGCACATGCTGCTGCCACCTTGGCTTTGGAATAAAATGTGCTGATTAAAAATCTGAAAAAATAAAAATAAAATGGAGGATCAGATCTTGTGGTTATTTACTGATGACCGATGAGAACTCACCATGATATAGCTGTAAAATTGTTCAATTAGATTTTTTGGTTGGTTTTTGGTTTATGGTGTTTAACGCCACTTTCAACAATATTTCAGTTATATCGTGGCAGTCAGTTTTATTGGTAGAGGAAAGCAGTGTCCAGAGAAAACCTGTCGCAAGTCACTGACAAACTTTATCACATAATGTTGTATCGAGCACACCTCGCCATGAACGGGATTCAAACTCACAACTTTAGTGGTAATAGGAACGGATTTCAGTCAATGTGACTTCAAACACATTACAACAATATCTTTAACCAGAGGCTATCAAGTGCCTGTATCGTTCACCTGGTAATAAAAAAAAACAATTGGTCCTATGTAAAAACTATGTCCTGCAGTGGTAGTCATCTTGGAATTACGATCAACATAAAAAACACAAAGTTTGTAAAGGACCTTCCAATGATTGATGCACAGTTTAGGTTCAATCAGTGCAATAGCTTCAGAGAAGAATATATTTCTGTATTTTCCCAATATGGTTCTGTGTTAATACTATGACCTGTAGTGGCAGCCATCTTGGATTTCCGATCGGCATAAAAAACAGAGGACCTTCCAATGATCATTCCTGGGCAGTTTGGTTTCAACTGTCCAAGTGGTTTCAGAGAAGAAGCATTTTGAAACATTTTTCCCATAGGGTCCAATGTTAAACTAAGTCCTGCCGTAGCCGCCATTTTGAATTTCATATCAGAACAAAAAACGTAAAGTTTGTAGAGGACCATCCAATGAACATTCATGTACAGTTTGGCTTTAATCATATTTGTAGTTTCTGAGAAGAAGGCATTTGAACATTTTCCCATAGGGTCCAATGTTAATCTATGTCCTGCGGTGGCGGCCATCTTGAATTTTCGATCGGCATAAAAAAACAGAAACTTTGTAGAGGACCTTCCAATGATCATTCCTGGGCAGTTTGCTTTCAATTATCCAAGTGGTTTCAGAGAAGAAGCGTTTTGAAACATTTTTCCCATAGGGTCCAATGTTAAACTAAGTCCTGCCGTAGCCGCCATTTTGAATTTCTTATCGGAACAAAAAACGTACAGTTTGTAGAGGACCATCCAATGAACATTCATGTACAGTTTGGCTTTAATAATATTTGTAGTTTCTGAGAAGAAGGCATTTGAACATTTTCCCATAGGGTCCAATGTTAATCTATGTATTGCGGTGGCGGCCATCTTGGATTTCCGATCGGCATAAAAAACAAAAAATTTGTAGAGGACCTTCCAATGATCATTCCTGGGCAGTTTGGTTTCAACTGTCCAAGTGGTTTCAGAGAAGAAGCGTTTTGAAACATTTTCCCCATAGGGTCCAATGTTAAACTAAGTCCTGCCGTAGCCGCCATTTTGAATTTCATATCGGAACAAAAAACGTACAGTTTGTAGAGGAACATCCAATGAACATTCATGTACAGTTTGGCTTTAATCATATTTGTAGTTTCTGAGAAGAAGGCATTTGAACATTTTCCCATAGGGTCCAATGTTAATCTATGTCCTGCGGTGGTGGCCATCTTGGATTTCCGATCGGCATAAAAAACACACACCTTGTAGAGGACCTTCCAATGATCATTCCTGGGCAGTTTGGTTTCAATTATCCAAGTGGTTTCAGAGAAGAAGCGTTTTGAAACATTTTCCCCATAGGGTCCAATGTTAAACTAAGTACTGCCGTAGCCGCCATTTTGAATTTCATACCGGAACAAAAAACGTAAAGTTTGTAGAGGACCATCTAATGAACATTCATGTACAGTTTGGCTTTAATCATATTTGTAGTTTCTGAGAAGAAGGCATTTGAATATTTTCCCATAGGGTCCAATGTTAATCTATGTCCTGCGGTGGTGGCCATCTTGGATTTCCGATCGGCATAAAAAACATAAATTTTGTAGAGGACCTCCCAATGATCATTCCTGGGCAGTTTGGTTTCAACTGTCCAAGTGGTTTCAGAGAAAAAGCATTTTGAAACATTTTTCCCATAGGGTCCAATGTTAAACTAAGTCCTGCCGTAGCCGCCATTTTGAATTTCATATCGGAACAAAAAACTTTAAGATTGTAGAGGACCATCCAATGAACATTCATGTACAGTTTGGCTTTAATCATATTTGTAGTTTCTGAGAAGAAGGCATTTGAACATTTTCCCATAGGGTCCAATGTTAATCTATGTCCTGCGATGGCGGCCATCTTGGATTTCCGATCGGCATAAAAAACAGTAACTTGGTAAAGGACATTCCAATGATCATTCCTTTACAGTTTGGGTTCAGTCAGTTCATTAGTTTCAGAGAAGAAGATCTTTGAAATTTCAGCCAATCAGAGCATATTAGTGGCCCTGGCAGCCATATTGAATATCTGACTGGAACGAAAAACAGTAACTTTGTAGAGGACCATCCAAGGAACATTCCTGCTAATTTCGGTTCCAATCGGCCAAGTGGTTTCGGAGAAGAAGCTTGAAATGTGAAAAGTTTACAGACGACAGACAACAGACGACGGACGCCAAGTGATGGCAATAGTTCACATGGACCTTTGGTCCAGGTGAACTAAAAACAAAAACATCCGTTTTGAAGGTCTCAACATACATGACCCTATTGTACTCGTTGTGATACTAGAAAAAATATCTACTACGACCTTCACAACTGTCTTTATTCTATATATATCACAGAACATAATAATACCAGAATTTGCATAGCGTCCTATCTAAAAAAAAATTACCCTAAGGCATTTTACAACATAAAATACTACATAAAACTAGGAAAACATAAACCAGAGGCTCTCAAGAGCCTGTATCGTTCACCTGGTAATAAAAAAAAACAATTGGTCCTATGTAAAAACTATGTCCTGCAGTGGTAGTCATCTTGGAATTACGATCAACATAAAAAACACAAAGTTTGTAAAGGACCTTCCAATGATTGATGCACAGTTTAGGTTCAATCAGTGCAATAGCTTCAGAGAAGAATATATTTCTGTATTTTCCCCATATGGTTCTGTGTTAATACTATGACCTGTGGTGGCAGCCATCTTGGATTTCCGATCGGCATAAATAACAGAGGACCTTCCAATGATCATTCCTGGGCAGTTTGGTTTCAACTGTCCAAGTGGTTTGAGAGAAGAAGCATTTTGAAAAAAAATTCCCATAGGGTCCAATGTTAAACTAAGTCCTGCCATAGCCGCCATTTTGAATTTCATATCAGAACAAAAAAACGTAAAGTTTGTAGAGGACCATCCAATGAACATTCATGTACAGTTTGGCTTTAATCATATTTGTAGTTTCTGAGAAGAAGGCATTTGAACATTTTCCCATAGGGTCCAATGTTAATCTATGTCCTGCGGTGGTGGCCATCTTGGATTTCCGATCAGCATAAAAAACACACACCTTGTAGAGGACCTTCCAATGATCATTCCTGGGGAGTTTGATTTCAATTATCCAAGTGGTTTCAGAGAAGAAGCGTTTTGAAACATTTTTCCCATAGGGTCCAATGTTAAACTAAGTCCTGCCGTAGCCGCCATTTTGAATTTCATACCGGAACAAAAAACGTACAGTTTGTAGAGGACCATCTAATGAACATTCTTGTACAGTTTGGCTTTAATCATATTTGTAGTTTCTGAGAAGAAGGCATTTGAATATTTTCCCATAGGGTCCAATGTTAATCTATGTCCTGCGGTGGCGGCCATCTTGGATTTCCGATCGGCATAAAAAACAGAAAATTTGTAGAGGACCTTCCAATGATCATTCCTGGGCAGTTTGGTTTTAACTGTCCAAGTGGTTTCAGAGAAGAAGCATTTTGAAACATTTTTCCCATAGGGTCCAATGTTAAACTAAGTCCTGCCGTAGCCGCCATTTTGAATTTCATATAGGAACAAAAAACTTTAAGGTTGTAGAGGACCATCCAATTAACATTCATGTACAGTTTGGCTTTAATCATATTTGTAGTTTCTGAGAAGAAGGCATTTGAACATTTTCCCATAGGGTCCAATGTTAATCTATGTCCTGCGATGGCGGCCATCTTGGATTTCCGATCGGCATAAAAAACAGTAACTTGGTAAAGGACATTCCAATGATCATTCCTTTACAGTTTGGGTTCAGTCAGTTCATTAGTTTCAGAGAAGAAGATCTTTGAAATTTCAGCCAATCAGAGCATATTAGTGGCCCTGGCAGCCATATTGAATATCCGACTGGAACGAAAAACAGTAACTTTGTAGAGGACCATCCAAGGAACATTCCTGCTAAGTTCGGTTCCAATCGGCCAAGTGGTTTCGGAGAAGAAGCTTGAAATGTGAAAAGTTTACAGACGACAGACAACAGACGACGGACGCCAAGTGATGGCAATAGTTCACCTGGACCTTTTGGTCCAGGTGAACTAAAAAGTAACCCCTATACAACAATGATAAAATTAAATAATAATAATCTTGAATGCAGTTGATAGCAGAAGGAAGAAGAAAAAAACCATAACCAATATAAACAAAGCAAAACATTTAAATATAATACTTACAAAACATTTAATTATAATACTTACAAAACATTTAAATATAATACTTACAAAACATTTAAATATAATACTTACGAAACATTTAAATATAATACTTACAAAACATTTAAATATAATACTTACGAAAATGATATTGTAACAACTGCAAAAACTTCCAGGACCAGAAATACTATAAGTGGATTACTGTACGATAAAACATGGCCAAACTTTAACATGGCTGTCAGTGCTGCCATGGTGATAGAGAACTGTATAAATGTTATTGTAAACCATCCACACCAATGGACGCCATTACTCAATCCCATCATTCTCATGACCTTGAAAAAAAAAAAAAAAAATTGACACCATACAGATGAGAAGGGTAACAGATGAGGAGGGTTACGGTTATTGTGTTTAACTTTGCATCATACAGATGAGGAGGGTTACAGATGAGGAGGGCTACGGCTATTGTGTTTAACTTTACATCATACAGATGAGGAGGGCTACGGCTATTGTGTTTAACTTTACATCATACAGATGAGGAGGGTTACAGATGAGGAGGGCTACGGCTATTGTGTTTAACTTTACATCATACAGATGAGGAGGGCTACGGTTATTGTGTTTAACTTTGCATCATACAGATGAGGAGGGTTACAGATGAGGAGGGCTACGGCTATTGTGTTTAACTTTACATCATACAGATGAGGAGGGCTATGGCTATTGTGTTTAACTTTACATCATACAGATGAGGAGGGTTACAGATGAGGAGGGCTACGGCTATTGTGTTTAACTTTACATCATACAGATGAGGAGGGTTACAGATGAGGAGGGCTACAGCTATTGTGTTTAACTTTACATCATACAGATGAGGAGGGTTACAGATGAGGAGGGCTACAGCTATTGTGTTTAACTTTACATCATACAGATGAGGAGGGTTACAGATGAGGAGGGCTACGGCTATTGTGTTTAACTTTACATCATACAGATGAGGAGGGTTACAGATGAGGAGGGCTACGGCTATTGTGTTTAACTTTACATCATACAGATGAGGAGGGTTACAGATGAGGAGGGCTACAGCTATTGTGTTTAACTTTACATCATACAGATGAGGAGGGTTACAGATGAGGAGGGCTACAGCTATTGTGTTTAACTTTACATCATACAGATGAGGAGGGTTACAGATGAGGAGGGCTACGGCTATTGTGTTTAACTTTACATCATACAGATGAGGAGGGTTACAGATGAGGAGGGCTACAGCTATTGTGTTTAACTTTACATCATACAGATGAGGAGGGTTACAGATGAGGAGGGCTACAGCTATTGTGTTTAACTTTACATCATACAGATGAGGAGGGTTACAGATGAGGAGGGCTACGGCTATTGTGTTTAACTTTACATCATACAGATGAGGAGGGTTACAGATGAGGAGGGCTACAGCTATTGTGTTTAACTTTACATCATACAGATGAGGAGGGTTACAGATGAGGAGGGCTACAGCTATTGTGTTTAACTTTACATCATACAGATGAGGAGGGTTACAGATGAGGAGGGCTACGGCTATTGTGTTTAACTTTACATCATACAGATGAGGAGGGTTACAGATGAGGAGGGCTACAGCTATTGTGTTTAACTTTACATCATACAGATGAGGAGGGTTACAGATGAGGAGGGCTACGGCTATTGTGTTTAACTTTACATCATACAGATGAGGAGGGTTACAGATGAGGAGGGCTACGGCTATTGTGTTTAACTTTACATCATACAGATGAGGAGGGTTACAGATGAGGAGGGTTACGGCTATTGTGTTTAACTTTGCATCATACAGATGAGGAGGGTTACAGATGATGAGGGCTACGGCTATTGTGTTTAACTTTGCATCATACAGATGAGGAGGGTTACAGATGAGAAGGGCTACGGCTATTGTGTTTAACTTTACATCATACAGATGAGGAGGGCTACGGCTATTGTGTTTAACTTTACATCATACAGATGAGGAGGCTACGTCTATTGTGTTTAACTTTACATCATACAGATGAGGAGGGCTACGGCTATTGTGTTTAACTTTACATCATACAGATGAGGAGGGCTACGTCTATTGTGTTTAACTTTACATCATACAGATGAGGAGGGCTACGGCTATTGTGTTTAACTTTACATCATACAGATGAGGAGGGCTACGGCTATTGTGTTTAACTTTACATCATACAGATGAGCAGGGTTACAGCTATTGTGTTTAACTTTACATCATACAGATGAGGAGGACTACGACTATTGTGTTTAACTTTACATCATACAGATGAGGAGGGCTACGGCTATTGTGTTTAACTTTACATCATACAGATGAGGAGGGCTACGCTATTGTGTTTAACTTTACATCATACAGATGAGGAGGGCTACGGCTATTGTGTTTAACTTGAAATCATACAGATGAGGAGGGTTACGGCTATTGTGTTTAACTTTAAATCATACAGATGAGGAGGGCTACGGCTATTGTGTTTAACTTTACATCATACAGATGAGGAGGGCTACGGCTATTGTGTTTAACTTTACATCATACAGATGAGGAGGGTTACAGATGAGGAGGGCTACGGCTATTGTGTTTAACTTTACATCATACAGATGAGGAGGGCTACGGCTATTGTGTTTAACTTTACATCATACAGATGAGGAGGCTACGTCTATTGTGTTTAACTTTACATCATACAGATGAGGAGGGCTACAGCTATTGTGTTTAACTTTACATCATACAGATGAGGAGGCTACGGCTATTGTGTTCAACTTTACATCATACAGATGAGGAGGGCTACGGCTATTGTGTTTAACTTTACATCATACAGATGAGGAGGGCTACGGCTATTGTGTTTAACTTTACATCATACAGATGAGGAGGGATACGGCTATTGTGTTTAACTTTACATCATACAAATGAGGAGGGCTACGGCTATTATGTATAACTTTACATCATACAGATGAGGAGGGTTACAGATGAGGAGGGCTACGGCTATTGTGTTTAACTTTACATCATACAGATGAGGAGGGATACGGCTATTGTGTTTAACTTTACATCATACAAATGAGGAGGGCTACGGCTATTGTGTTTAACTTTACATCATACAGATGAGGAGGGCTACAGCTATTGTGTCTAACTTTACATCATACAGATGAGGAGGGCTACGGCTATTGTGTTTAACTTTACATCATACAAATGAGGAGGGCTACGGCTATTATGTATAACTTTACATCATACAGATGAGGAGGGTTACAGATGAGGAGGGCTACGGCTATTGTGTTTAACTTTACATCATACAGATGAGGAGGGCTACGGCTATTGTGTTTAACTTTACATTATACAGATGAGGAGGGCTACGGCTATTGTGTTTAACTTTACATCATACAGATGAGGAGGGTTACGGCTATTGTGTTTAACTTTACATCATACAGATGAGGAGGGTTACGTCTATTGTGTTTAACTTTATATCATACAGATGAGGAGGGTTACAGATGAGGAGGGCTATGGCTATTCTGTTTAACTTTACATCATACAGATGAGGAGGGTTACGGCTATTGTGTTTAACTTTACATCATACAGATGAGGAGGGTTACGTCTATTGTGTTTAACTTTACATCATACAGATGAGGAGGGCTACGGCTATTGTGTTTAACTTTACATCATACAGATGAGGAGGGTTACAGCTATTGTGTTTAACTTTACATCATACAGATGAGGAGGGTTACAGCTATTGTGTTTAACTTTACATCATACAGATGAGGAGGGTTACAGCTATTGTGTTTAACTTTACATCATACAGTTGAGGAGGGCTACGGCTATTGTGTTTAACTTTACATCATACAGATGAGGAGGGTTACAGATGAGGAGGGCTATGGCTATTGTGTTTAACTTGACATCATACAGATGAGGAGGGCTACGGCTATTGTGTTTAACTTTACATCATACAGATGAGGAGGGCTACGGCTATTGTGTTTAACTTTACATCATACAGATGAGGAGGGTTACAGCTATTGTGTTTAACTTTACATCATACAAATGAGGAGGGCTACGGCTATTGTGTTTAACTTTACATCATACAGATGAGGAGGGTTACAGCTATTGTGTTTAACTTTACATCATACAGATGAGGAGGGCTACGGCTATTGTGTTTAACCTTACATCATACAGATGAGGAGGGTTATGGCCATTGCGTTTAACTTTACATCATACAGATGAGGAGGGCTACAGCTATTGTGCTTAACTTTACATCATACAGATGAGGAGGGTTACAGATGAGGAGGGTTACGGCTATTGTGTTTAACTTGACATCATACAGATGAGGAGGGCTACGGCTATTGTGTTTAACTTTACATCATACAGATGAGGAGGCTACGTCTATTGTGTTTAACTTTACATCATACAGATGAGGAGGGCTACGGCTATTGTGCTTAACTTTACATCATACAGATGAGGAGGGCTACGGCTATTGTGTTTAACTTTACATCATACAGATGAGCAGGGTTACAGCTATTGTGTTTAACTTTACATCATACAGATGAGGAGGACTACGACTATTGTGTTTAACTTTACATCATACAGATGAGGAGGGCTACGGCTATTGTGTTTAACTTTACATCATACAGATGAGGAGGGCTACGCTATTGTGTTTAACTTTACATCATACAGATGAGGAGGGCTACGGCTATTGTGTTTAACTTGAAATCATACAGATGAGGAGGGTTACGGCTATTGTGTTTAACTTTAAATCATACAGATGAGGAGGGATACGGCTATTGTGTTTAACTTTACATCATACAGATGAGGAGGGCTACGGCTATTGTGTTTAACTTTACATCATACAGATGAGGAGGGTTACAGATGAGGAGGGCTACGGCTATTGTGTTTAACTTTACATCATACAGATGAGGAGGGCTACGGCTATTGTGTTTAACTTTACATCATACAGATGAGGAGGCTACGTCTATTGTGTTTAACTTTACATCATACAGATGAGGAGGGCTACAGCTATTGTGTTTAACTTTACATCATACAGATGAGGAGGCTACGGCTATTGTGTTCAACTTTACATCATACAGATGAGGAGGGCTACGGCTATTGTGTTTAACTTTACATCATACAGATGAGGAGGGCTACGGCTATTGTGTTTAACTTTACATCATACAGATGAGGAGGGATACGGCTATTGTGTTTAACTTTACATCATACAAATGAGGAGGGCTACGGCTATTATGTATAACTTTACATCATACAGATGAGGAGGGTTACAGATGAGGAGGGCTACGGCTATTGTGTTTAACTTTACATCATACAGATGAGGAGGGATACGGCTATTGTGTTTAACTTTACATCATACAAATGAGGAGGGCTACGGCTATTGTGTTTAACTTTACATCATACAGATGAGGAGGGCTACAGCTATTGTGTCTAACTTTACATCATACAGATGAGGAGGGCTACGGCTATTGTGTTTAACTTTACATCATACAAATGAGGAGGGCTACGGCTATTATGTATAACTTTACATCATACAGATGAGGAGGGTTACAGATGAGGAGGGCTACGGCTATTGTGTTTAACTTTACATCATACAGATGAGGAGGGCTACGGCTATTGTGTTTAACTTTACATTATACAGATGAGGAGGGCTACGGCTATTGTGTTTAACTTTACATCATACAGATGAGGAGGGTTACGGCTATTGTGTTTAACTTTACATCATACAGATGAGGAGGGTTACGTCTATTGTGTTTAACTTTATATCATACAGATGAGGAGGGTTACAGATGAGGAGGGCTATGGCTATTCTGTTTAACTTTACATCATACAGATGAGGAGGGTTACGGCTATTGTGTTTAACTTTACATCATACAGATGAGGAGGGTTACGTCTATTGTGTTTAACTTTACATCATACAGATGAGGAGGGCTACGGCTATTGTGTTTAACTTTACATCATACAGATGAGGAGGGTTACAGCTATTGTGTTTAACTTTACATCATACAGATGAGGAGGGTTACAGCTATTGTGTTTAACTTTACATCATACAGATGAGGAGGGTTACAGCTATTGTGTTTAACTTTACATCATACAGTTGAGGAGGGCTACGGCTATTGTGTTTAACTTTACATCATACAGATGAGGAGGGTTACAGATGAGGAGGGCTACGGCTATTGTGTTTAACTTGACATCATACAGATGAGGAGGGCTACGGCTATTGTGTTTAACTTTACATCATACAGATGAGGAGGGCTATGGCTATTGTGTTTAACTTTACATCATACAGATGAGGAGGGTTACAGCTATTGTGTTTAACTTTACATCATACAAATGAGGAGGGCTACGGCTATTGTGTTTAACTTTACATCATACAGATGAGGAGGGTTACAGCTATTGTGTTTAACTTTACATCATACAGATGAGGAGGGCTACGGCTATTGTGTTTAACCTTACATCATACAGATGAGGAGGGTTATGGCCATTGCGTTTAACTTTACATCATACAGATGAGGAGGGCTACAGCTATTGTGCTTAACTTTACATCATACAGATGAGGAGGGTTACAGATGAGGAGGGTTACGGCTATTGTGTTTAACTTGACATCATACAGATGAGGAGGGCTACGGCTATTGTGTTTAACTTTACATCATACAGATGAGGAGGCTACGTCTATTGTGTTTAACTTTACATCATACAGATGAGGAGGGCTACGGCTATTGTGCTTAACTTTACATCATACAGATGAGGAGGGCTACGGCTATTGTGTTTAACTTTACATCATACAGATGAGCAGGGTTACAGCTATTGTGTTTAACTTTACATCATACAGATGAGGAGGACTACGACTATTGTGTTTAACTTTACATCATACAGATGAGGAGGGCTACGGCTATTGTGTTTAACTTTACATCATACAGATGAGGAGGGCTACGCTATTGTGTTTAACTTTACATCATACAGATGAGGAGGGCTACGGCTATTGTGTTTAACTTGAAATCATACAGATGAGGAGGGTTACGGCTATTGTGTTTAACTTTAAATCATACAGATGAGGAGGGATACGGCTATTGTGTTTAACTTTACATCATACAGATGAGGAGGGCTACGGCTATTGTGTTTAACTTTACATCATACAGATGAGGAGGGTTACAGATGAGGAGGGCTACGGCTATTGTGTTTAACTTTACATCATACAGATGAGGAGGGCTACGGCTATTGTGTTTAACTTTACATCATACAGATGAGGAGGCTACGTCTATTGTGTTTAACTTTACATCATACAGATGAGGAGGGCTACAGCTATTGTGTTTAACTTTACATCATACAGATGAGGAGGCTACGGCTATTGTGTTCAACTTTACATCATACAGATGAGGAGGGCTACGGCTATTGTGTTTAACTTTACATCATACAGATGAGGAGGGCTACGGCTATTGTGTTTAACTTTACATCATACAGATGAGGAGGGATACGGCTATTGTGTTTAACTTTACATCATACAAATGAGGAGGGCTACGGCTATTATGTATAACTTTACATCATACAGATGAGGAGGGTTACAGATGAGGAGGGCTACGGCTATTGTGTTTAACTTTACATCATACAGATGAGGAGGGATACGGCTATTGTGTTTAACTTTACATCATACAAATGAGGAGGGCTACGGCTATTGTGTTTAACTTTACATCATACAGATGAGGAGGGCTACAGCTATTGTGTCTAACTTTACATCATACAGATGAGGAGGGCTACGGCTATTGTGTTTAACTTTACATCATACAAATGAGGAGGGCTACGGCTATTATGTATAACTTTACATCATACAGATGAGGAGGGTTACAGATGAGGAGGGCTACGGCTATTGTGTTTAACTTTACATCATACAGATGAGGAGGGCTACGGCTATTGTGTTTAACTTTACATTATACAGATGAGGAGGGCTACGGCTATTGTGTTTAACTTTACATCATACAGATGAGGAGGGTTACGGCTATTGTGTTTAACTTTACATCATACAGATGAGGAGGGTTACGTCTATTGTGTTTAACTTTATATCATACAGATGAGGAGGGTTACAGATGAGGAGGGCTATGGCTATTCTGTTTAACTTTACATCATACAGATGAGGAGGGTTACGGCTATTGTGTTTAACTTTACATCATACAGATGAGGAGGGTTACGTCTATTGTGTTTAACTTTACATCATACAGATGAGGAGGGCTACGGCTATTGTGTTTAACTTTACATCATACAGATGAGGAGGGTTACAGCTATTGTGTTTAACTTTACATCATACAGATGAGGAGGGTTACAGCTATTGTGTTTAACTTTACATCATACAGATGAGGAGGGTTACAGCTATTGTGTTTAACTTTACATCATACAGTTGAGGAGGGCTACGGCTATTGTGTTTAACTTTACATCATACAGATGAGGAGGGTTACAGATGAGGAGGGCTACGGCTATTGTGTTTAACTTGACATCATACAGATGAGGAGGGCTACGGCTATTGTGTTTAACTTTACATCATACAGATGAGGAGGGCTACGGCTATTGTGTTTAACTTTACATCATACAGATGAGGAGGGTTACAGCTATTGTGTTTAACTTTACATCATACAAATGAGGAGGGCTACGGCTATTGTGTTTAACTTTACATCATACAGATGAGGAGGGTTACAGCTATTGTGTTTAACTTTACATCATACAGATGAGGAGGGCTACGGCTATTGTGTTTAACCTTACATCATACAGATGAGGAGGGTTATGGCCATTGCGTTTAACTTTACATCATACAGATGAGGAGGGCTACAGCTATTGTGTTTAACTTTACATCATACAGATGAGGAGGGCTACAGCTATTGTGTTTAACTTTACATCATACAGATGAGGAGGGTTACAGCTATTGTGTTTAACTTTACATCATACAGATGAGGAGGGCTACGGCTATTGTGTTTAACTTTACATCATACTGTTGAGGAGGGTTACGGCTATTGTGTTTAACTTTACATCATACAGATGAGGAGGGCTACAGCTATTGTGTTTAACTTTACATCATACAGATGAGGAGGGCTACAGATGAGGAGGGCTACGGCTATTGTGTTTAACTTTACATCATACAGATGAGGAGGGTTACAGCTATTGTGTTTCACTTTACATCATACAGATGAGGAGGGCTACGGCTATTGTGTTTAACTTTACATCATACAGATGAGGAGGGCTACGGCTATTGTGTTTAACTTTACATCATACAGATGAGGAGGGTTACGTCTATTGTGTTTAACTTTACATCATACAGATGAGGAGGGTTACAGCTATTGTGTTTAACTTTACATCATACAGATGAGGAGGGATATGGCTATTGTGTTTAACTTTACATCATACAGATGAGGAGGGTTACAGCTATTGTGTTTAGCTTTACATCATACAGATGAGGAGGGTTACAGCTATTGTGTTTAACTTTACATCATACAGATGAGCAGGGCTACGTCTATTGTGTTTAACTTTACATCACACAGATGAGGAGGGTTACGGCTATTGTGTTTAACTTTACATCATACAGATGAGGAGGGTTACAGCTATTGTGTTTAACTTTACATCATACAGATGAGGAGGGTTACAGCTATTGTGTTTAACTTTACATCATACAGATGAGGAGGGCTACGGCTATTGTGTTTAACTTTACATCATACTGTTGAGGAGGGTTACGGCTATTGTGTTTAACTTTACATCATACAGATGAGGAGGGCTACAGCTATTGTGTTTAACTTTACATCATACAGATGAGGAGGGCTACAGATGAGGAGGGCTACGGCTATTGTGTTTAACTTTACATCATACAGATGAGGAGGGTTACAGCTATTGTGTTTAACTTTACATCATACAGATGAGGAGGGCTACGGCTATTGTGTTTAACTTTACATCATACAGATGAGGAGGGTTACAGATGAGGAGGGTTACGTCTATTGTGTTTAACTTTACATCATACAGATGAGGAGGGCTACGGCTATTGTGTTTAACTTTACATCATACAGATGAGGAGGGTTACGGCTATTGTGTTTAACTTTACATCATACAGATGAGGAGGGCTACGGCTATTGTGTTTAACTTTACATCATACAGATGAGGAGGGCTACGGCTATTGTGTTTAACTTTACATCATACAGATGAGGAGGGCTACGGCTATTGTGTTTAACTTTACATCATACAGATGAGGAGGGCTACGGCTATTGTGTTTAACTTTACATCGTACAGATGAGGAGGGTTACGGCTATTGTGTTTAACTTTACATCATACAGATGAGGAGGTTTACGGCTAGTGTTTAACTTTACATCATACAGATGAAGAGGGTTACAGCTATTGTGTTTAACTTTACATCATACAGATGAGGAGGGTTACAGCTATTGTGTTTAACTTTACATCATACAGATGAGGAGGGCTACGGCTATTGTGTTTAACTTTACATCATACAGATGAGCAGGGTTACAGATGAGGAGGGCTACGGCTATTGTGTTTAACTTTACATCATACAGATGAGCAGGGTTACAGATGAGGAGGGATACGGCTATTCTGTTTAACTTTACATCATACAGATGAGGAGGGTTACGGCTATTCTGTTTAACTTTACATCATACAGATGAGGAGGGCTACGGCTATTGTGTTTAACTTTACATCATACAGATGAGGAGGGTTACGGCTCTTCTGTTTATCTTTACATCATACAGATGAGGAGGGATACGGCTATTGTGTTTAACTTTACATCATACAGATGAGGAGGGCTACGGCTATTGTGTTTAACTTTACATCATACAGATGAGGAGGGATACGGCTATTGTGTTTAACTTTACATCATACAGATGAGGAGGGCTACGGCTATTGTGTTTAACTTTACATCATACAGATGAGGAGGGTTACAGATGAGGAGGGATACGGCTATTGTGTTTAACTTTACATCATACAGATGAGGAGGGTTACAGATGAGGAGGGATACGGCTATTGTGTTTAACTTTACATCATACAGATGAGGAGGGTTACAGCTATTGTGTTTAACTTTACATCATACAGATGAGGAGGGTTACGGCTATTCTGTTTAACTTTACATCATACAGATGAGGAGGGCTACGGCTATTGTGTTTAACTTTACATCATACAGATGAGGAGGGTTACGGCTATTGTGTTTAACTTTACATCATACAGATGAGGAGGGCTACGGCTATTGTGTTTAACTTTACATCATACAGATGAGGAGGGATACGGCTATTGTGTTTAACTTTACATCATACAGATGAGGAGGGCTACGGCTATTGTGTTTAACTTTACATCATACAGATGAGGAGGGTTACGGCTATTCTGTTTAACTTTACATCATACAGATGAGGAGGGCTACGGCTATTGTGTTTAACTTTACATCATACAGATGAGGAGGGTTACAGATGAGGAGGTCTACGGCTATTGTGTTTAACTTTACATCATACAGATGAGGAGGGTTACAGATGAGGAGGTCTACGGCTATTGTGTTTAACTTTACATCATACAGATGAGGAGGGTTACAGATGAGGAGGTCTACGGCTATTGTGTTTAACTTTACATCATACAGATGAGGAGGGCTACGGCTATTGTGTTTAACTTTACATCATACAGATGAGGAGGGTTACGGCTATTGTGTTTAACTTTACATCATACAGATGAGGAGGGCTACGGCTATTGTGTTTAACTTTACATCATACAGATGAGGAGGGTTACAGATGAGGAGGGCTACGGCTATTGTGTTTAACTTTACATCATACAGATGAGGAGGGTTACGGCTATTGTGTTTAACTTTACATCATACAGATGAGGAGGGCTACTGCTATTGTGTTTAACTTTACATCATACAGATGAGGAGGGCTACAGCTATTGTGTTAAACTTTACATCATACAGATGAGGAGGGTTACAGATGAGGAGGTCTATGGCTATTGTGTTTAACTTTACATCATACAGATGAGGAGGGCTACGGCTATTGTGTTTAACTTTACATCATACAGATGAGGAGGGTTACGGCTATTGTGTTTAACTTTACATCATACAGATGAGGAGGGCTACGGCTATTGTGTTTAACTTTACATCATACAGATGAGGAGGGTTACAGATGAGGAGGGCTACGGCTATTGTGTTTAACTTTACATCATACAGATGAGGAGGGTTACGGCTATTGTGTTTAACTTTACATCATACAGATGAGGAGGGCTACTGCTATTGTGTTTAACTTTACATCATACAGATGAGGAGGGCTACGGCTATTGTGTTTAACTTTACATCATACAGATGAGGAGGGATACGGCTATTGTGTTTAACTTTACATCATACAGATGAGCAGGGTTACAGATGAGGAGGGCTATGGCTATTGTGTTTAACTTTACATCATACAGATGAGGAGGGCTACGGCTATTGTGTTTAACTTTACATCATACAGATGAGGAGGGCTACGGCTATTGTGTTTAACTTTACATCATACAGATGAGGAGGGCTACGGCTATTGTGTTCAACTTTACATCATACAGATGAGGAGGGTTACAGCTATTGTGTTTAACTTTACATCATACAGATGAGGAGGGATACGGCTATTGTGTTTAACTTTACATCATACAGATGAGGAGGGCTACGGCTATTGTGTTTAACTTTACATCATACAGATGAGGAGGGCTACGGCTATTGTGTTTAACTTTACATCATACAGATGAGGAGGGCTACGGCTATTGTGTTTAACTTTACATCATACAGATGAGGAGGGTTACAGCTATTGTGTTTAACTTTACATCATACAGATGAGGAGGGCTACGGCTATTGTGTTTAACTTTACATCATACAGATGAGGAGGGATACGGCTATTGTGTTTAACTTTACATCATACAGATGAGGAGGGCTACGTCTATTGTGTTTAACTTTACATCATACAGATGAGGAGGGTTACGTCTATTGTGTTTAACTTTACATCATACAGATGAGGAGGGCTACGGCTATTGTGTTTAACTTTACATCATACAGATGAGGAGGGTTACAGATGAGGAGGACTACGGCTATTGTGTTTAACTTGACATCATACAGATGAGGAGGGCTACGGCTATTGTGTTTAACTTTACATCATACAGATGAGGAGGGCTACGGCTATTGTGTTTAACTTTACATCATACAGATGAGGAGGGTTACGGCTATTGTGTTCAACTTTACATCATACAGATGAGGAGGGATACGGCTATTGTGTTTAACTTTACATCATACAGATGAGGAGGGCTACGGCTATTGTGTTTAACTTTACATCATACAGATGAGGAGGCTACGGCTATTGTGTTCAACTTTACATCATACAGATGAGGAGGGCTACGGCTATTGTGTTTAACTTTACATCATACAGATGAGGAGGGCTACGGCTATTGTGTTTAACTTTACATCATACAGATGAGGAGGGTTACGTCTATTGTGTTCAACTTTACATCATACAGATGAGGAGGGATACGGCTATTGTGTTTAACTTTACATCATACAGATGAGGAGGGCTATGGCTATTGTGTTTAACTTTACATCATACAGATGAGGAGGGTTACGGCTATTGTGTTCAACTTTACATCATACAGATGAGGAGGGCTATGGCTATTGTGTTTAACTTTACATCATACAGACGAGGAGGGTTACAGCTATTGTGTTTAACTTTACATCATACAGATGAGGAGGGCTACAGCTATTGTGTTTAACTTTACATCATACAGATGAGGAGGGCTACGGCTATTGTGTTTAACTTTACATCATACAGATGAGGAGGCTACGGCTATTGTGTTCAACTTTACATCATACAGATGAGGAGGGCTACGGCTATTGTGTTTAACTTTACATCATACAGATGAGGAGGGCTACGGCTATTGTGTTTAACTTTACATCATACAGATGAGGAGGGTTACGTCTATTGTGTTCAACTTTACATCATACAGATGAGGAGGGATACGGCTATTGTGTTTAACTTTACATCATACAGACGAGGAGGGCTACAGCTATTGTGTTTAACTTTACATCATACAGATGAGGAGGGCTACGGCTATTGTGTTTAACTTTACATCATACAGATGAGGAGGGTTACAGCTATTGTGTTTAACTTTACATCATACAGATGAGGAGGGCTACGGCTATTGTGTTTAACTTTACATCATACAGATGAGGAGGGCTACGGCTATTGTGTTTAACTTTACATCATACAGATGAGGAGGGCTACGGCTATTGTGTTTAACTTTACATCATACAGATGAGGAGGGCTACGGCTATTGTGTTTAACTTTACATCATACAGATGAGGAGGGCTACGGCTATTCTGTTTAACTTTACATCATACAGATGAGGAGGGCTACGGCTATTGTGTTTAACTTTACATCATACAGATGAGGAGGGTTACAGATGAGGAGGTCTACGGCTATTGTGTTTAACTTTACATCATACAGATGAGGAGGGTTACAGATGAGGAGGTCTACGGCTATTGTGTTTAACTTTACATCATACAGATGAGGAGGGTTACAGATGAGGAGGTCTATGGCTATTGTGTTTAACTTTACATCATACAGATGAGGAGGGCTACGGCTATTCTGTTTAACTTTACATCATACAGATGAGGAGGGCTACAGCTATTGTGTTAAACTTTACATCATACAGATGAGGAGGGTTACAGATGAGGAGGTCTATGGCTATTGTGTTTAACTTTACATCATACAGATGAGGAGGGCTACGGCTATTGTGTTTAACTTTACATCATACAGATGAGGAGGGTTACAGATGAGGAGGGTTACGGCTATTGTGTTGAACTTTACATCATACAGATGAGGAGGGCTACGGCTATTGTGTTTAACTTTACATCATACAGATGAGGAGGGTTACAGATGAGGAGGGCTACGGCTATTGTGTTTAACTTTACATCATACAGATGAGGAGGGTTACGGCTATTGTGTTTAACTTTACATCATACAGATGAGGAGGGCTACGGCTATTGTGTTTAACTTTACATCATACAGATGAGGAGGGCTACGGCTATTGTGTTTAACTTTACATCATACAGATGAGGAGGGATACGGCTATTGTGTTTAACTTTACATCATACAGATGAGCAGGGTTACAGATGAGGAGGGCTATGGCTATTGTGTTTAACTTTACATCATACAGATGAGGAGGGCTACGGCTATTGTGTTTAACTTTACATCATACAGATGAGGAGGGCTACGGCTATTGTGTTTAACTTTACATCATACAGATGAGGAGGGCTACGGCTATTGTGTTCAACTTTACATCATACAGATGAGGAGGGTTACAGCTATTGTGTTTAACTTTACATCATACAGATGAGGAGGGATACGGCTATTGTGTTTAACTTTACATCATACAGATGAGGAGGGCTACGGCTATTGTGTTTAACTTTACATCATACAGATGAGGAGGGCTACGGCTATTGTGTTTAACTTTACATCATACAGATGAGGAGGGCTACGGCTATTGTGTTTAACTTTACATCATACAGATGAGGAGGGTTACAGCTATTGTGTTTAACTTTACATCATACAGATGAGGAGGGCTACGGCTATTGTGTTTAACTTTACATCATACAGATGAGGAGGGATACGGCTATTGTGTTTAACTTTACATCATACAGATGAGGAGGGCTACGTCTATTGTGTTTAACTTTACATCATACAGATGAGGAGGGTTACGTCTATTGTGTTTAACTTTACATCATACAGATGAGGAGGGCTACGGCTATTGTGTTTAACTTTACATCATACAGATGAGGAGGGTTACAGATGAGGAGGACTACGGCTATTGTGTTTAACTTGACATCATACAGATGAGGAGGGCTACGGCTATTGTGTTTAACTTTACATCATACAGATGAGGAGGGCTACGGCTATTGTGTTTAACTTTACATCATACAGATGAGGAGGGTTACGGCTATTGTGTTCAACTTTACATCATACAGATGAGGAGGGATACGGCTATTGTGTTTAACTTTACATCATACAGATGAGGAGGGCTACGGCTATTGTGTTTAACTTTACATCATACAGATGAGGAGGCTACGGCTATTGTGTTCAACTTTACATCATACAGATGAGGAGGGCTACGGCTATTGTGTTTAACTTTACATCATACAGATGAGGAGGGCTACGGCTATTGTGTTTAACTTTACATCATACAGATGAGGAGGGTTACGTCTATTGTGTTCAACTTTACATCATACAGATGAGGAGGGATACGGCTATTGTGTTTAACTTTACATCATACAGATGAGGAGGGCTATGGCTATTGTGTTTAACTTTACATCATACAGATGAGGAGGGTTACGGCTATTGTGTTCAACTTTACATCATACAGATGAGGAGGGCTACGGCTATTGTGTTTAACTTTACATCATACAGACGAGGAGGGTTACAGCTATTGTGTTTAACTTTACATCATACAGATGAGGAGGGCTACAGCTATTGTGTTTAACTTTACATCATACAGATGAGGAGGGCTACGGCTATTGTGTTTAACTTTACATCATACAGATGAGGAGGCTACGGCTATTGTGTTCAACTTTACATCATACAGATGAGGAGGGCTACGGCTATTGTGTTTAACTTTACATCATACAGATGAGGAGGGCTACGGCTATTGTGTTTAACTTTACATCATACAGATGAGGAGGGTTACGTCTATTGTGTTCAACTTTACATCATACAGATGAGGAGGGATACGGCTATTGTGTTTAACTTTACATCATACAGACGAGGAGGGCTACAGCTATTGTGTTTAACTTTACATCATACAGATGAGGAGGGCTACGGCTATTGTGTTTAACTTTACATCATACAGATGAGGAGGGTTACAGCTATTGTGTTTAACTTTACATCATACAGATGAGGAGGGCTACGGCTATTGTGTTTAACTTTACATCATACAGATGAGGAGGGCTACGGCTATTGTGTTTAACTTTACATCATACAGATGAGGAGGGCTACGGCTATTGTGTTTAACTTTACATCATACAGATGAGGAGGGCTACGGCTATTGTGTTTAACTTTACATCATACAGATGAGGAGGGCTACGGCTATTGTGTTTAACTTTACATCATACAGATGAGGAGGCTACGTCTATTGTGTTTAACTTTACATCATACAGATGAGGAGGGTTACAGATGAGGAGGACTACGGCTATTGTGTTTAACTTTACATCATACAGATGAGGAGGGCTACGGCTATTGTGTTTAACTTTACATCATACAGATGAGGAGGGTTACGGCTATTGTGTTTAACTTTACATCATACAGATGAGGAGGTTTACGGCTAGTGTTTAACTTTACATCATACAGATGAAGAGGGTTACAGCTATTGTGTTTAACTTTACATCATACAGATGAGGAGGGATACGGCTATTGTGTTTAACTTTACATCATACAGATGAGGAGGGCTACGGCTATTGTGTTTAACTTTACATCATACAGATGAGGAGGGTTACAGATGAGGAGGGCTACGGCTATTATGTTTAACTTTACATCATACAGATGAGGAGGGCTACTGCTATTGTGTTTAACTTTACATCATACAGATGAGGAGGGCTACGGCTATTCTGTTTAACTTTACATCATACAGATGTGGAGGGTTACAGCTATTGTGTTTAACTTTACATCATACAGATGAGGAGGGCTACTGCTATTGTGTTTAACTTTACATCATACAGATGAGGAGGGCTACGGCTATTGTGTTTAACTTTACATCATACAGATGAGGAGGGCTACGGCTATTCTGTTTAACTTTACATCATACAGATGAGGAGGGCTACTGCTATTGTGTTTAACTTTACATCATACAGATGAGGAGGGTTACAGATGAGGAGGGCTACGGCTATTGTGTTTAACTTTACATCATACAGATGAGGAGGGCTACGGCTATTGTGTTTAACTTTACATCATACAGATGAGGAGGGCTACTGCTATTGTGTTTAACTTTACATCATACAGATGAGGAGGGTTACAGATGAGGAGTGCTACTGCTATTGTGTTTAACTTTACATCATACAGATGAGGAGGGCTACGTCTATTGTGTTTAACTTTACATCATACAGATGAGGAGGGCTACTGCTATTGTGTTTAACTTTACATCATACAGATGAGGAGGGCTACGGCTATTGTGTTTAACTTTACATCATACAGATGAGGAGGGCTACTGCTATTGTGTTTAACTTTACATCATACAGATGAGGAGGGTTACGGCTATTGTGTTTAACTTTACATCATACAGATGAGGAGGGCTACTGCTATTGTGTTTAACTTTACATCATACAGATGAGGAGGGTTACGGCTATTGTGTTTAACTTTACATCATACAGATGAGGAGGGCTACGGCTATTCTGTTTAACTTTACATCATACAGATGAGGAGGGCTACGGCTATTGTGTTTAACTTTACATCATACAGATGAGGAGGGTTACAGATGAGGAGGGCTACTGCTATTGTGTTTAACTTTACATCATACAGATGAGGAGGGCTACTGCTATTGTGTTTAACTTCACATCATACAGATGAGGAGGGCTACGGCTATTCTGTTTAACTTTACATCATACAGATGAGGAGGGCTACTGCTATTGTGTTTAACTTTACATCATACAGATGAGGAGGGATACGGCTATTGTGTTTAACTTTACATCATACAGATGAGGAGGGCTACGTCTATTGTGTTTAACTTTACATCATACAGATGAGGAGGGTTACGTCTATTGTGTTTAACTTTACATCATACAGATGAGGAGGGCTACGGCTATTGTGTTTAACTTTACATCATACAGATGAGGAGGATTACAGATGAGGAGGACTACGGCTATTGTGTTTAACTTGACATCATACAGATGAGGAGGGCTACGGCTATTGTGTTTAACTTTACATCATACAGATGAGGAGGGCTACGGCTATTGTGTTTAACTTTACATCATACAGATGAGGAGGGTTACGGCTATTGTGTTCAACTTTACATCATACAGATGAGGAGGGATACGGCTATTGTGTTTAACTTTACATCATACAGATGAGGAGGGCTACGGCTATTGTGTTTAACTTTACATCATACAGATGAGGAGGCTACGGCTATTGTGTTCAACTTTACATCATACAGATGAGGAGGGCTACGGCTATTGTGTTTAACTTTACATCATACAGATGAGGAGGGTTACGTCTATTGTGTTCAACTTTACATCATACAGATGAGGAGGGATACGGCTATTGTGTTTAACTTTACATCATACAGATGAGGAGGGCTATGGCTATTGTGTTTAACTTTACATCATACAGATGAGGAGCGTTACGGCTATTGTGTTCAACTTTACATCATACAGATGAGGAGGGCTACGGCTATTGTGTTTAACTTTACATCATACAGACGAGGAGGGTTACAGCTATTGTGTTTAACTTTACATCATACAGATGAGGAGGGCTACAGCTATTGTGTTTAACTTTACATCATACAGATGAGGAGGGCTACGGCTATTGTGTTTAACTTTACATCATACAGATGAGGAGGCTACGGCTATTGTGTTCAACTTTACATCATACAGATGAGGAGGGCTACGGCTATTGTGTTTAACTTTACATCATACAGATGAGGAGGGCTACGGCTATTGTGTTTAACTTTACATCATACAGATGAGGAGGGTTACGTCTATTGTGTTCAACTTTACATCATACAGATGAGGAGGGATACGGCTATTGTGTTTAACTTTACATCATACAGATGAGGAGGGCTACGGCTATTGTGTTTAACTTTACATCATACAGACGAGGAGGGCTACAGCTATTGTGTTTAACTTTACATCATACAGACGAGGAGGGCTACAGCTATTGTGTTTAACTTTACATCATACAGATGAGGAGGGCTACGGCTATTGTGTTTAACTTTACATCATACAGATGAGGAGGGTTACGGCTATTGTGTTTAACTTTACATCATACAGATGAGGAGGGCTACGGCTATTGTGTTTAACTTTACATCATACAGATGAGGAGGGCTACGGCTATTGTGTTTAACTTTACATCATACAGATGAGGAGGGCTACGGCTATTGTGTTTAACTTTACATCATACAGATGAGGAGGGCTACGGCTATTGTGTTTAACTTTACATCATACAGATGAGGAGGGCTACGGCTATTGTGTTTAACTTTACATCATACAGATGAGGAGGCTACGTCTATTGTGTTTAACTTTACATCATACAGATGAGGAGGGTTACAGATGAGGAGGACTACGGCTATTGTGTTTAACTTTACATCATACAGATGAGGAGGGCTACGGCTATTGTGTTTAACTTTACATCATACAGATGAGGAGGGTTACGGCTATTGTGTTTAACTTTACATCATACAGATGAGGAGGTTTACGGCTAGTGTTTAACTTTACATCATACAGATGAAGAGGGTTACAGCTATTGTGTTTAACTTTACATCATACAGATGAGGAGGGATACGGCTATTGTGTTTAACTTTACATCATACAGATGAGGAGGGCTACGGCTATTGTGTTTAACTTTACATCATACAGATGAGGAGGGTTACAGATGAGGAGGGCTACGGCTATTGTGTTTAACTTTACATCATACAGATGAGGAGGGCTACGGCTATTATGTTTAACTTTACATCATACAGATGAGGAGGGCTATGGCTATTGTGTTTAACTTTACATCATACAGATGAGGAGGGTTACGGCTATTGTGTTCAACTTTACATCATACAGATGAGGAGGGATACGGCTATTGTGTTTAACTTTACATCATACAGATGAGGAGGGCTACGGCTATTGTGTTTAACTTTACATCATACAGATGAGGAGGGTTACAGCTATTGTGTTTAACTTTACATCATACAGATGAGGAGGGTTACAGCTATTGTGTTTAACTTTACATCATACAGATGAGGAGGGCTACTGCTATTGTGTTTAACTTTACATCATACAGATGAGGAGGGCTACGGCTATTGTGTTTAACTTTACATCATACAGATGAGGAGGGTTACAGCTATTGTGTTTAACTTTACATCATACAGATGAGGAGGGCTACTGCTATTGTGTTTAACTTTACATCATACAGATGAGGAGGGTTACAGCTATTGTGTTTAACTTTACATCATACAGATGAGGAGGGCTATGGCTATTGTGTTTAACTTTACATCATACAGATGAGGAGGGCTACGGCTATTGTGTTTAACTTTACATCATACAGATGAGGAGGGCTACGGCTATTGTGTTTAACTTTACATCATACAGATGAGGAGGGCTACTGCTATTGTGTTTAACTTTACATCATACAGATGAGGAGGGCTACTGCTATTGTGTTTAACTTTACATCATACAGATGAGGAGGGTTACAGCTACTGTGTTTAACTTTACATCATACAGATGAGGAGGGCTACGGCTATTGTGTTTAACTTTACATCATACAGATGAGGAGGGCTACGGCTATTCTGTTTAACTTTACATCATACAGATGAGGAGGGCTACGGCTATTGTGTTTAACTTTACATCATACAGATGAGGAGGGCTACTGCTATTGTGTTTAACTTTACATCATACAGATGAGGAGGGTTACGGCTATTGTGTTTAACTTTACATCATACAGATGAGGAGGGCTACGGCTATTGTGTTTAACTTTACATCATACAGATGAGGAGGGCTACAGCTATTGTGTTTAACTTTACATCATACAGATGAGGAGGGCTACTGCTATTGTGTTTAACTTTACATCATACAGATGAGGAGGGCTACGGCTATTCTGTTTAACTTTACATCATACAGATGTGGAGGGTTACAGCTATTGTGTTTAACTTTACATCATACAAATGAGGAGGGCTACTGCTATTGTGTTTAACTTTACATCATACAGATGAGGAGGGCTACGGCTATTATGTTTAACTTTACATCATACAGATGAGGAGGGCTACGGCTATTCTGTTTAACTTTACATCATACAGATGAGGAGGGCTACTGCTATTGTGTTTAACTTTACATCATACAGATGAGGAGGGTTACAGATGAGGAGGGCTACGGCTATTGTGTTTAACTTTACATCATACAGATGAGGAGGGCTACGGCTATTGTGTTTAACTTTACATCATACAGATGAGGAGGGCTACTGCTATTGTGTTTAACTTTACATCATACAGATGAGGAGGGTTACAGATGAGGAGGGCTACTGCTATTGTGTTTAACTTTACATCATACAGATGAGGAGGGCTACGTCTATTGTGTTTAACTTTACATCATACAGATGAGGAGGGCTACTGCTATTGTGTTTAACTTTACATCATACAGATGAGGAGGGCTACGGCTATTGTGTTTAACTTTACATCATACAGATGAGGAGGGCTACTGCTATTGTGTTTAACTTTACATCATACAGATGAGGAGGGTTACGGCTCTTGTGTTTAACTTTACATCATACAGATGAGGAGGGCTACTGCTATTGTGTTTAACTTTACATCATACAGATGAGGAGGGTTACGGCTATTGTGTTTAACTTTACATCATACAGATGAGGAGGGCTACGGCTATTCTGTTTAACTTTACATCATACAGATGAGGAGGGCTACGGCTATTGTGTTTAACTTTACATCATACAGATGAGGAGGGTTACAGATGAGGAGGGCTACTGCTATTGTGTTTAACTTTACATCATACAGATGAGGAGGGCTACTGCTATTGTGTTTAACTTCACATCATACAGATGAGGAGGGCTACGGCTATTCTGTTTAACTTTACATCATACAGATGAGGAGGGCTACTGCTATTGTGTTTAACTTTACATCATACAGATGAGGAGGGCTACGGCTATTGTGTTTAACTTTACATCATACAGATGAGGAGGGCTACAGCTATTGTGTTTAACTTTACATCATACAGATGAGGAGGGTTACAGCTATTGTGTTTAACTTTACATCATACAGATGAGGAGGGCTACAGCTATTGTGTTTAACTTTACATCATACAGATGAGGAGGGCTACTGCTATTGTGTTTAACTTTACATCATACAGATGAGGAGGTTTACAGCTATTGTGTTTAACTTTACATCATACAGATGAGGAGGGCTACTGCTATTGTGTTTAACTTTACATCATACAGATGAGGAGGGCTACGGCTATTGTGTTTAACTTTACATCATACAGATGAGGAGGGTTACAGCTATTCTGTTTAACTTTACATCATACAGATGAGGAGGGCTACTGCTATTGTGTTTAACTTTACATCATACAGATGAGGAGGGCTACTGCTATTGTGTTTAACTTTACATCATACAGATGAGGAGGGCTACTGCTATTGTGTTTAACTTTACATCATACAGATGAGGAGGGCTACTGCTATTGTGTTTAACTTTACATCATACAGATGAGGAGGGCTACGGCTATTGTGTTTAACTTTACATCATACAGATGAGGAGGGTTACAGCTATTCTGTTTAACTTTACATCATACAGATGAGGAGGGCTACTGCTATTGTGTTTAACTTTACATCATACAGATGAGGAGGGCTACAGCTATTGTGTTTAACTTTACATCATACAGATGAGGTGGGTTACAGCTATTGTGTTTAACTTTACATCATACAGATGAGGAGGGCTACGGCTATTGTGTTTAACTTTACATCATACAGATGAGGAGGGCTACTGCTATTGTGTTTAACTTTACATCATACAGATGAGGAGGGCTACTGCTATTGTGTTTAACTTTACATCATACAGATGAGGAGGGCTACAGCTATTGTGTTTAACTTTACATCATACAGATGAGGAGGGCTACGGCTATTGTGTTTAACTTCACATCATACAGATGAGGAGGGCTACGGCTATTGTGTTTAACTTTACATCATACAGATGAGGAGGGTTACAGATGAGGAGGGTTACAGCTATTGTGTTTAACATTACATCATACAGATGAGGAGGGCTACTGCTATTGTGTTTAACTTCACATCATACAGATGAGGAGGGCTACTGCTATTGTGTTTAACTTCACATCATACAGATGAGGAGGGCTACGGCTATTGTGTTTAACTTTACATCATACAGATGAGGAGGGCTACGGCTATTGTGTTCAACTTTACATCATACAGATGAGGAGGGCTACTGCTATTGTGTTTAACTTCACATCATACAGATGAGGAGGGCTACGGCTATTGTGTTTAACTTTACATCATACAGATGAGGAGGGTTACGGCTATTGTGTTTAACTTTACATCATACAGATGAGGAGGGCTACTGCTATTGTGTTTAACTTTACATCATACAGATGAGGAGGGCTACTGCTATTGTGTTTAACTTCACATCATACAGATGAGGAGGGCTACGGCTATTGTGTTTAACTTTACATCATACAGATGAGGAGGGCTACGGCTATTGTGTTTAACTTTACATCATACAGATGAGGAGGGTTACAGCTATTCTGTTTAACTTTACATCATACAGATGAGGAGGGCTACTGCTATTGTGTTTAACTTTACATCATACAGATGAGGAGGGCTACAGCTATTGTGTTTAACTTTACATCATACAGATGAGGTGGGTTACAGCTATTGTGTTTAACTTTACATCATACAGATGAGGAGGGCTACGGCTATTGTGTTTAACTTTACATCATACAGATGAGGAGGGCTACTGCTATTGTGTTTAACTTTACATCATACAGATGAGGAGGGCTACTGCTATTGTGTTTAACTTTACATCATACAGATGAGGAGGGCTACAGCTATTGTGTTTAACTTTACATCATACAGATGAGGAGGGCTACGGCTATTGTGTTTAACTTCACATCATACAGATGAGGAGGGCTACGGCTATTGTGTTTAACTTTACATCATACAGATGAGGAGGGTTACAGATGAGGAGGGTTACAGCTATTGTGTTTAACATTACATCATACAGATGAGGAGGGCTACTGCTATTGTGTTTAACTTCACATCATACAGATGAGGAGGGCTACGGCTATTGTGTTTAACTTCACATCATACAGATGAGGAGGGCTACGGCTATTGTGTTTAACTTTACATCATACAGATGAGGAGGGCTACGGCTATTGTGTTCAACTTTACATCATACAGATGAGGAGGGCTACTGCTATTGTGTTTAACTTCACATCATACAGATGAGGAGGGCTACGGCTATTGTGTTTAACTTTACATCATACAGATGAGGAGGGTTACGGCTATTGTGTTTAACTTTACATCATACAGATGAGGAGGGCTACTGCTATTGTGTTTAACTTTACATCATACAGATGAGGAGGGCTACTGCTATTGTGTTTAACTTCACATCATACAGATGAGGAGGGCTACGGCTATTGTGTTTAACTTTACATCATACAGATGAGGAGGGTTACAGCTATTGTGTTTAACTTTACATCATACAGACGAGGAGGGTTACAGATGAGGAGGGCTACGGCTATTGTGTTTAACTTTACATCATACAGATGAGGAGGGCTACGGCTATTGTGTCTAACTTTACATCATACAGATGAGGAGGGTTACAGCTATTGTGTTTAACTTTACATCATACAGATGAGGAGGGCTACTGCTATTGTGTTTAACTTTACATCATACAGATGAGGAGGTTTACAGCTATTGTGTTTAACTTTACATCATACAGATGAGGAGGGCTACTGCTATTGTGTTTAACTTTACATCATACAGATGAGGAGGGCTACGGCTATTGTGTTTAACTTTACATCATACAGATGAGGAGGTTTACAGCTATTGTGTTTAACTTTACATCATACAGATGAGGAGGGCTACAGCTATTGTGTTTAACTTTACATCATACAGATGAGGAGGGTTACAGCTATTGTGTTTAACTTTACATCATACAGATGAGGAGGTTTACAGCTATTGTGTTTAACTTTACATCATACAGATGAGGAGGGCTACAGCTATTGTGTTTAACTTTACATCATACAGATGAGGAGGGCTACAGCTATTGTGTTTAACTTTATATCATACAGATGAGGAGGGCTACGGCTATTGTGTTTAACTTTACATCATACAGATGAGGAGGGTTACAGCTATTGTGTTTAACTTTACATCATACAGATGAGGAGGGCTACAGCTATTCTGTTTAACTTTACATCATACAGATGAGGAGGGCTACGGCTATTGTGTTTAACTTTACATCATACAGATGAGGAGGGTTACAGCTATTGTGTTTAACTTTACATCATACAGATGAGGAGGGCTACGGCTATTGTGTTTAACTTTACATCATACAGATGAGGAGGGCTACGGCTATTGTGTTTAACTTTACATCATACAGATGAGGAGGGTTACAGATGAGGAGGGCTACGGCTATTGTGTTTAACTTTACATCATACAGATGAGCAGGGTTACAGATGAGGAGGGCTACGGCTATTGTGTTTAACTTTACATCATACAGATGAGGAGGGTTACGGCTATTGTGTTTAACTTTACATCATACAGATGAGGAGGGTTACAGCTATTGTGTTTAACTTTACATCATACAGATGAGGAGGGCTACGGCTATTGTGTTTAACTTTACATCATACAGATGAGGAGGGTTACGGCTATTGTGTTTAACTTTACATCATACAGATGAGGAGGGCTACGGCTATTGTGTTTAACTTTACATCATACAGATGAGGAGGGCTACGGCTATTGTGTTTAACTTTACATCATACAGATGAGGAGGGCTACGGCTATTCTGTTTAACTTTACATCATACAGATGAGGAGGGTTACAGATGAGGAGGGCTACTGCTATTGTGTTTAACTTTACATCATACAGATGAGCAGGGCTACGGCTATTGTGTTTAACTTTACATCATACAGATGAGGAGGGCTACTGTTATTGTGTTTAACTTTACATCATACAGATGAGGAGGGCTACGGCTATTGTGTTTAACTTTACATCATACAGATGAGGAGGGCTACGGCTACTGTGTTTAACTTTACATCATACAGATGAGGAGGGCTACTGCTATTGTGTTTAACTTTACATCATACAGATGAGGAGGGCTACGGCTATTGTGTTTAACTTTACATCATACAGATGAGGAGGGCTACTGCTATTGTGTTTAACTTTACATCATACAGATGAGGAGGGTTACAGCTATTGTGTTTAACTTTACATCATACAGATGAGGAGGGCTACGGCTATTGTGTTTAACTTTACATCATACAGATGAGGAGGGCTACGGCTATTGTGTTTAACTTTACATCATACAGATGAGGAGGGCTACGGCTATTGTGTTTAACTTTACATCATACAGATGAGGAGGGCTACGGCTATTGTGTTTAACTTTACATCATACAGATGAGGAGGGCTACGGCTATTCTGTTTAACTTTACATCATACAGATGAGGAGGGTTACAGATGAGGAGGGCTACTGCTATTGTGTTTAACTTTACATCATACAGATGAGCAGGGCTACGGCTATTGTGTTTAACTTTACATCATACAGATGAGGAGGGCTACTGTTATTGTGTTTAACTTTACATCATACAGATGAGGAGGGCTACGGCTACTGTGTTTAACTTTACATCATACAGATGAGGAGGGCTACGGCTATTCTGTTTAACTTTACATCATACAGATGAGGAGGGCTACTGCTATTGTGTTTAACTTTACATCATACAGATGAGGAGGGCTACGGCTATTGTGTTTAACTTTACATCATACAGATGAGGAGGGCTACAGCTATTGTGTTTAACTTTACATCATACAGATGAGGAGGGCTACTGCTATTGTGTTTAACTTTACATCATACAGATGAGGAGGGTTACGGCTATTGTGTTTAACTTTACATCATACAGATGAGGAGGGCTACTGCTATTGTGTTTAACTTTACATCATACAGATGAGGAGGGTTACAGCTATTGTGTTTAACTTTACATCATACAGATGAGGAGGGCTACTGCTATTGTGTTTAACTTTACATCATACAGATGAGGAGGGTTACAGCTATTGTGTTTAACTTTACATCATACAGATGAGGAGGGTTACAGCTATTGTGTTTAACTTTACATCATACAGATGAGGAGGGATACAGCTATTGTGTTTAACTTTACATCATACAGATGAGGAGGGCTACTGCTATTGTGTTTAACTTTACATCATACAGATGAGGAGGGTTACAGCTATTGTGTTTAACTTTACATCATACAGATGAGGAGGGCTATGGCTATTGTGTTTAACTTTACATCATACAGATGAGGAGGGCTACGGCTATTGTGTTTAACTTTACATCATACAGATGAGGAGGGCTACAGCTATTGTGTTTAACTTTACATCATACAGATGAGGAGGGTTACAGATGAGGAGGGTTACAGCTATTGTGTTTAACTTTACATCATACAGATGAGGAGGGTTACAGCTATTGTGTTTAACTTTACATCATACAGATGAGGAGGGTTACAGATGAGGAGGTTTACAGCTATTGTGTTTAACTTGACATCATACAGATGAGGAGGGCTACAGCTATTGTGTTTAACTTTACATCATACAGATGAGGAGGGTTACAGATGAGGAGGGTTACAGCTATTGTGTTTAACTTTACATCATACAGATGAGGAGGGTTACAGCTATTGTGTTTAACTTTACATCATACAGATGAGGAGGGTTACAGATGAGGAGGTTTACAGCTATTGTGTTTAACTTTACATCATACAGATGAGGAGGGCTACAGCTATTGTGTTTAACTTTACATCATACAGATGAGGAGGGTTACAGCTATTGTGTTTAACTTTACATCATACAGATGAGGAGGGTTACAGCTATTGTGTTTAACTTTACATCATACAGATGAGGAGGGCTACGTCTATTATGTTTAACTTTACATCATACAGATGAGGAGGGCTACGGCTATTGTGTTTAACTTTACATCATACAGATGAGGAGGGTTATGGCTATTGTGTTTAACTTTACATCATACAGATGAGGAGGGTTACAGATGAGGAGGGCTACTGCTATTGTGTTTAACTTTACATCATACAGATGAGGAGGGCTACGTCTATTGTGTTTAACTTTACATCATACAGATGAGGAGGGCTACGGCTATTGTGTTTAACTTTACATCATACAGATGAGGAGGGCTACGGCTATTGTGTTTAACTTTACATCATACAGATGAGGAGGGTTACGGCTATTGTGTTTAACTTTACATTATACAGATGAGGAGGGTTACAGCTATTGTGTTTAACTTTACATCATACAGATGAGGAGGGCTACTGCTATTGTGTTTAACTTTACATCATACAGATGAGGAGGGCTATGGCTATTGTGTTTAACTTTACATCATACAGATGAGGAGGGCTACGGCTATTGTGTTTAACTTTACATCATACAGATGAGGAGGGCTACTGCTATTGTGTTTAACTTTACATCATACAGATGAGGAGGGCTACGGCTATTGTGTTTAACTTTACATCATACAGATGAGGAGGGTTACGGCTATTGTGTTTAACTTTACATCATACAGATGAGGAGGGCTACGGCTATTGTGTTTAACTTTACATCATACAGATGAGGAGGGTTACGGCTATTGTGTTTAACTTTACATCAAACAGATGAGGAGGGTTACGGCTATTGTGTTTAACTTTACATCATACAGATGAGGAGGGTTACAGCTATTGTGTTTAACTTTACATCATACAGATGAGGAGGGCTACGGCTATTGTGTTTAACTTTACATCATACAAATGAGGAGGGCTACAGCTATTGTGTTTAACTTTACATCATACAGATGAGGAGGGCTACTGCTATTGTGTTTAACTTTACATCATACAGATGAGGAGGGTTACAGCTATTGTGTTTAACTTTACATCATACAGATGAGGAGGGTTACAGCTATTGTGTTTAACTTTACATCACACAGATGAGGAGGGTTACAGCTATTGTGTTTAACTTTACATCATACAGATGAGGAGGGCTACTGCTATTGTGTTTAACTTTACATCATACAGATGAGGAGGGTTACAGCTATTGTGTTTAACTTTACATCATACAGATGAGGAGGGTTACGGCTATTGTGTTTAACTTTACATCATACAGATGAGGAGGGCTACGGCTATTGTGTTTAACTTTACATCATACAGATGAGGAGGGCTACAGCTATTGTGTTTAACTTTACATCATACAGATGAGGAGGGTTACAGATGAGGAGGGTTACAGCTATTGTGTTTAACTTTACATCATACAGATGAGGAGGGTTACAGCTATTGTGTTTAACTTTACATCATACAGATGAGGAGGGTTACAGATGAAGAGGTTTACAGCTATTGTGTTTAACTTTACATCATACAGATGAGGAGGGCTACAGCTATTGTGTTTAACTTTACATCATACAGATGAGGAGGTCTACGGCTATTGTGTTCAACTTTACATCATACAGATGAGGAGGGTTACGGCTATTGTGTTTAACTTTACATCATACAGATGAGGAGGGTTACAGCTATTGTGTTTAACTTTACATCATACAGATGAGGAGGGCTACGGCTATTGTGTTTAACTTTACATCATACAGATGAGGAGGGCTACGGCTATTGTGTTTAACTTTACATCATACAGATGAGGAGGGTTACAGCTATTGTGTTTAACTTGACATCATACAGATGAGGAGGGTTACGGCTATTGTGTTTAAATTTACATCATACAGATGAGGAGGGCTACGGCTATTGTGTTTAACTTTACATCATACAGATGAGGAGGGTTACAGCTATTGTGTTTAACTTTACATCATACAGATGAGGAGGGTTACAGATGAGGAGGGTTACAGCTATTGTGTTTAACTTTACATCATACAGATGAGGAGGGTTACGGCTATTGTGTTTAACTTTACATCATATAGATGAGGAGGGTTACAGATGAGGAGGGCTACGGCTATTGTGTTTAACTTTACATCATACAGATGAGGAGGGTTACGGCTATTGTGTTTAACTTTACATCATACAGATGAGGAGGGCTACTGCTATTGTGTTTAACTTTACATCATACAGATGAGGAGGGCTACTGCTATTGTGTTTAACTTTACATCATACAGATGAGGAGGGTTACGGCTATTGTGTTTAACTTTACATCATACAGATGAGGAGGGCTACTGCTATTGTGTTTAACTTTACATCATACAGATGAGGAGGGCTACGGCTATTGTGTTTAACTTTACATCATACAGATGAGGAGGGCTACTGCTATTGTGTTTAACTTTACATCATACAGATGAGGAGGGTTACAGCTATTGTGTTTAACTCTACATCATACAGATGAGGAGGGTTACAGCTATTGTGTTTAACTTTACATCATACAGATGAGGAGGGTTACGGCTATTGTGTTTAACTTTACATCATACAGATGAGGAGAGCTACTGTTATTGTGTTTAACTTTACATCATACAGATGAGGAGGGCTACGGCTATTGTGTTTAACTTTACATCATACAGATGAGGAGGGCTACGGCTATTGTGTTTAACTTTACATCATACAGATGAGGAGGGCTACGGCTATTGTGTTTAACTTTACATCATACAGATGAGGAGGGCTACAGTTATTGTGTTTAACTTTACATCATACAGATGAGGAGGGCTACGGCTATTGTGTTTAACTTTACATCATACAGATGAGGAGGGCTACGGCTATTGTGTTTAACTTTACATCATACAGATGAGGAGGGCTACTGCTATTGTGTTTAACATTACATCATACAGATGAGGAGGGCTACGGCTGTTGTGTTTAACTTTACATCATACAGATGAGGAGGGTTACGGCTATTGTGTTTAACTTGACATCATACAGATGAGGAGGGCTACGGCTATTGTGTTTAACTTTACATCATACAGATGGGGAGGGCTACTGCTATTGTGTTTAACTTGAAATCATACAGATGAGGAGGGTTACGGCTATTGTGTTTAACTTTACATCATACAGATGAGGAGGGCTACGGCTATTGTGTTTAACTTTACATCATACAGATGAGGAGGGTTACAGCTATTGTGTTTAACTTTACATCATATAGATGAGGAGGGCTACGGCTATTCTGTTTAACTTGACATCATACAGATGAGGAGGGTTACAGCTATTGTGTTTAACTTTACATCATACAGATGAGGAGGGTTACGGCTATTGTGTTTAACTTTACATCATATAGATGAGGAGGGTTACGGCTATTGTGTTTAACGCCACTTTCAACAACATTTCAGCTATATCATGGCAGTCAGTTTTATTGGTGGAGGAAACAGAAGTACTAGAGGAAAACTACCAACCTGTCACAAATGATCATTGACAAACTTGATCACATAATGTTGTATCAAGGTTTTCTCTGTGGGTTACCGACAATGTATAAAGAGATACTACATTTTTTTATTTAAAACAGGAGGTTGACAACATGTGACTTTTTTTGTGCAAGAAAAAAATTGAAAATGTAGAATGTTTTTCTTTAAGAATATTTCTTTGAGTAAGTTTGACATTACCTCTTTGAGTAAGTTTAAGTAGATAAGACATTACCTCTTTGAGTAAGTTTATGTAGATAAGACATTACCTCTTTGAGTAAGCTTAAGGAGATAAGACATTACCTCTTTGAGTAAGTTTAAGTAGATAAGACATTACCTCTCTGAGTAAGTTTGAGTAGATAAGACATTACCTCTCTGAGTAAGTTTGAGTAGATAAGACTTTACCTCTCGAGTAAGTTTAAGTAGATAAGACATTATCTCTTTGAGTAAGCTTAAGTAGATAAGACATTACCTCTTTGAGTAAGTTTGAGTAGATAAGACATTACCTCTCTGAGTAAGTTTGAGTAGATAAGACATTACCTCTCTGAGTAAGTTTGAGTAGATAAGACATTACCTCTCTGAGCAAGCTTGAGTAAATAAGACTTTACCTCTCTGAGTAAGTTTGAGTAGATAAGACTTTACCTCTCTGAGTAAGTTTGAGTAGATAAGACATTACCTCTTTGAGTAAGTTTGAGTAGATAAGACATTACCTCTCTGAGTAAGTTTGAGTAGATAAGACTTTACCTCTCTGAGTTAGCTTGAGTAAATAAGACTTTACCTCTCTGAGTAAGCTTGAGCAGATAAGACTTTACCTCTCTGAGTAAGTTTGAATAGATAAGACTTTACCTCTCTGAGTAAATTTGAGTAAATAAGACTACCTCTCTGAGTAAGTTTGAGTAAATAAGACATAAGACTTTACCTCTCTGAGTAAGTTTGAGTAAATAAGACTTTACCTCTCTGAGTAAGTTTGAGTAAATAAGACTGTACCTCTCTGAGTAAGCTTGAGTAGATAAGACTTTACCTCTCTGAGTAAGCCTGAGTAGATAAGACTTTACCTCTCGAGTAAGTTTAAGTAGATAAGACATTATCTCTTTGAGTAAGTTTAAGTAGATAAGACATTACCTCTTTGAGTAAGTTTGAGTAGATAAGACATTACCTCTCTGAGTAAGTTTGAGTAGATAAGACATTACCTCTCTGAGTAAGTTTTAGTAGATAAGACATTACCTCTCTGAGTAAGCTTGAGTAAATAAGACTTTACCTCTCTGAGTAAGTTTGAGTAGATAAGACTTTACCTCTCTGAGTAAGTTTGAGTAGATAAGACATTACCTCTCTGAGTAAGTTTGAGTAGATAAGACTTTACCTCTCTGAGTAAACTTGAGTAAATAAGACTTTACCTCTCTGAGTAAGCTTGAGCAGATAAGACTTTACCTCTCTGAGTAAGTTTGAGTAGATAAGACTTTACCTCTCTTGAGTAAATTTGAGTAAATAAGACTACCTCTCTGAGTAAGTTTGAGTAAATAAGACAAGACTTTACCTCTCTGAGTAAGTTTGAGTAAATAAGACTTTACCTCTCTGAGTAAGTTTGAGTAAATAAGACTTTACCTCTCTGAGTAAGTTTGAGTAGATAAGATTTTACCTCTCTGAGTAAGCCCGAGTAGATAAGACTTTACCTCTCGAGTAAGTTTAAGTAGATAAGACATTACCTCTTTGAGTAAGCTTAAGTAGATAAGACATTACCTCTTTGAATAAGTTTAAGTAGATAAGACATTACCTCTTTGAGTAAGTTTGAGTAGATAAGACATTACCTCTCTGAGTAAGTTTGAGTAGATAAGACATTAGCTCTCTGAGTAAGTTTGAGTAGATAAGACATTACCTCTCTGAGTAAGTTTGAATAAATAAGACATTACCTCTCTGAGTAAGTTTGAGTAGATAAGACTTTACCTCTCTGAGTAAGTTTGAGTAGATAAGACATTACCTCTTTGAGTAAGCTTAAGTAGATAAGACATTACCTCTTTGAGTAAGTTTGAGTAGATAAGACATTACCTCTCTGAGTAAGATTGAGTAGACAAGACTTTACCTCTTGAGTAAGTTTAAGTAGATAAGACATTACCTCTTTGAGTAAGTTTAAGTAGATAAGACTTTACCTCTTTGAGTAAGTTTGAGTAGATAAGACATTACCTCTTTGAGTAAGTTTGAGTAGATAAGACTTTACCTCTCTGAGTAAGTTTGAGTAAATAAGACTTTACCTCTCCGAGTAAATTTGAGTAGATAAGACTTTACCTCTCGAGTAAGTTTGAGTAGATAAGACATTACCTCTCTGAGTAAGTTTGAGTAGATAAGACATTACCTCTCTGAGTAAGTTTGAGTAGATAAGACTTTACCTCTCTGAGTAAGTTTGAGTAGATAAGACATTACCTCTTTGAGTAAGTTTGAGTAGATAAGACTTTACCTCTCTGAGTAAGTTTGAGTAAATAAGACTTTACCTCTCTGAGTAAATTTGAGTAGATAAGACTTTACCTCTCGAGTAAGTTTGAGTAGATAAGACATTACCTCTCTGAGTAAGTTTGAGTAGATAAGACATTACCTCTCTGAGTAAGTTTGAGTAGATAAGACTTTACCTCTCTGAGTAAGCTTGAGTAAATAAGACTTTACCTCTCTGAGTAAGTTTGAGTAGATACAATTTTACCTCTCTGAGTAAGTTTGAGTAGATAAGACTTTACCTCTCTGAGTAAATTTGAGTAAATAAGACTACCTCTCTGAGTAAGCTTGAGTAAATAAGACATAAGACTTTACCTCTCTGAGTAAGTTTGAGTAAATAAGACATTACCTCTCTGAGTAAGTTTGAGTAAATAAGACATTACCTCTCTGAGTAAGTTTGAATAGATAAGACTTTACCTCTCTGAGTAAGTTTGAGTAGATAAGACATTACCTCTCTGAGTAAGTTTGAATAGATAAGACTTTACCTCTCTGAGTAAGTTTGAGTAAATAAGACATTACCTCTCTGAGTAAGTTTGAGTAAATAAGACTTTACCTCTCTGAGTAAGTTTGAATAGATAAGATTTTACCTCTCTGAGTAAGTTTGAGTAGATAAGACTTTACCTCTCTGAGTAAGCTTGAGTAGATAAGACATTACCTCTCTGAGTAAGCTTGAGTAGATAAGATTTTACCTCTGAGTAAGCTTAGTAAATAAGACTTTACCTCTGAGTAAATTTGAGTAAATAAGACTTTACCTCTTTGAGTCGCTGCTCTTTTTCATATACTATACTCTGTACCAGCATAGAAACAGAATAAAGCCAGGAGATGGTTAGACATAGTGGCACAACATGTTCTACCATAAACACAAACCTGAAATTATATCATAAATCATATTAAAAATTAATATTTATTGAGTGGAATTTATTGAGGTTTACTATTCTTTTGTTATATCTGTATTGTTGAATATCAAATTATCAGAGAGGGATCCTATTTTCTGTGCCTGTGAAAAACTTTTTAGCTACAGTGTAACTTGTGCAATCCGACCCCTCAGTTTTCCGACATCCTGTGACATCTGACAAAAATTTATGGTCCCAAAGTATTTCTGTTAACTAAAAAAAACCTTGAGTATTCAATATCCTGTACAATCCGACACATTTTTGGGGGTCGTTGTGGCCGTGATCGTATGGTAGTTGAATTTATAACTACCTATGCAATCAGTGCCTATCACCACTGATGTTGTGAGTTCAAATCTCGATCAGGGTGAGGTGTACAACATTATGTGATAAATATTTTTGAAAGTGGTATTAAACACCATCAAAAAACAACAACAACATTTCCCTAGTGCCTTGGTGTGTCGGATTAGAAAGATTCCACTGTATATCATGGTCAGAACAAGTTAACCATATTTCAATGAGATAATGAAGATGTCAGCTGTATATTACACCTACAAGCTTAGTTGGCTTTTACAGTGCTAGCTCAATGAAACAATAGTCTGCAGGTACAGAGCTCTACTAAAACACATTATCCAGATTCTGAGCCAATTATTATCTCTTTTTTTTATTTATAGGTAATGGTTATAACTATGCTTAAAGGATGGTCGTGATTGCATGGTAGTTGAATTTACAACTACCTGTGCAATCAGTGCCTATCACCACTAACGTTGTGAGTTCGAATCCTGCTCATGGTGAGGTGTACTTGATACAACATTATGTGATAAAGTTTGTTAGGGACACCAATAAAACTGACTGCCACGATTTAATTGAAATATTGCTGAAAGTGGCATTAAACACCATTAACCAAATCAAACCTTAAAGGATGATGATAATGAAGATGTAAAGATTTATGACTTACTTATCAAACTTATAACAAGAGAATGGGAACTGTCTGATATATCCTCCTGGTTCTATGACATCACTTCCTGTCTGAACATCTATAATGGCCCGTTCTATTATATCCTGCAAATATATATATATTTGATTTTATTTACTTTGTGATGTTATCCATTATGACAAATTCAAATGTACTATAACATAATAAAGTTCTGCTGAAGAAGGCCGGGTTGTACGCCGAAAGCTCCGGATAAATTTTCAAAGATTTTGTTTATTTACTTCAATATGAAAGACTTTAATTATATATATATATATATATATATATATAAAAGAAATTAGTAAAAAAAGAATGTTGTGAAAAATACGTTTTGTTCTTTTTTTTTACTAATTTCTTTTATATGTACCAGCATACGGATTTCATTTGACTTTTTAATATATATATATATATATATATATATATATACATAAAATAACATGTCTTATTTAAAAAATTGGCTTTAATTGGCTCACTAGTTTCAAATGAGAATATTTTTAAGAGCTTGTGTTTTCTAGTAGGATTTCTTTGATAAAGGGCTGCTGCTAATAAGAGGTCTATTGAACCATGGTCTCCTAGTGGTAAGATTTAAGCTTGCCACCATGACTTCGTTATCTGCTACAGAATATCTGTGTCACAGATGATCATTGATATATCTTCCAGTTGTCGCAGTCACAATCCTGTCCTTCTATACTTATTCCTGAGTATTTACAAAATTTTTAACTTAAGTAGCATGACTATTATGAAATTGTGGCCATTGTGGTCGTGATCGTATGGTAGTTGGATTTACAGCTACCTATGCAATTAGTGCCTATCACCATTGTTAGTGACTTGCGACAGGTCAGTGGTTTTCTCCAGGTCATCCGGTTTCCTCCACTAAGAAAACTGACCTCCACGATATAACTGAATTATTGTTGAAAGGTGCTTTAAACACCATTAAACAAACAAACTAATATGAAATTATTTTAAATTATCTAAATTTAGCCTACCTGAATCCAAACAAAACCAAAGTGGTAATACTGGTATGTCCACGGTCCTGGTCCTGGGGTCCAATATCTGTCACGAACAAACTTAGTGGACGGAGTAAATGATGTATTTTGACGAATCTTGTAGGTCACATGGGCAGGAAGTTCTCCTGTTTTGGGCATATTTTCAAAAATAACACCTGCAAAACAAAAAGAAATTAAAAGTTGTTTTTTGACAAACACAATATCTCTGTCCCCTTCCTCCACAACTCCCCCTCATGTTTTCTCTAATTTATGTAACTGTTATATTACATGTAACATTTCGTCTTTTGTTCAATGTTCAATGTAGTGTATTTCCTTAAAATTTTCCTTATATTGTCACTAAAATCAGAGAATAATATTTAAAGGGTTTTATTTGTTGATTCTTTCCTAAAAAGTTAAACTACAGAAGATAAATCTGATATTTTGCCATTATTCCACTCCCACGATTCTCATAATTTTGATCGTCAGAGATTGGTGGATCTGAAGCATTGGTTAAGGCTATAGTTTTTTTGTGAAAAAGAAAATATTGACCATATTGCAGGCCTTTCAATAAAGAGCAATACCAGGTACTTTTTTTACCTTTCAATAAAGAACAATACCAGGTACTTTTACCTTTCAATAAAGAGCAGTACCAGGTACTTTTACCTGTCTAATATAGTCTTGGGTACCTCCTCATTTTAAAGAGTGTTGTATAAGATATTCATGAAAATTGTTCAAATCTTAATAAAAGTACCACCTGTAAATAGTGAAGTACTGGTAGACTTGAACAATTTTGAAAGTTCTGATATAGGGTATTTTATCAGGGAACTGACATAACATTTCTAGGGTATTTTATCAGGGAACTGACATAACATTTCTAGGGTATTTTATCAGGGAACTGACATAACATTTCTAGGGTATTTTATCAGGGAACTGACATAACATTTCTAGGGTATTTTATCAGGGAACTGACATAACATTTCTAGGGTATTTTATCAGGGAACTGACATAACATTTCTAGGGTATTTTATCAGGGAACTGACATAACATTTCTAGGGTATTTTATTGGGGAACTGACATAACATTTCTAGGGTATTTTATCAGGGAACTGACATAACATTTCTAGGGTATTTTATCAGGGAACTGACATCACATTTCTAGGGTATTTTATCAGGGAACTGACATAACATTTCTAGGGTATTTTATCAGGGAACTGACATAACATTTCTAGGGTATTTTATCAGGGAACTGACATCACATTTCTAGGGTATTTTATCAGGGAACTGACAACATTTCTAGGGTATTTTATCAGGGAACTGACATAACATTTCTAGGGTATTTTATCAGGGAACTGACATAACATTTCTAGGGTATTTTATCAGGGAACTGACATAACATTTCTAGGGTATTTTATCAGGGAACTGACATAACATTTCTAGGGTATTTTATCGGGGAACTGACAACATTTCTAGGGTATTTTATCAGGGAACTGACATAACATTTCTAGGGTATTTTATCAGGGAACTGACATCACATTTCTAGGGTATTTTATCAGGGAACTGACATAACATTTCTAGGGTATTTTATCAGGGAACTGACATAACATTTCTAGGGTATTTTATCAGGGAACTGACATAACATTTCTAGGGTATTTTATCAGGGAACTGACATAACATTTCTAGGGTATTTTATCAGGGAACTGACATAACATTTCTAGGGTATTTTATCGGGGAACTGACAACATTTCTAGGGTATTTTATCAGGGAACTGACATAACATTTCTAGGGTATTTTATCAGGGAACTGACATAACATTTCTAGGGTATTTTATCAGGGAACTGACATAACATTTCTAGGGTATTTTATCGGGGAACTGACATAACATTTCTAGGGTATTTTATCAGGGAACTGACAACATTTCTAGGGTATTTTATCAGGGAACTGACATAACATTTCTAGGGTATTTTATCAGGGAACTGACATAACATTTCTAGGGTATTTTATCAGGGAACTGACATAACATTTCTAGGGTATTTTATCAGGGAACTGACATAACATTTCTAGGGTATTTTATCAGGGAACTGACATAACATTTCTAGGGTATTTTATCGGGGAACTGACAACATTTCTAGGGTATTTTATCAGGGAACTGACATAACATTTCTAGGGTATTTTATCAGGGAACTGACATCACATTTCTAGGGTATTTTATCAGGGAACTGACATAACATTTCTAGGGTATTTTATCAGGGAACTGACATAACATTTCTAGGGTATTTTATCAGGGAACTGACATAACATTTCTAGGGTATTTTATCGGGGAACTGACAACATTTCTAGGGTATTTTATCAGGGAACTGACATAACATTTCTAGGGTATTTTATCAGGGAACTGACATAACATTTCTAGGGTATTTTATCGGGGAACTGACAACATTTCTAGGGTATTTTATCAGGGAACTGACATAACATTTCTAGGGTATTTTATCAGGGAACTGACATAACATTTCTAGGGTATTTTATCAGGGAACTGACATAACATTTCTAGGGTATTTTATCGGGGAACTGACATAACATTTCTAGGGTATTTTATCAGGGAACTGACAACATTTCTAGGGTATTTTATCAGGGAACTGACATAACATTTCTAGGGTATTTTATCAGGGAACTGACATAACATTTCTAGGGTATTTTATCAGGGAACTGACATAACATTTCTAGGGTATTTTATCAGGGAACTGACATAACATTTCTAGGGTATTTTATCAGGGAACTGACATAACATTTCTAGGGTATTTTATCGGGGAACTGACAACATTTCTAGGGTATTTTATCAGGGAACTGACATAACATTTCTAGGGTATTTTATCAGGGAACTGACATCACATTTCTAGGGTATTTTATCAGGGAACTGACATAACATTTCTAGGGTATTTTATCAGGGAACTGACATAACATTTCTAGGGTATTTTATCAGGGAACTGACATAACATTTCTAGGGTATTTTATCAGGGAACTGACATAACATTTCTAGGGTATTTTATCGGGGAACTGACAACATTTCTAGGGTATTTTATCAGGGAACTGACATAACATTTCTAGGGTATTTTATCAGGGAACTGACATAACATTTCTAGGGTATTTTATCGGGGAACTGACAACATTTCTAGGGTATTTTATCAGGGAACTGACATAACATTTCTAGGGTATTTTATCAGGGAACTGACATCACATTTCTAGGGTATTTTATCAGGGAACTGACATAACATTTCTAGGGTATTTTATCAGGGAACTGACATAACATTTCTAGGGTATTTTATCAGGGAACTGACATAACATTTCTAGGGTATTTTATCAGGGAACTGACATAACATTTCTAGGGTATTTTATCAGGGAACTGACATAACATTTCTAGGGTATTTTATCGGGGAACTGACAACATTTCTAGGGTATTTTATCAGGGAACTGACATAACATTTCTAGGGTATTTTATCAGGGAACTGACATCACATTTCTAGGGTATTTTATCAGGGAACTGACATAACATTTCTAGGGTATTTTATCAGGGAACTGACATAACATTTCTAGGGTATTTTATCAGGGAACTGACATAACATTTCTAGGGTATTTTATCAGGGAACTGACATAACATTTCTAGGGTATTTTATCAGGGAACTGACATAACATTTCTAGGGTATTTTATCAGGGAACTGACATAACATTTCTAGGGTATTTTATCAGGGAACTGACATAACATTTCTAGGGTATTTTATCGGGGAACTGACAACATTTCTAGGGTATTTTATCAGGGAACTGACATAACATTTCTAGGGTATTTTATCAGGGAACTGACATAACATTTCTAGGGTATTTTATCAGGGAACTGACATAACATTTCTAGGGTATTTTATCGGGGAACTGACATAACATTTTAACTACATTTTGATATTACAGTATTATACCTGCTACTGTAGTAACGTTCTCATAGTAAGCTTTTGTCAGGAAGTAATTCACTAAATCTTCTTCTGTTGCAAATCCACGGAAAACATCGAGAGAGAAATCTGATATCAGAGAAATCCAGCTACATGCAGCATTGTCAATAGAGTCAAGTTGTTGTATGAATTTATCAATATCTGGTACCCTAGACTGTAGGAACTTCTTCATCAATGGCGACGATTTAATGAATTCTGGGAGAAGTCCATTTGTATCGTTGATTTCTAGTTGCATCTATAAATAGCAAAAATAAAGAGACTTTGACGAGAAAAACATTTCACAAATAAATTATTTTTGATATAATGAAAGTAAAAACAAAGCTATTAATTTTATGAAAAGTCCATAAACAGATGACCCTATTTCACCAAGTATCATATCCCAACAACATGTTTGAATTGCAATTAAACACAAATTTGTGTGCAATGTTTTGATGTATTCAGATGAATCAGTTGAGGGCTACTGAAATTCATTATATTTTTTCTTGGTTGAAAAAAACAATTTGTGAACAAAATAAGATTCATACTAATACCTTTGATGTATTGAATACTGGTACCATTGAGATATCTGGTCATAGCTAGCACACTGTGCTAGTTGGTCATAGCTAGCACACTGTGCTAGTTGGTCATAGCTAGCACACTGTGATATCTGGTCATAGCTAGCACACTGATATCTGGTCATAGCTAGCACACTGTGATATCTGGTCATAGCTAGCACACTGATATCTGGTCATAGCTAGCACACTGATATCTGGTCATAGCTAGCACACTGTGATATCTGGTCATAGCTAGCACACTGTGATATCTGGTCATAGCTAGCACACTGTGATATATGGTCATAGCTAGCACACTGTGATATCTGGTCATAGCTAGCACACTGTGATATCTGGTCATAGCTAGCACACTGTGATATCTGGTCATAGCTAGCACATTGTGATATCTGGTCATAGCTAGCACACTGTGATATCTGGTCATAGTTAGCACACTGTGATATCTGGTCATAGCTAGCACACTGTGGTATCTGGTCATAGCTAGCACACTGATATATGGTCATAGCTAGCACACTGATATCTAGTCATAGCTAGCACACTGTGATATCTGGTCATAGCTAGCACACTGTGATATCTGGTCATAGCTAGCACACTGATATCTGGTCATAGCTAGCACATTGTGATATCTGGTCATAGCTAGCACACTGTGATATCTGGTCATAGCTAGCACACTGTGATATCTGGTCATAGCTAGCACACTGTGATATCTGGTCATAGCTAGTACACTGATATCTGGTCATAGCTAGCACATTGTGATATCTGGTCATAGCTAGCACAGTGATATCTGGTCATAGCTAGCACACTGTGATATCTGGTCATAGCTAGCACACTGTGATATCTGGTCATAGCTAGCACATTGTGATATCTGGTCATAGCTAGCACACTGGTATCTGGTCATAGCTAGCACACTGTGATATCTGGTCATAGCTAGCACATTGTGATATCTGGTCATAGCTAGCACACTGTGATATCTGGTCATAGCTAGCACACTGTGATATCTGGTCATAGCTAGCACACTGTGATAGCTGGTCATAGCTAGCACACTGTGATATCTGGTCATAGCTAGCACACTGTGGTATCTGGTCATAGCTAGCACACTGTGATATCTGGTCATAGCTAGCACACTGTGATAGCTGGTCATAGCTAGCACACTGTGATAGCTGGTCATAGCTAGCACACTGTGATATCTGGTCATAGCTAGCACACTGTGGTATCTGGTCATAGCTAGCACATTGTGATATCTGGTCATAGCTAGCACACTGTGATATCTGGTCATAGCTAGCACACTGTGATATCTGGTCATAGCTAGCACACTGTGATAGCTGGTCATAGCTAGCACACTGTGATATCTGGTCATAGCTAGCACACTGTGGTATCTGGTTATAGCTAGCACACTGTGATATCTGGTCATAGCTAGCACACTGTGATATCTGGTCATAGCTAGCACACTGTGATAGCTGGTCATAGCTAGCACACTGTGATATCTGGTCATAGCTAGCACACTGTGGTATCTGGTCATAGCTAGCACACTGTGATAGCTGGTCATAGCTAGCACACTGTGATATCTGGTCATAGCTAGCACACTGTGGTATCTGGTCATAGCTAGCACACTGTGATATCTGGTCATAGCTAGCACACTGTGAGGTGTGCTTAACCTTACACACACTCAATGCCTTTCTCTGAGAAAATGTAGCTACTACACCACTAAGCCTGCTAGACTGTCTAGGTTTAGGCTTATTGTGTTTAATGCCACTTTCAACAATATTTCAACTATACTGGCTAACTGACTACCAGTAGTTATATATCATAAATATTCATATATCAAGACTATATCATAAATATTCATATATCAAGACTATATCATAAATATTCATATATCAAGACTATATCATAAATATTCATATATCAAGACTATATCATAAATATTCATATATCAAGACTATATCATAAATATTCATATATCAAGACTATATCATAAATATTCATATATCAAGACAGGTAGAGTCTAACACCATCTTTCTATTAGGACTTCATCAATGGGTCAACAATAACATGGGATCTCCAGCCATTAAACTTGCCCACTGCGATATTATTGAAACTTGACGAAAGTAGCACTAAACCAGTATCCACTATGAAATAGCCGATAATTGTTGAAAGTAGTGTTTGCTGTTTAACACCAATTCAGCAATTTTTCAGCTATATCATGGGTAGAACAAGTTAATTTTCAATGAGATGATGATGAGGTCTGCTTTGTTCTAGACCAACATGTTGAGTTGGATTTTCATAGTGCTAGCTCAATGAAACAACTGTCCGCGGGTAGACATGTCGCTCCAATCGAACACATTATTCTAATTCCGAGCCAACCAGTTTTTGCTCTTTTTCCTTAATGCTGCGTGCTTAGCAGAGAAGCAACAAATACCTATTTCATAGTCTTTGGTTTGACCTAACCTGGGCTCGAACCCACGATCTACCGCACTCGAGGCCAGCACGCTAACCATTACACCACTGATGCGGTTTGATGAATGTAGCATGTAGGAAACTTTAATTCAATAAAACATTTACCTCTCTTATGGATTTTAGATTCAGTTCTGTCTGATTTTCCATCAAATAAGATCGTAACTCTGACGATACATTCAGCCATTTCCTGGCATACACATTCATTTCTTCCAATAATTGAAAAGTCTGGTTGGCCTAAAAACATACATGAAACACTATGTTAAAATTATAAATGAAATTTTTTACAAGGATGTCTCATATATCAGTGGGGTTCATGTTGCCCAATTTTAGTTTTGTATTGTCTGTCTTTCTGCAATTTACAGTTTCTGATTACCCCCTTTGGTATCTTCAAACTTTTCTTTAAGAAGTGTATAAATGAAGTGTATCTAATATGTAGGGCCGTGTTAACAGCATTATAGGCTCCCGGGCAAAGCAGTACACTGGGGTCCCTGCCTAAACACCCACTCACAGGAATCAAAATGTAAATGGTCGATAAAATTAAACATATATTTATTGTATTGGAACTTCCAACAAAATCGATGTTTAAACATTAAAAAACATGCTGTACATAACGTACATACATAAGCATGGTGCCCCTATTCTTGTGGGGCATCCGGGCAACTGTCCTTTGTGCCCATGCGTCAAGTTAATATACTCATTCTGACCTTAACTATAATGGTATCAGCTGCCATATTATTAGGAGCATATAACACTCATGGATTACAGATATACTTATACTGACCTTTACAATAATGGTATCAGCTGCCGTATTATTAGGAGCATATAACACTCGTGGATTACAGATATACTTATACTGACCTTTACAATAATGGTATCAGCTGCCGTATTATTAGGAGCATATAACACTCGTGGATTACAGATATACTTATACTGACCTTTACAATAATGGTATCAGCTGCCGTATTATTAGGAGCATATAACACTCGTGGATTACAGATATACTTATACTGACCTTTACAATAATGGTATCAGCTGCCGTATTATTAGGAGCATATAACACTCGTGGATTACAGATATACTTATACTGACCTCTACAATAATGGTATCAGCTGCCGTATTATTAGGAGCATATAACACTCGTGGAATACAGATATACTTATACTGACCTTTACAATAATGGTATCAGCTGCCGTATTATTAGGAGCATATAACACTCGTGGATTACAGATATACTTATACTGACCTTTACAATAATGGTATCAGCTGCCGTATTATTAGGAGCATATAACACTCGTGGATTACAGATATACTTATACTGACCTTTACAATAATGGTATCAGCTGCCGTATTATTAGGAGCATATAACACTCGTGGAATACAGATATACTTATACTGACCTTTACAATAATGGTATCAGCTGCCGTATTATTAGGAGCATATAACACTCGTGGATTACAGATATACTTATACTGACCTTTACAATAATGGTATCAGCTGCCGTATTATTAGGAGCATATAACACTCGTGGATTACAGATATACTTATACTGACCTTTACAATAATGGTATCAGCTGCCGTATTATTAGGAGCATATAACACTCGTGGAATACAGATATACTTATACTGACCTTTACAATAATGGTATCAGCTGCCGTATTATTAGGAGCATATAACACTCGTGGATTACAGATATACTTATACTGACCTTTACAATAATGGTATCAGCTGCCGTATTATTAGGAGCATATAACACTCGTGGAATACAGATATACTTATACTGACCTTTACAATAATGGTATCAGCTGCCGTATTATTAGGAGCATATAACACTCGTGGATTACAGATATACTTATACTGACCTTTACAATAATGGTATCAGCTGCCGTATTATTAGGAGCATATAACACTCGTGGATTACAGATATACTTATACTGACCTTTACAATAATGGTATCAGCTGCCGTATTATTAGGAGCATATAACACTCGTGGATTACAGATATACTTATACTGACCTTTACAATAATGGTATCAGCTGCTGTATTATTAGGAGCATATAACACTCGTGGAATACAGATATACTTATACTGACCTTTACAATAATGGTATCAGCTGCCGTATTATTAGGAGCATATAACACTCGTGGATTACAGATATACTTATACTGACCTTTACAATAATGGTATCAGCTGCCGTATTATTAGGAGCATATAACACTCGTGGATTACAGATATACTTATACTGACCTTTACAATAATGGTATCAGCTGCCGTATTATTAGGAGCATATAACACCCGTGGATTACAGATATACTTATACTGACCTTTACAATAATGGTATCAGCTGCCGTATTATTAGGAGCATATAACACTCGTGGATTACAGATATACTTATACTGACCTCTACAATAATGGTTTCAGCTACCGTATTATTAGGAGCATATAACACTCGTGGATTACAGATATACTTATACTGACCTTTACAATAATGGTATCAGCTGCCGTATTATTAGGAGCATATAACACTCGTGGATTACAGATATACTTATACTGACCTCTACAATAATGGTATCAGCTGCCGTATTATTAGGAGCATATAACACTCGTGGATTACAGATATACTTATACTGACCTTTACAATAATGGTATCAGCTGCCGTATTATTAGGAGCATATAACACTCGTGGATTACAGATATACTTATACTGACCTCTACAATAATGGTATCAGCTGCTGTATTATTAGGAGCATATAACACTCGTGGAATACAGATATACTTATACTGACCTTTACAATAATGGTATCAGCTGCCGTATTATTAGGAGCATATAACACTCGTGGATTACAGATATACTTATACTGACCTTTACAATAATGGTATCAGCTGCCGTATTATTAGGAGCATATAACACTCGTGGATTACAGATATACTTATACTGACCTTTACAATAATGGTATCAGCTGCCGTATTATTAGGAGCATATAACACTCGTGGATTACAGATATACTTATACTGACCTTTACAATAATGGTATCAGCTGCCGTATTATTAGGAGCATATAACACTCGTGGATTACAGATATACTTATACTGACCTTTACAATAATGGTATCAGCTGCCGTATTATTAGGAGCATATAACACTCGTGGATTACAGATATACTTATACTGACCTTTACAATAATGGTATCAGCTGCCGTATTATTAGGAGCATATAACACTCGTGGATTACAGATATACTTATACTGACCTCTACAATAATGGTATCAGCTGCCGTATTATTAGGAGCATATAACACTCGTGGATTACAGATATACTTATACTGACCTTTACAATAATGGTATCAGCTGCCGTATTATTAGGAGCATACAACACTCGTGGATTACTAAACAGAACGTGGACCAGAATCTTCAAATGGTTCTGTTGTGCAGCTGACACACCTAGATCACCTGATGGCAGAAAAACGATGTTATTGGACAAAAATAGAAATGCATAATATTTTGGCTATCTTGTTTAGGCCCTTTGAATTTATTGCTCCCAAAACGTTAAATTATTTAGCTTTCCAATCTTTTGATTTTGAGCGTACCTGGTGAAGATTATTCCAGATATACGCTGTGCACACTAAATTTGATATCTACGTTTTTATTTGATCATGTTTCAACTGCCATAATTATGAAAATAAAGTTTAAACAGTGATAGTCATCCATTTCATTGAACACAAAAAAGTCCACATGACATTAGAAATCCTGGTTCTATCTGGTGGTGATTGTAATATGACGTTAGAAATCCTGGTTCTATCTGGTGACAACTTTGATGGTGATTGTAATATATGACGTTAGAAATCCTGGTTCTATCTGGTGGTGATTGTAATATGACGTTAGAAATCCTGGTTCTATCTGGTGACAACTTTGATGGTGATTGTAATATATGACGTTAGAAATCCTGGTTCTATCTGGTGGTGATTGTAATATGACGTTAGAAATCCTGGTTCTATCTGGTGACAACTTTGATGGTGATTGTAATATATGACGTTAGAAATCCTGGTTCTATCTGGTGGTGATTGTAATATGACGCTAGAAATCCTGGTTCTATCTGGTGACAACTTTGATGGTGATTGTAATATATGACGTTAGAAATCCTGGTTCTATCTGGTGACACCTTTAGTGGTGATTGTAATATATACGTTAGAAATCCTAGTTCTATCTGGTGACACCTTTGGTGGCGATTGTAATATATACGTCAGAAATCCTGGTTCTATCTGGTGACACCTTTGGTGGTGATTGTAATATATATGCTAGAAATCCTGGTTCTATCTGGTGACACCTTTGGTGGTGATTGTAATATATACATTAGAAATCCTGGTTCTATCTGGTGACACCTTTGGTGGTGATTGTAATATATACGTCAGAAATCCTGGATCTATCTAGTGACACCTTTGGTGGTGATTGTAATATATACGTCAGAAATCCTGGTTCTATCTGGTGACACCTTTGGTGGTGATTGTAATATATACGTCAGAAATCCTGGTTCTATCTGGTGACACCTTTGGTGGCGATTGTAATATATACGTCAGAAATCCTGGTTCTATCTGGTGACATCTTTGGTGGTGATTGTAATATATACGTTAGAAATCCTGGTTCTATCTGGTGACACCTTTGGTGGCGATTGTAATATATACGTCAGAAATCCTGGTTCTATCTCGTGACACCTTTGGTGGTGATTGTAATATATACGTCAGAAATCCTGGTTCTATCTGGTGACACCTTTGGTGTTGATTGTAATATATACATCAGAAATCCTGGTTCTATCTGGTGACATCTTTGGTGGTGATTGTAATATATACGTCAGAAATCCTGGTTCTATCTGGTGACACCTTTGGTGGTGATGGTAATATATACATCAGAAATCCTGGTTATATCTGGTGACATCTTTGGTGGTGATTGTAATATATACGTCAGAAATCCTGGTTCTATCTGGTGACATCTTTGGTGGTGATTGTAATATATACGTTAGAAATCCTGGTTCTATCTGGTGACACCTTTGGTGGTGATTGTAATATATACGTTAGAAATCCTGGTTCTATCTGGTGACACCTTTGGTGGTGATTGTAATATATTTGTTTACTTGTTGATAACCCAAGTATCTGAGATATAAAGAAATTTTTACACAACAAATAACATCAGAACGAAAATGTAAAAGATGCCCAAATGTGTAGTTTTTATCAACAGAAGTAGAGAGTACCACACAACTGCAGGCTAGGAGCCATTTAACATGAGTTTAACTCTTGTCGAGTACTGCAGTTTCTTCCACCAATAAAAATGAAATATTGTTCATAACGTTCAAATATCTGCAAATTATACTCAAATTCTTGTTACCATTTTACCTGCTATAAAACATGCCACGATATAGCTGAAATGTTGTTAAAGCTGGTGTTAAACACCAATCAATCAATCAACCTGCCATAAGGGAAATAACTCCTAAAAATATAGATAGAAACGTTTATTTTTAGAATCAAATCAGGAATGGTCAAATAATTGTATTATACTTACTGAGGTCACTCAGGTCACTGGTGGATATCACTAGTCATTGTATTAGACTTACTGAGGTCTATCTGGTGGATATCACTAGTCATTGTATTAGACTTACTGAGGTCTATCTGGTGGATATCACTAGTCATTGTATTAGACTTACTGAGGTCTATCTGGTGGATATCACTAGTCATTGTATTAGACTTACTGAGGTCTATCTGGTGGATATCACTAGTCATTGTATTAAGACTTACTGAGGTCTATCTGGTGGATATCACTAGTCATTGTATTAGACTTACTGAGGTCTATCTGGTGGATATCACTAGTCATTGTATTAGACTGAGGTCTATCTGGTGGATATCACTAGTCATTGTATTAGACTTACTGAGGTCTATCTGGTGGATATCACTAGTCATTGTATTAGACTTACTGAGGTCTATCTGGTGGATATCACTAGTCATTGTATTAGACTAAGGTCTATCTGGTGGATATCTCTAGTCATTGTATTAGACTTACTGAGGTCTATCTGGTGGATATCACTAGTCATTGTATTAGACTTACTGAGGTCTATCTGGTGGATATCACTAGTCATTGTGTTAGACTGAGGTCTATCTGGTGGATATCACTAGTCATTGTATTAGACTTACTGAGGTCTATCTGGTGGATATCACTAGTCATTGTATCAGACTTACTGAGGTCTATCTGGTGGCTATCACTAGTCATTGTATTAGACTTACTGAGGTCTATCTGGTGGATATCACTAGTCATTGTATTAGACTGAGGTCTATCTGGTGGATATCACTAGTCATTGTATTAGACTTACTGAGGTCTATCTGGTGGATATCACTAGTCATTGTATTAGATTTACTGAGGTCTATCTGGTGGATATCACTAGTCATTGTATTAGACTGAGGTCTATCTGGTGGATATCACTAGTCATTGTATTAGACTTACTGAGGTCTATCTGGTGGATATCACTAGTCATTGTATTAGACTTACTGAGGTCTATCTGGTGGATATCACTAGTCATTGTATTAGACTTACTGAGGTCTATCTGGTGGATATCACTAATCATTGTATTAGACTGAGGTCTATCTGGTGGATATCACTAGTCATTGTATTAGACTTACTGAGGTCTATCTGGTGGATATCACTAGTCATTGTATTAGACTTACTGAGGTCTATCTGGTGGATATCACTAGTCATTGTATTAGACTTACTGAGGTCTATCTGGTGGATATCACCAGTCATTGTATTAGACTTACTGAGGTCTATCTGGTGGATATCACTAGTCATTGTATTAGACTTACTGAGGTCTATCTGGTGGATATCACTAGTCATTGTATTAGACTTACTGAGGTCTATCTGGTGGATATCACTAATCATTGTATTAGACTGAGGTCTATCTGGTGGATATCACTAGTCATTGTATTAGACTTACTGAGGTCTATCTGGTGGATATCACTAGTCATTGTATTAGACTTACTGAGGTCTATCTGGTGGATATCACTAGTCATTGTATTAGACTTACTGAGGTCTATCTGGTGGATATCACTAGTCATTGTATTAGACTTACTGAGGTCTATCTGGTGGATATCACTAGTCATTGCATTAGACTTACTGAGGTCTATCTGGTGGATATCACTAGTCATTGTATTAGACTTACTGAGGTCTATCTGGTGGATATCACTAGTCATTGTATTAGACTGAGGTCTGTCTGGTGGATATCACTAGTCATTGTATTAGACTTACTGAGGTCTATCTGGTGGATATCACTAGTCATTGTATTAGACTTACTGAGGTCTATCTGGTGGATATCACTAGTCATTGTATTAGACTTACTGAGGTCTATCTGGTGGATATCACTAGTCATTGTATTAGACTTACTGAGGTCTATCTGGTGGATATCACTAGTCATTGTATTAGACTTACTGAGGTCTATCTGGTGGATATCACTAGTCATTGTATTAGACTTACTGAGGTCTATCTGGTGGATATCACTAGTCATTGTATTAGACTGAGGTCTATCTGGTGGATATCACTAGTCATTGTATTAGACTGAGGTCTATCTGGTGGATATCATTAGTCATTGTATTAGACTGAGGTCTATCTGGTGGATATCACTAGTCATTGTATTAGACTGAGGTCTATCTGGTGGATATCACTAGTCATTGTATTAGACTTACTGAGGTCTATCTGGTGGATATCACTAGTCATTGTATTAGACTGAGGTCTATCTGGTGGATATCACTAGTCATTGTATTAGACTTACTGAGGTCTATCTGGTGGATATCACTAGTCATTGTATTAGACTGAGGTCTATCTGGTGGATATCACTAGTCATTGTATCAGACTTACTGAGGTCTATCTGGTGGATATCACTAGTCATTGTATTAGACTTACTGAGGTTTATCTGGTGGATATCACTAGTCATTGTATTAGACTTACTGAGGTCTATCTGGTGGATATCGCTAGTCATTGTATTAGACTTACTGAGGTCTATCTGGTGGATATCACTAGTCATTGTATTAGACTTACTGAGGTCTATCTGGTGGATATCACTAGTCATTGTATTAGACTTACTGAGGTTTATCTGGTGGATATCACTAGTCATTGTATTAGACTGAGGTCTATCTGGTGGATATCACTAGTTATTGTATTAGACTTACTGAGGTCTATCTGGTGGATATGACTAGTCATTGTATTAGACTTACGAGGTCTATCTGGTGGATATCACTAGTCATTGTATTAGACTGAGGTCTATCTGGTGGATATCACTAGTCATTGTATTAGACTGAGGTCTATCTGGTGGATATCACTAGTCATTGTATTAGACTGAGGTCTATCTGGTGGATATCACTAGTTATTGTATTAGACTTACTGAGGTCTATCTGGTGGATATCACTAGTCATTGTATTAGACTTACTGAGGTCTATCTGGTGGATATCACTAGTCATTGTATTAGACTTACTGAGGTCTATCTGGTGGATATCACTAGTCATTGTATTAGACTGAGGTCTATCTGGTGGATATCACTAGTCATTGTATTAGACTTACTGAGGTCTATCTGGTGGATATCACTAGTCATTGTATTAGACTGAGGTCTATCTGGTGGATATCACTAGTCATTGTATTAGACTTACTGAGGTCTATCTGGTGGATATCACTAGTCATTGTATTAGACTTACTAAGGTCTATCTGGTGGATATCACTAGTCATTGTATTAGACTAAGGTCTATCTGGTGGATATCTCTAGTCATTGTATTAGACTTACTGAGGTCTATCTGGTGGATATCACTAGTCATTGTATTAGACTTACTGAGGTCTATCTGGTGGATATCACTAGTCATTGTGTTAGACTGAGGTCTATCTGGTGGATATCACTAGTCATTGTATTAGACTTACTGAGGTCTATCTGGTGGATATCACTAGTCATTGTATCAGACTTACTGAGGTCTATCTGGTGGCTATCACTAGTCATTGTATTAGACTTACTGAGGTCTATCTGGTGGATATCACTAGTCATTGTATTAGACTGAGGTCTATCTGGTGGATATCACTAGTCATTGTATTAGACTTACTGAGGTCTATCTGGTGGATATCACTAGTCATTGTATTAGATTTACTGAGGTCTATCTGGTGGATATCACTAGTCATTGTATTAGACTGAGGTCTATCTGGTGGATATCACTAGTCATTGTATTAGACTTACTGAGGTCTATCTGGTGGATATCACTAGTCATTGTATTAGACTTACTGAGGTCTATCTGGTGGATATCACTAGTCATTGTATTAGACTTACTGAGGTCTATCTGGTGGATATCACTAATCATTGTATTAGACTGAGGTCTATCTGGTGGATATCACTAGTCATTGTATTAGACTTACTGAGGTCTATCTGGTGGATATCACTAGTCATTGTATTAGACTTACTGAGGTCTATCTGGTGGATATCACTAGTCATTGTATTAGACTTACTGAGGTCTATCTGGTGGATATCACCAGTCATTGTATTAGACTTACTGAGGTCTATCTGGTGGATATCACTAGTCATTGTATTAGACTTACTGAGGTCTATCTGGTGGATATCACTAGTCATTGTATTAGACTTACTGAGGTCTATCTGGTGGATATCACTAATCATTGTATTAGACTGAGGTCTATCTGGTGGATATCACTAGTCATTGTATTAGACTTACTGAGGTCTATCTGGTGGATATCACTAGTCATTGTATTAGACTTACTGAGGTCTATCTGGTGGATATCACTAGTCATTGTATTAGACTTACTGAGGTCTATCTGGTGGATATCACTAGTCATTGTATTAGACTTACTGAGGTCTATCTGGTGGATATCACTAGTCATTGCATTAGACTTACTGAGGTCTATCTGGTGGATATCACTAGTCATTGTATTAGACTTACTGAGGTCTATCTGGTGGATATCACTAGTCATTGTATTAGACTGAGGTCTGTCTGGTGGATATCACTAGTCATTGTATTAGACTTACTGAGGTCTATCTGGTGGATATCACTAGTCATTGTATTAGACTTACTGAGGTCTATCTGGTGGATATCACTAGTCATTGTATTAGACTTACTGAGGTCTATCTGGTGGATATCACTAGTCATTGTATTAGACTTACTGAGGTCTATCTGGTGGATATCACTAGTCATTGTATTAGACTTACTGAGGTCTATCTGGTGGATATCACTAGTCATTGTATTAGACTTACTGAGGTCTATCTGGTGGATATCACTAGTCATTGTATTAGACTGAGGTCTATCTGGTGGATATCACTAGTCATTGTATTAGACTGAGGTCTATCTGGTGGATATCATTAGTCATTGTATTAGACTGAGGTCTATCTGGTGGATATCACTAGTCATTGTATTAGACTGAGGTCTATCTGGTGGATATCACTAGTCATTGTATTAGACTTACTGAGGTCTATCTGGTGGATATCACTAGTCATTGTATTAGACTGAGGTCTATCTGGTGGATATCACTAGTCATTGTATTAGACTTACTGAGGTCTATCTGGTGGATATCACTAGTCATTGTATTAGACTGAGGTCTATCTGGTGGATATCACTAGTCATTGTATCAGACTTACTGAGGTCTATCTGGTGGATATCACTAGTCATTGTATTAGACTTACTGAGGTTTATCTGGTGGATATCACTAGTCATTGTATTAGACTTACTGAGGTCTATCTGGTGGATATCGCTAGTCATTGTATTAGACTTACTGAGGTCTATCTGGTGGATATCACTAGTCATTGTATTAGACTTACTGAGGTCTATCTGGTGGATATCACTAGTCATTGTATTAGACTTACTGAGGTTTATCTGGTGGATATCACTAGTCATTGTATTAGACTGAGGTCTATCTGGTGGATATCACTAGTTATTGTATTAGACTTACTGAGGTCTATCTGGTGGATATCACTAGTCATTGTATTAGACTTACGAGGTCTATCTGGTGGATATCACTAGTCATTGTATTAGACTGAGGTCTATCTGGTGGATATCACTAGTCATTGTATTAGACTGAGGTCTATCTGGTGGATATCACTAGTCATTGTATTAGACTGAGGTCTATCTGGTGGATATCACTAGTTATTGTATTAGACTTACTGAGGTCTATCTGGTGGATATCACTAGTCATTGTATTAGACTTACTGAGGTCTATCTGGTGGATATCACTAGTCATTGTATTAGACTTACTGAGGTCTATCTGGTGGATATCACTAGTCATTGTATTAGACTGAGGTCTATCTGGTGGATATCACTAGTCATTGTATTAGACTTACTGAGGTCTATCTGGTGGATATCACTAGTCATTGTTTTAGACTGAGGTCTATCTGGTGGATATCACTAGCCATTGTATCAGACTTACTGAGGTCTATCTGGTGGATATCACTAGTCATTGTATTAGACTTACTGAGGTCTATCTGGTGGATATCACTAGTCATTGTATTAGACTTACTGAGGTCTATCTGGTGGATATCGCTAGTCATTGTATTAGACTTACTGAGGTCTATCTGGTGGATATCACTAGTCATTGTATTAGACTTACTGAGGTCTATCTGGTGGATATCACTAGTCATTGTATTAGACTGAGGTCTATCTGGTGGATATCACTAGTCATTGTATTAGACTGAGGTCTATCTGGTGGATATCACTAGTCATTGTATTAGACTGAGGTCTATCTGGTGGATATCACTAGTCATTGTATTAGACTTACTGAGGTCTATCTGGTGGATATCACTAGTCATTGTATCAGACTTACTGAGGTCTATCTGGTGGATATCACTAGTCATTGTATTAGACTTACTGAGGTCTGTCTGGTGGATATCACTAGTCATTGTATTAGACTGAGGTCTATCTTGTGGATATCACTAGTCATTGTATTAGACTTACTGAGGTCTATCTGGTGGATATCATTAGTCATTGTATTAGACTGAGGTCTATCTGGTGGATATCACTAGTCATTGTATTAGACTGAGGTCTATCTGGTGGATATCATTAGTCATTGTATTAGACTTACTGAGGTCTATCTGGTGGATATCACTAGTCATTGTATTAGACTTACTGAGGTCTATCTGGTGGATATCACTAGTTATTTTCTTGCCAGGATTAACATGGGCATTTGTATCTCTTCCACATATTGTCTTCTGCATTACGTTCCACAGATGTAGCATCGCTGCCATCTTCGTTTTCCTCTGCAAATAATGGGAATATTTTATAAGAAGAGTTTGAAGGGAGGTAATCAGATTCCTTATATCTTGAAGAAGAACAGACAATACAATGGCCAAAAGAAAATGTACAAAAGGAAAAACAACGATCTACAAAACATACACATAAAAATAAAGATCGAGTAACACGAACCCCACTAAAAACCGGGGATGAACTCAGGTATACTCAGGGCTCAAAATTAATGTTAGCAAGTAAGCAAATTACTATTGAAATTTCAATTTGCTTTCATTTTTTATATCACTTAAAATAGTTACTTAGAGAATTTTGCTAGTTGTAAAAAATGATGTGTTGAGAATTGAATGTGAACTGTAAAACAGTAGCAGTCTTTGCTTTAATGTTTTTCACCTACTTGAGGCCTGAAAGCAAAATATAGAAAAAAAATTATCTATTCAAACTAATTCTTTCATAATTTTCACTGGTCCGAATCCAGTTTTACTTGTCCCGGGCTTCAGTTTTACTTGTCCCGAGCTTCAGTTTTACTTGTCCCGGGCTTCAGTTTTACTTGTCCCGAGCTTCAGTTTTACTTGTCCCGGGCTTCAGTTTTACTTGTCCCGGGCTCCAGTTTTACTTGTCCAGGGCTCCAGTTTTACTTGTCCAGGGCTTCAATTTTACTTGTCCCGGGCTCCAGTTTTACTTGTCCAGGGCTCCAGTTTTATTTTTTCCTGGGCCCCAGTTTTACTTGTCCCTGGCTTCGGCCAAGTGAGTTAGCGTGAAGACTGCATTTGTAAACTTTTATTTTTGTCCAATCACATTTTTAACGTCTTTGTAATATATGTAAGGTCAAATGTCAATATCTATTTTGACGCCACATGTATGTAAAACTCTGAAATATATGAACAACCATCTTGGTTCCTGATTTCTAAAATAAAATCTGATCATAGATTGTCCAGTTAAAGTAAACAGTCGATGAGCAAAATGTCAAAAAAAAATATGACGAACACAATATTAAAAAAGTTACCAAGTTCTTCTGTCAACTATTAGGTAGATTTACCGCAATAAAGAGGAAATGTGTGATTGCCTGTTATGCATAAAAATTGTTGTTCGACTGTTAAAATGTCGGTCTCAATTCCTGATTTATACCTTTTGACTTTCAAACCAAGGTGTATGAAGGTGTTTCTGAGAATAAATTAAATATCAGTGGAATCTGTCTCAACCGACACACCAAGGGACCAGAGAAATGTGTTGGATTTTACAGGATGTCAGAACCTGTCTAATCCGACACACCAAGGGACCAGGGAAATGTGTTGGATTTTACAGGATGTCAGAACCTGTCTAATCCGACACACCAATGGACCAGGGAAATGTGTCGGATTTTACAGGATGTCAGAACCTGTCTAATCCGACACACCAAGGGACCAGGGAAATGTGTAAGATTCTACAGCATGTCAGAACCTGTCTAATCCGACACACCAATGGACCAGGGAAATGTGTCGGATTTTACCGGATGTCAGAACCTGTCTAATCCGACACACCAATGGACCAGGGAAATGTGTCGGATTTTACAGGATGTCAGAACCTGTCTAATCCGACACACCAAGGGACCAGGGAAATGTGTTGGATTTTACAGGATGTCAGAACCTGTCTAATCCGACACACCAAGGGACCAGGGAAATGTGTCGGATTTTACAGGATGTCAGAACCTGTCTAATCCGACACACCAATGGACCAGGGAAATGTGTTGGATTTTACAGGATGTCAGAACCTGTCTAATCCGACACACCAATGGACCAGGGAAATGTGTCAGATTTTACAGGATGTCAGAACCTGTCTAATCCGACACACCATGGGACCAGGGAAATGTGTCGGATTTGATAGGATGTCAGAATCTGTCTAATCCGACACACCAAGGGACCATGGAAATATGTTGGATTTTACAGGATGTCAGATTTTACAGGATGTCATAATACTCAGATGTCAGATTTTACAGGATGTCAGAATACTCAGATGTCAGATTTTACAGGATGTCAGAATACTCAGATGTCAGATTTCACAGGATGTCAGAATACTCAGATGTCAGATTTTACAGGATGTCAGAATACTCAGATGTCAGAATACTCAGATGTCAGATTTTACAGGATGTCAGAATACTCAGATGTCAGATTTTACAGGATGTCAGAATACTCAGATGTCAGATTTTACAGGATGTCAGAATACTCAGATGTCTGATTTTACAGGATGTCAGAATACTCAGATGTCAGATTTTACAGGATGTCAGAATACTCAGATGTCAGATTTTACAGGATGTCAGAATACTCAGATGTCAGATTTTACAGGATGTCAGAATACTCAGATGTCAGATTTTACAGGATGTCAGAATACTCAGATATCAGATTTTACAGGATGTCAGAATACTCAGATGTCAGATTTTACAGGATGTCAGAATACTCAGATGTCAGATTTTACAGGATGTCAGAATACTCAGATGTCAGATTTTACAGGATGTCAGAATACTCAGATGTCAGATTTTACAGGATGTCAGAATACTCAGATGTCAGATTTTACAGGATGTCAGAATACTCAGATGTCAGATTTTACAGGATGTCAGAATACTCAGATGTCAGATTTTACAGGATGTCAGAATACTCAGATGTCAGACTTTACAGGATGTCAGAATACTCAGATGTCAGACTTTACAGGATGTCAGAATACTCAGATGTCAAATTTTACAGGATGTCAGAATACTCAGATGTCAGATTTTACAAGATGTCAGAATACTCAGATGTCAGATTTCACAGGATGTCAGAATACTCAGATGTCAGATTTTACAGGATGTCAGAATACTCAGATGTCAGATTTTACAGGATGTCAGAATACTCAGATGTCAGATTTTACAGGATGTCAGAATACTCAGATGTCAGATTTTACAGGATGTCAGAATACTCAGATGTCAGATTTTACAGGATGTCAGAATACTCAGATGTTAGATTTTACAGGATGTCAGAATACTCAGATGTCAGATTTTACAGGATGTCAGAATACTCAGATGTCAGATTTTACAGGATGTCAGAATACTCAGATGTCAGATTTTACAGGATGTCAGAATACTCAGATGTCAGATTTTACAGGATGTCAGAATACTCAGATGTCAGATTTTACAGGATGTCAGAATACTCAGATGTCAGATTTTACAGGATGTCAGAATACTCAGATGTCAGATTTTACAGGATGTCAGAATACTCAGATGTCAGATTTTACAGGATGTCAGAATACTCAGATGTCAGATTGCAAAAGTTACACTGTATCATCCTAAATTGAAGTAACTTAAAACAATGAAATTTCTGTTAATCAAAAGATTATCTGACTTGAATATCCAAGTTAAAGTAAGAAATTAAATCTTACCGGATCTACGTTTCCTTTATGTTTGCCTTTATCCTCATCCATTAAATCTGCCTGTTCGTCACTACCGTCATGTGTAGGATTTCTGGTTGTCGTCGTGTTCATCGGTTGTGTTGTAATCGTCGTGAAGTTACTAATTGTACAGGCATCTTGAGGAAGAAAGTCTGCTAAATACGCCATCTCTTCTAAAGTTACCTCAAACTCGTAAAACTTTTTGAGCTGTAACAACAAACATGGCAGCTATAAGCTGTGTAACAGACAAGGATTCCATTCACTGGTTTAACCCAGCCCCATTTTTGTACCTGTCCCAAGCCAGAACCTGGATTTCCAACATTATATGCTGTGGTTTGTTTGTGTTAAATGTCTTAAGGTGAAATGTGATTGTTCATTTTGTTGATATAGGTAGAATTGTTGACCTTCACTGTTTAAACTTTCTTTTGTTTTATTGATATTAGTAGAATTGTTGACCTTCACTGTTTAAACTTTCTTTTGTTTTGTTGATATTAGTGGAATTGTTGACTATCACTGTTTAAACTTTCTTTTGTTTTGTTGATATTAGTAGAATTGTTGACCATCACTGTTTAAACTTTCTTTTGTTTTATTGATATTAGTAGAATTGTTGACCATCACTGTTTAAACTTTCTTTTGTTTTATTGATATTAGTAGAATTGTTGACCATCACTGTTTAAACTTTCTTTTGTTTTATTGATATTAGTAGAATTGTTGACCATCACTGTTTAAACTTTCTTTTGTTTTATTGATATTAGTAGAATTGTTGACCATCACTGTTTAAACTTTCTTTTGTTTTATTGATATTAGTAGAATTGTTGACCATCACTGTTTAAACTTTCTTTTGTTTTATTGATATTAGTAGAATTGTTGACCATCACTGTTTAAACTTTCTTTTGTTTTGTTGATATTAGTGGAATTGTTGACCATCACTGTTTAAACTTTCTTTTGTTTTATTGATATTAGTAGAATTGTTGACCATCACTGTTTAACCTTTCTTTTGTTTTATTGATATTAGTAGAATTGTTGACCATCACTGTTTAAACTTTCTTTTGTTTTATTGATATTAGTAGAATTGTTGACCATCACTGTTTAAACTTTCTTTTGTTTTGTTGATATTAGTAGAATTGTTGACCATCACTGTTTAACCTTTCTTTTGTTTTATTGATATTAGTAGAATTGTTGACCATCACTGTTTAAACTTTCTTTTGTTTTGTTGATATTAGTAGAATTATTGACCATCACTGTTTAAACTTTCTTTTGTTTTGTTGATATTAGTGGAATTGTTGAACATCACTGTTTAAACTTTCTTTTGTTTTATTGATATTAGTAGAATTGTTGACCATCACTGTTTAACCTTTCTTTTGTTTTATTGATATTAGTAGAATTGTTGACCATCACTGTTTAAACTTTCTTTTGTTTTATTGATATTAGTAGAATTGTTGACCATCACTGTTTAAACTTTCTTTTGTTTTATTGATATTAGTAGAATTGTTGACCATCACTGTTTAAACTTTCTTTTGTTTTGTTGATATTAGTGGAATTGTTGACCATCACTGTTTAAACTTTCTTTTGTTTTATTGATATTAGTAGAATTGTTGACCATCACTGTTTAACCTTTCTTTTGTTTTATTGATATTAGTAGAATTGTTGACCATCACTGTTTAAACTTTCTTTTGTTTTATTGATATTAGTAGAATTGTTGACCATCACTGTTTAAACTTTCTTTTGTTTTGTTGATATTAGTAGAATTGTTGACCATCACTGTTTAACCTTTATTTTGTTTTATTGATATTAGTAGAATTGTTGACCATCACTGTTTAACCTTTCTTTTGTTTTATTGATATTAGTAGAATTGTTGACCATCACTGTTTAAACTTTCTTTTGTTTTATTGATATTAGTAGAATTGTTGACCATCACTGTTTAAACTTTCTTTTGTTTTGTTGATATTAGTAGAATTATTGACCATCACTGTTTAAACTTTCTTTTGTTTTGTTGATATTAGTAGAATTGTTGACCATCACTGTTTAAACTTTCTTTTGTTTTGTTGATATTAGTAGAATTGTTGACCATCACTGTTTAAACTTTCTTTTGTTTTATTGATATTAGTAGAATTGTTGACCATCACTGTTTAAACTTTCTTTTGTTTTATTGATATTAGTAGAATTGTTGACCATCACTGTTTAAACTTTCTTTGGTTTTATTGATATTAGTAGAATTGTTGACCATCACTGTTTAAACTTTCTTTTGTTTTATTGATATTAGTAGAATTGTTGACCATCACTGTTTAACCTTTCTTTTGTTTTATTGATATTAGTAGAATTGTTGACCATCACTGTTTAAACTTTCTTTTGTTTTATTGATATTAGTAGAATTGTTGACCATCACTGTTTAAACTTTCTTTTGTTTTGTTGATATTAGTAGAATTGTTGACCATCACTGTTTAAACTTTCTTTTGTTTTGTTGATATTAGTAGAATTGTTGACCATCACTGTTTAACCTTTCTTTTGTTTTATTGATATTAGTAGAATTGTTGACCATCACTGTTTAAACTTTCTTTTGTTTTATTGATATTAGTAGAATTGTTGACCATCACTGTTTAAACATTCTTTTGTTTTATTGATATTAGTAGAATTGTTGACCATCACTGTTTAAACTTTCTTTTGTTTTATTGATATTAGTGGAATTGTTGACCATCACTGTTTAACCTTTCTTTTGTTTTGTTGATATTAGTAGAATTGTTGACCATCACTGTTTAAACTTTCTTTTGTTTTATTGATATTAGTAGAATTGTTGACCATCACTGTTTAAACTTTCTTTTGTTTTATTGATATTAGTAGAATTGTTGACCATCACTGTTTAAACTTTCTTTTGTTTTATTGATATTAGTAGAATTGTTGACCATCACTGTTTAAACTTTCTTTTGTTTTGTTGATATTAGTAGAATTGTTGACCATCACTGTTTAAACTTTCTTTTGTTTTATTGATATTAGTAGACTTAATGACCATCACTGTTTAACCTTTCTTTTGTTTTATTGATATTAGTAGAATTGTTGACCATCACTGTTTAAACTTTCTTTTGTTTTATTGATATTAGTAGAATTGTTGACCATCACTGTTTAACCTTTCTTTTGTTTTATTGATATTAGTAGAATTGTTGACCATCACTGTTTAAACTTTCTTTTGTTTTATTGATATTAGTAGAATTGTTGACCATCACTGTTTAAACTTTCTTTTGTTTTGTTGATATTAGTAGAATTGTTGATCATCACTGTTTAAACTTTCTTTTGTTTTATTGATATTAGTAGAATTGTTGACCATCACTGTTTAAACTTTCTTTTGTTTTATTGATATTAGTAGAATTGTTGACCATCACTGTTTAAACTTTCTTTTGTTTTATTGATATTAGTAGAATTGTTGACCATCACTGTTTAAACTTTCTTTTGTTTTATTGATATTAGTGGAATTGTTGACCATCACTGTTTAAACTTTCTTTTGTTTTGTTGATATTAGTAGACATTTAACATTGATGTTAATAGTATATTAATCAATTGTCATAAAATCAACTGCTTCTCTAACAAACACCTAAAGACTACTGTTATACAATTCACGATGTTTTTGGAGCATTTGGCTGGAGCTCACCATCAACTGTAATCTAGAAGATTGTACGTTATTTATCAATATAGAAATAAATTGAGGTTTCTCAGATGATTTCTGAACAATTTCTATAAAAGATAATGATACTTACTTTTATCATAAATTTTTGTGCGTCATGAAACATCTTTGTAATGTTTAAATCATTCAAATGAAACTGTAATTATAGAAAAATTGCATAAGAATTAAAATAGATGTATGATGTAAAGAATATACTGTAAAAAAGTAAGTAAATCAGAATATCTTCCCTCAAGATAATAGGACTAAATTTATAACTCCTGTTTTCTCATGTACGCAAGACAAAGGTTTTGATCTTTTTCAAATGGAATTTGAGATACTTAAAAAATTTAAGAGAAAAATATTGTCTAGGGTTAGGGTTATCGTGCCTAGCGCCACTTTCAACAATATTTCAGATATATCGCGGAGGTCAGTTTTATTGGTGGAGGAAACCAGAACGCCCAGAGAAAACCACTGACCTGTCACAAGTCACTGACAAACTTTATCACATAATGTTGTATAGAGAAAACCACCGACCTGTCGCAAGTCACTGACAAACTTTATCACATAATGTTGTATAGAGAAAACCACCGACCTGTCGCAAGTCACTGACAAACTTTATCACATAATGTTGTATCTAGTACACCTCGTCTGAGCAGGGCTCGAACTCACAACTTTAGTGGTGATAGGCAGATTGCATAGGTAGTTATAAATCCAAATACCATACGATCATGACCACTACCCACACAAATCATATAAAATATAAAGTTATAATGTTTTTATTCTGTACACTGATACAGCTGCTAGTAGATATTGTAAACTGAATAAAAATGCAACATTATTGTTATATTATATAATATTTTTGAATTTTTTATATAATATTTCAGTTGGAGAGATTTAGCAACAAATCACAAATTACCATGACAATCACCACATGAACAAGTTTCCTATTGTCCAATTAGTTTTAGAGACGAGCATGACTGCAGACAATGGCAGCTGATGCAAAAAAAAAGTATTTCTAAAAGTTCAATATTCAATAAATCATCCAATTTTTTGATAAAATAAACGTTAGAGAATACCAAAGGGACAATGAAACTAGAGGTTCAGTGGGCTGAGCCTGTGTCGCTCACCTTTCATTCTGCTTTGAGGAAACTTAATACAGAACCTTCCATACATGTAGATGCTTCCTACCAAGTTTCGGTTCATATGGAGAAGTAGTTTCAAAGGAGAAGATTTTTTATAAATCGACCAATCAGAAACAAGAATTGCATGTGGTGGCCATGTTTGCTAACCGATTGGGATGAAATGAGCAATCTTCATAGAGGACATTCCATAGATGTTTCCTACCAAGTTTCGGTGGTAGCCATGTTTGTTAACAGATCGGGACGAAATGAGCAATCTTCATAGAGGACATTCCATAGATGCTTCCTACCAAGTTTCGGTTCATTTGGCCAAGCGGTTTCAGAGGAGAAGATTTTTAAAAAAATCTGCCAATCAGAAACAAGAACTGCCTGTGGTGGCCATGTTTGGTAATGGATCACAACAAAATGTGCACTCTTCAGAGAGGACCTTCCATAGATGCTTCCTACCAAGTTTCAGTTCATTTGGCCGAGGGTTTTCAGAGGAGAAGATTAAAATGTGAAAAGTAAACGGATGACAGACGACGGACACCAAGTGATGGCAAAAGCTCATATTGCCTTTGGCAAGGTTTGCTAAAAAGAATATTAAAATGTGAATACCTACTTGAAATGTATAGAATAAACATGTTACACTATATCAGCATTAGTTAATTTCTAAGGGAGATAATATCAAGAGTTATCTTTCTTTTAATAGAGGAGAATATTTTTTAGAAATCAACCAATCAGAAACAAGAATTGCCTGTGGTGGCCATGTTTGTTAATGGATCGGGACGAAATGAGCAAAATTTATAGAGGACCTTCCATAGATGCTTCCTACCAGGTTTCAGTTCATTTGGCCAAGCGGTTTCAGAAGAGATGATTTTAAAAAATCGGCTAATCAGAAACAAGAATTGCCTGTGGCGGCTATGTTTGTTAATGGATTGGGACGAAATGAGCATTCTTTATATAGGACCTTCCATAGATGCTTCCTACCAAATTTCAGATCAATTGGCTTTGCGGTTTCAGAGGAGAAGATTAAAATGTGAAAAGTTAACGGACGACAGACGCCAAGTGATGGCAAAAGCTCACATTGCCTTTGGCAAGATGAGCTAAAAAGGACAATCCAGAGAAACTGGCAACATAGGGTACACAAGACGAAGAAAAACAAAATGAAAATACAACACAATATGTGTTGGACACCACTATACACAAATAATGTAAATAAGACATGCGCCCTCATACAAACAACTGGAGGTAATATCGTCTTTATGTGGAAATCGTAGCAGACATCATAACACTGAACTCAAAACGTAAATACACATAATAGGACAACACAAAAAACTAAAAAGAAGAGCAACACGGATCCCAACAAAAAAATGGGGGTGAACTCAGGTGCTCCCTTATAGTAAGTAGTTCCTGCTTCTTATAAGACCCCCACTGTGTTACTCATATATGCAGTCAAGTCCAGTAAAAGTCTTGGCAGTGATAGAGGAAAGAAAACATCTACATAAAAAGTAAAAGTAAACTAGAGATATGTACTTACAACTTTAGTGATTTCTGTTACTAAACTAGAGATATGTACTTACAACTTTAATGATTTCTGTTACTAAACTAGAGATATGTACTTACAACTTTAATGATTTCTGTTACTAAACTAGAGATATGTACTTACAACTTTAGTGATTTCTGTTACTAAACTAGAGATATGTACTTACAACTTTAGTGATTTCTGTTACTAAACTAGAGATATGTACTTACAACTTTAATGATTTCTGTTACTAAACTAGAGATATGTACTTACAACTTTAGTGATTTCTGTTACTAAACTAGAGATATGTACTTACAACTTTAGTGATTTCTGTTACTAAACTAGAGATATGTACTTACAACTTTAGTGATTTCTGTTACTAAACTAGAGATATGTACTTACAACTTTAGTGATTTCTGTTACTAAACTAGAGATATGTACTTACAACTTTAATGATTTCTGTTACTAAACTAGAGATATGTACTTACAACTTTAGTGATTTCTGTTACTAAACTAGAGATATGTACTTACAACTTTAGTGATTTCTGTTACTAAACTAGAGATATGTACTTACAACTTTAGTGATTTCTGTTACTAAACTAGAGATATGTACTTACAACTTTAGTGATTTCTGTTACTAAACTAGAGATATGTACTTACAACTTTAGTGATATCTGTTACTAAACTAGAGATATGTACTTACAACTTTAGTGATTTCTGTTACTAAACTAGAGATATGTACTTACAACTTTAGTGATTTCTGTTACTAAACTAGAGATATGTACTTACAACTTTAATGATTTCTGTTACTAAACTAGAGATATGTACTTACAACTTTAGTGATTTCTGTTACTAAACTAGAGATATGTACTTACAACTTTAATGATTTCTGTTACTAAACTAGAGATATGTACTTACAACTTTAATGATTTCTGTTACTAAACTAGAGATATGTACTTACAACTTTAGTGATTTCTGTTACTAAACTAGAGATATGTACTTACAACTTTAGTGATTTCTGTTACTAAACTAGAGATATGTACTTACAACTTTAGTGATTTCTGTTACTAAACTAGAGATATGTACTTACAACTTTAGTGATTTCTGTTACTAAACTAGAGATATGTACTTACAACTTTAATGATTTCTGTTACTAAACTAGAGATATGTACTTACAACTTTAGTGATATGTTACTAAACTAGAGATATGTACTTACAACTTTAGTGATTTCTGTTACTAAACTAGAGATATGTACTTACAACTTTAGTGATATCTGTTACTAAACTAGAGATATGTACTTACAACTTTAGTGATTTCTGTTACTAAACTAGAGATATGTACTTACAACTTTAGTGATATCTGTTACTAAACTAGAGATATGTACTTACAACTTTAGTGATTTCTGTTACTAAACTAGAGATATGTACTTACAACTTTAGTGATTTCTGTTACTAGAGATATGTACTTACAACTTTAATGATTTCTGTTACTAAACTAGAGATATGTACTTACAACTTTAGTGATTTCTGTTACTAAACTAGAGATATGTACTTACAACTTTAGTGATATCTGTTACTAAACTAGAGATATGTACTTACAACTTTAGTGATTTCTGTTACTAAACTAGAGATATGTACTTACAACTTTAGTGATTTCTGTGACTAAACTAGAGATATGTACTTACAACTTTAGTGATTTCTGTTACTAAACTAGAGATATGTACTTACAACTTTAGTGATTTCTGTTACTAAACTAGAGATATGTACTTACAACTTTAGTGATTTCTGTGACTAAACTAGAGATATGTACTTACAACTTTAGTGATTTCTGTTACTAAACTAGAGATATGTACTTACAACTTTAGTGATTTCTGTGACTAAACTAGAGATATGTACTTACAACTTTAGTGATTTCTGTTACTAAACTAGAGATATGTACTTACAACTTTAATGATTTCTGTTACTAAACTAGAGATATGTACTTACAACTTTAGTGATTTCTGTTACTAAACTAGAGATATGTACTTACAACTTTAGTGATTTCTGTGACTAAACTAGAGATATGTACTTACAACTTTAGTGATTTCTGTTACTAAACTAGAGATATGTACTTACAACTTTAGTGATATCTGTTACTAAACTAGAGATATGTACTTACAACTTTAGTGATATCTGTTACTAAACTAGAGATATGTACTTACAACTTTAGTGATTTCTGTTACTAAACTAGAGATATGTACTTACAACTTTAATGATTTCTGTTACTAAACTAGAGATATGTACTTACAACTTTAGTGATTTCTGTTACTAGAGATATGTACTTACAACTTTAGTGATTTCTGTTACTAAACTAGAGATATGTACTTACAACGTTAATGATTTCTGTTACTAAACTAGAGATATGTACTTACAACTTTAATGATTTCTGTTACTAAACTAGAGATATGTACTTACAACTTTAGTGATTTCTGTTACTAAACTAGAGATATGTACTTACAACTTTAATGATTTCTGTTACTAGAGATATGTACTTACAACTTTAGTGATTTCTGTTACTAGAGATATGTACTTACAACTTTAGTGATTTCTGTTACTAGAGATATGTACTTACAACTTTAGTGATTTCTGTTACTAAACTAGAGATATGTACTTACAACTTTAATGATTTCTGTTACTAAACTAGAGATATGTACTTACAACTTTAGTGATTTCTGTTACTAAACTAGAGATATGTACTTACAACTTTAGTGATTTCTGTTACTAAACTAGAGATATGTACTTACAACTTTAGTGATATCTGTTACTAAACTAGAGATATGTACTTACAACTTTAATGATTTCTGTTACTAAACTAGAGATATGTACTTACAACTTTAGTGATTTCTGTTACTAAACTAGAGATATGTACTTACAACTTTAGTGATTTCTGTTACTAAACTAGAGATATGTACTTACAACTTTAATGATTTCTGTTACTAAACTAGAGATATGTACTTACAACTTTAGTGATTTCTGTTACTAAACTAGAGATATGTACTTACAACTTTAGTGATATCTGTTACTAAACTAGAGATATGTACTTACAACTTTAGTGATTTCTGTTACTAAACTAGAGATATGTACTTACAACTTTAGTGATTTCTGTTACTAAACTAGAGATATGTACTTACAACTTTAGTGATTTCTGTTACTAAACTAGAGATATGTACTTACAACTTTAGTGATTTCTGTTACTAAACTAGAGATATGTACTTACAACTTTAATGATTTCTGTTACTAAACTAGAGATATGTACTTACAACTTTAGTGATATCTGTTACTAAACTAGAGATATGTACTTACAACTTTAGTGATTTCTGTTACTAAACTAGAGATATGTACTTACAACTTTAATGATTTCTGTTACTAAACTAGAGATATGTACTTACAACTTTAGTGATTTCTGTTACTAAACTAGAGATATGTACTTACAACTTTAGTGATTTCTGTTACTAAACTAGAGATATGTACTTACAACTTTAGTGATTTCTGTTACTAAACTAGAGATATGTACTTACAACTTTAGTGATATCTGTTACTAAACTAGAGATATGTACTTACAACTTTAATGATTTCTGTTACTAAACTAGAGATATGTACTTACAACTTTAGTGATTTCTGTTACTAAACTAGAGATATGTACTTACAACTTTAATGATTTCTGTTACTAAACTAGAGATATGTACTTACAACTTTAGTGATTTCTGTTACTAAACTAGAGATATGTACTTACAACTTTAGTGATTTCTGTTACTAAACTAGAGATATGTACTTACAACTTTAGTGATATCTGTTACTAAACTAGAGATATGTACTTACAACTTTAATGATTTCTGTTACTAAACTAGAGATATGTACTTACAACTTTAGTGATTTCTGTTACTAAACTAGAGATATGTACTTACAACTTTAATGATTTCTGTTACTAAACTAGAGATATGTACTTACAACTTTAATGATTTCTGTTACTAAACTAGAGATATGTACTTACAACTTTAGTGATTTCTGTTACTAAACTAGAGATATGTACTTACAACTTTAATGATTTCTGTTACTAGACTAGAGATATGTACTTACAACTTTAGTGATTTCTGTTACTAAACTAGAGATATGTACTTACAACTTTAGTGATTTCTGTTACTAAACTAGAGATATGTACTTACAACTTTAGTGATTTCTGTTACTAGAGATATGTACTTACAACTTTAGTGATTTCTGTTACTAAACTAGAGATATGTACTTACAACTTTAATGATTTCTGTTACTAAACTAGAGATATGTACTTACAACTTTAATGATTTCTGTTACTAAACTAGAGATATGTACTTACAACTTTAGTGATTTCTGTTACTAAACTAGAGATATGTACTTACAACTTTAATGATTTCTGTTACTAGAGATATGTACTTACAACTTTAGTGATTTCTGTTACTAGAGATATGTACTTACAACTTTAGTGATTTCTGTTACTAAACTAGAGATATGTACTTACAACTTTAATGATTTCTGTTACTAAACTAGAGATATGTACTTACAACTTTAGTGATTTCTGTTACTAAACTAGAGATATGTACTTACAACTTTAGTGATTTCTGTTACTAAACTAGAGATATGTACTTACAACTTTAGTGATTTCTGTTACTAAACTAGAGATATGTACTTACAACTTTAGTGATTTCTGTTACTAAACTAGAGATATGTACTTACAACTTTAGTGATATCTGTTACTAAACTAGAGATATGTACTTACAACTTTAATGATTTCTGTTACTAAACTAGAGATATGTACTTACAACTTTAGTGATTTCTGTTACTAAACTAGAGATATGTACTTACAACTTTAATGATTTCTGTTACTAAACTAGAGATATGTACTTACAACTTTAGTGATTTCTGTTACTAAACTAGAGATATGTACTTACAACTTTAGTGATTTCTGTTACTAAACTAGAGATATGTACTTACAACTTTAGTGATTTCTGTTACTAAACTAGAGATATGTACTTACAACTTTAATGATTTCTGTTACTAAACTAGAGATATGTACTTACAACTTTAATGATTTCTGTTACTAAACTAGAGATATGTACTTACAACTTTAGTGATTTCTGTTACTAAACTAGAGATATGTACTTACAACTTTAATGATTTCTGTTACTAGACTAGAGATATGTACTTACAACTTTAGTGATTTCTGTTACTAAACTAGAGATATGTACTTACAACTTTAGTGATTTCTGTTACTAAACTAGAGATATGTACTTACAACTTTAGTGATTTCTGTTACTAGACTAGAGATATGTACTTACAACTTTAATGATTTCTGTTACTAAACTAGAGATATGTACTTACAACTTTAATGATTTCTGTTACTAAACTAGAGATATGTACTTACAACTTTAGTGATTTCTGTTACTAAACTAGAGATATGTACTTACAACTTTAGTGATTTCTGTTACTAAACTAGAGATATGTACTTACAACTTTAATGATTTCTGTTACTAAACTAGAGATATGTACTTACAACTTTAGTGATTTCTGTTACGTTGATTTGATATTTGAGTTCTGATGATAAACCATTTAACTGTTCCATACTCAGGTTACATAAACGTTTCTGTACATCCTCCTGTCAACAAACACATATATTAGATTAGCTTGGTTTATGGTGTATAATGCCATTTTCAACAATATTTCAGTGGAGGTATGTTTTAATGGTGGAGGAAACTGGATTACCTTTGTAAATCCAACTACCATATGATATCAGCCAGACGGCCCCCATTCTTGAATGACGTTTAGACTACATGTTTATTGTAAACAGAGTCTAATTAATACATAGAGAGTTCACATCTAGTGAAGAAAATATATCTTAGTAATAAAAACGTAGATATCAAATTTAGTGTGCATGATGTGTATCTGATGTGTATCGTAGGATAGCAACTGTTAAATTTTGTTCTACCCAACACTTCTACCCAATGCATTGCAGGGCATTAAATCTATCTACACTCCACATTAAATCTATCTACACTCCACATTAAATCTATCTACACTCCACATTAAATCTATCTACACTCCACATTAAATCTATCTGCACTCCACATTAAACAGAAATGCATGGTGATTCTTATGGTTTGGTTAAGGTTTATGGTACATAACGCCACTTTCAACAGTATTTCAGTTATATAATGGTGGTCAGTTTTATTGGTAGAAGAAACTGGAATACCTGAGAAAACCACCAACCTGCCACAAGTCACTGACAAACTTTATCACATAATGTTGTATCGAGTACACTTCGCCTGAGCGGGATTCGAACTCACAACGTTAGTTGTGATAGCCATTGATTGCATAGATAGTTGTAAATGGTGATTCTTACAATTCTAAAGATAGTAAATATAGAGTGACTACTTCATTAAAGAATACTTATATACAGATAAAAATACAGTTATACTTAAATGTCTGCCTCGGCCTTCATAACTGTCGTTATTATATGTAACAGATTCAGATCAATGTCCAGACTCAAATCAGAGTCAACTCCTCAAATCAGCATCCACTCAAATCACGTTCCAATTTAAGGGTATTCTCAAATCGGCGTCCTTTCCAGAGTTATGGTCGATTTATTGGTTAGGGTTAGGGTTAGGGCATACATTTCAGTGACGCCATTGGACGTCGATTTGAGAAAGTGAGAATTGGACGCCGATTTGAGAATTTGAAAAAGGACATAGATTTGAGAATTGGATGCCTATTTGAGAATTTGAAAAAAAGGACATAGATCTGAGGTACAGATTTCTGTGTCGTAGAAATCAAACATGGATTAGAGGCTTGACGTTGATCTGAGTCTTACATATATACATTTAGTAATAAACGTTACAATATACTTACCATAACAGTGATATTAGAGGATGGGTCTGGGAGAAATATACGTAAAAATTCTGTATCATCACAGGCCACTTTATGTAAATTAGTTGGTGACAATAGGATCACCTGTTAGAAAAAGAAAATCAATTAATACAGGTACAACACAGTGACAATAGGACCTGTTGTGGGTCTAGGACAAAAGCCCCCCAATAATGATGAAAAGTAAAAGTTAATGTTTTTTTGTTATACATTTTTTTATATTGATGGTGATATTAGATATATTAAAGTATAAAGGAACAAAAATTAAAAATTAATTGAAAAAGTTTAATACTTATAGAAAAAAAATTCTTCACATTTTGTTTATTATAATTAACATTTATATTTATAAAGTGTAAATTACAAAAGAAAAACTGATAATTTTTTTATAATTTAAAGCTATTTTTTAATTATTCATAATTAAAGTCAATACATTTCATTTTTTTCTGTGTCATTGTTCAACTGTTTGGATTTGTAAAATTTTCTTTGTGTTTTCTAATATGATTCAAGATTTTTTGTACCTCTGTATTTTAATTCCGTGTGTCTGTATAGTGTAAAAATATTTACATCTTTATGTCTTTGCACAACTGCCTATGCAATCAGTGCCTATCATCACTGATGTGAGTATGAACCTTGATCAGGGAGAGGTGTACAACAAGAAATTAAAAACAATAAGAAAGTTGTTTTATCTTAAAATATAAAAGAAAACATTCCTAATAGTATATCCAAAACAGGATGAGAAAAATAACTCAATCTTTTATTTTAATAAATGTTAATAATAATAATAACATAATGTGAAGAATTTTTTTTCTATAAGTATTAAATTTTTTAAATTATTTTTTTTTCTTTTATACTTTAATATATCTATAAAAAAAATGTATAACAAAAAAACATTAACTTTTACTTTTCATCATTATTGGGGGGCTTTTTGTCAGGGGGCTTTTGTCCGGGGGCTTTTGTCCGGGGGGCTTTTGTCCTGTTCCCCCTGTTGCAAGTCACTATAATGTTATATTGAGTAAACCTTGCGATGAAGAGGGTTCAAACTCACAACGTTAGTGGCGATAGGCAGTGATTGCACAGGTAGTTGTAAATCCAATGACATTGACGGTCCCCTGTATTGAATGATAAATAAATACCTGAATTTGTTTACAATTAAATTATAAATAAGATAACTAATTTTTATTGGTCAAACTACAATGAACCAGGTCCTAACCAACCTTTGTATAAATCAGATTCCTGTATAAATCAAACTTTAAATAAAGTCCCTATGTAGTAAATCATTTTTAATTTAAGACGCATTAAGTGAACATCTATCTATCCAGAACACAGAATCTGTATCTTTCTGTCGTCATGATTTATTTGATTAAAACCTCTCTTGGTGATAAACAACAACCGCTCACTCATGAGTTAAGTCACCAGTAATTAAATTTCTTACCTTCAAAATTTGAGCAATATCATTGTCTGTCATGTCAAATGTGTCATTCATAAGATGATCTGGATCAATAAAATACTTTATCAATTTGTGCATGGCATTGTTCTGTAAAGCATTGTCATGAAGTAGATCACTGGGTAAATATTTCATCATGTGACCAAAAACTGGTAAAAACTTGAGATCTTGTTTATATGGTTGATGTGTATCACGTCTTATCCTGAATCTGTTTTCTGTCTGTATAACATCTGATCCAAACAGGAGTCTATAAATCTGGAAGTAAATAACAAAATTCACATCTATAATATCAACATTAGAGAATAACAAAGGGGCAATCAAAAAAGAACAATCCAGAGAGACTGGCAACATAGGGCACATAAAAACAAAAACACAACAAAACACAACACCACTATACGCAAACAAACAAAAATAAAGTAAATAAGATATGCGCTCTCCTACAAACAACTGGAGGTAAAATTAAATTAGCTCTGGAAGTAATAACAAAATTCACATCTATTAAATTACCTGTGAATATTATAATACTTTTGTCCTTAGAAAATCTTTTGCCATTCTGGATGAGTTATACTCCAAACAACATTTAGTTCTACATAACTTTTTCCAATGAATTAGTTTATTAGGGGCAAATCAACATTTTAATGCAATTGCTTATGTAACAAGCAATTTCATTGGTTAATCGCATTTACAGATCAGGATCAATTTTACGTAAATAGCTACACATTGCCAGGTAAACCCAATTTGCGACAGTAAAACAGACTATTTACGGTGGCAACACTTCAAATACAACGCAGTTATTCCCTAATTCAGATCACTTTGGCCTATACTAATGAAATTAGTTTGGAACAAATCGAGGTCAACTGGTACAATATTATCTGACAGGAAAGGGAAGTAATCTATAAAGAACAAATTGGAAATCAGTTTTCCATATTAAAAATCAATATTTTTTTTGCAGTTTTTTTTATAATTTTCTTTTTTTTTTGGGGGGGGGGGGGAGGGGTCTGGATCAGAGCATTAATTGAAATAATGTATGTCCTGTCTGCAGGAATAAATTTTGAATATTTTATGTTTGACACCAAGTTTCTTTTACTCCTCTGTGTGCTTAATCAGAGAACAATCAGCAAATACCATTTTAATTGTCTTTGGTTTTCTAAGATTTACATCACCAGTGAATGGAAGCATGTTATCCATTAAACAAGAAAACCAACATTACACAGAATTCCAAAATCTATCAGTAAAAATATTCCTTAATGAAATCTCTTTGTGGTGGTAATCAACCATAGAAGATAAGATTTATTCAATTAAAACTGTAGATAGTGAGAGACATCTGATAACAATACCTACAGTTATATATTGTAGGATCCAAAACAACACAATGATGACAATAATAGATCTTAACGATCTGTCTGACAATCTTCATTACAACACACTGATGACACCTAATAGATCTTTTTAACTACATTCTAACAATTCTAGGGTATTCGATATACAAATCATATTATGTGTCGGAACAAAAAACAAAAGCGATAAGATGTATACAATTTATTTGTAAGAGAATTACGGGCAAGGTTAAATGTATGTAAAAATATATATTCAAGTGTGTTGTTTTATGTGTTGTAATATGTTGTTTACGTTGATTATTTCCTGGATAATCAATGATGGTTTCACAGGGTAACTTCAAAGGAGCTTGGACTTTGAAGATAAATTGTAACAAGCATTGTTGAATAAACTATATCTTTTTATTTCAGTACAGTGACATACCTCATGTATGTTGACAGTTGAGTTGATCAATGTATTTATATCATCTAATGGTAGAGACAGGTTTCTATGGAGATAATCAGCAAACTCTTCTTCATTGGTCAAGACAGAGTAAAGTGTAAAATCTGAAATACAGAAAACAGGAAATAAATCCATCAATATTTGTTACTCTTCAGGTCAAGTTTGGTTTATGGTGTTTAATGCCACTTTCAACAATATTTCAGCTATATTGTCGCAAATCACTAACAAACTTGATCACATAATGTTGTTGTCTAGTACACCTCACCTGAGCGGGGTTTGAACTCACAACATTAGTGGTAATAGGCACTGATTACATAGGTAGTAATAAATCTAACTATCATACGATCACGGCCATGACAACCTTTCCCCCCTTTTTAGGTCAAATATAATACATTCTTTTTCAGGAGTTATGTATGGGATAAGATTGTTTGTGCCTTTCCAAAGCCAGAACCTGGGTTTCCATCGTGTCATGTATATTTTGGTGGTAACCTGGGTTTCCATCGTGTCATGTCTATTTTGGTGGTAACCTGGGTTTCCATCGTGTCATGTCTATTTTGGTGGTAACCTGGGTTTCCATCGTGTCATGTCTATTTTGATGGTAACCTGGGTTTCCATCGTGTCATGTCTATTTTGGTGGTAACCTGGGTTTCCATCGTGTCATGTCTATTTTGGTGGTAACCTGGGTTTCCATCGTGTCATGTATATTTTGGTGGTAACCTGGGTTTCCATCGTGTCATGTCTATTTTGGTGGTAACCTGGGTTTCCATCGTGTCATGTCTATTTTGATGGTAACCTGGGTTTCCATCGTGTCATGTCTATTTTGGTGGTAACCTGGGTTTCCATCGTGTCATGTATATTTTGGTGGTAACCTGGGTTTCCATCGTGTCATGTCTATTTTGGTGGTAACCTGGGTTTCCATCGTGTCATGTCTATTTTGATGGTAACCTGGGTTTCCATCGTGTCATGTCTATTTTGGTGGTAACCTGGGTTTCCATCGTGTCATGTCTATTTTGATGGTAACCTGGGTTTCCATCGTGTCATGTCTATTTTGGTGGTAACCTGGGTTTCCATCGTGTCATGTATATTTTGGTGGTAACCTGGGTTTCCATCGTGTCATGTCTATTTTGGTGGTAACCTGGGTTTCCATCGTGTCATGTCTATTTTGATGGTAACCTGGGTTTCCATCGTGTCATGTCTATTTTGGTGGTAACCTGGGTTTCCATCGTGTCTATTTTGGTGTTCAATGATTTGAGGTAAGAGGTAGTTGTTCATTTTGTTGATATTGATTAATCTATTAATCACCACTATTTAAATCTGCTCATCACATAAGTCATGGCGGGGGCCGTCCTGGTGATGTTCTTATGGTAGTTGGATTTATAGCTACCTATGTAATCAGTGCCTATCACCTCTAATATGTTTAAAGTCGGTGGTTTTCTCCGGGTACTCCGATTTCCTCCACCAATAAAACTGACCGCCACGATATAACTGAAATGTTGTTGAAAGTGGCGTTAAATACCATAAACCTCCCTCATAAGTCATGGCCATAAAAAGGCACCAATGACTTTTAGTACTGCCATCATCAGTTAGGTATAATTATGGGCTCAGAAATCATTTTACCACTATACAAAGCCAATTACTGTATATCATAAGACATACATATCACCAGATTTTATAACTACATTAACATGATGGATGCCACTAGTGGAGCAGGAACTGCTTACCCTTCCGCAGCACCTGAGTTCACCCCCGATTTTTATTGGGGTTCCTGTTACTCGATCTTAAGTTTTATACTTATGTTTTGTAGATTGTTGTTTGTCCTTTTGTACTTTTTCTTTTGGCCATTGTATATTCTGTTCTTCTTTGATTTATGGATTCTGATTACCCCTTTGGTATCTTCAAACTTTTCTCTTTATACTACAGGTCAGTAGCTACAATATTTCACTTTGATAAACTTGTGATGTCATTAGGAGTCAAAATCCCGATTTCAATAGTCATAGTTCAACTAAAATCCAGATATATATTTTAATAGTCCTTATTGGTTTTCAGGAGAGTTCATACTAAACCCCAGAGCTTCCCCCATCGCCATCTATGGGCGTGTACTGTGACCTACAAATAAAAATATTAAAAGTATAACTTACTCTTTGCTCTATGAATTGTACCGTGTATATCTGCTGTATTGTCTATAATACTTCTGAACGTGCTTGGGAGATCATCCATCTCTGACGGGGAGTAACCTTTCTGGAAGAAATGATGGTTCTCAGCTACTGTTTGTAATCTGTTTAAAAACTCTGTTGTCCTGTAGAGAAATAATGTTGTCACACTTTATATCTTTATTTCTGATAACTTTTCTTAATACATTGCATAATGGTATACAGATAACATATTTACTAATACATGATAACAAAACAGCTATATACATTTGTACAATATTTACAACATGAGAGAGAGTTGCATTTTGTCAGCCATGAGGGCAGATATTTTTATTAATAAATCTAATAAAAGTGCACTAAATTCAAGAAATAGCACTTTTTATTTGACAAAAAATAAAATTTTAGAATATTTTTTAGAAACACTAAGCATCTTAGAACTTCTTATGTTTCCTGGATTTTTTTCTTCTTCAATTTGTGTTGCCTAAATTCAAATGACCAATGTTCTATCAATACTATTGATATGATATCTTACAAACAAGAGGTTCACTTGGTTGAATTAAAAAATATTTCACCAATAAACTATGGGTAATATACTCAATTACAAGTATACATCACTAGGCCAAGGAAAACATACCTATGTTTCAGCTAAAAGCCACTTTCAACAATATTTGAGTTAGATCATGGCAATCAATTTTACTGGTGGAGGAAACCTGAGTACCCGGAGAAAACCACTGACCTGTCATAAGTCACTGACAAACTTTATCACATAATGTTGTATCGAGTACACCTCGCCATGAACGAGGTTCAAACTCACAACATTGGTGGTGATAGGCATTGATTGAACAGGTAGTTGTAAATCCAACTACCATATGGTCATGCCCGAAAAAATTGGGTAGATAGCTATAGATCTAAGCAAAACTTTTTGTTTATTTTTTTTAGGTAATGCAGGTAAAGAAAGGACTTGGCTTTAGCAATGCGAAAAATTGACTTAAAATGATCACCTCATACTTAAAGGTATCAGGTTGTTGATCTTATTGATTTATGCAGGTAAAGAAAGGACTTGACTTTAGTAATGGGAAAAATGATCTTAAAATGATCACCTCATACTTAAAGGTATCAGGTTGTTGATCTTAGTGATTTTTCAAACAGTTTTTTTTTTGCATTAAAAGTTAATATATATACCTTCAAAACATGAGTATAAAATGTTGTTTGGTGAGATTCGATAATTTTTTATAAATTTTCGTTGTTTTTTGTGTGGAGCTTGTCTCCCAACATCATTATGACATTAATTATGCATATCCCAATTTCAGAGCTACATGCACAATGGCACTTCAGCATGAGCTTGAACTCTCAATGCTTCCTTCAATTCCATCGAATGGACATGTTGGTGGCCTATGTTAATTCTTGTTTTATTATAATTTGCCAAAACTTCTTTCCTGTTTCTTTTTCTAGCAGAATAAGTAAAGCATAGTAAAGGGTCACATAAGGTCATATGAATAGGGGCGTATATTGTCGTACAGACTGGAATCTATGTTCGAGATGTGTTTTCATGAAGATAAAAGCGAATGGATGGACTTTTTACTTTAAAACTCGATAATTAGTGTTAATTTATGTTTTTAATGTATTCCTTATAAAAATATTGGGACAAAAAAAATCCTCAAAATCAAAGACATTATGCCTTAGAAAATTCTTCAAAATTAGTCAAATACAACATTAACATTTTAAGCATAAAAATTTCATACAGGGATATACAAGATCTGCAATAAGTTGTTTCAGTTGAATTGTGGAAAAGGATGGGGGCGGCACTACAGATCTACCTAATATCAAAATGAGGTCTCTTCTGCTGAAGTATGTACATACATTTGTACATTTGTACTTTGAATGTGGAAATGGATGGGGGTGGCAATACAGATATACCTAATAAAAAAAAGATGCCACTTTAGCTGAATGATGTACATACTTTGAATGTGGAAATTTAAGGAAGCCATATTCATCTGTCTCAGCTCCATCACAAAACATCTCCATAATAGGAATAATACCAGCAGACGGCAACGGGAAGGCAGATTCATGTCCTGAAAGTATACATACAATAAGACTATGAAAAACGACATATCTATCCACTGACTGTTGTTTCAATGAGCTAGCACTAAAAAAAAATCCAACTAGGCATGTTGGTCTAGTACAAAGTGAACTTCGATCATCATCATCTCATTGACAATTAACTTGTTCTCGCCATCATATACCTGAAAAATTGCTGAGTTGGAGTTAAACAACAATCACTCACACACTTAAATATTTAACGAAAAGCGTTCACATAGGATCTTATTTACCTGTTGCTACTGGTACTGGTGGTTGTCTTTCTCTAATTAACAGAAGAATCAAGAAGAGTACCAAAGGTATACATACTTCAAACAATAATACAAACTGAAAGGAAAAAACAAAAAATGTAACATTATGAAAAATATGAATCATTAAATAAACACATGAAATGTTTCTACATTATACTAGAGACTTAGGAAGGTGCCTTAATTGGGTCACCTGGATAAAATCACTGAAAGACATTTGGGCGAATTGACAGGACAAAACGAGCGAGAAAAAACAGACACACGACAGATTTGGGGTCAATTACTTTCAAATGTAATCAATTACATTACAATTACTTTGCAATTTTCATGATTACATTACATTACGATGACATCAATTTTCAAATGTAATCGATTAAATTACAATCACTTTATAAATGTAATCGATTACATTACTGATTACATTTAATGTCATGACAACCAATATAATAGTGTTTTATGTTATTTTGTCTCATGTGCATCTGTCCAATATCTCTTCTTTTTTTTTTAATGTATTTCTTAATCAGAAATATGAATTACAATTCAGTTGTAATGTGATCATTACATGCAATAACAAACAGTACATTGTAAATTATAAACAGCAATTCTCATTTTCATATTTGTCATAAAATATGTCTTCACTTATTACTATATATGACCAATATTGATTTCATCTTATACTATTAGTAAATATTATAACATACATTTGCACATTTTAATAATATATATCAAATAATTTCAAACATCCTGTGAAAGTCTATTGGGGATAATAAACTAGCAATTAATTACCTGGATAAAATTTGTAATTAAGGTATTATTTATGACACCAAATTATGTAACAATCACCATTGGCATTACTAAATTTCACACCATTTGAATGTTTGTCCTTGATTTATAATTCAGAAGATAAAAAAAACAAAAATCATTCTGATTCTAAAAACTTGCTTAAAAATGTACATAATTTCTCAGTTTAAATATGAAAACTAAATCCTTAATTTATGTAAATAGGTTTTAATAAAATATCCATTACAAGTTACATAGTAAACCCACAAGTAATGACAAAATTATCAAGTAATCCAATATTAAAAGGAAAATCAACACCAAAATAAAAAGTAGAAATATTACATATATCTGAATATCAGATACAAGCCCCATTAAAATATTCTAAAAAAATCCAAAATTTTACAAATACTACAACTTGCTATTTATCAGTTAATTTGTAATATACATGTATGAATGAGCATCATAAATAAATGTTTCTGAAAATAATAATTTACATTTTACTTTTTATATAATATCTTTATTGAAATATAAATCTCTTTTTAAACTTGTATAAGAAATTTTCATGTTTTGGTTTATATAAAATATTTCTTTATCTTATGTGAATCATGAGGACATGGCGATAGTCTTTCATAGAGCTTGTTGTGTTTTACACAAGCCGACAAATTGTTTTCACTGAATTTTTGAAACCCTAAAGAAATTGAAATTGAGATATTATTTGTTTGGATATCAAGTCTTTGAAGTCATAATTTATACTTAATATTTGTTGTAGCTGTGATAATTTTGATTGCAATTAAGTATATAATAATATCTACATTATTTGTTTAATAAATTTGATGAAGAAAATTCATTTACATAAATCATACATTAAATATCTAAGGAGATATACATGTATGTTTCAGTTAAGACAAAATAAGTCAAAATGATGAAAAGTAATCTAAATGTAATCAGAAAGTAATCATGATTACATGGTCAAAATGATGAAAAGTAATCTAAATGTAATCAAAAAGTAACCATGATTACAGGGTCAAAATGAATGTAATCGAATACATTACGATTACATGTAATCTAAAAAATGTCCGATTACAGATTACATTCGATTACATGAAATATGTAATTGATTACAACCGATTGCGATTACAAATTATGATTACCCCATGTCTGACACACGAACTACAACTTGTAACCCATTTAAGTGGGAAAAACCTCTACTATTAGCCAGACATTGAGTCTGTTGCCCCCCTCCTCTCCACAGGGAGGTGAAAGTAGCTAGGTTTTTTAGCAAGGTATTGTATTGTTTTCTTTATAAAAGTTAAGCACTATTTTAAAAGTCTAAAACAAATATATACAGGCAAAGGTTAAAACGTTGTGAGCTTTGCTCAATAGTCCACATAGATTTTAGGGTCAATTGAAATTTTTTCGCTCAAATGTCCATCACCCGCATAAAATTTGTCTGATCACTTTGTCCACAACTAGATGGCACAGATTTAATTATCTGCCCTTTGTTCAGTAGAGCTAAAAGTAGATTGTAGTACTGTGGAACCTGTCTAATCTGACACATCAAGGGACAAGGAAAATGTGTCGGATTGTACAGGACGTCTGAATACTCAGGTTCTATTTTTAGACAGCAGAAATTTGCACAAATTCAACAGAGAAGAAATTGTGAATTTGTGTATGTTTGATTATATAGGATGGCTTAAATAATTAGAACTAGTGTTTATACAATGTAGATGAAAATACTTTTAATATTTAATATTTACATACCGTATTTAGGGTTGCATAATGCGCAGGATTTTGCCCAGATTCTTTATTTTGTAGGAGGGGTGCGCATTATAAACAGGAACAATGTGTTTCACTCTTTCCCAGACCGGGAAATCACATGCCATGTTTTTTTGTTTACTATTGTCAACATGCAAAGTTAAATATTTCTTAAATTGTTTGGACACTATTCCACAAAATAATTAATTGCATCTACTATGTTTTAATTATTGAAGAATTAAAACTGTCTAGTGCAGTTTTGTTTTGTACTTGTAAATATTTACCTTTGGTAGATAAAAAAATAAACTAAATATAAACGTCTGACTATATCTAGCCATGTGTATTGTAAAATAATCTTGCGGATAAGATTTCAATGTGTGCAAGTATAATTAGATTGTCAGACTGTGTTTACACAAGATTATAGTGATTGAAATAAAAAGAAAAGAAACAATAACATGTATTTGTCAATTGTTATGTTAAGTCTAATAGCTTGATTGCTTCCAGGTGAAGTTATAACACAAAATTACAACATATAGCAATCTGTTATGATTAAATGGCTTGGATGCTATTTCATCACTAAATAATAAGGCATTGTTTGTAGTTCATTCATGATCATTAATTATTTGGTCAATTTTAAAAATACAAAAAAATTACGGATTGTCGGTGCTCTTTGATGTACGTAACAACCGTATTTTCAACAACTCACAAGCTTAGCAATGTTCAACAATGTCATAATAAGTGACAATTGTTTGCCTTTCTTTATTCTATATCATTATTTTCTGTCATCTTCAACTATCTACTGCGTTAATTTACGTTCAGATCCGGAATTTAAACTTATATTTACCGATGCTGTACTAGATTTCGAATCCATTACACAACATCCGGATATTAAAAACATCATATGAAAACGCCAATAAAACCCAACACATTTAATATTTTGCAACTTTATTGAATATGAAGAGATAAATGGTTCTTAAATTCTCTCAGCAAATTGCTCAAAGGACTCAAAAATATATACGATTGATATTTAATTCTTACATTTCCGACAGCGATTTTTTTTTAAAGTCCATGCACATTATAGACACGAACTAGTTTTTTCTGGAGATTTTCAAGGCCAAGAGGGGGTGCGCATTATGCAACCCTAATGACGGTATCACAATTAATATATTTTGAACATTTTCATAATCTATCAGATAATTGTAGCCATGTTCTTATTAATGAGCCTCAGAGCACCTGCCAATCAATAAGTTCAAATCATACAATGTAAAAGCTTTAGAAACAATTAGAAAAGTTGCTTTTCTGTCCTGAACATTTTGCAGCGAGTGCAAACAAATTAGATATTTTCTGACAATGTACATATATTGTATTTATCTTGTAATGTCAAAAAAAAAAACAAAAAAAAAAAAAAACTGCCTAATTGCCTAAAAATGAGAAACAAGTGTTATTCTAATCATTTTCAATGGTGTCCTCTGTGAAGTCAGCGCTTATACTATAACTGTTTCTTACTATCGCTCAAGATGAATCAGGTGCATTTTTTTTGTACCAGAAAAACTATATCTTAATTCTTGGTCGGTGACCGTATATAACAAAATACAGAAAATAAAGTTTGACCACTCAAATAGAACAAGTACAGGATAATATACATGCGTATCTACATCGGAAACATATAAGAAAATACATTCAATTCTTCTGCCTCATGGGTTCTTGTGGTCGTGATCGCTTGGTAGTTGGATTTACAACTAACTGTGTAATCAGTGCCTATAGCTATCACCACTAAAGTTGTGAGTTAGAGCCCTGTCCATGCAATACTATGTGATCAAGTTTTCAGTGACTTGCGACAGGTCGGTGGTTTTCTCCAGGTACTCTGGTTTTCTCCACCAATAAAACTGACCGCCACGATATAACTGAAATATCGTTGAAAGTGGCACTAAACACCATGAACCTAACCATCTTCTGCCCCTTTAAGGCATACAGTATATTAACCATTTTCCGTTATTTTTATGGCACAAAAGTAAAAAATAACAATAAAAATAAAAAATCAATGAAAGAAAACAAACTAGTTTAAATATGCCCTAGAGAGACAGAAGAATTCAGTTAAACAGGACAAAAACAAGAAAACAAACTAGTTTAAATATGCCCTAGAGAGACAGAAGAATTCAGTTAAACAGGACAAAAACAAGAAAACAAACTAGTTTAAATATTCCCTAGAGAGACAGAAGAATTCACAGGACAAAAACAAGAAAACAAACTAGTTTAAATATGCCCTAGAGAGACAGAAGAATTCAGTTAAACAGGACAAAAACAAGAAAACAAACTAGTTTAAATATGCCCTAGAGAGACAGAAGAATTCAGTTAAACAGGACAAAAACAAGAAAACAAACTAGTTTAAATATGCCCTAGAGAGACAGAAGAATTCAGTTAAACAGGACAAAAACAAGAAAACAAACTAGTTTAAATATGCCCTAGAGAGACAGAAGAATTCAGTTAAACAGGACAAAAACAAGAAAACAAACTAGTTTAAATATGCCCTAGAGAGACAGAAGAATTCAGTTAAACAGGACAAAAACAAGAAAACAAATTAGTTTAAATATGCCCTAGAGAGACAGAAGAATTCAGTTAAACAGGACAAAAACAAGAAAACAAACTAGTTTAAATATGCCCTAGAGAGACAGAAGAATTCACAGGACAAAAACAAGAAAACAAACTAGTTTAAATATGCCCTAGAGAGACAGAAGAATTCAGTTAAACAGGACAAAAACAAGAAAACAAACTAGTTTAAATATGCCCTAGAGAGACAGAAGAATTCAGTTAAACAGGACAAAAACAAGAAAACAAACTAGTTTAAATATGCCCTAGAGAGACAGAAGAATTCACAGGACAAAAACAAGAAAACAAACTAGTTTAAATATGCCCTAGAGAGACAGAAGAATTCAGTTAAACAGGACAAAAACAAGAAAACAAACTAGTTTAAATATGCCCTAGAGAGACAGAAGACTTCAGTTAAACAGGACAAAAACAAGAAAACAAACTAGTTTAAATATGCCCTAGAGAGACAGAAGAATTCACAGGACAAAAACAAGAAAACAAACTAGTTTAAATATGCCCTAGAGAGACAGAAGAATTCAGTTAAACAGGACAAAAACAAGAAAACAAACTAGTTTAAATATGCCCTAGAGAGACAGAAGAATTCACAGGACAAAAACAAGAAAACAAACTAGTTTAAATATGCCCTAGAGAGACAGAAGACTTCAGTTAAACAGGACAAAAACAAGAAAACAAACTAGTTTAAATATGCCCTAGAGAGAGAGAAGAATTCAGTTAAACAGGACAAAAACAAGAAAACAAACTAGTTTAAATATGCCCTAGAGAGACAGAAGAATTCACAGGACAAAAACAAGAAAACAAACTAGTTTAAATATGCCCTAGAGAGACAGAAGAATTCAGTTAAACAGGACAAAAACAAGAAAACAAACTAGTTTAAATATGCCCTAGAGAGACAGAAGAATTCACAGGACAAAAACAAGAAAACAAACTAGTTTAAATATGCCCTAGAGAGACAGAAGTTTTTCAGTTAAACAGGACAAAAACAAGAAAACAAACTAGTTTAAATATGCCCTAGAGAGACAGAAGAATTCAGTTAAACAGGACAAAAACAAGAAAACAAACTAGTTTAAATATGCCCTAGAGAGACAGAAGAATTCACAGGACAAAAACAAGAAAACAAACTAGTTTAAATATGCCCTAGAGAGACAGAAGAATTCACAGGACAAAAACAAGAAAACAAACTAGTTTAAATATGCCCTAGAGAGACAGAAGACTTCAGTTAAACAGGACAAAAACAAGAAAACAAACTAGTTTAAATATGCCCTAGAGAGAGAGAAGAATTCAGTTAAACAGGACAAAAACAAGAAAACAAACTAGTTTAAATATGCCCTAGAGAGACAGAAGAATTCAGTTAAACAGGACAAAAACAAGAAAACAAACTAGTTTAAATATGCCCTAGAGAGACAGAAGAATTCAGTTAAACAGGACAAAAACAAGAAAACAAACTAGTTTAAATATGCCCTAGAGAGACAGAAGAATTCAGTTAAACAGGACAAAAACAAGAAAACAAACTAGTTTAAATATGCCCTAGAGAGACAGAAGAATTCAGTTAAACAGGACAAAAACAAGAAAACAAACTAGTTTAAATATGCCCTAGAGAGACAGAAGTTTTTCAGTTAAACAGGACAAAAACAAGAAAACAAACTAGTTTAAATATGCCCTAGAGAGACAGAAGAATTCAGTTAAAAAGGACAAAAACAAGAAAACAAACTAGTTTAAATATGCCCTAGAGAGACAGAAGAATTCAGTTAAACAGGACAAAAACAAGAAAACAAACTAGTTTAAATATGCCCTAGAGAGACAGAAGAATTCACAGGACAAAAACAAGAAAACAAACTAGTTTAAATATGCCCTAGAGAGACAGAAGACTTCAGTTAAACAGGACAAAAACAAGAAAACAAACTAGTTTAAATATGCCCTAGAGAGAGAGAAGAATTCAGTTAAACAGGACAAAAACAAGAAAACAAACTAGTTTAAATATGCCCTAGAGAGACAGAAGAATTCACAGGACAAAAACAAGAAAACAAACTAGTTTAAATATGCCCTAGAGAGACAGAAGAATTCAGTTAAACAGGACAAAAACAAGAAAACAAACTAGTTTAAATATGCCCTAGAGAGACAGAAGAATTCACAGGACAAAAACAAGAAAACAAACTAGTTTAAATATGCCCTAGAGAGACAGAAGTTTTTCAGTTAAACAGGACAAAAACAAGAAAACAAACTAGTTTAAATATGCCCTAGAGAGACAGAAGAATTCAGTTAAACAGGACAAAAACAAGAAAACAAACTAGTTTAAATATGCCCTAGAGAGACAGAAGAATTCACAGGACAAAAACAAGAAAACAAACTAGTTTAAATATTCCCTAGAGAGACAGAAGAATTCAGTTAAACAGGACAAAAACAAGAAAACAAACTAGTTTAAATATGCCCTAGAGAGACAGAAGAATTCAGTTAAACAGGACAAAAACAAGAAAACAAACTAGTTTAAATATGCCCTAGAGAGACAGAAGAATTCACAGGACAAAAACAAGAAAACAAACTAGTTTAAATATGCCCTAGAGAGACAGAAGAATTCACAGGACAAAAACAAGAAAACAAACTAGTTTAAATATGCCCTAGAGAGACAGAAGAATTCACAGGACAAAAACAAGAAAACAAACTAGTTTAAATATGCCCTAGAGAGACAGAAGACTTCAGTTAAACAGGACAAAAACAAGAAAACAAACTAGTTTAAATATGCCCTAGAGAGAGAGAAGAATTCAGTTAAACAGGACAAAAACAAGAAAACAAACTAGTTTAAATATGCCCTAGAGAGACAGAAGAATTCAGTTAAACAGGACAAAAACAAGAAAACAAACTAGTTTAAATATGCCCTAGAGACAGAAGAATTCAGTTAAACAGGACAAAAACAAGAAAACAAACTAGTTTAAATATGCCCTAGAGAGACAGAAGAATTCAGTTAAACAGGACAAAAACAAGAAAACAAACTAGTTTAAATATGCCCTAGAGAGACAGAAGAATTCAGTTAAACAGGACAAAAACAAGAAAACAAACTAGTTTAAATATGCCCTAGAGAGACAGAAGTTTTTCAGTTAAACAGGACAAAAACAAGAAAACAAACTAGTTTAAATATGCCCTAGAGAGACAGAAGAATTCAGTTAAACAGGACAAAAACAAGAAAACAAACTAGTTTAAATATGCCCTAGAGAGACAGAAGAATTCAGTTAAACAGGACAAAAACAAGAAAACAAACTAGTTTAAATATGCCCTAGAGAGACAGAAGAATTCAGTTAAACAGGACAAAAACAAGAAAACAAACTAGTTTAAATATTCCCTAGAGAGACAGAAGAATTCAGTTAAACAGGACAAAAACAAGAAAACAAACTAGTTTAAATATGCCCTAGAGAGACAGAAGAATTCAGTTAAACAGGACAAAAACAAGAAAACAAACTAGTTTAAATATGCCCTAGAGAGACAGAAGAATTCACAGGACAAAAACAAGAAAACAAACTAGTTTAAATATGCCCTAGAGAGACAGAAGAATTCACAGGACAAAAACAAGAAAACAAACTAGTTTAAATATGCCCTAGAGAGACAGAAGAATTCAGTTAAACAGGACAAAAACAAGAAAACAAACTAGTTTAAATATGCCCTAGAGAGACAGAAGAATTCAGTTAAACAGGACAAAAACAAGAAAACAAACTAGTTTAAATATGCCCTAGAGAGACAGAAGAATTCAGTTAAACAGGACAAAAACAAGAAAACAAACTAGTTTAAATATGCCCTAGAGAGACAGAAGAATTCACAGGACAAAAACAAGAAAACAAACTAGTTTAAATATGCCCTAGAGAGACAGAAGAATTCACAGGACAAAAACAAGAAAACAAACTAGTTTAAATATGCCCTAGAGAGACAGAAGAATTCAGTTAAACAGGACAAAAACAAGAAAACAAACTAGTTTAAATATGCCCTAGAGAGACAGAAGAATTCAGTTAAACAGGACAAAAACAAGAAAACAAACTAGTTTAAATATGCCCTAGAGAGACAGAAGAATTCAGTTAAACAGGACAAAAACAAGAAAACAAACTAGTTTAAATATTCCCTAGAGAGACAGAAGAATTCAGTTAAACAGGACAAAAACAAGAAAACAAACTAGTTTAAATATGCCCTAGAGAGACAGAAGAATTCAGTTAAACAGGACAAAAACAAGAAAACAAACTAGTTTAAATATGCCCTAGAGAGACAGAAGAATTCAGTTAAACAGGACAAAAACAAGAAAACAAACTAGTTTAAATATGCCCTAGAGAGACAAAAGAATTCACAGGACAAAAACAACTGTAGTAGATTACAGCTGTTATATAAAACCCAATAAAACCTCATATTTCTGTCTAATATCAAGGTTCAAAGTCCAAAAGCTGTTGTATGTTGAGATAATGGAATGATTTATCAAAACAAAAACATATGGAGTTGACTCAATTTCAATTTAATGGGTTCAATTGGTTAGGTAATCTTAGATTGTGATCTTAATGCACATTTGGTTAGGTAATCTTAGATTGTGATCTTAATGCACATTTGGTTAGGTAATCTTAGATTGTGATCTTAATGCACATTTGGTTAGGTAATCTTGGATTGTGATCTTAATGCACATTTGGTTAGGTAATCTTGGATTGTGATCTTAATGCACATTTGGTTAGGTAATCTTGGATTGTGATCTTAATCCACATTTGGTTAGGTAATCTTGGATTGTGATCTTAATCCACATACAACATCAAATGTCATCCTATTTCTACTCAAAATTGAGGTACATCATGATTAAGCTACTTAATAATGATAGTCTATATATAGAGAATGTCATCGTAATTGTCTAAATCAATAAACATCTGTTATAGTTTGGTTTTTTTTTTGGGGGGGGGGGGTTATGGTATTTAGTGCCACTTTCAACAATATTTCAGTTATATCGTGGCAGTCAGTTTTATTGGTGGAGGAAATAGGAGTAGTACCAAGAGAAATCCAACGACCTGCCGCAAGTCACTGACAAACTTTATCACATAATGTTGTATCGAGTACATCACGCCATGAACGGGGTTAAAACTTATAACTTTAGTGGTGATAGGCAATGATTGCACAGGTAGTTGTAAATCCAACTACCATACGATCACATCCACGATGGACCCTCTTTATTATATAAGTATACTACATGTATATAATATTACTCATACTCATATACAAATGTACCATCATAGAATATTAAATAGATTTTTTTTTTACATTTTTCACATTTAAATAATAACACAATATCTTTTAATTAGTTGAAAAAAATTAAATGTTTTTTATGCAAAAATATATACATGTATACACAAATTTACTAAGGAATCTTTTTCTATAAAAAAAAATCTCTCATCAATTTTTCCCAGGGTTTCAAACATCAGTACAACTTTCCTGGGTATAAATTTATTTAGATATAAAGAGGGTTAGGGTTATGGTGTTTAACGCCACTTTCAACAATATTTTAGCTATATATCGTGGCAGTCAGTATTATTGGTGGAGGAAACCGGAGAAAATCACAGACCTGCCGCAAGTCTCTGACAAACACTGAATGTCTAATCAGACTACTATTTTATAAAAGCCAACTTTAAAGTACACGTGTACTGTAACCTTTAGACATTTATCAGTACAAACATATATTAACACACATATAGTAAAGCTGGGTTTTGTGATAAAGTTAGAAAGTTATTCAGGAATACATTGTATTAAATCATGTTATCAGTCTACTGAACTTAAATGTAACTTTCTTATCACGTTTTACAGAAGTACAATCAGAAAAGTTTAAGTTTAAACATTGGACATACAATTTCTCTAATGTACATTTACAGATAAAGACTTATTTATATGCCATATCAAAAAAAAAAAAAAAAAAATTTAAATTCCCTCCTATAATTTTTTTTTTAAAGTTTTTTATATGATATAAAAACAAGTCCCTACGCATTTACACACTAAAGTTTAATAAATACAAAATGAATGTATAAAATGTGTGTATACAAATAGAGAAGCCCGATTTATTACATATACAGTAACTACCATACGATCACGATGGCCCCCAGAAAATAGGATATACAAAATTATCACAATCACAATGGCCCCCAGATAATAGGATATACAAAATTATCACAATCACAATGGCCCCCCAGAAAATAGGATATACAAAATTATCACTATCACGATGGCCCCCAGAAAATAGGATATACAAAATTATCACAATCACAATGACCCCCAGAAAATAGGATATACAAAATTATCACAATCACGATGGCCCCCCAGAAAATAGGATATACAAAATTATCACAATCACAATGGCCCCCAGAAAATAGGATATACAAAATTATCACAATCACGATGGCCCCCCAGAAAATAGGATATACAAAATTATCACAATCACAATGACCCCCAGAAAATAGGATATACAAAATTATCACAATCACGATGGCCCCCCAGAAAATAGGATATACAAAATTATCACAATTACGATGGCCCCCCAGAAAATAGGATATACAAAATTATCACAATCACGATGGCCCCCCAGAAAATAGGATATACAAAATTATCACAATCACGATGGCCCCCCAGAAAATAGGATATACAAAATTATCACAATCACGATGGCCCCCCAGAAAATAGGATATACAAAATTATCACAATCACAATGACCCCCAGAAAATAGGATATACAAAATTATCACAATCACGATGGCCCCCCAGAAAATAGGATATACAAAATTATCACAATCACAATGGCCCCCAGAAAATAGGATATACAAAATTATCACAATCACGATGGCCCCCAGAAAATAGGATATACAAAATTATCACAATCACAATGGCCCCCAGAAAATAGGATATACAAAATGATCACAATCACAATGGCCCCCAGAATATAGGATATACAAAATTATCACAATCACAATGGCCCCCCAGAAAATAGGATATACAAAATTATCACAATCACAATGGCACCCCAGAAAATAGGATATACAAAATTATCACAATCACAATGGCCCCCCAGAAAATAGGATATACATAATTACCACAATCACAATGGCCCCCAGAAAATAGAATATACAAAATTATCACAATCACGATGGCCCCCCAGAAAATAGGATATACAAAATTACCACAATCACGATGGCCCCCACAAAATAGGATATACAAAATTATCACAATCGCGATGCCCCCCCCCCCCCCCCCCCCCAGAAAATAGGATATACAAAATTATCACAATCACGATGGCCTCCAGAAAATAGGATATACAAAATTTAGAAAAATTAAGTAAGTTTATATGAAATATAAATAAATCTGTTGATCTCTAGGCTGTCACACTCCTGTCTCTGTTGTATAAAATATAAATAAATCTGTTGATCTCTAGGCTGTCACACCCCTGTCTCTGTTGTATAAAATATAAATAAATCTGTTGATCTCTAGACTGTCACACTCCTGTCTCTGTTGTATATATTGTCTAGGCTGTCGCACCCTTGTCTCTGTTGTATATATTGTCTAGGCTGTCACACCCCTGTCTCTGTTGTATAAAATATAAATAAATCTGTTGATCTCTAGGCTGTCACACTCCTGTCTCTGTTGTATAAAATATAAATAAATCTGTTGATCTCTAGGCTGTCACACTCCTGTCTCTGTTGTATAAAATATAAATAAATCTGTTGATCTCTAGGCTGTCACACCCCTGTCCCTGTTGTATATATTGTCTAGGCTGTCACACTCCTGTCTCTGTTGTATAAAATATAAATAAATCTGTTGATCTCTAGGCTGTCACACCCCTGTTTCTGTTGTATAAAATATAAATAAATCTGTTGATCTCTAGGCTGTCACACTCCTGTCTCTGTTGTATATATTGTCTAGGCTGTCACACCCCTATCTCTGTTGTATAAAATATAAATAAATCTTTTGATCTCTAGGCTGTCACACCCCTGTCTCTGTTGTATAAAATATAAATAAATCTGTTGATCTCTAGGCTGTCACACTCCTGTCTCTGTTGTATAAAATATAAATAAATCTGTTGATCTCTAGGCTGTCACACTCCTGTCTCTGTTGTATATATTGTCTAGGCTGTCACACCCCTATCTCTGTTGTATAAAATATAAATAAATCTGTTGATCTCTAGGCTGTCACACCCCTGTCTCTGTTGTATAAAATATAAATAAATCTGTTGATCTCTAGGCTGTCACACTCCTGTCTCTGTTGTATAAAATATAAATAAATCTGTTGATCTCTAGGCTGTCACACTCCTGTCTCTGTTGTATAAAATATAAATAAATCTGTTGATCTCTAGGCTGTCACACCCCTGTCTCTGTTGTATAAAATATAAATAAATCTGTTGATCTCTAGGCTGTCACACTTCTGTCTCTGTTGTATAAAATATAAATAAATCTGTTGATCTCTAGGCTGTCACACTCCTGTCTCTGTTGTATATATTGTCTAGGCTGTCACACCCCTGTCTCTGTTGTATAAAATATAAATAAATTTGTTGATCTCTAGGCTGTCACACCCCTGTCTCTGTTGTATAAAATATAAATAAATCTGTTGATCTCTAGGCTGTCACACCCCTGTCTCTCTTGTATAAAATATAAATAAATCTGTTGATCTCTAGGCTGTCACACTCCTGTCTCTGTTGTATATATTGTCTAGGCTGTCACACCCCTGTCTCTGTTGTATATATTGTCTAGGCTGTCACACCCCTGTCTCTGTTGTATAAAATATAAATAAATCTGTTGATCTCTAGGCTGTCACACCCCTGTCTCTCTTGTATAAAATATAAATAAATCTGTTGATCTCTAGACTGTCACACCCCTGTCTCTCTTCTATAAAATATAAATAAATCTGTTGATCTCTAGGCTGTCACACCCCTGTCTGTCTTGTATAAAATATAAATAAATCTGTTGATCTCTAGGCTGTCACACCCCTGTCTCTCTTGTATAAAATATAAATAAATCTGTTGATCTCTAGGCTGTCACACTCCTGTCTCTGTTGTATAAAATATAAATAAATCTGTTGATCTCTAGACTGTCACACTCCTGTCTCTGTTGTATAAAATATAAATAAATATGTTGATCTCTAGGCTGTCACACCCCTGTCTCTGTTGTATAAAATATAAATAAATCTGTTGATCTCTAGGCTGTCACACCCCTGTCTCTGTTGTATATATTGTCTAGGCTGTCACACCCCTGTCTCTGTTGTATATATTGTCTAGGCTGTCACACCCCTGTCTCTGTTGTATATATTGTCTAGGCTGTCACACCCCTGTCTCTGTTGTATATATTGTCTAGGCTGTCACACCCCTGTCTCTGTTGTATATATTCTCTAGGCTGTCACACCCCTGTCTCTGTTGTATATATTGTCTAGGCTGTCACACCCCTGTCTCTGTTGTATATATTGTCTAGGCTGTCACACCCCTGTCTCTGTTGTATATATTGTCTAGGCTGTCACACCCCTGTCTCTGTTGTATATATTCTCTAGGCTGTCACACCCCTGTCTCTGTTGTATATATTGTCTAGGCTGTCAAACCCCTGTCTCTATTGTATAAAATATAAATAAATCTGTTGATCTCTAGGCTGTCACACTCCTGTCTCTGTTGTATATATTGTCTAGGCTGTCACACCCCTGTCTCTGTTGTATATATTGTCTAGGCTGTCACACCCCTGTCTCTGTTGTATAAAATATAAATAAATCTGTTGATCTCTAGGCTGTCACACTCCTGTCTCTGTTGTATATATTGTCTAGGCTGTCACACTCCTGTCTCTGTTGTATATATTGTCTAGGCTGTCACACCCCTGTCTCTGTTGTATATATTGTCTAGGCTGTCACACTCCTGTCTCTGTTGTATATATTGTCTAGGCTGTCACACCCCTGTCTCTGTTGTATAAAATATAAATAAATCTGTTGATCTCTAGGCTGTCACACTCCTGTCTCTGTTGTATATATTGTCTAGGCTGTCACACCCCTGTCTCTGTTGTATATATTGTCTAGGCTGTCACACCCCTGTCTCTGTTGTATAAAATATAAATAAATCTGTTGATCTCTAGGCTGTCACACTCCTGTCTCTGTTGTATATATTGTCTAGGCTGTCACACCCCTGTCTAGGCTGTCACACCCAAGTCTCTGTTGTATAAAATATAAATAAATCTGTTGATCTCTAGGCTGTCACACCCCTGTCTCTGTTGTATATATTGTCTAGGCTGTCACACCTCTGTCTCTGTTGTATAAAATATAAATAAATCTGTTGATCTCTAGACTGTCACACCCCTGTCTCTGTTGTATATATTGTCTAGACTGTCACACCCCTGTCTCTGTTGTATAAAATATAAATAAATCTGTTGATCTCTAGGCTGTCACACTCCTGTCTCTGTTGTATAAAATATAAATAAATATGTTGATCTCTAGACTGTCACACTCCTGTCTCTGTTGTATATATTGTCTAGGCTGTCACACCCCTGTCTCTGTTGTATATATTGTCTAGGCTGTCACACTCCTGTCTCTGTTGTATATATTGTCTAGGCTGTCACACCCCTGTCTCTGTTGTATATATTGTCTAGGCTGTCACACCCCTGTCTCTGTTGTATAAAATATAAATAAATCTGTTGATCTCTAGGCTGTCACACCCCTGTCTCTGTTGTATATATTGTCTAGGCTGTCACACTCCTGTCTCTGTTGTATATATTGTCTAGGCTGTCACACTCCTGTCTCTGTTGTATATATTGTCTAGGCTGTCACACCCCTGTCTCTGTTGTATATATTGTCTAGGCTGTCACACCCCTGTCTCTGTTGTATAAAATATAAATAAATCTGTTGATCTCTAGGCTGTCACACTCCTGTCTCTGTTGTATAAAATATAAATAAATCTGTTGATCTCTAGACTGTCACACTCCTGTCTCTGTTGTATATATTGTCTAGGCTGTCACACTCCTGTCTCTGTTGTATATATTGTCTAGGCTGTCACACCCCTGTCTCTGTTGTATATATTGTCTAGGCTGTCACACTCCTGTCTCTGTTGTATATATTGTTTAGGCTGTCACACCCCTGTCTCTGTTGTATATATTGTCTAAGCTGTCACACCCCTGTCTCTGTTGTATAAAATATAAATAAATCTGTTGATCTCTAGGCTGTCACACTCCTGTCTCTGTTGTATAAAATATAAATAAATCTGTTGATCTCTAGACTGTCACACTCCTGTCTCTGTTGTATATATTGTCTAGGCTGTCACACTCCTGTCTCTGTTGTATATATTGTCTAGGCTGTCACACCCCTGTCTCTGTTGTATATATTGTCTAGGCTGTCACACTCCTGTCTCTGTTGTATATATTGTCTAGGCTGTCACACCCCTGTCTCTGTTGTATATATTGTCTAGGCTGTCACACTCCTGTCTCTGTTGTATAAAATATAAATAAATCTGTTGATCTCTAGGCTGTCACATCCCTGTCTCTGTTGTATATATTGTCTAGGCTGTCACACCCCTGTCTCTGTTGTATATATTGTCTAGGCTGTCACACCCCTGTCTCTGTTGTATATATTGTCTAGGCTGTCACACCCCTGTCTCTGTTGTATATATTGTCTAGGCTGTCACACCTCTGTCTCTGTTGTATATATTGTCTAGGCTGTCACACCCCTGTCTCTGTTGTATATATTGTCTAGGCTGTCACACCCCTGTCTCTGTTGTATATATTGTCTAGGCTGTCACACCCCTGTCTCTGTTGTATATATTGTCTAGGCTGTCACACCCCTGTCTCTGTTGTATATATTGTCTAGGCTGTCACACTCCTGTCTCTGTTATATAAAATATAAATAAATCTGTTGATCTCTGGGCTGTCACACCCCTGTCTCTGTTGTATAAAATATAAATAAATCTGTTGATCTCTAGGCTGTCACACTCCTGTCTCTGTTGTATAAAATATAAATAAATCTGTTGATCTCTAGGCTGTCACACCCCTGTCTCTGTTGTATAAAATATAAATAAATCTGTTGATCTCTAGGCTGTCACACCCCTGTCTCTCTTGTATAAAATATAAATAAATCTGTTGATCTCTAGGCTGTCACACTTCTGTCTCTGTTGTATAAAATATAAATAAATCTGTTGATCTCTAGGCTGTCACACTCCTGTCTCTGTTGTATATATTGTCTAGGCTGTCACACCCCTGTCTCTGTTGTATATATTGTCTAGGCTGTCACACCCCTGTCTCTGTTGTATATATTGTCTAGGCTGTCACACCCCTGTCTCTGTTGTATATATTGTCTAGGCTGTCACACCCCTGTCTCTGTTGTATATATTGTCTAGGCTGTCACACCCCTGTCTCTGTTGTATATATTGTCTAGGCTGTCACACCCCTGTCTCTGTTGTATATATTGTCTAGGCTGTCACACCCCTGTCTCTGTTGTATATATTGTCTAGGCTGTCACACCCCTGTCTCTGTTGTATATATTGTCTAGGCTGTCACACCCCTGTCTCTGTTGTATATATTGTCTAGGCTGTCACACTCCTGTCTCTGTTGTATATATTGTCTAGGCTGTCACACTCCTGTCTCTGTTGTATATATTGTCTAGGCTGTCACACCCCTGTCTCTGTTGTATAAAAAATAAATAAATCTGTTGATCTCTAGGCTGTCACACCCCTGTCTCTGTTGTATAAAATATAAATAAATCTGTTGATCTCTAGGCTGTCACACCCCTGTCTCTCTTGTATAAAATATAAATAAATCTGTTGATCTCTAGGCTGTCACACTTCTGTCTCTGTTGTATAAAATATAAATAAATCTGTTGATCTCTAGGCTGTCACACTCCTGTCTCTGTTGTATATATTGTCTAGGCTGTCACACCCCTGTCTCTGTTGTATATATTGTCTAGGCTGTCACACCCCTGTCTCTGTTGTATATATTGTCTAGGCTGTCACACTCCTGTCTCTGTTGTATAAAATATAAATAAATCTGTTGATCTCTAGGCTGTCACACCCCTGTCTCTGTTGTATAAAATATAAATAAATCTGTTGATCTCTAGGCTGTCACACCCCTGTCTCTCTTGTATAAAATATAAATAAATCTGTTGATCTCTAGGCTGTCACACTTCTGTCTCTGTTGTATAAAATATAAATAAATCTGTTGATCTCTAGGCTGTCACACTCCTGTCTCTGTTGTATATATTGTCTAGGCTGTCACACCCCTGTCTCTGTTGTATATATTGTCTAGGCTGTCACACCCCTGTCTCTGTTGTATATATTGTCTAGGCTGTCACACCCCTGTCTCTGTTGTATATATTGTCTAGGCTGTCACACCCCTGTCTCTGTTGTATATATTGTCTAGGCTGTCACACCCCTGTCTCTGTTGTATATATTGTCTAGGCTGTCACACCCCTGTCTCTGTTGTATATATTGTCTAGGCTGTCACACCCCTGTCTCTGTTGTATATATTGTCTAGGCTGTCACACCCCTGTCTCTGTTGTATATATTGTCTAGGCTGTCACACCCCTGTCTCTGTTGTATATATTGTCTAGGCTGTCACACTCCTGTCTCTGTTGTATATATTGTCTAGGCTGTCACACCCCTGTCTCTGTTGTATATATTGTCTAGGCTGTCACACCCCTGTCTCTGTTGTATATATTGTCTAGGCTGTCACACCTCTGTCTCTGTTGTATATATTGTCTAGGCTGTCACACCCCTGTCTCTGTTGTATATATTGTATAGGCTGTCACACCCCTGTCTCTGTTGTATATATTGTCTAGGCTGTCACACCCCTGTCTCTGTTGTATATATTGTATAGGCTGTCACACCCCTGTCTCTGTTGTATATATTGTCTAGGCTGTCACACCCCTGTCTCTGTTGTATATATTGTCTAGGCTGTCACACCTCTGTCTCTGTTGTATATATTGTCTAGGCTGTCACACCCCTGTCTCTGTTGTATATATTGTCTAGGCTGTCACACCCGTCTCTGTTGTATATATTGTCTAGGCTGTCACACCCCTGTCTCTGTTGTATATATTGTCTAGGCTGTCACACCCCTGTCTCTGTTGTATATATTGTCTAGGCTGTCACACCCCTGTCTCTGTTGTATATATTGTCTAGGCTGTCACACCCCTGTCTCTGTTGTATATATTGTCTAGGCTGTCACACCCCTGTCTCTGTTGTATATATTGTCTAGGCTGTCACACCTCTGTCTCTGTTGTATATATTGTCTAGGCTGTCACACCCCTGTCTCTGTTGTATATATTGTCTAGGCTGTCACACCCGTCTCTGTTGTATATATTGTCTAGGCTGTCACACCCCTGTCTCTGTTGTATATATTGTCTAGGCTGTCACACCCCTGTCTCTGTTGTATATATTGTCTAGGCTGTCACACCCGTCTCTGTTGTATATATTGTCTAGGCTGTCACACCCCTGTCTCTGTTGTATATATTGTCTAGGCTGTCACACCCCTGTCTCTGTTGTATATATTGTCTAGGCTGTCACACCTCTGTCTCTGTTGTATATATTGTCTAGGCTGTCACACCCCTGTCTCTGTTGTATATATTGTCTAGGCTGTCACACCCGTCTCTGTTGTATATATTGTCTAGGCTGTCACACCCCTGTCTCTGTTGTATATATTGTCTAGGCTGTCACACCCCTGTCTCTGTTGTATATATTGTCTAGGCTGTCACACTCCTGTCTCTGTTGTATATATTGTCTAGGCTGTCACACCCCTGTCTCTGTTGTATATATTGTCTAGGCTGTCACACTCCTGTCTCTGTTGTATATATTGTCTAGGCTGTCACACCCCTGTCTCTGTTGTATATATTGTCTAGGCTGTCACACCCCTGTCTCTGTTGTATATATTGTCTAGGCTGTCACACCCCTGTCTCTGTTGTATATATTGTCTAGGCTGTCACACCCCTGTCTCTGTTGTATATATTGTCTAGGCTGTCACACTCCTGTCTCTGTTGTATATATTGTCTAGGCTGTCACACCCCTGTCTCTGTTGTATATATTGTCTAGGCTGTCACACCCCTGTCTCTGTTGTATATATTGTCTAGGCTGTCACACCCCTGTCTCTGTTGTATATATTGTCTAGGCTGTCACACTCCTGTCTCTGTTGTGTATATTGTCTAGGCTGTCACACCCCTGTCTCTGTTGTATATATTGTCTAGGCTGTCACACCCCTGTCTCTGTTGTATATATTGTCTAGGCTGTCACACCCCTGTCTCTGTTGTATATATTGTCTAGGCTGTCACACTCCTGTCTCTGTTGTATATATTGTCTAGGCTGTCACACCCCTGTCTCTGTTGTATATATTGTCTAGGCTGTCACACCCCTGTCTCTGTTGTATATATTGTCTAGGCTGTCACACCCCTGTCTCTGTTGTATATATTGTCTAGGCTGTCACACCCCTGTCTCTGTTGTATATATTGTCTAGGCTGTCACACTCCTGTCTCTGTTGTATATATTGTCTAGGCTGTCACACCCCTGTCTCTGTTGTATATATTGTCTAGGCTGTCACACCCCTGTCTCTGTTGTATATATTGTCTAGGCTGTCACACCCCTGTCTCTGTTGTATATATTGTCTAGGCTGTCACACTCCTGTCTCTGTTGTATATATTGTCTAGGCTGTCACACCCCTGTCTCTGTTGTATATATTGTCTAGGCTGTCACACCCCTGTCTCTGTTGTATATATTGTCTAGGCTGTCACACCCCTGTCTCTGTTGTATATATTGTCTAGGCTGTCACACTCCTGTCTGTTGTATATATTGTCTAGGCTGTCACACCCCTGTCTCTGTTGTATATATTGTCTAGGCTGTCACACTCCTGTCTCTGTTGTATATATTGTCTAGGCTGTCACACCCCTGTCTCTGTTGTATATATTGTCTAGGCTGTCACACCCGTCTCTGTTGTATATATTGTCTAGGCTGTCACACCCCTGTCTCTGTTGTATATATTGTCTAGGCTGTCACACCCCTGTCTCTGTTGTATATATTGTCTAGGCTGTCACACTCCTGTCTCTGTTGCATATATTGTCTAGGCAGTCACACCCCTGTCTCTGTTGTATATATTGTCTAGGCTGTCACACCCCTGTCTCTGTTGTATATATTGTCTAGGCTGTCACACCCCTGTCTCTGTTGTATATATTGTCTAGGCTGTCACACCCGTCTCTGTTGTATATATTGTCTAGGCTGTCACACTCCTGTCTCTGTTGTATATATTGTCTAGGCTGTCACACTCCTGTCTCTGTTGTATATATTGTCTAGGCAGTCACACCCCTGTCTCTGTTGTATATATTGTCTAGGCTGTCACACCCGTCTCTGTTGTATATATTGTCTAGGCTGTCACACCCCTGTCTCTGTTGTATATATTGTCTAGGCTGTCACACCCCTGTCTCTGTTGTATATATTGTCTAGGCTGTCACACTCCTGTCTCTGTTGCATATATTGTCTAGGCAGTCACACCCCTGTCTCTGTTGTATATATTGTCTAGGCTGTCACACCCCTGTCTCTGTTGTATATATTGTCTAGGCTGTCACACCCCTGTCTCTGTTGTATATATTGTCTAGGCTGTCACACCCGTCTCTGTTGTATATATTGTCTAGGCTGTCACACTCCTGTCTCTGTTGTATATATTGTCTAGGCTGTCACACTCCTGTCTCTGTTGTATATATTGTCTAGGCAGTCACACCCCTGTCTCTGTTGTATATATTGTCTAGGCTGTCACACCCGTCTCTGTTGTATATATTGTCTAGGCTGTCACACCCCTGTCTCTGTTGTATATATTGTCTAGGCTGTCACACCCCTGTCTCTGTTGTATATATTCTCTAGGCTGTCACACTCCTGTCTCTGTTGTATATATTCTCTAGGCTGTCACACTCCTGTCTCTGTTGTATATATTCTCTAGGCTGTCACACTCCTGTCTCTGTTGTATATATTGTCTAGGCTGTCACACCCCTGTCTCTGTTGTATATATTGTCTAGGCTGTCACACCCCTGTCTCTGTTGTATATATTGTCTAGGCTGTCACACTCCTGTCTCTGTTGTATATATTGTCTAGGCTGTCACACCCCTGTCTCTGTTGTATATATTGTCTAGGCTGTCACACTCCTGTCTCTGTTGTATATATTGTCTAGGCTGTCACACCCCTGTCTCTGTTGTATATATTGTCTAGGCTGTCACACCCCTGTCTCTGTTGTATATATTGTCTAGGCTGTCACACCTGTCTCTGTTGTATATATTGTCTAGGCTGTCACACTCCTGTCTCTGTTGTATATATTGTCTAGGCTGTCACACTCCTGTCTCTGTTGTATATATTGTCTAGGCTGTCACACCCCTGTCTCTGTTGTATATATTGTCTAGGCTGTCACACCCCTGTCTCTGTTGTATATATTGTCTAGGCTGTCACACCCCTGTCTCTGTTGTATATATTGTCTAGGCTGTCACACTCCTGTCTCTGTTGTATATATTGTCTAGGCTGTCACACCCCTGTCTCTGTTGTATATATTGTCTAGGCTGTCACACTCCTGTCTCTGTTGTATATATTGTCTAGGCTGTCACACCCCTGTCTCTGTTGTATATATTGTCTAGGCTGTCACACCCCTGTCTCTGTTGTATATATTGTCTAGGCTGTCACACCTGTCTCTGTTGTATATATTGTCTAGGCTGTCACACCCCTGTCTCTGTTGTATATATTGTCTAGGCTGTCACACCTGTCTCTGTTGTATATATTGTCTAGGCTGTCACACCCCTGTCTCTGTTGTATATATTGTCTAGGCTGTCACACCCCTGTCTCTGTTGTATATATTGTCTAGGCTGTCACACCCGTCTCTGTTGTATATATTGTACATATATCTATATCCATTTTGTTATTGTTATTGTATATGTATGTCTTCTCTGTACCAACGTAATTGGGAATGGTTGATTGATTAATTGATTTATTGGTGTTTTAACGCGACTTTCAGCAATATTTTAGCTATATCATGGCGACCAGTTTTAGTGGTGGGGAAAGCCGGAGAGAACCACCGACCCTGGGCAAGCAACTGGTAAACTTTATCACTTGCGGCTGCGAGTCGAGTGCACCCTTTTTTGTAATTTACAAAGCTGGGCGCGAACCTACACCGTATTGATGATAGGCTTGTATGAGCTGTAAGATCCAACGACCTAACTCATTGAGCCACCCGGGACTCTAGTTGCTTTAGAAGAGACATCAAAATTATGAAAGTTTATGAACAGACAACAAATGTAAAGTGAAGCAATATTTCATATAACTCTTTGGGATATGTTAGCTAAAAAATACAAATGTTAATTCATTGTACTAAATGTAAAGGAACAGCTTGTGTAAGAAAGGATATGGATGTAAATGAACATGAGAGACTATCCACATATTAAAGTAAAGTACCGGTATTTTTATCGCTGTTCTACATTTCACAGTCCGTGTAGAGTATATTCGCATCATCCATACTACTGTACAGGACAAAAGATACTTACAGGAGTCCTCTTTTTCAGGGTAAAGTTTTTCCATAACAGTAGTCTATATTGGTGGAAAAATCCCATCTCATGCTTAGTAAAATCTGTAATCTGAAAAACAAAACAGTTTGTTATTGTTTTAGTTTTCTATATCACTTTAGTTTGAATCTGTTACTGACTATCTTTTAATGGTTTAAGAGGTATATCTCTGAAATGGCTATTTCTATTAATGGACAGAGCCTCTTACTAACTATCTTTTAATGGTTTAAGAGGTATATCTCTGAAATGGCTATTTCTATTAATGGACAGAGCCTCTTACTAACTATCTTTTAATGGTTTAAGAGGTATATCTCTGAAATGGCTATTTCTATTAATGGACAGAGCCTCTTACTAACCATCTTTTAATGGTTTAAGAGGTATATCTCTGAAATGGCTATTTCTATTAATGGACAGAGCCTCTTACTAACTATCTTTTAATGGTTTAAGAGGTATATCTCTGAAATGGCTATTTCTATTAATGGACAGAGCCTCTTACTAACCATCTTTTAATGGTTTAAGAGGTATATCTCTGAAATGGCTATTTCTATTAATGGACAGAGCCTCTTACTAACTATCTTTTAATGGTTTAAGAGGTATATCTCTGAAATGGCTATTTCTATTAATGGACAGAGCCTCTTACTAACCATCTTTTAATGGTTTAAGACGTATATCTCTGAAATGGCTATTTCTATTAATGGACAGAGCCTCTTACTAACCATCTTTTAATGGTTTAAGAGGTATATCTCTGAAATGGCTATTTCTATTAATGGACAGAGCCTCTTACTAACTATCTTTTAATGGTTTAAGAGGTATATCTCTGAAATGGCTATTTCTATTAATGGACAGAGCCTCTTACTAACCATCTTTTAATGGTTTAAGAGGTATATCTCTGAAATGGCTATTTCTATTAATGGACAGAGCCTCTTACTAACTATCTTTTAATGGTTTAAGAGGTATATCTCTGAAATGGCTATTTCTATTAATGGACAGAGCCTCTTACTAACTATCTTTTAATGGTTTAAGACGTATATCTCTGAAATGGCTATTTCTATTAATGGACAGAGCCTCTTACTAACTATCTTTTAATGGTTTAAGAGGTATATCTCTGAAATGGCTATTTCTATTAATGGACAGAGCCTCTTACTAACTATCTTTTAATGGTTTAAGAGGTATATCTCTGAAATGGCTATTTCTATTAATGGACAGAACCTCTTACTAACTATCTTTTAATGGTTTAAGAGGTATATCTCTGAAATGGCTATTTCTATTAATGGACAGAGCCTCTTACTAACTATCTTTTAATGGTTTAAGAGGTATATCTCTGAAATGGCTATTTCTATTAATGGACAGAGCCTCTTACTAACTATCTTTTAATGGTTTAAGACGTATATCTCTGAAATGGCTATTTCTATTAATGGACAGAGCCTCTTACTAACTATCTTTTAATGGTTTAAGAGGTATATCTCTGAAATGGCTATTTCTATTAATGGACAGAGCCTCTTACTAACTATCTTTTAATGGTTTAAGAGGTATATCTCTGAAATGGCTATTTCTATTAATGGACAGAGCCTCTTACTAACTATCTTTTAATGGTTTAAGAGGTATATCTCTGAAATGGCTATTTCTATTAATGGACAGAGCCTCTTACTAACTATCTTTTAATGGTTTAAGACGTATATCTCTGAAATGGCTATTTCTATTAATGGACAGAGCCTCTTACTAACTATCTTTTAATGGTTTAAGAGGTATATCTCTGAAATGGCTATTTCTATTAATGGACAGAGCCTCTTACTAACTATCTTTTAATGGTTTAAGAGGTATATCTCTGAAATGGCTATTTCTATTAATGGACAGAGCCTCTTACTAACTATCTTTTAATGGTTTAAGACGTATATCTCTGAAATGGCTATTTCTATTAATGGACAGAGCCTCTTACTAACCATCTTTTAATGGTTTAAGAGGTATATCTCTGAAATGGCTATTTCTATTAATGGACAGAGCCTCTTACTAACTATCTTTTAATGGTTTAAGAGGTATATCTCTGAAATGGCTATTTCTATTAATGGACAGAGCCTCTTACTAACTATCTTTTAATGGTTTAAGACGTATATCTCTGAAATGGCTATTTCTATTAATGGACAGAGCCTCTTACTAACTATCTTTTAATGGTTTAAGAGGTATATCTCTGAAATGGCTATTTCTATTAATGGACAGAGCCTCTTACTAACCATCTTTTAATGGTTTAAGACGTATATCTCTGAAATGGCTATTTCTATTAATGGACAGAGCCTCTTACTAACTATCTTTTAATGGTTTAAGAGGTATATCTCTGAAATGGCTATTTCTATTAATGGACAGAGCCTCTTACTAACTATCTTTTAATGGTTTAAGAGGTATATCTCTGAAATGGCTATTTATATTAATGGACAGAGCCTCTTACTAACTATCTTTTAATGGTTTAAGAGGTATATCTCTGAAATGGCTATTTCTATTAATGGACAGAGCCTCTTACTAACTATCTTTTAATGGTTTAAGAGGTATATCTCTGAAATGGCTATTTCTATTAATGGACAGAGCCTCTTACTAACTATCTTTTAATGGTTTAAGAGGTATATCTCTGAAATGGCTATTTCTATTAATGGACAGAGCCTCTTACTAACTATCTTTTAATGGTTTAAGAGGTATATCTCTGAAATGGCTATTTCTATTAATGGACAGAGCCTCTTACTAACTATCTTTTAATGGTTTAAGACGTATATCTCTGAAATGGCTATTTCTATTAATGGACAGAGCCTCTTACTAACTATCTTTTAATGGTTTAAGAGGTATATCTCTGAAATGGCTATTTCTATTAATGGACAGAGCCTCTTACTAACTATCTTTTAATGGTTTAAGAGGTATATCTCTGAAATGGCTATTTCTATTAATGGACAGAGCCTCTTACTAACTATCTTTTAATGGTTTAAGAGGTATATCTCTGAAATGGCTATTTCTATTAATGGACAGAGCCTCTTACTAACTATCTTTTAATGGTTTAAGACGTATATCTCTGAAATGGCTATTTCTATTAATGGACAGAGCCTCTTACTAACTATCTTTTAATGGTTTAAGAGGTATATCTCTGAAATGGCTATTTCTATTAATGGACAGAGCCTCTTACTAACTATCTTTTAATGGTTTAAGAGGTATATCTCTGAAATGGCTATTTCTATTAATGGACAGAGCCTCTTACTAACTATCTTTTAATGGTTTAAGACGTATATCTCTGAAATGGCTATTTCTATTAATGGACAGAGCCTCTTACTAACTATCTTTTAATGGTTTAAGAGGTATATCTCTGAAATGGCTATTTCTATTAATGGACAGAGCCTCTTACTAACTATCTTTTAATGGTTTAAGAGGTATATCTCTGAAATGGCTATTTCTATTAATGGACAGAGCCTCTTACTAACTATCTTTTAATGGTTTAAGACGTACATCTCTGAAATGGCTATTTCTATTAATGGACAGAGCCTCTTACTAACTATCTTTTAATGGTTTAAGAGGTATATCTCTGAAATGGCTATTTCTATTAATGGACAGAGCCTCTTACTAACCATCTTTTAATGGTTTAAGACGTATATCTCTGAAATGGCTATTTCTATTAATGGACAGAGCCTCTTACTAACTATCTTTTAATGGTTTAAGAGGTATATCTCTGAAATGGCTATTTCTATTAATGGACAGAGCCTCTTACTAACTATCTTTTAATGGTTTAAGAGGTATATCTCTGAAATGGCTATTTCTATTAATGGACAGAGCCTCTTACTAACTATCTTTTAATGGTTTAAGAGGTATATCTCTGAAATGGCTATTTCTATTAATGGACAGAGTCTCTTACTAACTATCTTTTAATGGTTTAAGAGGTATATCTCTGAAATGGCTATTTCTATTAATGGACAGAGCCTCTTACTAACTATCTTTTAATGGTTTAAGACGTATATCTCTGAAATGGCTATTTCTATTAATGGACAGAGCCTCTTACTAACTATCTTTTAATGGTTTAAGTGGTATATCTCTGAAATGGCTATTTCTATTAATGGACAGAGCCTCTTACTGACTATCTTTTAATGGTTTAAGAGGTATATCTCTGAAATGGCTATTTCTATTAATGGACAGAGCCTCTTACTGACTATCTTTTAATGGTTTAAGTGGTATATCTCTGAAATGGCTATTTCTATTAATGGACAGAGCCTCTTACTAACTATCTTTTAATGGTTTAAGAGGTATATCTCTGAAATGGCTATTTCTATTAATGGACAGAGCCTCTTACTAACTATCTTTTAATGGTTTAAGACGTATATCTCTGAAATGGCTATTTCTATTAATGGACAGAGCCTCTTACTAACTATCTTTTAATGGTTTAAGAGGTATATCTCTGAAATGGCTATTTCTATTAATGGACAGAGCCTCTTACTAACTATCTTTTAATGGTTTAAGAGGTATATCTCTGAAATGGCTATTTCTATTAATGGACAGAGCCTCTTACTAACTATCTTTTAATGGTTTAAGACGTATATCTCTGAAATGGCTATTTCTATTAATGGACAGAGCCTCTTACTAACTATCTTTTAATGGTTTAAGAGGTATATCTCTGAAATGGCTATTTCTATTAATGGACAGAGCCTCTTACTAACTATCTTTTAATGGTTTAAGAGGTATATCTCTGAAATGGCTATTTCTATTAATGGACAGAGCCTCTTACTAACTATCTTTTAATGGTTTAAGACGTACATCTCTGAAATGGCTATTTCTATTAATGGACAGAGCCTCTTACTAACTATCTTTTAATGGTTTAAGAGGTATATCTCTGAAATGGCTATTTCTATTAATGGACAGAGCCTCTTACTAACCATCTTTTAATGGTTTAAGACGTATATCTCTGAAATGGCTATTTCTATTAATGGACAGAGCCTCTTACTAACTATCTTTTAATGGTTTAAGAGGTATATCTCTGAAATGGCTATTTCTATTAATGGACAGAGCCTCTTACTAACTATCTTTTAATGGTTTAAGAGGTATATCTCTGAAATGGCTATTTCTATTAATGGACAGAGCCTCTTACTAACTATCTTTTAATGGTTTAAGAGGTATATCTCTGAAATGGCTATTTCTATTAATGGACAGAGTCTCTTACTAACTATCTTTTAATGGTTTAAGAGGTATATCTCTGAAATGGCTATTTCTATTAATGGACAGAGCCTCTTACTAACTATCTTTTAATGGTTTAAGACGTATATCTCTGAAATGGCTATTTCTATTAATGGACAGAGCCTCTTACTAACTATCTTTTAATGGTTTAAGTGGTATATCTCTGAAATGGCTATTTCTATTAATGGACAGAGCCTCTTACTGACTATCTTTTAATGGTTTAAGAGGTATATCTCTGAAATGGCTATTTCTATTAATGGACAGAGCCTCTTACTGACTATTTTTTAATGGTTTAAGTGGTATATCTCTGAAATGGCTATTTCTATTAATGGACAGAGCAGTCATGGCCATGATCGCATGGTAGTTTCATTAACAGCTACCTATGCAATCAGTGCCATGCGAAGTGTACTCGATTCAACAGTATGTGATAAAGTTTGTCAGCAACAGGTCGGTGGTTTTCTCAGGTTTCCTTCACCAATAAAACTGACTGCCACGACATAACTGAAATATTATTGAAAGTGGCATTAAACACCATAACCCTACATTTGTATCTCCCTCTATTAATGAGGCCACTCAATTCCATTATAAATCACTGGAATGAGTCTTGATTTCAGGTTGGGGTATATAGTCCAATCGTATTAAAGTCAGATCTCTCACTTTCTCCGGCATGTCAGATCTGAGGAACTCCATCACAGGTCACATGCGAGTGACCTTATTTTATGAATATATAATGATAGAGTAGACACATTGTAGTAAATTTTTCATCCCTACCCAATTCTCCATATTTTTTCAGTGAGTCAAATGTCTTTAACCCCGTAGATCCTTCTTTTCACTCGTTTCTATATAGTCAAATGTCTTTAACCCTCTAGACCCTTCTTTTCCCTCGTTTCTATATAGTCAAATGTCATTAACCCTGTAGACCCTTCTTTTCCCTCGTTTCTATATAGTCAAATGTCATTAACCCTGTAGACCCTTCTTTTCCCTCGTTTCTATATAGTCAAATGTCTTTAACCCTGTAGATCCTTCTTTTCACTCGTTTCTATATAGTCAAATGTCTTTAACCCTGTAGATCCTTCTTTTCACTCGTTTCTATATAGTCAAATGTCTTTAACCCTGTAGATCCTTCTTTTCCCTCGCTTCTATATAGTCAAATGTCTTTAACCCTGTAGACCCTTCTTTTCCCTCGTTTCTATATAGTCAAATGTCTTTAACCCTCTAGACCCTTCTTTTCACTCGTTTCTATATAGTCAAATGTCTTTAACCCTGTAGATCCTTCTTTTCACTCGTTTCTATATAGTCAAATGTCTTTAACCCTGTAGACCCTTCTTTTCCCTCGTTTCTATATAGTCAAATGTCTTTAACCCTGTAGATCCTTCTTTTCACTCGTTTCTATATAGTCAAATGCCTTTAATCCTGTAGACCCTTCTTTTCCCTCGTTTCTATATAGTCAAATGTCTTTAACCCTGTAGACCCTTCTTTTCCCTCGTTTCTATATAGTCAAATGTCTTTAACCCTGTAGATCCTTCTTTTCACTCGTTTCTATATAGTCAAATGTCTTTAACCCTGTAGACCCTTCTTTTCCCTCGTTTCTATATAGTCAAATGTCTTTAACCCTGTAGATCCTTCTTTTCACTCGTTTCTATATAGTCAAATGCCTTTAACCCTGTAGACCCTTCTTTTCACTCGTTTCTATATAGTCAAATGTCTTTAACCCTGTAGATCCTTCTTTTCACTCGTTTCTATATAGTCAAATGTCTTTAACCCTGTAGACCCTTCTTTTCCCTCGTTTCTATAATAGTCAAATGTCTTTAACCCTGTAGACCCTTCTTTTCCCTCGTTTCTATAATAGTCAAATGTCTTTAACCCTGTAGATCCTTCTTTTCACTCGTTTCTATATAGTCAAATGTCTTTAACCCCGTAGACCCTTCTTTTCACTCGTTTCTATATAGTCAAATGTCTTTAACCCTGTAGACCCTTCTTTTCCCTCGTTTCTATATAGTCAAATGTCTTTAACCCTGTAGACCCTTCTTTTCCCTCGTTTCTATATAGTCAAATGTCTTTTACCCCGTAGATCCTTCTTTTCCCCCGCTTCTATATAGTCAAATGTCTTTAACCCCGTAGACCCTTCTTTTCCCTCGTTTCTATAATAGTCAAATGTCTTTAACCCCGTAGACCCTTCTTTTCCCCCGCTTCTATATAGTCAAATGTCTTTAACCCTGTAGACCCTTCTTTTCCCTTGTTTCTATAATAGTCAAATGTCTTTTACCCTGTAGACCCTTCTTTTCCCTCGTTTCTATAATAGTCAAATGTCTTTAACCCTGTAGACCCTTCTTTTCCCTTGTTTCTATATAGTCAAATGTCTTTAACCCTGTAGACCCTTCTTTTCCCTCGTTTCTATAATAGTCAAATGCCTTTAATCCTGTAGACCCTTCTTTTCCCTCATTTCTATATAGTCAAATGTCTTTAACCCTGTAGACCCTTCTTTTCCCTCGTTTCTATATAGTGTTTACAGGGGCAGATCCAGGATTTCAAGTTAGGGGGGGTACACTTAAAAAAAATTGTGCGGAGCGTAGGGAGGCACGAAAATTTTTGGGTATTTCGTGTGAAAAATCGATTTTATGCCAAAAAAATCATATTTTTTCAAATTTTAGGGGGGGGGGGGGGGGGGGTGCCCCCCTCCCCCCTGGTTTATATATTATTAAACTTATTCTCATACTTAATATAGCAGAAATAATGTGCGGTGGACATTAAGATATAAATAATCAATCAATCAATTTTTAAAGGTCTTTTTTTTTCATATGGTCCAAAGTTAACCTACATTGTATGTCCTGTGGTGGTCAGAACATCTAAATATCAACACACAAAACTTACATTTAATACACAAGACTATACAGGGCTTTCAATATTTTTCAAACCTTCCAGTACTTCACTATTTACAGGCAGTACTTTTATTTAAAATTTGAACAAATTTCACGAATATCTTATACAACACTCTTTAAAATGAGGAGGTACCATTAGGCATATAAAAGTACCTGGTACCTCCCCTTATTGGAAAGCCTTACCATAGAAGGAATGAGGAGAGGATATATATAGGCTTGTCCTGCTTGTTTTACAATTTAACACCTGGATTACTAATGACTGGCTTTAGTTTTTCAGTGTTCAGTAACATGTTTTGTTTTAGTTTTAGTTTTAATTCTCTTCTCTTTTATCTTTTGTTTGTAGATGTAAATAAATTAATCATCCAATAAGATGCAACACCACAGACATAAAATAAGAATCCAAACTGAACAACATAAGTCATAAATGTACATGTTTCATTTGTTTGTTTCCCATCATTTCCAAGTTGAGGTGATACTCCTCCACTGGTACTTTGACATCTGTATTATTATACATTATTAGTGGCTCACTGGTACTTTGACATCTGTATTATTATACATTATTAGTGGCTCATATAAATAACAATAACAAAGAGGTTTTTAAATATGTATTACTATATGTACTTTCCAGACCAGTTCAGACATACAAAACAAGAAAATATACAACAAACATTACAAAATAAACTACACAAAGCTCTAGAAAACTGCACTATAAATAATAAACATCACTAATGTCATTTAATTAATTCTTAATGTCATTTTAGCAATAAGCAGCTTATACATGGCCACACTGTCATTTTAGCAATAAGCAGCTTATACACGGCCACACTGTCATTTTAGCAATAAGCAGCTTATACACGGCCACACTGTCATTTTAGCAATATAAAGTTAGTTTAATTTTCAGCTTCCACAGCTGGTCTATTTACATGGCCACACTGGTTTAATAATCTAGTTGTTGACATTCTACCTGCAGTATACTGTTCTCAAAGGTTAAACAGAATGGCCTGGTCTGGATAGTTTTCCTTCGGACGCCAGTTTCCTTTGGATATATATTGTTAAAATTATAAAAACACAATGTTTGATGGTACTTTGTCTGTGATAATTAATATAATTAATTGTCCATCAAAGACTAATTAAAATAAATGGGAAAACAATACTAACAAATTTTGTAGTTCACATGCAACAACAATCTTAATTGTTGTGATAATTACATTGTATTAATTGTCTTTAATTCTGTATCTGGTAACAATCAAATTGGCTTTGATCTACCGGTTGATAATCTAAAAACAGGAAAAGTTAGAAATACCTTTCCGACAACCTATGGAGAACTAGATATTTTTCAAGGCCAGTACGATAATCCACAACAGTGGCCTGTACTTTATTGGAAGAAGAAGTCAGTCTACCACATTTCACAAGGAGGGCAAGCTGGAAATATTTTTTTACTAGGGGGCTAGTTGGTTGAAAAGGGGGGCGAGTTGTCCTGATTTCCGTCAAGACAGGTCGTCCTTAATAATGTAAAAACATACAGCAATGACAAGTGTTGTCATCCTTTCTTAGATTCCTCCATGCTAGGGGTGCATATTAGGTAAAGATACAGGTGTTTAATTAATGCAACTTTTAATGCTATACATATGCAGACCTGTCAAGTCTCCTGCAATCTAGAATTGCACATTTTTAACAAACGTTTCTGGAACATGTCTTTCATTATTCCTGTAATTTTCATAAATTTTGTAAAATATCAGGAAGGTGGATTTACATTAATTGACAGCCCTGCATAAACAAATTTATCATATTGAAGTTTATTTTAGATAAAATTCAATGAAAACAGTCAGATACATGTATAAAAATGTATATGGATTGTGCTAACCACCCCCCCAAAATAATTAACTGGTAACATGATTGCACGTGTTCGTTGTTTTATAGGTAATATGTCTTCAGTGACAAAACTTAGCATTTTTCCTGTAGTTGCCGGCTGGGCTCCATAAAATAACAATTTTAGCAGCCAGGCGAAAATTCATATTCATGGGATTCGGCAAATAACTTTAAATTTGCACATGGTGATGAAATGTTCATAATTTCAGTAGCCAGCTGAGCTACTGTCTGAATATTTATAGAGGTCCAGGCCAAATTTGAGCAGTGTTGGGCTATTGGGCCCCTGTTAAGATTTCATCCCTGGTTTCCTCATACAATTTACTGTGTGTAATGTCATGTATGTTATCTTGCATTTTTGCACCACGTATTATTTTTGTGTAACGGTAAAAACCACATCGTCATATTTTTTCTCATTATTTGTACAAACCTTCACTGTGTGATATTGTCACCTATAAGTCTGTTATTATAAATCTACAATTATTTGCTTGGTTTCACCGAACAGTCACAATTTCATTCAAAATCAATCAAAATTATCGATTTTCACAAATACATTTGCGAATCCATGCTTAACCCAGCTGCTTTGTGTTGTGTCAATGTCACGTGATTTAGATGTTTGTATTGGTTGGCTTTATTTAGATCATTCGACATGTGCGGCCTTGTTTACCTTTATCAGCTGATATTTGTTTACGCTCTAGCGGTCACGTGTCGATCTCAGTTTCTTTGTGCAAGATTTACGAACTCAAGAATTAATAATAATAACAATACAGAATACCTACATATACAGAAAACTGACAAGTAATAATATACGATATGTTGACCAAAACAAAATCTGGGAGTACATATTTCCACATTTCGCTACACCCCCCTCCCAACAAAATGTGTGTATTACCCATTTGTCAATTGTGGAGGCAGAAACATAGAATTGTTTGAAATGTCCTTGGTGGATCGCTAGATAAAATAAGGAGAGAAATACCAAATTTTAACAGAAACATAAGTTTGTTAAGTCTAATTAGATTGTGAAAACAGAAACGTAAAATTAGAATCTGAACCTGGAATGAATAAAACTAACATTCATTGAATAAAAGACGCTTGATACTGGAGTAGTTAATAGATCATTTCCCCCTTTTTGAAGCTTGGTGGCAGACGGATGTATTTAGTTTTTTTTTAATATTTTAACAGGCTTAAGTCGAAAAAAAATTCGTATGCATTTTCACCATCCACAGTACAGATGATCTATAGATTCAGTTTGTAATTGTAGAAAACAAAATTATACTCTTTATTATTATTTGTTATATAAATTTATTTATTTATTTATTCTTTGAATTCATTTATTTGGGTAAATAATCATGTTACTATAACGGAGAAAAGGTCGCAATGTCAGTAATTATTGAAATTTCACACAAAGTACAAAAAGTTGCATAATTGTGTAGATCTATATATATATATATATAAGCTTGAAATAAAATATTTCGTGATAGTTAAGATTCGTAACAAAAGTATATCTGCTAAATGATACATAGTTCTTACCCTTCGGATGCTTTCGACATCTCCATCCATTTTCAATTTTTAAGAAACACAATTATATATTAAACACACATTTCATACTAAAGTTATATATACACTAGTAACAAAACTGCAAGCACACGCAAAAAACTTATAACTACGTTTGAAATGTGAAACAAAGAACGCTAAAAATATAACATAATATGATACAGTCATTGCGCTAGATGTACAAAAAGGTGGAAATATGCCAAATCTATGTTTGAATTCAGTAACTTATAAGCTAGCCTAGTGTCACAGCTGGGTGGCTCAAACTCGTGGACAATATGTAAAGTTATAGCACGTGTTATGTCATCATAAATAAACAATATGTATATAGTTTTTAAATGTCTATCATTAAACGCTAAAAGAATCAACAAAGATCAAATCTAGAAAATAAATAAAAAGTTATTACAGACAAAAGTTTTCCTTTTAATCTACAATTAAGGACTATAAAGGGATCACGTTTCTTTTCGAAGTAATTGAAATTGAAAAACGAAATAGGAAAGGATTGGAGAGACAATTATATACATCCCATCAACGACAAAATAAAAGTTAAAAAAAAACTACCAACAAATCGCCAATAGAAACTATACACTGGTCAAAGGTATTTAAACAACCTTATTGAGAAAAAACTGCTGGGATCTGCTAATCTGGGTCACGGGTCACTGTAATCGGGCGGCTGTATCGAGAAACAGATACGATGTTGAAAAAACTGTTGATACTCATAAAATATTGATAAATGCTATAAAATTTTGTATTTGTCTTCAAGAAATATGATAGACAAAACCATGTGTGAAGTTTTATGACGAAATATCTCCGATTTCTATGTAAATTTACGAGTTGAAGTTGCGGCTGTATCGAGAAACAGATACGGTGTTGAAAAAACTTGATACTCATACAATATTGATAAATGCAATAAAATTGTGTTTGTCTTCAAGAAATATGATAGACAAAACCATGTGTGAAGTTTTATGACGAAATATTTCCGATTTCTATGTAAATTTACGAGTTGAAGTGGGGAAATTTTATGTTAGATTTCTAAAAATCTTCTACTCTGAAACCACGGGTAAAATTATGATTAAAATTTGAAATAAAAACACAGGACCGGATTTTAAGCAAAAATAATAATCCAGGATTAGTTTTTTATTAAAAAAAATCCAGGACCCTGTGTTCAGGATTTTTTTTTTTTTTAAAGTTAATAATATGAAATATTGACATCCACACTTGCCTTTTGAACAGCATATTTCTGTGTCCACACTTGTAGGTTAATAAAAAAAAATAATAACACCCTGAAGTCGGTCAATTCATGTCCGATTTTAATCATTTATTTCAACAAAAGCAGAAATGTATGTAGTTTATAGAAGTAATTTTCAATTAAATTTATAATCATGTTTTTCAAATCCTCATGAATAAACACGAACGTAAATTATATGTATACAAAAGTAATATAATTTTATTGTTAAGAAAATAAAGTTTAAACATTGATGGTCAACAATTCCGCCAAAATCAATACAACGAACATTCACCTCTTACTCAAATTATTGTACATGAAAAAGATAACGACTTAAAAATGGAAATCCTAGTTCTAGCTTGGGACAGGCACAAAAATGTAGCGGGGTGAAACCGGATAATGGGATATCAACCTAATTCCCCAAGCTCTCTTGATAGTTTTGTCTCTATCGAAATTAAACACTACTCGTTGTCATACAGCTCCGGTTAAAGATTGAGCTTATTTTGACATAAAATAAGACAGCAATTAAAACAATGTATAATTTTAGTGATGACGGACATTTTTAATGGATGCCTGGCCGTCGGACACAATTTTGTAGGGGAACCGGTACACCATAACGTGGATTGGTTTTATTTTGCACCGTGATTTCAGACGAGAATATTATTTGTGACTTACGACGGACTACGGACGCCAAGTAATGGCTTGGTTTGATTTATGGTGTTTAACGCCACTTTCAACAATATTTCAGTTATATTGTGGCGGTCAGTTTATTTTGTGGAGGAAACCAGATTACCTGGAGAAAACCACGGACCTGTCGTAAGTCACTGACAGACTTTATCACATAATGTTGTATCGAGTACACCTCGTCATGAAACATGATGAAAGGGGTTCGAACTCACAACTATAGTGGTGATAAACATAGGCACTGATGTTACAGGTAGTGGTAAATCCAACTACCATACGATCATGACCACGACGACCCTCAAGTGAGGGCAAAAAAGTAAATGACCAATATCATTTGCATGGAGAATTTATTTAAATGTACTAATTAGTTTCTGAGAATACAAGATACAAAAAAAAAAAAAAGATACAAGATATTTTATTTCCAAATCATGGGCCCCATAAGGGCATTAAAAGTATAAACATACAAATAAAGAATCATAATTATTATAGAGTATAGCTACACAATGACATATTTATCACAACATATTAAAAGTAATAAACAAGTAATAAACAATAACCATGTTGTATTTGTTGCTAGATTGTTGTCTAATGATAAATTTGCCCACTCTCATTAAGTATAATAATTGAGATATTTTCATTATTCATTAAAAAAATAATTTTTTCTCACAACTGAGTGTATGGAAATTTTTAACTTCACCCGCCACTAAATCTAAGATATTTTTCCTATCAGTTTCAAAATGATTGCATAAAAGTAAAAAATGCATTTCATCTTCTATCTCACGGTCATTGGCGTAGCTTGGGTCTTTTTTTCTAGTGAGGCAACTCGCCGAGCGCAGCGAGGTGAACAAAATGCTGGGGGGGGGGGGGGGGGGGGGTCCATTCAAAATGGGCGCTTGAAACGCATTTTCCCGAGTTTAAATGGATGATTTACGATTTCAATAATAACCGAAATAACACCGCAGAAAACTATTTCGATATGCGTCTAGTGACATTTTTGGTACATCAAGACAACTTTGGGGAGAATTATATTTACTATAAGAGATTACTAATCATTCGTGTCGAAAGCATGTATGTCCTATATTTTGCATGGTTTTTACATGCACATTTAAATAAGTGATAGTGCTTTCAGTTACACATTTTACATTATAACAACCAGTAAACAATCATGTCAGAAATGCAATGGTCCAAGGCGACGTTTTTTGACTTTATCGAATTTTCTCATGATATTTTCTCTACAAAGACAGATATTCCTATGAATGAACAGACTAGCCAGTCCAGCAAGTCGATCTTCTGTCATTGTAGATCTGCTCCAGTGTTTCAAGCGTCTAATAGCAGAAAAAGACCTCTCACAGGGCACGGACCCTAGAGACATTGTGAGCAGAACCATAAAAACAGCATGCAAATTCGGATAATAGTTAGGGTCTGCAAGTTCAATTGCTTCTTCCAAAGACTGATTAGAATCCTGTTTTTGAAGCCCTGCACAGAACATTTTCCATCTTTCCATTTCCGCGATAAATCCTATAGAATCTGACAAATCATCTTCATATCTGGTGTGTATATCTTCTACATGTTCTGCAGATATGTTTTGAACGCGACTAGGTAGTAATTGAAAGTTGAAACGCTAAGAAGGACGGACGTGTTTGTTCAGGAAACCTCTCGTTTAGCTCACTTAAGCAGTGATCGACGAAAGGAAAGAAAGCATTTATCCTATAATAACTAGGTACGGAATCTTCGGCAAATGCAGCGTTAGCCCGATTTGTCATTCGTCCGACTGTTCTTGGTTTAGACAGCTCGATACCGATGCTGTCGGCGATCGCAGTTGTCTTCATCCATATGCATCTGTTGAGGACTGTGTCCGACCTTTGAGCGGCAATGACTTTCTTACAATTACAAAAAAGTCCCTCGTTTAGCCCCGACAGCATTTTTCCAGTCTTTTATTCCTGATGTGCAAAGTTTGTCTGAATGGTTGCCAGATATATTTTGACTGAAGGCTATACAAGGGGCACAGAAAGCGGAATATGTAGAGCAGGAATACCTTAGCTAATTGAATTTGTCTTCCCAGTTTACATTATATCTTCTACCGTTTGTAAGGGGAAATGCATATTGTCTTTTTTCTGGTGTCCATTTAGAACCAAGAATTGGGTTTTTTCTGTGTATCGTTTAAAGGTTTTCCCAATACCGGTATAACTAACTAGGTCAGATGACTGTGTTTGTGATTCTGTTTGTGAATTTATTTCAGAACCTTGGGAGTGGCTACATGAAGCTTCTTCCCGAGTTTCAGATATATCTGTAATCGAACAAAATTCGAGAAGATAAAATAAGCTTTTGTATCTAAGAGCGGATTTAAGCCCGGTGTTCCCCCGTTTGATAATATTTTTCTAAATCTTAAGGCAAATATTTGAAGAACAAAATTGTAGTGCGCCCTCCTGTTTGAAAAATTCTAGGGCCAGCACTGGTAACAGCTTCCTAATTTGTCGACTGAATAATTATAATGTTTTTTTATTCATGGCAGAGAGTCATGATTTTCGACTATCGTCTGACTCGAATGTCATTATGAGGTAACCCACTGTAGACTAGTTTAATTGTACCTGGTGCTGTCCTAGTGTCCGTGTGTAGTCTTCCTTTTTTTTAATTAGGAACTTTTCCATTTCCACTTTCAAACTTTGGCACACGGCAACAAACTATATACTAAATTATGTAACACGACGGAGCCAAAGGTTTCCGTAATCGGTAAATGAAGCGGAAACGATTTCAATTAATGATGTAGAATATATTTTTATTACAAACTTTGACAAAGGTTTTTATTTCTCGTATTTTAATCAACTTTTATAATATTAATCACATTAAATTTTTTCTGCAAAAAAAATCTAGTGAGGCAGTTGCCTCATTGCCTCAATGGAAGCTACGCCACCACTCGCCGGTATTACATTGTTTGCAGAAACGTTCATTTCTAGGAGTCTTATTATAACGCCCAATTTCTATATTTAATTTATGGGCTGAAATACGTAATTTACACATAGATCTCTTATATTCAAAATTTTTTAGTATATGAAAGGTATCTCTCAAAACCAAAATTTTGTTTTAATTTGAAATAAGTGGTTAATTTACCATCCAAAAAACTATTTTTCTCTATATACCAATTTTTTACATATTTTTCATGTAACAATTTTTTACAAGTTTTTGTAAATTTGTGAAATTTAAAAAAATTTAATTTATCCTGAATACCAATAAAAAAAAATTCGGTAAATAAAAACCATGATTGTTTGCCTTCATTAGTAACATTTTTACTATATATAAGCATCATGTAATAACTTAGATTCATTTGAAAGGTTTACTAATCTATACCAATATTTCACCAGTGAAATCACAATATTAAAGTGTAGGGGGGATCTACCCAACTCAGACAATACAGCAAAATTTACACTCTTTTTATGAACTCCAAGTAAAACTTTTGAAAATTTAAGGAGGAGTTTCTCACACTGAAGACTCTTAAAAATATTATCAAGATCAAATACTCTAGTATTCAATCTATCACTGGATATATTATAGCTACCCCAAACCTCTGAATTATATAACAAAATAGGTTTCAGAGTGTGGTCAAAGATGTGCATACTAGATTTGACGCTAGGATTTAGATTGAAAAAATCTTTTCGTAATTTAAAATAAGCCTTTAATGGCTTTTTATATAAATCAGTTTGTGCAAAATGAAAACTACCCGAGGCTGTAAAGTGTATGCCCAAATATTTGTAACTTGACACACATTCAATATCATAATTCTGAAATTTGAAATTTTCTAAAATTTCCCTGCCTGCCTTAGTGAACACAATAATCTTAGTTTTTTTAGTGTTCACTTTGAGACACCAAGCATAACTTTGTCATGCAGTGGCGTTCATCGTGAATTACACAGATTCACAAATAAAACACAAACTAGACACAGAGATATGTAAGGAATATTTCCACCACAAATGTGGTTCACGAGAATAAGAGATTTGGAATTTCACCACATCAGAAACACAACTGACCACAACCGTCACTTTGAATTTCCAAATGGAACAGGGGGCCCGGGTGGCTCAATGAGTTAGGTCGCTGGATCTAACAGCTTATACAAGCCTATCACCAATACGGCGTGGGTTCACGCCCGGCATTATAAATTACAAAAAAGGGTGCACTCGACTCGCAGCCGCAAGTGATAAAAGTTTACCAGTTGCTTGCCCATGGTCGGTGGTTCTTTCCGGGTACTCCGGCTTCCTCCACCACTAAAACTGGTCGCCATGATATAGCTGAAATATTGTTGAAAGTGGCGTTAAACACCAAAAATCAATCAAATCAACCAAATGGAACAGAAACAGTTTAAATTGTTAATGACCATTCTTGTACAACATCTGTCAAGCTTTAGTCTTTTGTGAGAAAATGATTGTGATGTGAAGAGCGTATCGACCATTTGTACATCTCTATACCTTATTGTAACTTGCAATGATATATACGACAATGGACGATGGGAATACCGTACATGACCCACGTGACCTAACAAAGGATGGGCTACTACTTAGGTATCGACAGATTCATGTTCCCGTAACACCGCGAGATCATGGCCTCATTTCAGTCCGAGACGCAAGTTTACTATGGAAGAGTGAGTGGTTCCGAGAAAAATAGTCTTTGCCTTTTCTCCTTAATGCGACGATCTTGGCGGAAAAGCAACTAATACCTATTTCATAGTCTTTGGCTTGACCCAATCGGGTCACGAACCCACGACTCTACCGCACTGAGGCGAGCACGCTAACCATTACACCAGCAGTTAGGTTAACTATGACCAAAACAGATAAAGTTTTACCACAACATTGCTACAGTTAACTAAGGGAGACAATCTATTGTTTCACCACAATATTACTGAGGTTATCTATGATCAAGGGAGATAAAGTGTTGTTTTACCACAACATTGCTACAGTTAACTAAGGGAGAGAATCTATTGTTTCACCACAATATTACTGAGGTTATCTATGATCAAGGGAGATAAAGTGTTGTTTTACCACAACATTGCTACAGTTAACTAAGGGAGAGAATCTATTATTTCACCACAATATTACTGAGGTTATCTATGATCAAGGGAGATAAAGTGTTGTTTTACCACAACATTGCTACAGTTAACTAAGGGAGAGAATCTATTGTTTCACCACAATATTACTGAGGTTATCTATGATCAAGGGAGATAAAGTGTTGTTTTACCACAACATTGCTACAGTTAACTAAGGGAGACAATCTATTGTTTCACCACAATATTACTGAGGTTATCTATGATCAAGGGAGATAAAGTGTTGTTTTACCACAACATTGCTACAGTTAACTAAGGGAGAGAATCTATTGTTTCACCACAATATTACTGAGGTTATCTATGATCAAGGGAGATAAAGTGTTGTTTTACCACAACATTGCTACAGTTAACTAAGGGAGACAATCTATTGTTTCACCACAATATTACTGAGGTTATCTATGATCAAGGGAGATAAAGTGTTGTTTTACCACAACATTGCTACAGTTAACTAAGGGAGAGAATCTATTGTTTCACCACAATATTACTGAGGTTATCTATGATCAAGGGAGATAAAGTGTTGTTTTACCACAACATTGCTACAGTTAACTAAGGGAGACAATCTATTGTTTCACCACAATATTACTGAGGTTATCTATGATCAAGGGAGATAAAGTGTTGTTTTACCACAACATTGCTACAGTTAACTGTGACTAAGGGAGAGAATCTATTGTTTCACCACAATATTACTGAGGTTATCTATGATCAAGGGAGATAAAGTGTTGTTTTACCACAACATTGCTACAGTTAACTGTAACTAAGGGAGAGAATCTATTGTTTCACCACAATATTACTGAGGTTATCTATGATCAAGGGAGATAAAGTGTTGTTTTACCACAACATTGCTACAGTTAACTGTGACTAAGGGAGAGAATCTATTGTTTCACCACAATATTACTGAGGTTATCTATGATCAAGGGAGATAAAGTGTTGTTTTACCACAACATTGCTACAGTTAACTAAGGGAGAGAATCTATTGTTTCACCACAATATTACTGAGGTTATCTATGATCAAGGGAGATAAAGTGTTGTTTTACCACAACATTGCTACAGTTAACTGTGACTAAGGGAGAGAATCTATTGTTTCACCACAATATTACTGAGGTTATCTATGATCAAGGGAGATAAAGTGTTGTTTTACCACAACATTGCTACAGTTAACTAAGGGAGAGAATCTATTGTTTCACCACAATATTACTGAGGTTATCTATGATCAAGGGAGATAAAGTGTTGTTTTACCACAACATTGCTACAGTTAACTAAGGGAGAGAATCTATTGTTTCACCACAATATTACTGAGGTTATCTATGATCAAGGGAGATAAAGTGTTGTTTTACCACAACATTGCTACAGTTAACTAAGGGAGATAATCTATTGTTTCACCACAATATTACTGAGGTTATCTATGATCAAGGGAGATAAAGTGTTGTTTTACCACAACATTGCTACAGTTAACTAAGGGAGAGAATCTATTGTTTCACCACAATATTACTGAGGTTATCTATGATCAAGGGAGATAAAGTGTTGTTTTACCACAACATTGCTACAGTTAACTGTGACTAAGGGAGACAATCTATTGTTTCACCACAATATTACTGAGGTTATCTATGATCAAGGGAGATAAAGTGTTGTTTTACCACAACATTGCTACAGTTAACTGTGACTAAGGGAGAGAATCTATTGTTTCACCACAATATTACTGAGGTTATCTATGATCAAGGGAGATAAAGTGTTGTTTTACCACAACATTGCTACAGTTAACTGTGACTAAGGGAGAGAATCTATTGTTTCACCACAATATTACTGAGGTTATCTATGATCAAGGGAGATAAAGTGTTGTTTTACCACAACATTGCTACAGTTAACTGTGACTAAGGGAGACAATCTATTGTTTCACCACAATATTACTGAGGTTATCTATGATCAAGGGAGATAAAGTGTTGTTTTACCACAACATTGCTACAGTTAACTGTGACTAAGGGAGAGAATCTATTGTTTCACCACAATATTACTGAGGTTATCTATGATCAAGGGAGATAAAGTGTTGTTTTACCACAACATTGCTACAGTTAACTGTGACTAAGGGAGAGAATCTATTGTTTCACCACAATATTACTGAGGTTATCTATGATCAAGGGAGATAAAGTGTTGTTTTACCACAACATTGCTACAGTTAACTGTGACTAAGGGAGAGAATCTATTGTTTCACCACAATATTACTGAGGTTATCTATGATCAAGGGAGATAAAGTGTTGTTTTACCACAACATTGCTACAGTTAACTGTAACTAAGGGAGAGAATCTATTGTTTCACCACAATATTACTGAGGTTATCTATGATCAAGGGAGATAAAGTGTTGTTTTACCACAACATTGCTACAGTTAACTGTGACTAAGGGAGATAATCTATTGTTTCACCACAATATTACTGAGGTTATCTATGATCAAGGGAGATAAAGTGTTGTTTTACCACAACATTGCTACAGTTAACTGTGACTAAGGGAGAGAATCTATTGTTTCACCACAATATTACTGAGGTTATCTATGATCAAGGGAGATAAAGTGTTGTTTTACCACAACATTGCTACAGTTAACTGTGACTAAGGGAGAGAATCTATTGTTTCACCACAATATTACTGAGGTTATCTATGATCAAAGGAGATAAAGTGTTGTTTTACCACAACATTGCTACAGTTAACTGTGACTAAGGGAGAGAATCTATTGTTTCACCACAATATTACTGAGGTTATCTATGATCAAGGGAGATAAAGTGTTGTTTTACCACAACATTGCTACAGTTAACTGTGACTAAGGGAGATAATCTATTGTTTCACCACAATATTACTGAGGTTATCTATGATCAAAGGAGATAATCTAATAAATTAATTTTAGATTCTAATATGACGTCTCTAATACGGCACACACGATAATACTCAACAACTCTATATTTAGCGCAAGTGCAGTACACAACAAATCTGGCTGTTCCGATGTGACTCCCGCTGTGAAATTACCGTGACGATCGAGTGTAAACAAACAAAACACCGGCATATAACGTATGTTTAAAGTCCTTAAAATAAAAATTTCCCCTCAGTTATAAATAAAAATTCTGTAACTAAGTATTTTTTTATCATTTGTTTTGAAAATTTACATTTGGGGATCCCCAGTACGCACACATACATTCCATTGATATGGGATAATGTGTCGGCCATGAATAACCGGAAAATGCACTAACCTTCATGTTTTCCTACGTATACATTGATAACTGGACGGTGATGTAATTAAGTTACTGATATTTTCCAATTTGATGGCATTTTGAATTTTGCTACTCAAACAAGTAAAATGCTCACAAAATCGTAAAATAAATCAGTAACCAACTTGTGTCAATCAGCGTCCCTTGTAAACAACGGCACAGGATGACGATATATTACAAAGTCAAAGTCGATAGATGGTTGTCTTAAGTATTTATTCCGGAATTTTTTTCTATGTCAACAATACAAGCTTTTTTTTCCATTGGCATTTATTTTATTTTTTTCATATCTAACAATAATTGTCGATTATTAACAACTGTTCAAGTGTTCGATATCATGTTTGACAACTCCGCTCCGCCATCTTGTTAGCGCACGAAATGATGAACGAATGAACTCCGACTTTTTTTTAAATATTTTTACGCAGGAATTGTTCAATCGAATCTATGTTGGAAAATATACAATAAATATATTTTTCATGTTAACATCCATATTAGAATCGAAATAATTCATGGCAGGCATAGAGTTGTGCAAATTTATACATGGGCTGGGCCTTTATATTCTTAGATTTCACCCTTCGCTATCGCTCGGGGGAAAATTCGAATATAAAGGCCCAGCCCATGTGTAAACTTGCACAACTCTATGCCTGCCATGAATTATTTCTTAAGTCACATGTCATTTTATACGTGTTTTGAGTGGTTTAAAAAGTTGAGGTTATTTTCATATGTACTGAATCTGAAAATAGACGTCGTTCTCGAGGCGTCGCGTGCCGTTGTCATTAGGCGATTTTCTTTAAATGAGGCACCTTTGGGGTTATTTACATTTATTTCCGATTATTTGCCTTATTTTGAAAAAATAAATATATTTTTCAATATCATAACAAAAAAAGTTTGAATTAATTTATAAGGATTAATCGAAATTATTTGTTCGATTCATTCGAAAAAACTTCGATCATGTTGTACACACCATTGCGTAACCCGCTACGCTACGCGGGTTACACGGTGTGTACAACCTGATTGAGATTATTTCTTCATGAACCGAACAAAGATTACGACTATGACCAAGGGAGATAATATCTTGTTTTATCACAATGTTGCTGAGGTTATCTATGACCAAGGGAGATAATCTCTTGTTTCACCACAATATTGCTGATGTTATATGACCAAGGGAGATAATCTACTGTTTCACCACAATATTGCTGAGGTTATCTATGACCAAGGGAGATAATCTTTTATTTTATCACAATATTGCTGAGGTTATCTATGACCAAGGGAGATAATCTACTGTTTAAGCACAATATTACTGATGTTATCTATGACCAAGGGAGATAATATGGGTTATTTGCGAAAAATACCGCTTTCGAGGACAGTCAAATGTCCCTCGCGAAATAACCCTCACTAACAGGATATATTTGTTTAATTCCGCCGAATATTTAACAGCAAGTAAAAGAGTGGCATACAAGCAGGTTCAGAACTTGAGACCACCTCGATCATTTGATTTTCAACTGAGATTTAAAATCAATCTACGAAAACAGGAAAAATATTTTCAAGGAAGTGTATAAATTCAGGAACAAACTCAAAAATAAAATAAATTGCTTTAACATATCCTACCGTGATGTCTACTCGGTCATGCAATAAAGTCGGTCACTTGTTTTTATTTACAATTCTCGCGCAGCACGAGACCAATGACGGTCATTCTGTCTATTCATAGCGTACATAAACACAGAGGAAATTCTTTTCAACGTCAAAATTACAAGATGAGATTAAAACAGAGAAGTTTGAATTGAATAAATTCCATGCAAGTAAAAAGATCCGTTTTACTAATGACTTTTTTTCCTGATCATTATGCTTGTTAAATATGTTTCCATCGATCGTATTCCCCAAGCATTTGTATTTTTTTCGGTTTGTTGAAATAATCGTCATCACAATTCATGACCGTTTCTGGAATGTAGGCCAAGCAAATTGTATTTTAAAATACTTTGAAAATATGATGATTGATCATTCACATTCCACCATTTTCTAGAAAATGGCCGATTTCACCGGGAAAATACATGCAAGTGCTCTCCAATGACCATTAGTCACAAAATGGCAGATTATTTTGCATTTCCACTCCTGCTTTAATAACAAATATACCCCTTACTTCTTGGGGTAATGAAATGAAATTCACAGAGAAGATTGAAAAAGAATTAATGTACAGCAATAATCAAAATTTATAGCATAAATTGAACAGAAAATTAAATTAAACCAGACAGAAAAATGAGATTATCTGGGTAAAAAAAACCTGTCATTATTACAAATAGCATCAACAAAACTGTATTGTTACCACTCTGATAATAAATGTGATTAAAATAAATTGAAATCAGTCATTAATTGTTTTACAAAAATATGGCAGAATGTAGTCAGTCTAATAGATTGTATTGACAAAAGCAAAAACACCAAATTTACTGGATTAAATACTTTATTATATGGGTAAGCAAGTTTAATATTTGCATCAAATAATTAATTTTTAATACTTCAATTTCAAACTATTTAAAAAAAACATCCTTTGTCGAAGTTGTCTATGACCAAGGGAGGCAACCATTTATATTACAACAATATTGCTGACATTAACTATGACCAAGGGAGATAATCTTTTGCTTCACCACAATATTGCTGAGGTTCACCATGATCAAGGGAGATAATCTTTTGCTTCACCACAATATTACTGAGGTTCACCATGACCAAGGGAAATAATCTATTGTTTCACCACAATATTACGGAGGTTCACCATGACCAAGGAAGATAATCTCGTTTCACCACAATAATACTGAGATTCACCATGACCAAGGGAGATAATCTCTTGTTTCACCACAAAATTACTGCGGTTCACCATGAACAAGGGAGATAATCTTTTGCTTCACCACACTATTACTGAGATTCATCATGATCAAGGGAGATAATCTCTTGCTTCACCACAATATTACTGAGGTTCACCATGACCAAGGGAAATACTCCATTGTTTCACCACAATATTACTGAGGTTCACCATGACCAAGGGAGATAATCCTTTGTTTCACCACAATATTACTGAGGTTCACCATGACCAAGGGAGATAATCTCTTGTTTCACCACAATATTACTGAGGTTCACCATGACCAAGGGAGATAATCTATTGTTTCACCACAATATTACGGAGGTTCACCATGACCGAAGGAGATAATCTATTGGTTCACCACAACCAAGGAAAATAATCTATTGTTTCACCACAATATTACTGAGGTTCACCAGGACCAAGGGAGATAATCTTTTGCTTCACCACAATATTACTGAGATTCACCATGACCGAGGGAGATAATCTATTGTTTCACCAAAATTACTGAGGTTCACCATGACCAAGGGAGATAATCTTTTGCTTCACCACAATATTACTGAGATTCATCATGATCAAGGGAGATAATCTATTGCTTCACCACAATATTACTGAGGTTCACCATGACCAAGGGAGATACTCCATTGTTTCAACACAATATTACTGAGGTTCACCATGACCAAGGGAGATAATCCTTTGTTTCACCACAATATTACTGAGGTTCACCATGACCAAGGGAGATAATCTCTTGTTTCACCACAATATTACTGAGGTTCACCATGACCAAGGGAGATAATCTATTGTTTCACCACAATATTACGGAGGTTCACCATGACCGAGGGAGATAATCTATTGGTTCACCACAACCAAGGAAAATAATCTATTGTTTCACCACAATATTACTGAGGTTCACCAGGACCAAGGGAGATAATCTCTTGTTTCACCACAATATTACTGAGATTCACCATGACCGAGGGAGATAATCTCTTGTTTCACCACAAAATTACTGAGGTTCACCATGACCAAAGGAGATAATCTTTTGCTTCACCACAATATTACTGAGGTTCACCATGACCAAGGGAAATAATCTATTGTTTCACCACAATATTACTGAGGTTCACCATGACCTAGGGAGATAATCTCGTTTCATCACAATATTACTGATGTTCACCATGACCAAGGGAGATAATCCATTGTTTCACCACAATATCACTGAGGTTCACCATGACCAAAGGAGATAATCTTGTTTCACCACAATATTACTGAGGTTCACCATGACCAAGGGAGATAATCCATTGTTTCACCACAATATCACTAAGGTTCACCATGACCAAGGGAGATAATCTTGTTTCACCACAATATTACTGAGGTTCATCATGACCAAGGGAGATAATCCATTGTTTCACCACAATATCACTGAGGTTCACCATGACCAAGGAAGATAATCTCTTGTTTCACCACATTATTACTGAGGTCCAGCATGACCAAGGGAGATAATCTCGTTTCACCACAATATTACTGAGGTCCAGCATGACCAAGGGAGATAATCTTTTGTTTCACCACATTATTACTGAGGTCCAGCATGACCAAGGGAGCAGACATGGGGTAATCGTAATCAGTTGTAATCGATTACATATTTTCATGTAATCGGATGTAATCTGTAATCAGCCTTTTTTTTAGATTACATGTAATCGTAATGTAATCGATTACATTCATTTTGACCCTGTAATCATGATTACATTTAGATTACTTTTCATCATTTTGACTTATTTTGTCTTGACTGAAACATATCTCCTTAAGATATTTAATGTATGATTTATGTAAATGAATTTTCTACATGAAATATATTAAACAAATAATGTAGAATGGTTTACTAGACAAAATATAAAGTTTATTGACATCTAAATAAAAAAAATATGTTATGAAATTCAATTGTTAAAAACTCCCCAAAAAAATCTATTAAAATTGTGGCAATCACAACATGATCAAAAGATATTATTCTATGTTTAATTGCAATCAAAACTATCACAGGTACAAAACATATTATGTTTTAATTATGGCTTCAAAGACTTGATATCCAAACAAATAATATCTCAATTTCAATTACTTTAGGATTTCAAAATTTCAGTGAAAACAGTTTGTCGGCTTGTGTAAAACACAACAAGCTCTAAAATTTTAAATTATCTGACACAACTTTCAAGATTTCATATATGAAATTGCTTCTATGAAAGACTATCACAATGTCCTCATGATTCCCATAAGATAAAGAAATATAAACCAAAACATAGGTATATCATGAAGATTTCTTATACAAGTTTAAAAAGAGATCTAAATTTCAATAAAGATATTATATAAAAAGCAAAATGCAAATTATATAGTAGAATAACAAAATATTTTCAATCATACATATTACAAATTAAGTGATAAATAGCAAGTTGTAATATTTGTAAAATTTTGGATTTTTTTTAAAGAATATTCCAATGTATCTGATATTCAGAGATATGTGATATTTCTGCTTTTTATTTTGGTGCTGATTTTCCTTTTAATATTGGATTATATGATCATTTTCATTATTTGTGGGTTACTATGCAACCTGTAATGGATATTCTATTAAATCTATTTACATAAATTATGGATTTAGTTTTCATATTTAGACTGAGAAATTATGCATTTGTTTTTTTATCTTCTGAATTATATATCACATTGAAATGGTATGAAATTTAGTAATGGAGATTGTTACATAATTTGGTGTCATACATTTTTTTTTGTAAATAAGACCATAATTACAAATTGTATCTGTGGCACAGGTTAACTGCTAGTTTATTATCCACAATAAACTTTTGACAGGATGTTTGAAATTATTTGATATATAATTCTTAAAATGTGCAAATGTATGTTATAATATTTACTAATAGTATAAGATGGAATGAATATTGATTATAGTAATAAGACAACATATTTTTTGAAAAAAGGAAAATGAGAATTGCTGTTTATGTTTACAATGTACTGTATGTTATTGCATGTAATGATCACATTAAAACTGAATTGTAATTCATAGTTCTGAGTAAGAAATACATTAAATAAGAGATATTGAACAGATAAACAGGAGACAAAATAACATAAAACACTAATATATTGGTTGTCATGACATTAAATGTAATCAGTAATGTAATCGATTACATTTACAAAGTAATTGTAATTTATTCGATTACATTTGAAAATTGATGTAATCGTAATGTAATGTAATCATGAAAATTGCAAAGTAATTATAATGTAATCGATTACATTTGAATGTAATTGACCCCAAGTCTGCAAGGGAGATAATCTATTGTTTCACCACTATATTACTGAGGTTCACCATGACCAAGGGAGATAATCTCTTGCTTCACCACAATATTACTGAGGTTCACCATGACTCAAGGGGATAATCTCTTGTTTCACCACAATATTACTGAGGTACACCATGACCAAGGGAGATAATCTCTTCGTTTCACCACAATATTACTGAGGTTCATCATGACCAAGGGAGATAATCTCTTGTTTCACCACAATATTACTGAGGTTCACCATGACCATGGGAGATAATCTCTTGTTTCACCACAATATTACTGAGGTTCACCATGACCAAGGGAGATAATCTATTGTTTCACCACAATATTACTGAGGTTCACCATGACCAAGGAAAATAATCTATTGTTTCACCACAATATTACTGAGGTTCATCATGACCAAGGGAGATAATCTCTTGTTTCACCACAATATTACTGAGATTCACCATGACCGAGGGAGATAATCTATTGTTTCACCACAAAATTACTGAGGTTCACCATGACCGAGGGAGATAATCTTTTGTTTCACCACAATATTACTGAGGTTCACCATGACCAAGGGAGATAATCTATTGATTCACCACAATATTACTGAGGTTCACCATGACCAAGGAAAATAATCTATTGTTTCACCACAATATTACCGGTACTAAGGTTCACCATGACCGAGGGAGATAATCTATTGTTTCACCACAAAATTACTGAGGTTCACCATGACCAAGGGAGATAATCTTTTGCTTCACCACAACCAAGGGAAATAATCTATTGTTTTACCACAATATTACTGAGGTTCACGATGACCAAGGGAGATAATCTCTTGTTTCACCACAATATTACTGAGGTTCACCATGACCAAGGGAGATAATCCATTGTTCACCACAATATTACTGAGGTTCACCATGACCAAGGGAGATAATCTCTTGTTTCACCACAATATTACTGAGGTTCACCATGACCAAGGGAGATAATCTCTTGTTTCACCACAATATTACTGAGGTTCACCATGACCAAGGGATATAATCTTTTGTTTCACCACAATTTCTCAAATTTAATGTCTATAAATTTCAGAAATAATTATTAACTAAAACTATAAATAAAGGAAATATTGATTAAACTATTAAATAGTTTATATATATTATTTCATTCCACTTGAAAGGAGTATTCTTGTGTTAGTTAGTTAATCTGAATAAAAAACTGTTATACATGTATAAAAAGCAACCATGGATTTGGTACCATACAAAATAATATATATATAAATACAAAATAATATATATATATATAGTCTCTAACATTGTTTCCCGTTTATTACGATAATTTCTCATATCAAGATAGTTAAATTTTCACATTTTAAAGTTCGAGGTTTACAATGTTAGAGATTGTTTCTCTAATAAACCACTAAAGATTAGTTTGATTCTTTTTCTCACTAATTTAACAAAATATATGGCCATTTTTCACTTTCTCAAATCAACGTTCAATGACGTCACTGATGCATACTTCAACTGACGTCACACCTGTTAAGGAATGTTTTTAAAGCAATGATGGATAAGGGACAAGATTCCAGATGAGGGGTTCTTGATGACAGTACGGTTAATTACGGTTAGTTACAGTTAATTAAACGATTTTATTGACACAATGACATCTGGTGAAACGTAACATTTTTACGGGAAAAGTAGCGTGAAATTCTTATCTCACCCACGGGTTGAGACATAATTGCGTAATTGACCAATCAGTGACTGAGAACAAAGTGATCCACACATTGATTATCGATTTCTTCTTACACAGGTTGAGAAGTGTGAAAATTGAACAAGAACTAGGAAGAACTGTTTTAGATACCTAAAACATATGTCTCCCCTTAATGCGGCCATCTGTACAACAATAAGTTACACATTATGAGTTGAACGATACTATTTAAAAAACAATTATTTGACCTTGAGGTCAAAAGTCAAGGTCCCATGAAGGTCATTACGGTACACGACACACCGCCTTATGGTCATGCACCCACATACCAATTGTCATTGACCTATCTCGAAAGACAAAAATGTTATGGCTTGGACAAGAAAATACTATTTAAAAAACAATTATTTGACCTCCTTGAGGTCAAATGTTAAGGTCCCACGAAGGTCACTATGGTACGCGACACACCGCCTTATGGTCATGCATATACAAACTATCTGTCCATGAACAGTTTTGTTGGATTTATTTGAATTATTTGACCTTGAGGTCAAAGATCATTACGGTACGCGACACGCCGCCTTATGGTCATGCACCCACATACCAATTATCATTGACCTACCTCGAAAGACAAAAATGTTACGGCCCAGACAAGAAAATACTATTTAAAAATCAATTATTCGACCTTGAGGTCAAAGGTCAAGGTCCCACGAAGGTCATTACGGTACGCGACACACCGCCTTATGGTCATGCACCCACATACGAAATATCATTGACCTATCTCAAAAGACAAAAAAGTTATGGTCCGGACAAGCTTCGCTGAGAAGAAGCGGAAGAAGTGGCAACGGAAGAAAAAATCAGACTAAAACAATATATCTCCCTTCGTTCGAAGGGGAGACATAATTAGAGAAATATATATAAACGATTTAAATTTCTAGTACAATTATAATATATATGTATATTACCATTGAAAATGAAAAACAAAATGCTACAATACAAGATCATGCCAAGGGGTTAAAAAAATATTGGTCCAAATTTAAATAAGCAATTCAAACAATAAACATGGTCTATATATAACACAACACATACAGGTACATGTAATATAAACATAGAAACTACTATTGATATATACTATAATAATTCTGGTCTTCAAACACATGTATCTTAAGTTAGAAAAAAAATCACCATTAAAACACCAACATCTAATGTGAATTAGTAGAAATTATCTGCTGTTAATTTATCACTGGCATTGAAAATTCATATTAGGATTCCGTTTTATTCTGGGTTCAGCTTAGACAGGTTACACTGAACATGCGCGACAGCATATTTTTTACGATGCCTGGTGATAATACTTGACATAAATTTTAAATGAGTTGGTCTTTATTGATCTTTGTGGTACTCAAATGTAGAGTGTGTTTGAAAGTCAATTCCATCGCCAGGCAGAGGTGAATGAATCCATGGACACGCCCAGGTCAGGTACCACTTTGTTCCAAATGCATGTGTCAGGTTTTCTTTCCATCCGAGATCATAAACGAAAATACGATGTGAACTTTCATGAGTTGTCTGCCCATGGTATATATGACGACCGTGCCAAATTAGCAATCCAAGTAGGGCAAATGAAAAAATGAACGAAAGCAAAGTTATAAATGTGACAACTGCTGTGTAAAATGAGATATATTGTAAAACAAAACAAAATAATGGCAAAATAAAAAATGGCAGCTTCCATATTGAAAAGTCGCCCAATAGACTCCAAACATATGTCATGCTCATTGTCCAACAGAACAGTGCTCCACACCATCCATAGAAAACTAGCCAAAAATAATAACGATAGTTACAGTATCCAATACATTGACTGGTAAACATACAGTGATGATCTCTCTTTAGGATACATTTGTTACAGGTTAAACAGTGATGAGATCTTGGTGGTGCATTCGCCTCACAAGTATAACAAAAATGCCAACCTATAAAAGAGAAATCAATGATTCAATTTATTAGCATACCATTTTTTTCTGAGAAATATTGTTAATTGATACTTCATAGAAATCCAATGGGGGAATAAAATGTACTAATGTCCGCTAACCCATGTTAAAACTCAAAACACATTCTGGCTTCCATGAATTATTTCGATTCTGGTATGCTTAACAGTACAAATACAGTAGTATACTTTGATTGGAAGACGGTAAGTTATATTTACGGTAGCAGACAATGTCACACACAATTTATGCTGCCAAATTCGAGCAGACGATAACTCGTGTACTTTTACGATGGGAAAGTCAGTCTTATTGATGGAGCATCCGTAACAATAATATTGTGTTTGCATGTTTTAATTGCACTTTGCATATTATTAATTTTGGATATGTTGATTATTTTCAGTGAATGTAGATGCTTAAAACATTAACAACCATTTAAATAAATTTATTTTGTGATTTTATCACCCGACTTAAATGTGTACCGTGCATGTACATATGAGATTTTGTCATCGGGTTGATCACTCGTTTGCTTGTAAAGTCAAAGAAGGACGTCATCTTAGAACTACTATTATATACTAAATGTCCCCATTTTTCTTCTGCGTGATTGGCACAATGCTGAGTAGCACATGGATTCCTATCACTTTATCTTCTATGTATGGCCATTCGGAAAGTTTCCTGACAGATCATTACTTGCTAGTGGAGCAGGAATTGCCTTACCCTTCCGGAGCACCTGAGTTCATCCCCAGTTTTCAGTGGGGTTCGTGTTACTCGATCTTTAGTTTTATATATGTATGTTTTGTAGATCGTTGTTAGTCTTTTTGCACTTTTTCTTTTGGCCATTGTGTTGTCTGTTCTTTTTCGATATATGGATTATGATTACCTCCCTTTGGTGTCTTCAAACTCTTCTTGCTATGTTCGTGCTACAAGTCTATGACACTTTATTTCATTGCTACATCAAAGATGTCAAGACCTTTATTTTTATCTATTGATTCACTCAGTTACAGTAGTTAAGTGTTCTCAGTGCCATTGTTATCTATGACCAAGGGAGATAATCTATTGATTCACTCAGTTACAGTAGTTAAGTGCTCTCAGTGCCATTGTTATCTATGACCAAGAGAGATAATCTATTGATTCACTCAGTTACAGTAGCTAAGTGCTCTCAGTGCCATTGTTATCTATGACCAAGGGAGACAATCTATTGATTCACTCAGTTACAGTAGATAAGTGCTCTCAGTGCCATTGTTATCTATGACCAAGGGAGATAATCTATTGATTCACTCAGTTACAGTAGGTAAGTGCTCTCAGTGCCATTGTTATCTATGACCAAGGGAGATAATCTATTGATTCACTCAGTTACAGTAGGTAAGTGCTCTCAGTCCCATTGTCATCTATAACCAAGGGAGATAATCTATTGATTCACTCAGTTACAGTAGCTAAGTGCTCTCAGTGCCATTGTTATCTATGACCAAGAGAGATAATCTATTGATTCACTCAGTTACAGTAGGTAAGTGCTCTCAGTGCCATTGTTATCTATGACCAAGGGAGATAATCTATTGATTCACTCAGTTACAGTAGTTAAGTGCTCTCAGTGCCATTGTTATCTATGACCAAGGGAGACAATCTATTGATTCACTCAGTTACAGTAGCTAAGTGCTCTCAGTGCCATTGTTATCTATGACCAAGGGAGATAATCTATTGATTCACTCAGTTACAGTAGGTAAGTGCTCTCAGTGCCATTGTCATCTATAACCAAGGGAGATAATCTATTGATTCACTCAGTTACAGTAGCTAAGTGCTCTCAGTGCCATTGTTATCTATGACCAAGGGAGATAATCTATTGATTCACTCAGTTACAGTAGGTAAGTGTTCTCAGTGCCATTGTTATCTATGACCAAGGGAGACAATCTATTGATTCACTCAGTTACAGTAGTAGCTAAGTGCTCTCAGTGCCATTGTTATCTATGACCAAGGGAGATAATCTATTGATTCAGTTACAGTAGTTAAGCGCTCTCAGTGCCATTGTTATCTATGACCAAGGGAGATAATATATTGATTCACTCAAGAGACCGGTAGCGCAAAGAGGATCCATACTGCTGGCAGAGCTTGTGGCAATACTCATGGTATTAGAACACTGCATAGCTGTATTAAAGGATGGGTTCAATGATATCAAGATCTTGTCAGACAGCCAAACTGCAGTAGGTGTCCTGACTCTCAACTGGAAGTCATCAAACTACATTGACACAATCTCCGACATTAAGGAAAATATAGGGACATTGATGAGATACGGAATGCGAACAACCCTATCTTGGATCCCAGGCCATGCTAATATAGCCGGGAACGAGATAGCGGACCACCTGACAAAGGAAGCAGCAAAAGAGTCAATGCCTCTAAATGAACAGTATAATGTCATCACCATGTCAGATGTCAAACAAGCAGTGAAGACTTCAACTAAAATAAAATGGCAGAATAGATGGATTATCAGCGAATCAGGGAGACAACTTTATGACCTGATACCAATGGTTGGAAATGCCAGCCATTTAGATATGCCAAACCCACAGATAGGCAGAGTTTTGACAGAGATGAGAACAGGATACAGCAGACTAAACACATACCGGAATAACATAGGTCAGTCCCTCACGCCGCTATGCAACTGTGGAGAAGAAGAAACCACTGAACACTACATATTGCACTGCCACATTTACGATCATGAGAGAGCCAAACTCGCAGTGCAATTAAAGACCATAGATGAAAGTTTTGACCTACTTCATCTCCTGACTAGAGACTTCAATAAAGAGAAACATCAAAAGAACAGGGCACTTCCCAGAACTAGCAAGCCCTGTATCCCGATCCTGAGCCTAAGCAACTCAATACTCCAGTACAAAGAGAAATTACACAGTTAGACAATAAAGCACCAAAGAGAACAAATTCAGTACTCGGGGACCAGTAGTGTCAATTGTGACCTTTAGGATCAGGATCAGGAAAAATCTTTCTTTTATCAATTCATCATGTCTATAATAATGTATGTACATCATATAATTATTCTTCCCCGTAAATTTGCTGGACGGGGAAGAATCAGGATTCAGGATATAGCCTGCACCTGCCTCATATTACCTGGTTTCAGCAATGTCGGCAGCATTTTCCCTGTTGTTGAGGTGTTGGTAGAAATTATCTTATAAATGTTACCCATAACATTTACATAGAAATACAAGGCAAGTATTTGATAAAAGAACAATTTCAATGTTCCAATAGAATGTGTTTCTACCAGCCATGGTCGAATAGCAAATTGTCCAAATAAATAAGCCGAATGAACCATAACCATACAATAACACATAGACATGGCATCTACCCATGACTTGGGTTTTATCTGACGCAGAGTCAACATGCTGCTACTTTGTAGTGAAAGCCTTTTTATATGAAGAAATAATAAACGGCACTTTTGCAATTTTCAAGGGATATTATAGTGTCGGGGAAAGAAACCGAAATGAAAGATAATGTTAAGGATCAATATCGGGCTAGACAGACACGATTCCGGAATGATGAAGTTCTTCTTCTTTAGTATACAGCAAAACTACAGCACTTAAAAAAATTGCGCCGAGCGGAGGAAGGCACGAAAATTTTTGGGGTATTTCGTGTGAAAAATCACTATTTTACGCCAAAAAATCATATTTTTTTCAATTGCGTAGGGAGGCGCGAACATTTTTGGGGTATTTCGTGTGTAAAATCACGATTTTACGCCAACAAATCATATTTTCTCCAATTTTAGGGAGGGCGCGCGCAGCTGCGCCCCCCGCTGCATCCGCCCCTGATTATACTCAGATTGTGATATTTCGTTGTTAATATGTATGTATTGTTTGAAGATTAGCTCATTGTTGCTAACTGTGTTACCCTCTTGAAATAAAGTCATTACTTACTTACTTACTTACTCGCTTACTTAATACCACAATAATACGATGTACACAGTGGACCACAATCTTTGACGTAGGTCTGTGTGTCGGGGGAAAAAGAGCGGGAGTGAAGCCTTAACGAAGCTACAGTGAACCGCAATCTTTGAAGTAGGTCTGTGTGTCGGGGAAAAAGATAGGGAGTGAAGCTTTAACGAAGCTACAGTGGACCACAATCTTTGACGTAGGTCTGTGCGTCGGGGAAAAAGATAGGGAGTGAAGCTTTAACGAAGCTACAGTGGACCACAATCTTTGACGTAGGTCTGTGTGTCGGGGAAAAAGAGAGGGAGTGAAGCCTTAACGAAGCTACAGTGGACCACAATCTTTGACGTAGGTCTGTGTGTCGGGGAAAAAGAGAGGAAGTGAAGCCTTAACGAAACTACAGTGGACCACAATCTTTGACGTAGGTCTGTGTGTCGAGGAAAAAGAGAGGAAGTGAAGCCTTAACGAAGCGACAGTGGACCGCAATCTTTGACGTAGGTCTGTGTGTCGGGGAAAAGGAGAGGGAGTGAAGCCTTAAGGAAGCTACAGTGGACCACAATCTTTGACGTAGGTATGTGTGTTGGGGAAAAGGAGGGAGTGAAGCCTTAACGAAGCTACAGTGGACCACAATCTTTGACGTAGGTCTGTGTGTCGGGGAAAAAGGGTGGAAGTGAAGCCTTAACGAAGCGACAGTGGACCGCAATCTTTGACGTAGGTCTGTGTGTCGGGGAAAAGGAGAGGGAGTGAAGCCTTAAGGAAGCTACAGTGGACCGCAATCTTTGACGTAGATCTGTGTGTCGGAGAAAAGGAGAGGAAGTGAAGCCTTAAGGAGGCTACAGTGGACCGCAATCTTTGACGTATGTCTGTGTGTCGGGGGAAAACAGAGGGAGTGAAGCCTTAACGAAGCTACAGTGGACCACAATCTTTGACGTAGGTCTGTGTGTCGAGGAAAAATAGAGGGAGTGAAGCTTTAGCGAAGCTACAGTGGACCACAATCTTTGACGTAGGTCTGTGTGTCGAGGAAAAATAGAGGGAGTGAAACTTTAGCGAAGCTACAGTGGACCACAATCTTTGACGTAGGTCTGTGTGTCGGGAGAAAAGAGAGAAAGTGTAACCTTAACGAAGCAACAGTGGACCGCAATCTTTGACGTAGGTCTGTGTGTCGGGGGAAAAAGAGTGGAAGTGAAGCCTTAACGAAGCTACAGTGAACCGCGATCTTTGACGTAGGTCTGTGTGTCCGGGAAAAAGAGAGGGAGTGAAGCCTTCACGAAGCTACAGTGGACCACAATCTTTGACGTAGGCCTGTGTGTCCGGGAAAAAGAGAGGGAGTGAAGCCCTAACGAAGCTACAGTGGACAGCAATCTTTGACGTAGGTCTCTGTGTCGGGGGAAAAGAGAGGGAGTGAAGCTTTAGCATAGCTACAGTGGACCACAATCTTTGACGTAGGTCTGTGTGTCGAGGAAAAAGAGAGGAAGTGAAGCCTTAACGAAGCGACAGTGGACCGCAATCTTTGACGTAGGTCTGTGTGTCGGGGAAAAGGAGAGGGAGAGAACCCTTAAGGAAGCTACAGTGGACCACAATCTTTGACGTAGGTATGTGTGTTGGGGAAAAGGAGGGAGTGAAGCCTTAACGAAGCTACAGTGGACCACAATCTTTGACGTAGGTCTGTGTGTCGGGGAAAAAGGGAAGAAGTGAAGCTTTAACGAAGCGACAGTGGACCGCAATCTTTGCCATAGGTCTGTGTGTCGGGGAAAAGGAGAGGGAGTGAAGCCTTAAGGAAGCTACAGTGGACCGCAATCTTTGACGTAGATCTGTGTGTCGGAGAAAAGGAGAGGAAGAGAAGCCTTAAGGAGGCTACAGTGGACCGCAATCTTTGACGTATGTCTGTGTGTCGGGGGAAAAGAGAGGGAGTGAAGCTTTAACGAAGCTACAGTGGACCACAATCTTTGACGTAGGTCTGTGTGTCGAGGAAAAATAGAGGGAGTGAAGCTTTAGCGAAGCTACAGTGGACCACAATCTTTGACGTAGGTCTGTGTGTCGGGAGAAAAGAGAGAAAGTGTAACCTTAACGAAGCAACAGTGGACCGCAATCTTTGACGTAGGTCTGTGTGTCGGGGGAAAAAGAGAGGAAGTGAAGCCTTAACGAAGCTACAGTGGACCGCGATCTTTGACGTAGGTATGTGTGTCCGGGAAAAAGAGAGAGAGTGAAGCCTTCACGAAGCTACAGTGGACCACAATCTTTGACGTAGGTCTGTGTGTCCGGGAAAAAGAGAGGGAGTGAAGCCCTAACGAAGCTACAGTGGACAGCAATCTTTGACGTAGGTCTCTGTGTCGGGGGAAAAGAGAGGGAGTGAAGCTTTAGCAAAGCTACAGTGGACCGCAATCTTTGACGTAGGTCTCTGTGTCGGGGGAAAATAGAGGGAGTGAAGCCTTAACGAAGCTATAGTGGACCACAATCTTTGACGTAGTTCTGTGTGTCGGGGGAAAAGAGAGGGAGTGAAGCCTTAGCGAAGCTACAGTGGACCGCAATCTTTGACGTAGTTCTGTGTGTCGGGGAAAAAAGAGAGGAAGTGGAGCCTTAATGAAGCGACAGTGGAACACAATCTTTGACATAGGTTTGTGTGTCGGGGAAAAAAAAGAGGAAGTGAAGCCTTAACGAAGCTACAGTGGACCGCAATCTTTGACGTAGTTCTGTGTGTCGGGGGAAAAAGAGAGGAAGTGGAGCCTTAATGAAGCGACAGTGGACCGCAATCTTTGACGTAGGTATGTGTGTCCGTGGAAAAGAGAGGGAGTGAAGCTTTAAGGAAGATACAGTGGACCGCAATCTTTGACGTATGTCTGTGTGTCGGGGAAAAAGAGAGGGAGTGAAGCTTTAGCGAAGCTACAGTGGACCACAATCTTTGACGTGGGTATATGTGTCGAGGAAAAATAGAGGGAGTGAAGCTTTAACAAAGCTACAGTGGACCACAATCTTTGACGTAGGTCTGTGTGTCGGGGGAAAAGAGAGAAAGTGTAACTTTAACGAAGCAACACTGGACCACAATCTTTGACGTAGGTCTGTGTGTCGGAGAAAAAGAGAGGAAGTGAAGCCTTAACGAAGCTACAGTGGACCGCAATCTTTGACGTAGGTCTGTGTGTCCGGGAAAAAGAGAGGGAGTGAAGCCCTAACGAAGCTACAGTGGACCGCAATCTTTGACGTAGGTCTGTGTGTCCGGGAAAAAGAGAGGGAGTGAAGCCCTAACGAAGATACAGTGGACCACAGTCTTTGACGTAGGTCTGTGTGGCGGGGAAAAAGAGAGGGAGTGAAGATTTAGCGAAGCTACAGTGGACCGCAATCTTTGACGTAGGTCTGTGTGTCGGGAAAATGAGAGGGAGTGAGGCTATAACGAAGCTATAGAGGACCGCAATTTTTGAAGTAGGTCTCTGTGTCGGGGAAAAAGAGAGGGAGTGAAGCCCTAACGAAGCTACAGTGGACCGCAATCTTTGACGTAGGTTTATGTGTTGGGGGAAAAGAGAGGGAGTGAAGCTTTAACGAAGCTACAGTGGACCACCGTCTTTGACGTAGGTCTGTGTGTCGGGGGAAAAGAGAGGGAGTGAAGAACTAACGAAGCTACAGTGGACCACAGTCTTTGACGTAGGTCTGTGTGTCGGGGAAAAAGAGAGGGAGTGAAGCTTTAGCGAAGCCACAGTGGACCGCACTCTTTGACGTAGGTCTGTGTGTCGGGGAAAATGAGATGGGAGTGAGGCTATAGCGAAGCTATAGTGGACCGCAATCTTTGACGTAGGTCTCTGTGTCGGGGGAAAATAGAGGGAGTGAAGTCTTAACGAAGCTACAGTGGACCACAATCTTTGACGTAGGTCTGTGTGTCGTGGAAAAAAAGAGGAAGTGAAGCCTTAACGAAGCTACAGTGGACCGCAATCTTTGACGTAGTTCTGTGTGTCGGTGGAAAAAGAGAGGAAGTGAAGACTTAATGAAGCGACAGTGGACCGCAATCTTTGACGTAGGTCTGTGTGTCGGGGGAAAAGGAGAGGGAGTGAAGCCTTAAAGAAGCTACAGTGGACCGCAATCTTTGACGTAGGTCTGTGTGTCGGGGAAAAAGAGAGGGAGTGAAGCTTTAACGAAGCTACAGTGGACCAAAATCTTTGACGTAGGTATGTGTGTCGAGGAAAAATTAGAGGGAGTGAAGCTTTAACAAAGCTACAGTGGACCATAATCTTTGACGTAGGTCTGTGTGTCGTGGAAAAGAGAGGAAGTGAAGCCTTAACGAAGCTACAGTGGACTACAATCTTTGACGTAGGTCTGTGTGTCGGGAAAAAAGAGAGGGAGTGAAGCTTTAGCGAAGCTACAGTGGACCACAATCTTTCACGTAGGTCTGTGTGTCGGGGGAAAAGAGAGAAAGTGTAACCTTAACGAAGCAACAGTGGACCACAATCTTTGACGTAGGTCTGTGTGTCGGGAAAAAAGAGAGGAAGTGAAGCCTTAACGAAGCTATAGTGGACCGTAATCTTTGACGTAGGTCTCTGTGTCCGGGAAAAAGAGAGGGAGTGAAGCCTTAACGAAGCTACAGTGGACCACACTCTTTGACGTAGGTATGTGTGTCCAGGAAAAATTAGAGGGAGTGAAGCTTTAGCAAAGCTACAGTGGACCACAATCTTTGACGTAGGTCTGTGTGTCGGGGGAAAAGAGAGAAAGTGTAACCTTAACGAAGGAACAGTGGACCACAATCTTTGACGTAGGTCTGTGTGTCGGAGAAAAAGAGAGGAAGTGAAGCCTTCACGAAGCTACAGTGGACCGCAATCTTTGACGTAGGTCTGTGTGTCGTGGAAAAAGAGAGGGAATGAAGCCCTAACGATGCTACAGTGGACCGCAATCTTTGACGTAGGTCTGTGCGACGGTGGAAAAGAGAGGAAGTGAAGCTTTAGCGAAGCTACAGTGGACCACAGTCTTTGACGTAGGTCTTTGTGGCGGGGAAAAAGAGAGGGAGTGAAGCTTTAGCGAAGCTACAGTGGATCGCAATCTTTGACGTAGGTCTGTGTGTCGGGGAAAACGAGAGGGAGTGAGGCTATAACGAAACCATAGTGGACTGCAATTTTTGACGTAGTTCTCTGTGTCGGGGAAAAAGAGAGGGAGTGAAGCCCTAGCGATGCTACAGTGGATCGCAATCTTTGACGTAGGTCTGTGTGTTGGGAGGAAAGAGAGGGAGTGAAGCTTTAACGAAGCTGCAGTGGACCACCGTCTTTGACGTAGGTCTGTGTGTCGGGGGAAAATAGAGGGAGTGAAGCTTTAGCGAAGCTACAGTGGACCGCAATCTTTGACGTACGTCTATGTGTCGAGGAAAATGAGAGGGAGTGAGGCTATAACGAAGGTATAGTGGACCGCAATTTTTGACGTAGGTCTCTGTGTTGGGGAAAAAGAGAGGGAGTGAAGCCCTAACGAAGCTACAGTGGACCACAGTCTTTGACGTAGGTCTGTGTGTCGGGGAAAAAGAGAAGGAGTGAAGCTTTTGCGAAGCCACAGTGGACCGCAATCTTTGAAGTAGGTCTGTGTGTCGGGGGAAAAGAGAGGAAGTGAAGCCTTAACGAAGCTACAGTGGACCGCAATCTTTGACGTAGGTCTGTGTGTCGGGAAAAAAAAGAGGAAGTGAAGCCTTAACGAAGCTACAGTGGACCACAATCTTTGACGTAGTTCTGTGTGTCGGGGGAAAAAGAGAGGAAGTAGAGCCTTAATGAAGCTACAGTGGACCGCAATCTTTGACGTAGGTCTGTATGTCAGGGAAAAGGAGAGGGAGTGAAGCCTTAAGGAAGCTACAGTGGACCACAATCTTTGACGTAGGTCTGTGTGTCGGGGAAAAAGAGAGGGAGTGAAGCTTTAACGAAAAAACAGTGGACCACAATCTTTGACGTAGGTATGTGTGTCGAGGAAAAATAGAGGGAGTGAAGCTTTAACAAAGCTACAGTGGACCACAATCTTTGACGTAGGTCTGTGTGTCGGAAAAAAAGAGAGGGAGTGAAGCTTTAACGAAACAAAAATGGACCACAATCTTTCACGTAGGTCTGTGTGTCGGGCGAAAAGAGAGAAAGTGTAACCTTAACGAAGCAACAGTGGACCACAATCTTTGACGTAGGTCTGTGTGTCGGGGAAAAAGAGAGGAAGTGAAGCCTTAGCGAAGCTACAGTGGACCGCAATCTTTGACGTAGGTCTGTGTGTCCGTGGAAAAGAGAGGGAGTGAAGCCTTCACGAAGCTACAGTGAACCACAATCTTTGACGTAGGTCTGTGTGTCGGGGAAAAAGAGAGGAAGTGAAGCCTTAACGAAGCTATAGTGGACCGTAATCTTTGACGTAGGTCTGTGTGTCCGGGAAAAAGAGAGGGAGTGAAGCCTTAACGAAGCTACAGTGGACCACAATCTTTGACGTAGGTATGTGTGTCCAGGAAAAATTAGAGGGAGTGAAGCTTTAGCAAAGCTACAGTGGACCACAATCTTTGACGTAGGTCTGTGTGTCGGGGGAAAAGAGAGAAAGTGTAACCTTAACGAAGGAACAGTGGACCACAATCTTTGACGTAGGTCTGTGTGTCGGAGAAAAAGAGAGGAAGTGAAGCCTTCACGAAGCTACAGTGGACCGCAATCTTTGACGTAGGTCTGTGTGTCGTGGAAAAAGAGAGGGAATGAAGCCCTAACGATGCTACAGTGGACCGCAATCTTTGACGTAGGTCTGTGCGACGGTGGAAAAGAGAGGAAGTGAAGCTTTAGCGAAGCTACAGTGGACCACAGTCTTTGACGTAGGTCTTTGTGGCGGGGAAAAAGAGAGGGAGTGAAGCTTTAGCGAAGCTACAGTGGATCGCAATCTTTGACGTAGGTCTGTGTGTCGGGGAAAACGAGAGGGAGTGAGGCTATAACGAAACCATAGTGGACTGCAATTTTTGACGTAGTTCTCTGTGTCGGGGAAAAAGAGAGGGAGTGAAGCCCTAGCGATGCTACAGTGGATCGCAATCTTTGACGTAGGTCTGTGTGTTGGGAGGAAAGAGAGGGAGTGAAGCTTTAACGAAGCTGCAGTGGACCACCGTCTTTGACGTAGGTCTGTGTGTCGGGGGAAAAGAGAGGGAGTGAAGCTTTAGCGAAGCTACAGTGGACCGCAATCTTTGACGTACGTCTATGTGTCGAGGAAAATGAGAGGGAGTGAGGCTATAACGAAGGTATAGTGGACCGCAATTTTTGACGTAGGTCTCTGTGTTGGGGAAAAAGAGAGGGAGTGAAGCCCTAACGAAGCTACAGTGGACCACAGTCTTTGACGTAGGTCTGTGTGTCGGGGAAAAAGAGAAGGAGTGAAGCTTTTGCGAAGCCACAGTGGACCGCAATCTTTGAAGTAGGTCTGTGTGTCGGGGAAAATGAGAAGGGAGTGAGGCAATAACGAAGCTATAGTGGACCGCAATTTTTGACGTTGTTCTGTGTGTCGGGGGAAAAGAGAGGAAGTGAAGCCTTAACGAAGCTACAGTGGACCGCAATCTTTGACGTAGGTCAGTGTGTCGGGAAAAAAAAGAGGAAGTGAAGCCTTAACGAAGCTACAGTGGACGCATTCTTTGACGTAGGTCTGTGTGTCGGGGGAAAAAGAGAGGAAGTAGAGCCTTAATGAAGCTACAGTGGACCGCAATCTTTGACGTAGGTCTGTATGTCAGGGAAAAGGAGAGGGAGTGAAGCCTTAAGGAAGCTACAGTGGACCACAATCTTTGACGTAGGTCTGTGTGTCGGGGAAAAAGAGAGGGAGTGAAGCTTTAACGAAAAAACAGTGGACCACAATCTTTGACGTAGGTATGTGTGTCGAGGAAAAATAGAGGGAGTGAAGCTTTAACAAAGCTACAGTGGACCACAATCTTTGACGTAGGTCTGTGTGTCGGAAAAAAAGAGAGGGAGTGAAGCTTTAACGAAACAAAAATGGACCACAATCTTTCACGTAGGTCTGTGTGTCGGGCGAAAAGAGAGAAAGTGTAACCTTAACGAAGCAACAGTGGACCACAATCTTTGACGTAGGTCTGTGTGTCGGGGAAAAAGAGAGGAAGTGAAGCCTTAGCGAAGCTACAGTGGACCGCAATCTTTGACGTAGGTCTGTGTGTCCGTGGAAAAGAGAGGGAGTGAAGCCTTCACGAAGCTACAGTGAACCACAATCTTTGACGTAGGTATGTGTGTCGGGGAAAAAGAGAGGGATTGAAGTCCTAACCAAGCTACAGTGGACCGCAATCTTTGACGTAGGTCTGTGCGTCGGGGGAAAAGAGAGGGAGTGAAGCCTTAACGAAACTACAGTGGACCGCAATCTTTGACGTAGGTCTGTGTGTCGGGGAAAAAGAGAGGGAGTGAAGCTTTAGCGAAGCCACAGTGGACCGCAATCATTGACGTAGGTCTGTGTGTCGTGGAATATGAGAAGGGAGGGAGGCTATAGCGAAGCTATAGTGGACCGCAATTTTTGACGTAGTTCTCTGTGTCGGGGAAAAAGAGAGGGAGTGAAGCCCTAGCGAAGCCACAGTGGACCGCAATCATTGACGTAGGTCTGTGTGTCGTGGAATATGAGAAGGGAGGGAGGCTATAGCGAAGCTATAGTGGACCGCAATTTTTGACGTATGTCTCTGTGTCGGGGGAAAAGAGAGGGAGTGAAGCTTTTGCGAAGCCACAGTGGACCGCAATCTTTGAAGTAGGTCTGTGTGTCGTGGAATATGAGAAGGGAGGGAGGCTATAGCGAAGCTATAGTGGACCGCAATTTTTGACGTATGTCTCTGTGTCGGGGGAAAAGAGAGGGAGTGAAGCTTTTGCGAAGCCACAGTGGACCGCAATCTTTGAAGTAGGTCTGTGTGTCGGGGAAAATGAGAAGGGAGTGAGGCAATAACGAAGCTATAGTGGACCGCAATTTTTGACGTAGGTCTCTGTATCGGTGGAAAATAGAGGGAATGAAGCCCTAGCGAAGCTATAGTGGACCGCAATCTTTGACGTAGGTCTGTGTGTCGGGGGAAAAGAGAGGGAGTGAAGCCTTAATGAAGCTACAGTGGACCGCAATCTTTGACGTTGTTCTGTGTGTCGGGGGAAAAGAGAGGAAGTGAAGCCTTAACGAAGCTACAGTGGACCGCAATCTTTGACGTAGGTCAGTGTGTCGGGAAAAAAAAGAGGAAGTGAAGCCTTAACGAAGCTACAGTGGACGCATTCTTTGACGTAGTTCTGTGTGTCGGGGGAAAAAGAGAGGAAGTAGAGCCTTAATGAAGCTACAGTGGACCGCAATCTTTGACGTAGGTCTGTATGTCAGGGAAAAGGAGAGGGAGTGAAGCCTTAAGGAAGCTACAGTGGACCACAATCTTTGACGTAGGTCTGTGTGTCGGGGAAAAAGAGAGGGAATGAAGCCCTAACGAAAAAACAGTGGACCACAATCTTTGACGTAGGTCTGTGTGTCGGGGAAAAAGAGAGGGAATGAAGCCCTAACGAAAAAACAGTGGACCACAATCTTTGACGTAGGTATGTGTGTCGAGGAAAAATAGAGGGAGTGAAGCTTTAACAAAGCTACAGTGGACCACAATCTTTGACGTAGGTCTGTGTGTCGGAAAAAAAGAGAGGGAGTGAAGCTTTAACGAAACAAAAATGGACCACAATCTTTCACGTAGGTCTGTGTGTCGGGCGAAAAGAGAGAAAGTGTAACCTTAACGAAGCAACAGTGGACCACAATCTTTGACGTAGGTCTGTGTGTCGGGGAAAAAGAGAGGAAGTGAAGCCTTAGCGAAGCTACAGTGGACCGCAATCTTTGACGTAGGTCTGTGTGTCCGTGGAAAAGAGAGGGAGTGAAGCCTTCACGAAGCTACAGTGAACCACAATCTTTGACGTAGGTATGTGTGTCGGGGAAAAAGAGAGGGATTGAAGTCCTAACCAAGCTACAGTGGACCGCAATCTTTGACGTAGGTCTGTGCGTCGGGGGAAAAGAGAGGGAGTGAAGCCTTAACGAAACTACAGTGGACCGCAATCTTTGACGTAGGTCTGTGTGTCGGGGAAAAAGAGAGGGAGTGAAGCTTTAGCGAAGCCACAGTGGACCGCAATCATTGACGTAGGTCTGTGTGTCGTGGAATATGAGAAGGGAGGGAGGCTATAGCGAAGCTATAGTGGACCGCAATTTTTGACGTATGTCTCTGTGTCGGGGGAAAAGAGAGGGAGTGAAGTCTTAACGAAGCAACAGTGGACCACAATCTTTGACGTAGGTCTGTGTGTCGGGGGAAAAGAGAGTGAGTGAAACCTTAATGAAGCTACAGTGGACTGTAATATTTGACGTTGTTCTGTGTGTCGGGGGAAAATAGAGGAAGTGAAGCCTTAACGAAGCTACAGTGGACCGCAATCTTTGACGAAGATCTGTGTGTCGGGGAAAAATAGAGGAAGCGAAGCCTTAACGAAGCAACAGTGGACCGCAATCTTTAGCGTTGTTCTGTGTGTCGGGGAAAGCAAGAGGAAGTGAAGCCTTATCGAAGCTACAGTGGACCGCAATCTTTGACGTAGTTCTGTGTTTCGGGTGAAAAAGAGAGGAAGTGGAGCGTTAAGGAAGCTACAGTGGACCGCAATCTTTGACGTAGGTCTGTCTGTCGGGGAAAAAGAGAGGGAATGAAACCTTAACGAAGCTACAGTGGACCACAATCTTTGACGTAGGTCTGTGTGTCGGGTGAAAAGAGAGGGAGTGAAGCTTTAACGAAGCTACAGTGGACCACAATCTTTGACGTAGGTCTGTGTGTCGGGGAAAAAGAGAGGGAGTGAAGCTTTAATGAAGCTACAGTGGACCACAATCTTTGACGTACGTCTGTGTGTCGAGGTAAAATAGAGGGAGTGAAGCTTTAACAAAGCTACAGTGGAACACAATCTTTGACGTAGATCTGTGTGTCGGGGGAAAAGAGAGGAAGTGAAGCCTTAATGAAGCTACAGTGGACTACAATCTTTCAGGTAGGTCTGTGTGTCGGGGGAAAAGAGAGAAAGTGTAACCTTAACGAAGCAATAGTGGACCACAATCTTTGACGTAGGTCTGTGTGTCGAGGAAAAAGAGAGGAAGTGAAGCCTTCACGAAGCTACAGTGGACCGCAATCTTTGACGTAGGTCTGTGTGTCGGGGAAAAAGAGAGGGCGTGAAGCCTTCACGAAGCTAAAGTGGACCACAATCTTTGACGTAGGTCTGTGTGTCGTGGAAAAAGAGAGGGAGTGAAGCCCTAACGAAGCTACAGTGGACCGCAATCTTTGACGTAGGTCTCTGTGTCGGGGGAAGAGAGAGGGAGTGAAGCTTTAGCGAAGCTACATTGGACCACAGTCTTTGACGTAGGTCTGTGTGGCGGGGAAAAAGAGAGGGAGTGAAGCTTTAGCGAAGCTACAGTGGACCGCAATCTTTGACGTAGGTCTGTGTGTCGAGGGAAAATGAGAGGGAGTGAGGCTATAACGAAATCATAGTGGACCGCAATCTTTGACGTAGGTCTGTGTGTCGGGGGAAAAAAGAGGGCGTGAAGCCTTCACGAAGCTAAAGTGGACCACAATCTTTGACGTAGGTCTGTGTGTCGTGGAAAAAGAGAGGGAGTGAAGCCCTAACGAAGCTACAGTGGACCGCAATCTTTGACGTAGGTCTGTGCGTCGGGGGAAGAGAGAGGGAGTGAAGCTTTAACGAAGCTACATTGGACCACAGTCTTTGACGTAGGTCTGTGTGGCGGGGAAAAAGAGAGGGAGTGAAGCTTTAGCGAAGCTACAGTGGACCGCAATCTTTGACGTAGGTCTGTGTGTCGAGGGAAAATGAGAGGGAGTGAGGCTATAACGAAATCATAGTGGACCGCAATTTTTGACGTAGGTCTCTGTGTCGGAGAACAAGAGAGGGAGTGAAGCCCTAACGAAGCTACAGTGGACCGGAATCTTTGACATAGGTCTGTGTGTTGGGGGAAAAGAGAGGGAGTGAAACTTTAACGAAGCTACAGTGGACCACAGTCTTTGACGTAGGTCTGTGTGTCGGCGGAAAAGAGAGGGAGTGAAGCTTTAGCGAAGCTACAGTGGACCGCAATCTTTGACGTAGGTCTGTGTGTCGGGGAAAATGAGAGGGAGTGAGGCTATAACGAAGCTATAGTGGATCGCAATTTTTGACGTAGGTCTCTGTGTCTGGGAAAAAGAGAGGGAGTAAAGCCCTAACGAAGCTAGAGTGGACCGCAATCTTTGACGTAGGTCTGTGTGTCGGGGGAAAAGAGAGGGATTGAAGCTTTAACGAAGCTACAGTGGACCACAGTCTTTGACGTAGGTCTGTGTGTCGGGGGAAAAGAGAGGGAGTGAAGCTTTAGCAAAGCCACAGTGGACCGCAATCTTTGACGTAGGTCTGTGTGTCGGGGAAAATGAAAAGGGAGTGAGGCTATAACGAAGCTATAGTGGACCGCAATTTTTGACGTAGGTCTCTGTGTCGGGGGAAAATAGAGGGAGTGAAGCCTTCACGAAGCAACAGTGGACCACAATCTTTGACGTAGGTCTGTGTGTCGGGGGAAAAGAGAGGGAGTGAAGCCTTAATGAAGCAACAGTGGACCGCAATCTTTGACGTTGTTCTGTTTGTAGGGGGAAAAGAGAGGAAGTGAAGCCTTAACGAAGCTACAGTGGACCACAATCTTTGACGTAGGTCTGTGTGTCGGGGATAAGAAGAGGAAGTAAAGCCTTAACGAAGCTACAGTGGACCACAATCTTTGACGTAGGCCTGTCTGTTGCGGAAAAAGAGAGGGAGTGAAGCCCTAACGAAGCTACAGTGGACCGCAATCTTTGACGTAGGTCTGTGCGTCGGGGGAAGAGAGGAAGTGAAGCTTTAACGAAGCTACAGTGAACCACAGTCTTTGACGTAGGTCTGTGTGGCGGGGAAAAAGAGAGGGAGTGAAGCTTTAGCGAAGCTACAGTGGAACACAATCTTTGACGTAGGTCTGTGTGTCGGGGGGGAATGAGAGGGAGTGAGGCTATAACGAAACCATAGTGGACCGCAATATTTGACGTAGGTCTCTGTGTCGGGGAAAAAAAGAGGGAGTGAAGCGCTAACGAAGCTACAGTGGACCGCAATCTTTGACGTAGGTCTGTGTGTTGGGGGAAAAGAGAGGGAGTGATGCTTTAACGAAGCTACAGTGGACCACAGTCTTTCACGTAGGTCTGTGTGTCGGGGGAAAAGAGAGGGAGTGAAGCCTTAACGTAGCTACAGTAGACCACAATCGTTAACGTAGTATGTGTTTCGGCCGTTAAAAAGAGAGGGAGTGAAGCCTTAACGAAGCTACAATGGACCACAATCTTTGACGTAGGTCTGTGTGTCGGGGGAAAAGAGAGGAAGTGAAGCCTTAACGAAGCTACAGTGGACCGCAATCTTTTACGTAGGTCAGTGTGTCGGGGGAAAAAGAGGAAGTGGAGCCTTAATGAAGCGACAGTGGACCGCAATCTTTGACGTAGGTCTGTGTGTCGTGGAAAAGGAGAGGGAGTGAAGCCTTAAGGAAGCTAAAGTGGACCGCAATCTTAGACGTAGGTCTGTGTGTCGGGGAAAAAGAGAGGGAGTGAAGCTTTAACGAAGCTACAGTGGACCACAATCTTTGACGTAGGTATGTGTGTCGAGGAAAAATAGAGGGAGTGAAGCTTTAACAAAGCTACCGTGAACCACAATCTTTGACGTAGATCTGTGTGTCGGGGGAAAAGAGAGGAAGTGAAGCCTTAGCGAAGCTACAGTGGACCACAATCTATGACGTAGGTCTGTGTGTCGGGGAAAAAGAGAGGGAGTGAAGCTTTAACGAAGCTACAGTGGACAACAATCTTTCACGTAGGTCTGTGTGTCGGGGAAAAGAGAGAAAGTGTAACCTTAACGAAGCAACAGTGGACCACAATCTTTGACGTAGGTCTGTGTGTCGGGGAAAGAGAGGGAGTGAAGCCTTCACGAAGCTACAGTTTACCACAATCTTTGACGTAGGTCTGTGTGTCCGGGAAAATGAGAGGGAGTGAGGCTATAACGAAACCATAGTGGACCGCTATTTTTGACGTAGGTCTCTGTGTCGGGGAAAAAGAGAGGGAGTGAAGCCCTAACGAAGCTACAGTGGACCGAAATCTTTGACGTAGGTCTGTGTGTCTGGGAAAATGAGAGGGAGTGACGCTATAACGAAACCATAGTGGACCGCTATTTTTGACGTAGGTCTCTGTGTCGGGGAAAAAGAGAGGGAGTGAAGCCCTAACGAAGCTACAGTGGACCGAAATCTTTGACGTAGGTCTGTGTGTTGGGGGAAAAGAGAGGGAATGAAGCTTTAACGAAGCTACAGTGGACCACAGTCTTTGACGTAGGTCTGTGTGTTGGGGAAAATGAGAGGGAGTGAGGCTATAACGAAGCTATAGTGGACCGCAATTTTTGACGTAGGTCTGTGTGTCGGGGGAAAAGAGAGGGAGTGAAGTCTTAACGAAGCTACAGTGGACCACAATCTTTGACGTAGGTATGTATTTCGGCCGGGAAAAAGAGAGGGAGTGAAGGCTTAACGAAGCTACAATGGACCACAATCTTTGACGTAGGTCTGTGTGTCGGGGAAAAAGATAGGGAGTGAAGCCTTAACGAAGCTACAATGGACCACAATCTTTGACGTAGTTCTGTGTGTCGGGGGAAAAAGAGAGGAAGTGTAGCTTTAATGAAGCGACAGTGGACCGCAATCTTTGACGTAGGTCTGTGTGTCGGGTAAAAGGAGAGGGAGTGAAGCCTTAAGGAAGCTACAGTGGACAGCAATCTCTGACGTAGGTCTGTGTGTCGGGGAAAAGGAGAGGGAGTGAAGCCTTAACGAAGCTACAGTGGACCACAATCTTTGACGTAGGTATGTGTGTCGAGGAAAAATAAAAGGAGTGAAGCTTTAGCAAAGCTACAGTGGACCACAATCTTTGATGTAGGTCTGTGTGTCGGGGGAAAAGAGAGGAAGTGAAGCCTTAACGAAGCTACAGTGGACCGCAATCTTTGACGTAGGTCTGTGTGTCCGGGAAAAAGAGAGGGAGTGAAGCCTTCACGAAGCTACAGTGGACCACAATCTTTGACGTAGGTCTGTGTGTCCGGGAAAAAGAGAGGGAGTGAAGCCTTCACGAAGCTACAGTGGACCACAATCTTTGACGTAGGTATGTGCGTCGGGAGAAAAGAGAGGGAATGAAGCTTTAACGAAGCTACAGTGGACCACAGTCTTTGACGTAGGTCTGTGTGGCGGGGAAAACGAGAGGGAGTGAGGCTATAACGAAACCATAGTGGACCGCAATTTTTGACGTAGGTCTCTGTGTCCGGGAAAAAGAGAGGGAGTGAAGGCCTAACGAAGCTACAGTGGACCGCAATCTTTGACGTAGGTCTGTGAGTTGGGTGAAAAGAGAGGGAGTGAAGCTTTAACGAAGCAACAGTGGACCACAGTCTTTGACGTAGGTCTGTGTGTCGGGGGAAAAGAGAGGGAGTGAAGCTTTAGCAAAGCTACAGTGGACCGCAATCTTTGACGTAGGTATGTGTGTCGAGGAAAAATAGAGGGAGTGAAGCTTTAACAAAGCTACAGTGGACCACAATTTTTGACGTAGGTCTGTGTGTCGGGGGAAAAGAGAGGGAGTGAAGCCTTAACGAAGCTACAGTGGACCACAATCTTTCACGTAGGTCTGTGTGTCGGGAAAAAAGATAGGGAGTGAAGCTTTAGCGAAGCTACAGTGGACGACAATCTTTCACGTAGGTCTGTGTGTCGGGGTAAAAGAGAGAAAGTGTAACCTTAACGAAGCAACAGTGGACCGCAATCTTTGACGTAGGTCTGTGTGTCGGGGAAAAAGAGAGGGAGTGAAGCCCTAACGAAGCTACAGTGGACCGCAATCTTTGACGTAGGTCTGTGCGTCGGGAGAAAAGAGAGGGAGTGAAGCCTTAGCGAAGCTACAGTGGACCACAGTCTTTGACGTAGGTCTGTGTGGCGGGGAAAAAGAGAGGGAGTGAAGCTTTAGCGAAGCTACAGTGGACCGCAATCTTTGACGTAGGTCTGTGTGTCGGGGAAAATGAGAGGGAGTGAGGCTATAACGAAACCATAGTGGACCGCTATTTTTGATGTAGGTCTCTGTGTCGGGGAAAAAGAGAGGGAGTGAAGACCTAACGAAGCTACAGTGAACCGCAATCTTTGACGTAGGTCTGTGTGTTGGGGGAAAAGAGAGAGAGTGAAGCTTTAGCGAAACTACAGTGGACCACAGTCTTTGACGTAGGTCTGTGTGTCGGAGGAAAAGAGAGGGAGTGAAGCTTTAGCGAAGCTACAGTGGACCGCAATCTTTGACGTAGGTCAGTGTGTCGGGAAAAAAAAGAGGAAGTGAAGCCTTAACGAAGCTACAGTGGACCGCAATCTTTGACGTAATTCTGTGTGTCGGGGGAAAAAGAGAGGAAGTGGAGCCTTAATGAAGCAACAGTGGACCGCAATCGTTGACGTAGGTCTGTGTGTCGGGGAAAAGGAGAGGGAGTGAAGCCTTCAGGAAGCTATAGTGGACCAAAATCTTTGACGTAGGTCTGTGTGTCGGGGGAAAAAGAGAGGAAGTGGAGCCTTAATGAAGCAACAGTGGACCACAATCTTTGACGTAGGTCTGTGTGTCGGGGAAAAAGAGAGGGAGTGAAGCCTTAGCGAAGCTACAATGAACCACAATCTTTGACGTAGGTCTGTGTGTCGGGGAAAAAGATAGGGAATGAAGCCTTAACGAAGCTACAGTGGACTGCAATTTTTGACGTAGGTCTGCGTGTCGGTGAAAAAGATAGGGAGTGAAGCCTTAGCGAAGCTATAATGGACCACAATCTTTGACGTAGGTCTGTGTGTCGGGGAAAAAGAGAGAGAGTGAAGCCTTAGCGAAGCTACAGGGGACCACAATCTTTGACGTACGTCTGTGTGTCGGGGAAAAAGATAGGGAGTGAAGGCTTAACGAAGCTACAGTGGACCGCAATCTTTGACGTAGATCTGTGTGTCGGGGAAAAAGATAGGGAGTGAAGCCTTTACGAAGCTACAGTGGACCACAATCTTTGACGTAGGTCTGTGTGTTGGGGAAAAAGATAGGGAGTGAAGCCTTCACGAAGCTACAGTGGACCACAATCTTTGACGTAGGTCTGTGTGTCGGGGAAAAAGATAGGGAGTGAAGCCTTATCGAAGCTACAGTGGACCACAATCCTTGACGTACGTGTCGGGGAAATTAGTGCCATGAACTATTTGTTAAATAACACATTTATCCTTAGTCTTGTCATTTCTACCCCTTAAACACAAATTCAAAGTAGTTGGAATTCTATTGTTATTAATATAGACTGAGGAGGTGGGTGAGCAGGGGTCTATAACATACAAACCGCGAAATTTGTGTTTTATTACACTTGTAACGAACGTCGCACTAATCGAGCAAACCGAAAAATTTCTTTATATACTATCTACCATATCGTCCGTGCGGAAAGGAATTCAATACTACAGCCTTAGCTAATTTGCATATATATAACGTTTATGTAAAACATTATACTGTGAAGAAATTTAACAACAGTAAGGAAATCAGTAAGGTTGACACAGAGTGATACCAACAAAAGGGAGCTAATAAGTCTTCTACCCTTCACAGCAAAACAAAAAACAAAAATTAAAAGAAAGACCCAAAAATGAAAAAAAGAAATTGGACAACTACAGAATAAGAATAAGAATAACAGTATTTATTATTCCAATCAATGGGCCCACAACAGGGGCAAACAAATTGCATACATTGATTATTGTCATTGGAGGCAATTATACATATATATATATAAAAAAAATATATATATATATATAAATACAATGTTTCTTGTCTGGTTCAGAGCCTTAAACAAATTAATAATATAAACAGAAAGAAAAAAAATATTTCAGTATCATAAACCCTGTTTCAGTTTTCTTGTCTCAAGGCACTGTCCTTTTTCCAAAAATATTGATTATTGAAAGATCTTCATTGGTAAATAAATAATAGAATTTTGATTTATCTGACATATTATTGAAATTAGAACATAATTCTGAAATTTTCTGATAACAAATCTTTCTACTACTATTATATATGGGCAATCGATTAAAAAATGATATTCATCCTCAATTTTTTGTGTTAAGTACAAGAAAAGAAAAGAAAAGAAATTGTTACCACAATATATTATCACTTGAATCATTGTTTATGTCATAATATATCAATATCTATTGTCAGGAGTGCAACATTTTTTGCCAAAAAACAATGATATTTAGAGCAGTATGTTTAAAATTAAAAGTTGTCCAAGCATTTTCTTAGTATTTTTCCAGTTTCTATAGATATTGCATTCAAAGTTAAACCCTTTTAATCACATTTTAATAAGTTTTTGAATAACAAAATTATATGTCATAAAAACTGTAATAAACAAGACAAAATGGGGACAACATTGGCAGGTATTTAGCATTATAGATACCATATTATATTTTTCAAATGCCCATATCTTGCATTATATTTTGTTCATTTTTTTAAATCTATGCATCATTGTCGGGAGTGCAACACTAGACAAAAATATTTTGGGATCATTGATTATTTAATTGTATGACTATATTCAACTCCATCCTTTTTTTTTATCACCAGACTGTTTCAAATTTTGAAAATTTGGTAGTATTTTGCCTTAATTTTATTTGTTCATTAAATAAAATAAACTTTTTGAGACAAGGTTTGAAAATGGCATCAATTTTCAACAGAAATATATTTTATAGCTTAAGAATATAAGAATTTGCTGTTATTTTTTGAGGGGTTTATTTTCCTCTAAAAAAAATGTTCTTACATTTTATTTGAAAAATCTAGTTGGTTTTACACACTTCAATGTGTATTAGACTACATATGATAAAAAAAAATCTTATTTAGAAGTAAGTTTAATTTTCACTTTTTGATTCATTTTTTTTTGCCTTTTTTTTAAAAACAGCCCCTTTCCGCTAAGAACAGGGTATTAAGGAGTAAGAGCAAAGACTGGTTGGCTCGGAATCAGAATAATATGTCCGAATGAGTGGCATGCCTACCCGCGGACAATTGTTTCAGTGAGCTATCACTATATAAAGCTCCAACTCAGCGTGTTGGTCAAGTACAAAGCGTACATCGTCATCAGGTCATCAAATGTAACTTATTCTAGCTCCATGATATAACTAAAAAAAAATCCCCATTTTGGCGTTAAACGATAATCACTCGCTCATATTTCCTACACTTAAGCAAGTGAAGTTAAAATTAGATCAATCAAATTCAGGGGGGGGGGGGGGGGGAGAAGGAAATATCCCCATATTCCATGCCATTCAGACCCTAGCTACGACACTGACCTCCAATGAGTGTTGTGGAGTTGATAAATATTTTAGGTTTGCTCAGTGTCGTCTTAATAGCATCATAGGCCCCCGGGCAAAGCAATACACTGTCGAAATATCTAGATCGGAAAACCATATATATTTTCATTAATTAATACATAATTATATTTCAGTTATCTTTTTTTTTTTACATTTGCGAAATCAATCATTGGTATTTAAGACAAGTGTTTAAATAACGTATTTCTCGGGAATAGACTGCACGTTTTTAACGAGCGTTACTGTATACAGGTAATATGTAAATGTGTGGATAGTTATTTGGCACTGGACGGTGACACAGGCGCTTGTGTTCGAACAAGATGAAATAAGGAAAAAGAGATGAAATAATAAAGAAATTTGTTAACAGTTAGTTAAGAAAAAGGGGGATGGAAATTCCGTGCCACGAGCGCCTATGGACGGCGAGATGTTGGAAATACAAAGTACACATATTAAGGTGATTCGGGATTGTCAGTACTGGACATGGAATCGGATTTAGCTATTGTATATAACTCAGGTAAGGAGAATTTTATTTTTTCTCGGGAATTCACTTGATGAAATTGGTTCATTCATAACAAATCTCATCACTAAAAATAGCAAATAATTGTTCAACATAGCACGTGCACAGTCAGACGTCTCATAAATTTCATTAATTAAAGGTTCTTTGCAGCGACCATTTTTAATAATTTGCACTGTCGCAATATTGGCACAGTAAAAGAGTATATTTTTCACTGACAACTGTTTTCCCCACAAAACAGTAGAAACTACTATAGGACTAATACCGAGGAAAGCTATAGAAGCAGGGACGTCTTGACAGCATTATAGTCGGCACAGAGAAAAGCTATAGAAGCAGGGACGTCTTGACAGCATTATAGTCGGCACAGAGAAAAGCTATAGAAGCAGGGACGTCTTGACAGCATTATAGTCGGCACAGAGAAAAGCTATAGAAGCAGGGACGTCTTGACAGCATTATAGTCGGCACAGAGAAAAGCTATAGAAGCAGGGACGTCTTGACAGCATTATAGTCGGCACAGAGAAAAGCTATAGAAGCAGGGACGTCTTGACAGCATTATAGTCGGCACAGAGAAAAGCTATAGAAGCAGGGACGTCTTGACAGCATTATAGTCGGCACAGAGAAAAGCTATAGAAGCAGGGACGTCTTGACAGCATTATAGTCGGCACAGAGAAAAGCTATAGAAGCAGGGACGTCTTGACAGCATTATAGTCGGCACAGAGAAAAGCTATAGAAGCAGGGACGTCTTGACAGCATTATAGTCGGCACAGAGAAAAACTATAGAAGCAGGGACGTCTTGACAGCATTATAGTCGGCACAGAGAAAAGCTATAGAAGCAGGGACGTCTTGACAGCATTATAGTCGGCACAGAGAAAAGCTATAGAAGCAGGGGCGTCTTGACAGCATTATAGTCGGCACAGAGAAAAGCTATAGAAGCAGGGACGTCTTGACAGCATTATAGTCGGCACAGAGAAAAGCTATAGAAGCAGGGACGTCTTGACAGCATTATAGTCGGCACAGAGAAAAGCTATAGAAGCAGGGACGTCTTGACAGCATTATAGTCGGCACAGCCCACTTGGTATCATCTCAAAATTACCATTAATTTTGTTCTTTATCTATAGTAAAAAATATTGATATATTGAAGTTGAAAGTTTACAAACCTAAAATATATTTGAAATATATTTGAAAGCTTAGCAAGTCCAGCGGTATGTAGACATAAATTATACATACTTTATCCATGATTTACACCTTCTTCTTCTGTAGGTATACAGTACACCTTCAAGGCGTTGAAGATTACGTACTGTTGCATGCGTGGGTATTTACAAAAATATTTACATAAATTTCATAAAGTGAAATAAAGTGATATCAAAAGTGTGAATAAAACAAAAAAATTAAAACTATGTACAATTGTATTTGAAATTTAAATGTTTAAGAGAACAGCGGGTGTTAGCTGTTCTCTGAAAGAGTCTATAGATGAACTTGAGATAATTGTCTGTGGTAAGAAGTTCCATTGTACTATAGTGTGTGGAAAAAATGACCATTTGTATGTATCTTTTTGTGTTGTTGTATGCCTAAATGTCTGATTGTGTGATTTTCTAGTTCTGCTGTCAGTTGGGATCAGTATGTTGTTTGGGATAGCAATTAAAGCGTGTGTTATTTTATACAACATGATCAATCTGGTTTTAAGACCTAAAAAGGTTAGCTCCTTTCTGCCGCCATCTCATGTTGTAGATGGGATTGGGGTCTTAATTAATATATTTAAGTGAAAAATTTACGATCCAATCATATATCAGAGAACTGAACATGTCTGCCCATTTCAGCAGCACGTGGACATGCATATACAAAATGTACGTTTATAGAAAATGACTCCTCCCCCTCCGTGATAAAAGGCAATTCTACCTCACCATTTATACATTGGAAGTGTAATGCTACCGACGTAAAGTTTTTTATTTTTATTTTAAGAATAAAATATGAATTTGTATAATTAGTTTATGTATTCAAAAACATAATTTGTTTGTTTGATGTCTATTGGAGTAAAGTATTCACTATTTTTTCCCTTGGTATTTGTAAAGCACGCGCAAGAATTTTCGTCACGTGTTTTGTCCCTATATAAGAAAAAGTTTTCTAAACGCGCTAAATCTTTTTTCAAACAAACCATATTAATATCTCTATTATATTTTGTAGAAATCAGAATGTCTAATTGTGTAGAAATGGCGAACCAAGTTGTTGTCAAGAGGAAAGCTCTTCCCAAACGGTAAGTCAATTTATTAATAATCAGTAAGTTGTCGAATTTAAAAATAAATAAATAAAATAATCAGATATTTAAAATTTTGGTATTTAGAATAAATATTTTCACCTAAAATACATTATTTAGTCCTCAAGTGTAACTCAATTACCTTAATCATAAAATCAACATTTTTTACTAACCAAAGACAACAAATCTAAAATCATAAACACTCAGAACCCTCCCCCTTTTTGTAATATGATTGATTGATCAGTGATTGGGAAAGGCAGGAGCCATATGCCGTTTGATAGATACAGTTTTGTAATTCTGTGTAGATGCCCCATAAAATATTTTAGTTTTTACAAATACTACACTGAAATGGCCCATTGAATGTTGTGATGATGGGGCCGCAATGGCCCATAATCATTTCCTCTTTCCTGATCACTGATTGATTGATTGATGTTTAACGTCCAGCGAGCAATTTTTCAGCTATATTCAGGACGAGAACATGTTTACAATAAATCAATATGTAGGTTGAAAATGGGGGACGGATAGGCCAATGGGCAAAAAAAAATTAAACGCCACGGGACTCGAAACAAGGAAAGGTGATGGGTATGTACAGATAATTTATCCAGTGCAACAGATCTCCTATGGACCACTCATCATGAGCATAATGCTCATAATGAGCTGTTACACTGGGTTCTTTAACTGTGGAGAGGGTGGCAATCTCTCAACACAGGACCTCGGTTTTATTTACGTCTCGTCCGAAGGACGGGTTGGTTGTGAATTTATACATCCCGCACAACCGATGGACGCCCCTTCAAGCCGAAGAAGCTCTCGGTCCCATTTCTGTACCCTGAGGTTCCTGCGGGGTTGGCCTCTTTTAGAGGACTAGTTCCTCTAGGATGGAGAAACCTGTTGCCTATTTTACCCCTGGCACATCCTCTGGGAGGGGGGTCCTTTTTGCAATAAAAATAAATAATTCTTAAATTAACATTTGACGATTAAATATATTTTAAGTGAAAATTGAGACTATTAGTTATTAAAAATTAAATAAACAAAATGGAGAAAGCATCATTTCCTGACAAATGTCTGTGTGGGGGGTAGGAGGAAATGGGGGCAATTTACTCCCCATCTAGCCTCTTTCTGTGACATCTCCTATCTAGAGGCGAAGTCCCATCTGATTGGAGACAGGCCAATGTCATCCCTGTCTTTAAGAAGGGTGAGTAATACCTTGCAAGCAACTATAGGCCCGTATCTTTGACTTGCATCTGCTACAAGGTATTAGAACACATAGTTACATATGTATGTCCAACATGGTGAAACATCTTGAAATTCACGACATCTTAGTGGACTGCCAACATGGCTTCAGGGCCAAGAGAAGCTGTGAGACACAATTAATCTCCCTTACACAGGAGATAACCAACCATCTCCATTATGGAATACAAAATGACTTAATAATTCTTGACTTTTCTAAAGCCTTTGATAAAGTGTCCCATAAGAAACTACTATTCAAACTTGATAATTATGGCATAAGAGATACCACCTTAAAATGGATAGGATCCTTCTTAAACAACAGAATGCAGCAGGCTGTTCTTGATGGGGAGTCATCCAGCAAACTTCCAGTTGTCAGTGGGGTACCACATGGTCTGTCCTGGAACCCCTTCTCTTTCTCATGTTTATAAATGACCTACCAGCAGCTGTATCACAAACTCGTCTCTTTCCTGATGACTATATTCTGTATAGACCAATTAGGCACTTCTCCGACTGAAACACTGCAAAATGACTTGGATAAGCTAGCACAATGGGGCAGGCAATTCCACCCTTGCAAATGTAACTCTATAGTCTGTCACACAATCTAAAACACCTTTCAAATACAACTACATCTTAGAAGGACACATTTTTGAATCAGTAGATACAACAACATACCTTGGAATCGCCATCTCGTCCAACATGACCTGGAATGCATACATAAACAACATAGCATCAAAAGCACAGAAATTATTAGGATATTTTTTAGAAGAAACCTCCAAATAAAGAATGAGCATACTAAGAGCATGACACATAAATCCTTAGTTAGCTCAAACCTGGAAAACTACTCAACCATCTCACCACACTAAAAAGCAGGAAAGCAAAATATAAAAGATTCAACGCAGAGCAGCCAGTTACACAACAGGTAGATTCTGTGACATCTATGCTGGACCTTGAATGGAATTCCCTAGAAACATGCAGAAACATTGCCAAAGTCTATGCTATACGAAATTACACACAATCTGGTTGCCATCAATCCAGACTTCTATATCTCTTCTCAGACATCACTCACTCGACAGTCATAGTCTTCGATACAAGTCCTTCAGCACATCCACAGACTACTTCAAATTCAGCCTCTTCCCTCATACAGCTGTCCTTTGGAATGCATTACCACCTGATATTGTCTCTGCTTCTTCTTTGGATCAGTTTAAATCACAGATCCAGACCCACTACAACTAAACAGTTTTCCATTATATATGTAAATAGGTTACTTTTTTTAAATTATTAATTGTAAATATATGGTCTGTTCACGCGATGCATAGTCGTCACAGTTGATGGAGCATTGTATGATGTAGATCTTTGTGAAATATTTTACCAGTGACAAATTGATTTATGTGACAGCGATTGTCCAAGTTAAAATCTCCATTTACCTGATTAAAATATGTTTACACTAAGTTGAAATGACCGATTTAGGTTCATTTAAATATTTACTAAGGGAGCACTTAATTGTGCCAAATTTGATTTGTTTTTATTTGAATTTCTTAATGTCCTATATTTTACTTGAAGACAAAATGAATAAAAACAATAAAGTATATTTAAGAAATAAATCATGGAAACCAGAATGTGTTTGGAGTTTGGAGTTGGCGGATATTAGTATTTTAAAACACATTCTGGCTTCCATGAATTATTTCGATTCTGCTGTCTAAGAGTACAAATACAGTAGTATACTTTGATTGGAAGACGGTAATTTATATTTACGTTTGCAGACAATGTCGCACACAATTTATGCTGCCAAATTCAGGCAGACGATAATTCATCAACATGTACATTTAGGACGCGAAAGTCAGTCACATGCACCGGCACATGTGCTAATGAGATTATACCCAACTGATAAATCGCTCGTTTGTTTACAAAGCGAAAGAAGGACGTCGTGTTAGAATTTATTTGTTGATTGTTTATGGCTTAGCGTCCAGCGAGCAGTATTTCAGCTATGTTAATAATAAAATAAAAACTATTTAGAAATGAAGGACTGAAGGGGATTAGGGTTATGGTGTTTAATGCCATGTTCAACAATATATCAGTTATCAGTGTTTTCATTTGAAGCTGGGAACCGGCGCATTTCACCGGCTATTGCTATAAAATCCCCGGCTATGAATTTTCCAAGCATGGGTTAAATGTTCAAAAATAAATCGGGTTGTCTTTTCTATTTTAATTCTGTAAGTTTGTCATTTGCCGGCATGTACTCTCGGAGTGAACATGGGATTATATAATCATGATAATTCGGGGATTGAAAACAAATCTTAGTGTTTGAGCTTGGTTACGATTTGACCTTAATTTCGTGTATGAAAAAGCGCTGCTGTGACAAAGAAACGTGTCGATGGCCAATTTTTTTCTTTCGGCCTCAAATTTTCGTCCCATTTATAATATTTCAATTACTTCCGGTTTTTATCTAATTTCGTTTACTTCAGAGGATAAATATATGCAATGACCGAAGGCTGAAGAATTGAAGAATTAATTATTTCTTTATGTTAAAACATTACGATTCACAGTAGGAATAATAAATAAATATTTAATCATTCCAACGGAAGATTTGAGGCCGACTAGCTTTGGTCCGAATGACATTGATAACATCGACGAAGCGGTAGAAGTCAATTTTGGACTTTTGTCCAAAAAAGCAAAAAGATGATTAAAATAATTTGAATTAGATGATTGAAAGAGTGAAGGGAATATAACCCACTTTTGTTTTTCTATTAAAGTAAGCAGGGTCTGATCTTATAAAGTTGTATCAGTATGGAGAAATGGGTATACTACCGAATACGATGAACACCGGTTCTCCTGCCCATGACCAGTAAAACTTAATTTAATTGTTCAGACCACTAAATATTTAGAACTATATAAAATAAATCGCAGGAATTTGATTCGGACTAGTTAGTAGTAAATTCAAATGTTCATTTCGGTGACTGCCAGTTGGGGTGTAAGATGCCACGTTTCTTTTAAAGTTCTGAATCGAATATCGCGAATGATATTGCAAATATTTGAGGTCCCTAGTCATTTTCAAGAGTCCCCTGTCTGAAATTATTTTGATTTTCTGTTTGAGGACATGGGATATTCATGCATTAACATGAAAAAGTATCTAGTCTGTCAAACTATAGACTATATGCAGATGTCTTATGACTATGAATATAAGGAACTGTCGATCCCCTTCTGAAATACATGCTTGAGTTCTCCCTTAAAATATTTTATGGGGGTTTGGTCATTTGTGATTGTATATTTTCAACAAAATAAAAGTTTATTGAAATGTACGAGTCTTTGACAACTTTTATTCTTCATTTTGTATTGATTACATAATTAACAATCAGATTCTTGAATATTACTTGCCTTTGAAAGTTCTTTTCTGTTATTAAAAAAAGTTAAATGCATACTTTATTTAAAAATCTTAAGAGAGAAATTACAGTAAAAGGCTAGCAAATTAACATTCTTTAAATGTGCATTTAATATAATAATATAAGCTATGATGCTATTTTAATTATTCAAAAACTGCAAAGAATCTGAATGTTGATATAACTTCATACTATGTCAAGGAAATGAAACAAACACCAATATTATCAAATCTTTATTTTCAATGATACATAATCATAGGGGAAGTCCATATTTCTTTTCTAAATGATAAAGTTTATTTCTACTAACTGCCTACCAAACTTATACATTTATCTTTGACCTGAAAAATGGCAGAACCATGTGACATCTTTCTCAGAAATAACAATGGAAAATGACTGATGGTTGTTAATCTTGAGAAATCATTCTCAATGAAAAATTGTTCAATGGTTAAGAAGATCCTGAAAAACCTGTATACCTGTCTGAAAAAAGGTTTATTACGTTTTTCTTTTACTCAAAAGTTAGTGTAAATTGAAGCAAAAAGAAACAATTTTAAAGCTAGGAAACCCCCTCAAAAGCAAGTCAAAATTCACCAAATCAAAAATCGGCTTGGGTGCTTCCACCTCCACCCCCTACCCGGGCTTTACACTGAACTCACTGGGGGCCTTCTGACTCTCGGCCGAATTTTCTCTCCCGTCTATAATTTTAAAATCTCCCCCTATCAAAATTTGTAGTGAAAACAGTTATATCGTGGTGGTCAGTTTTATTGGTGGAGAAAACCACTAACAAAATAAACTTTATCACATAACATTGTGGTTTATGGTTGTTTTAACGCCACTTTTAACAATATTTCAGTTATATAATGGCGGTCAATTTTATTGGTAGAGGAAACTGACAAACCAGAGTACCCTGACAGGCCTCTATATTAACATATTTTTCAACTTGTCCCTTTGGACAACTAACTAAAAAAAGTACTTGTCCGACTCTTTTAGTTGTCCGAAAAAATTAATAAAAATTACAAAAACTAGAGAGTAAATATCAAGGGCTCCCACTACTTTCAAATTAGAGGGAGAAGTGACTTCTCTTTCAGAGAGCTCACAGGGAGAAGTCAATTGCGATTAATCGAAACATTGTTTTCCGACCCCTCAGATGTTACCCTGCCCAAATTTAGTAAATAGTTAAAGCTGCCTGAACTGATTTGTTCTGGGTTTTTTTTTTATTCATAACTACCTTAAGGACATATATTCAATGTCACATTTTTATTTCTGCCTACCTTGATTGGAGTCTTGCATACCAGTGATTTTTATATTACCCCCCCCCCCCCCCTTTTCCTTTTGAGAAATATTACTGTGTTGTGATCCAATACCACAAATTGTAATACTAATAACTCATTTGTGCTATATAAATCCTTGTTTCTGGTAAAAAAAATATACCTAGATACTATATATACCAGTATCTAGGTATATTTTTTTTTACCAGAAACAAGTGCCTGTGATATAAATAAAGCAAACTATTTTATTTAAATTCACAGAGAAATACAAATTTTAGTGGATCTTTTCAACCAGATCAGGAAAAAACTTGTAATATTTGTCCATTTCAAAGGTTTCAGTATTTCCCAAAAGCCTAAATCAAGTCCTCCATCGTATTTTGCACAAAAGACAAGTTTAAATTTGGCACCAAATTGATATCCGATAATTTTTACGTGTCCGTTCCGGAGTGATTCTTGTTCTTATATTTCAAATATTTATATTTCCGTTCATTAAAGCGTTTCTGAGATTGCAATTTTAATTTTGTCAATGTCCTTGAACTTCATCAAAGCATGATAAATGATATCAATAAAAGAGTTTTGATCTGGCGTTTCACTTTAGTTTTAATCAAAATAAATTATGGACAAATTGGAGATCAAACAGGATCCTTTTATACAACAAACCCAGTATTTTATACCAGTGGAAATAAATTTGTTCATCGTACCGGCACGTTTGGGAATCTCTGATTTTTTCACTTGTCCCGTCGGACAATCGTAATACAAGATCTACTTGTCCGACGTCAGTTCTCACTGGTATCGGACAAACGTTAATGTCGAGGCCTGCCTGAGAAAACCACCGACCTATCGCAAGTCACTAACAAACTTTATCACATAGTGTTGTACCGAGCAAACCTAGCCAGTGCAGGATTCGAACTCACAACATTAATGGTGATGGGCACTGATGGCATAAGTAGTTGTAAATCCAACTATCATACGATTACGACCACGACAACCCCTTATAGCATTGTATTGAGTACACCTTGCCATGAGCAGGATGCAAACTCACAATGTTAGTGGTGATAGGTACTGAATCCAACTACCATATGATCATGACCATCTGCAATAGTTGGGTAGTGGTAGGGACTAAAAATTGAGTCTTTTGTTGTAGTTACAATTCCTAGACCATTTTTAAACCTTCACCAGTACCCTTAAAATACTTGCTGTCTATATTAGATACTGTTCTCAACACAACACACTCTACTGATAATTATTTGTTTTTGGTTTTTCATTCTTCAGCATATTCTTTTTTTTATGGAATCTTGATATTTTGTTTTAAGTAAAAAAATGAAAAAAATAAATAGGACAACATGTTTATGGTGTAAGTTAATTATATATATAAGGACTACTAGCATAAATACAGCATCATTAATTTGAAAATGCAGTAAAAGTGCACCTGAACCTGAAAACATTGTAAATTTGGCCCCTGTCCATTGTGATGTTTTAACCCCCCCCCCCTCCCCCCACCCTAAAATCAAGAGTATTCCTATCTGCATCAGATGGGAATGTGCTGGGCAGCTCTGTTAGGGATTAGCCCTTGGAACCATTACTGAGTATTAGCCCTTGGAACCATTACTGAGTATCCTTTTTTATTAAAAATGTTTAAAATGTAGGTTGCCATAGCTGTCAAGTTGAAGATGCATAAATGCTGTCTTGTAACCACAAGTACCCCACTATTGTCACTTAGACAGGAATTTCATCTGTCTTGTAACCACAAGTACCCCACTATTGTCACTTAGACAGGTCTTGTAACCACAAGTACCCCACTATTGTCACTTGGACAGGGATTTCATCTGTCTTGTAACCACAAGTACCCCACTATTGTCACTTTAGACAGGGATTTCATCTGTCTTGTAACCACAAGTACCCCACTATTGTCACTTTAGACATGGATTTCATCTGTCTTGTAACCACAAGTACCCCACTATTGTCACTTGGACAGGAATTTCATCTGTCTTGTAACCACAAGTACCACACTATTGTCACTTAGACAGGAATTTCATCTGTCTTGTAACCACAAGTACCCCACTATTGTCACTTTAGACAGGAATTTCATCTGTCTTGTATAACCACAAGTACCCCACTATTGTCACTTAGACAGGGATTTCATCTGTCTTGTAACCACAAGTACCCCACTATTGTCACTTAGACAGGAATTTCATCTGTCTTGTAACCAGATGTAACCACAAGTACCCCACTATTGTCACTTTAGACAGGAATTTCATCTGTCTTGTAACCACAAGTACCCCACTATTGTCACTTCTTTCATCTGTCTTGTAACCACAAGTACCCCACTATTGTCACTTTAGACAGGAATTTCATCTGTCTTGTAACCACAAGTACTCCACTATTGTCACTTAGACAGGAATTTCATCTGTCTTGTAACCACAAGTACCCCACTATTGTCACTTAAGACAGGAATTTCATCTGTCTTGTAACCACAAGTACCCCACTATTGTCACTTGGACAGGAATTTCATCTGTCTTGTAACCACACAGGAATTTCATCTGTCTTGTAACCTCAAGTACCCCATTATTGTCACTTAGACAGGAATTTCATCTGTCTTGTAACCTCAAGTACCCCATTATTGTCACTTAGACAGGAATTTCATCTATTTCATCTGTCTTGTAACCACAAGTACTCCACTATTGTCACTTAGACAGGAATTTCATCTGTCTTGTAACCACAAGTACTCCACTATTGTCACTTAGACAGGAATTTCATCTGTCTTGTAACCACAAGTACCCCACTATTGTCACTTGGACAGGAATTTCATCTGTCTTGTAACCAGATGTAACCACAAGTACCCCACTATTGTCACATAGACAGGAATTTCATCTGTCTTCTAACCACAAGTACCCCACTATTGTCACTTAGACAGGAATTTCATCTGTCTTGTAACCACAAGTACCCCACTATTGTCATTTAGACAGGAATTTCATCTGTCTTGTAACCACAAGTACCCCACTATTGTCACTTAGACAGGAATTTCATCTGTCTTGTAACCACAAGTACCCCACTATTGTCACTTGGACAGGGATTTCATCTGTCTTGTAACCACAAGTACCCCACTATTGTCACTTTAGACAGGGATTTCATCTGTCTTGTAACCACAAGTACCCCACTATTGTCACTTTAGACATGGATTTCATCTGTCTTGTAACCACAAGTACCCCACTATTGTCACTTGGACAGGAATTTCATCTGTCTTGTAACCACAAGTACCCCACTATTGTCACTTAGACAGGGATTTCATCTGTCTTGTAACCACAAGTACCCCACTATTGTCACTTAGACAGGAATTTCATCTGTCTTGTAACCAGATGTAACCACAAGTACCCCACTATTGTCACTTAGACAGGAATTTCATCTGTCTTGTAACTTCAAGTACCCCATTATTGTCACTTAGACAGGAATTTCATCTGTCTTGTAACCTCAAGTACCCCATTATTGTCACTTAGACAGGAATTTCATCTGTCTTGTAACCACAAGTACTCCACTATTGTCACTTAGACAGGAATTTCATCTGTCTTGTAACCACAAGTACCCCACTATTGTCACTTGGACAGGAATTTCATCTGTCTTGTAACCAGATGTAACCACAAGTACCCCACTATTGTCACTTAAGACAGGAATTTCATCTGTCTTGTAACCACAAGTACCCCACTATTGTCACTTAGACAGGAATTTCATCTGTCTTGTAACCACAAGTACCCCACTATTGTCACTTAGACAGGAATTTCATCTGTCTTGTAACCTCAAGTACCCCTTTATTGTCACTTAGACAGGAATTTCATCTGTCTTGTAACCTCAAGTACCCCATTATTGTCACTTAGACAGGAATTTCATCTGTCTTGTAACCACAAGTACTCCACTATTGTCACTTAGACAGGAATTTCATCTGTCTTGTAACCACAAGTACTCCACTATTGTCACTTAGACAGGAATTTCATCTGTCTTGTAACCACACAGGAATTTCATCTGTCTTGTAACCACAAGTACCCCACTATTGTCACTTAGACAGGAATTTCATCTGTCTTGTAACCTCAAGTACCCCTTTATTGTCACTTAGACAGGAATTTCATCTGTCTTGTAACCTCAAGTACCCCATTATTGTCACTTAGACAGGAATTTCATCTGTCTTGTAACCACAAGTACTCCACTATTGTCACTTAGACAGGAATTTCATCTGTCTTGTAACCACAAGTACTCCACTATTGTCACTTAGACAGGAATTTCATCTGTCTTGTAACCACAAGTACCCCACTATTGTCACTTGGACAGGAATTTCATCTGTCTTGTAACCAGATGTAACCACAAGTACCCCACTATTGTCACATAGACAGGAATTTCATCTGTCTTGTAACCACAAGTACCCCACTATTGTCACTTAGACAGGAATTTCATCTGTCTTGTAACCACAAGTACCCCACTATTGTCACTTGGACAGGGATTTCATCTGTCTTGTAACCACAAGTACCCCACTATTGTCACTTTAGACAGGGATTTCATCCGTCTTGTAACCACAAGTACCCCACTATTGTCACTTAGACAGGTCTTGTAACCACAAGTACCCCACTATTGTCACTTGGACAGGGATTTCATCTGTCTTGTAACCACAAGTACCCCACTATTGTCACTTTAGACAGGGATTTCATCTGTCTTGTAACCACAAGTACCCCACTATTGTCACTTTAGACATGGATTTCATCTGTCTTGTAACCACAAGTACCCCACTATTGTCACTTGGACAGGAATTTCATCTGTCTTGTAACCACAAGTACCCCACTATTGTCACTTAGACAGGAATTTCATCTGTCTTGTAACCACAAGTACCCCACTATTGTCACTTTAGACAGGAATTTCATCTGTCTTGTATAACCACAAGTACCCCACTATTGTCACTTAGACAGGGATTTCATCTGTCTTGTAACCACAAGTACCCCACTATTGTCACTTAGACAGGAATTTCATCTGTCTTGTAACCAGATGTAACCACAAGTACCCCACTATTGTCACTTTAGACAGGAATTTCATCTGTCTTGTAACCACAAGTACCCCACTATTGTCACTTCTTTCATCTGTCTTGTAACCACAAGTACCCCACTATTGTCACTTTAGACAGGAATTTCATCTGTCTTGTAACCACAAGTACTCCACTATTGTCACTTAGACAGGAATTTCATCTGTCTTGTAACCACAAGTACCCCACTATTGTCACTTAAGACAGGAATTTCATCTGTCTTGTAACCACAAGTACCCCACTATTGTCACTTAGACAGGAATTTCATCTGTCTTGTAACCACAAGTACCCCACTATTGTCACTTGGACAGGAATTTCATCTGTCTTGTAACCACACAGGAATTTCATCTGTCTTGTAACCTCAAGTACCCCATTATTGTCACTTAGACAGGAATTTCATCTGTCTTGTAACCTCAAGTACCCCATTATTGTCACTTAGACAGGAATTTCATCTATTTCATCTGTCTTGTAACCACAAGTACTCCACTATTGTCACTTAGACAGGAATTTCATCTGTCTTGTAACCACAAGTACTCCACTATTGTCACTTAGACAGGAATTTCATCTGTCTTGTAACCACAAGTACCCCACTATTGTCACTTGGACAGGAATTTCATCTGTCTTGTAACCAGATGTAACCACAAGTACCCCACTATTGTCACATAGACAGGAATTTCATCTGTCTTCTAACCACAAGTACCCCACTATTGTCACTTGGACAGGAATTTCATCTGTCTTGTAACCACAAGTACCCCACTATTGTCATTTAGACAGGAATTTCATCTGTCTTGTAACCACAAGTACCCCACTATTGTCACTTAGACAGGAATTTCATCTGTCTTGTAACCACAAGTACCCCACTATTGTCACTTGGACAGGGATTTCATCTGTCTTGTAACCACAAGTACCCCACTATTGTCACTTTAGACAGGGATTTCATCTGTCTTGTAACCACAAGTACCCCACTATTGTCACTTTAGACATGGATTTCATCTGTCTTGTAACCACAAGTACCCCACTATTGTCACTTGGACAGGAATTTCATCTGTCTTGTAACCACAAGTACCCCACTATTGTCACTTAGACAGGGATTTCATCTGTCTTGTAACCACAAGTACCCCACTATTGTCACTTAGACAGGAATTTCATCTGTCTTGTAACCAGATGTAACCACAAGTACCCCACTATTGTCACTTAGACAGGAATTTCATCTGTCTTGTAACCTCAAGTACCCCATTATTGTCACTTAGACAGGAATTTCATCTGTCTTGTAACCTCAAGTACCCCATTATTGTCACTTAGACAGGAATTTCATCTGTCTTGTAACCACAAGTACTCCACTATTGTCACTTAGACAGGAATTTCATCTGTCTTGTAACCACAAGTACCCCACTATTGTCACTTGGACAGGAATTTCATCTGTCTTGTAACCAGATGTAACCACAAGTACCCCACTATTGTCACTTAAGACAGGAATTTCATCTGTCTTGTAACCACAAGTACCCCACTATTGTCACTTAGACAGGAATTTCATCTGTCTTGTAACCACAAGTACCCCACTATTGTCACTTGGACAGGAATTTCATCTGTCTTGTAACCACACAGGAATTTCATCTGTCTTGTAACCACAAGTACCCCACTATTGTCACTTAGACAGGAATTTCATCTGTCTTGTAACCTCAAGTACCCCATTATTGTCACTTAGACAGGAATTTCATCTGTCTTGTAACCTCAAGTACCCCATTATTGTCACTTAGACAGGAATTTCATCTGTCTTGTAACCACAAGTACTCCACTATTGTCACTTAGACAGGAATTTCATCTGTCTTGTAACCACAAGTACTCCACTATTGTCACTTAGACAGGAATTTCATCTGTCTTGTAACCACAAGTACCCCACTATTGTCACTTGGACAGGAATTTCATCTGTCTTGTAACCAGATGTAACCACAAGTACCCCACTATTGTCACATAGACAGGAATTTCATCTGTCTTGTAACCACAAGTACCCCACTATTGTCACTTAGACAGGAATTTCATCTGTCTTGTAACCACAAGTACCCCACTATTGTCACTTGGACAGGGATTTCATCTGTCTTGTAACCACAAGTACCCCACTATTGTCACTTTAGACAGGGATTTCATCTGTCTTGTAACCACAAGTACCCCACTATTGTCACTTTAGACATGGATTTCATCTGTCTTGTAACCACAAGTACCCCACTATTGTCACTTGGACAGGAATTTCATCTGTCTTGTAACCACAAGTACCCCACTATTGTCACTTAGACAGGGATTTCATCTGTCTTGTAACCACAAGTACCCCACTATTGTCACTTAGACAGGAATTTCATCTGTCTTGTAACCAGATGTAACCACAAGTACCCCACTATTGTCACTTAGACAGGAATTTCATCTGTCTTGTAACCTCAAGTACCCCATTATTGTCACTTAGACAGGAATGTCATCTGTCTTGTAACCTCAAGTACCCCATTATTGTCACTTAGACAGGAATTTCATCTGTCTTGTAACCACAAGTACTCCACTATTGTCACTTAGACAGGAATTTCATCTGTCTTGTAACCACAAGTACCCCACTATTGTCACTTGGACAGGAATTTCATCTGTCTTGTAACCAGATGTAACCACAAGTACTCCACTATTGTCACTTAGACAGGAATTTCATCTGTCTTGTAACCACAAGTACTCCACTATTGTCACTTAGACAGGAATTTCATCTGTCTTGTAACCACAAGTACCCCACTATTGTCATTTAGACAGGAATTTCATCTGTCTTGTAACCACAAGTACCCCACTATTGTCACTTGGACAGGAATTTCATCTGTCTTGTAACCACAAGTACCCCACTATTGTCACTTGGACAGGAATTTCATCTGTCTTGTAACCACAAGTACCCCACTATTGTCACTTGGACAGGAATTTCATCTGTCTTGTAACCACAAGTACCCCACTATTGTCACTTGGCACAAGTACCCCACTATTGTCATTTAGACAGGAATTTCATCTGTCTTGTAACCACAAGTACCCCACTATTGTCACTTGGACAGGAATTTCATCTGTCTTGTAACCACAAGTACCCCACTATTGTCACTTGGACAGGAATTTCATCTGTCTTGTAACCACAAGTACCCCACTATTGTCATTTAGACAGGAATTTCATCTGTCTTGTAACCACAAGTACTCCACTATTGTCACTTAGACAGGAATTTCATCTGTCTTGTAACCAGATGTAACCACAAGTACCCCACTATTGTCACATAGACAGGAATTTCATCTGTCTTCTAACCACAAGTACCCCACTATTGTCACTTGGACAGGAATTTCATCTGTCTTGTAACCAAATGTAACCACAAGTACCCCACTATTGTCACATAGACAGGAATTTCATCTGTCTTGTAACCACAAGTACCCCACTATTGTCATTTAGACAGGAATTTCATCTGTCTTGTAACCACAAGTACTCCACTATTGTCACTTCTGTCTTGTAACCACAAGTACCCCACTATTGTCACTTGGACAGGAATTTCATCTGTCTTGTAACCAGATGTAACCACAAGTACCCCACTATTGTCACATAGACAGGAATTTCATCTGTCTTGTAACCACAAGTACTCCACTATTGTCACTTTAGACAGGAATTTCATCTGTCTTGTAACCACAAGTACCCCACTATTGTCACTTGGACAGGAATTTCATCTGTCTTGTAACCAGATGTAACCACAAGTACCCCACTATTGTCACATAAACAGGAATTTCATCTGTCTTCTAACCTCAAGTACCCCATTATTGTCACTTATTAGACAGGAATTTCATCTGTCTTGTAACCACAAGTACTCCACTATTGTCACTTAGACAGGAATTTCATCTGTCTTGTAACCACAAGTACTCCACTATTGTCACTTAGACAGGAATTTCATCTGTCTTGTAACCACAAGTACCCCACTATTGTCACTTGGACAGGAATTTCATCTGTCTTGTAACCAGATGTAACCACAAGTACTCCACTATTGTCACTTAGACAGGAATTTCATCTGTCTTGTAACCACAAGTACTCCACTATTGTCACTTAGACAGGAATTTCATCTGTCTTGTAACCACAAGTACCCCACTATTGTCATTTAGACAGGAATTTCATCTGTCTTGTAACCACAAGTACCCCACTATTGTCACTTGGACAGGAATTTCATCTGTCTTGTAACCACAAGTACCCCACTATTGTCACTTGGACAGGAATTTCATCTGTCTTGTAACCACAAGTACCCCACTATTGTCACTTGGACAGGAATTTCATCTGTCTTGTAACCACAAGTACCCCACTATTGTCACTTGGCACAAGTACCCCACTATTGTCATTTAGACAGGAATTTCATCTGTCTTGTAACCACAAGTACTCCACTATTGTCACTTCTGTCTTGTAACCACAAGTACTCCACTATTGTCACTTGGACAGGAATTTCATCTGTCTTGTAACCAGATGTAACCACAAGTACCCCACTATTGTCACATAGACAGGAATTTCATCTGTCTTGTAACCACAAGTACTCCACTATTGTCACTTTAGACAGGAATTTCATCTGTCTTGTAACCACAAGTACCCCACTATTGTCACTTGGACAGGAATTTCATCTGTCTTGTAACCAGATGTAACCACAAGTACCCCACTATTGTCACATAAACAGGAATTTCATCTGTCTTCTAACCTCAAGTACCCCATTATTGTCACTTATTAGACAGGAATTTCATCTGTCTTGTAACCACAAGTACTCCACTATTGTCACTTAGACAGGAATTTCATCTGTCTTGTAACCACAAGTACTCCACTATTGTCACTTAGACAGGAATTTCATCTGTCTTGTAACCACAAGTACCCCACTATTGTCACTTGGACAGGAATTTCATCTGTCTTGTAACCAGATGTAACCACAAGTACTCCACTATTGTCACTTAGACAGGAATTTCATCTGTCTTGTAACCACAAGTACTCCACTATTGTCACTTAGACAGGAATTTCATCTGTCTTGTAACCACAAGTACCCCACTATTGTCATTTAGACAGGAATTTCATCTGTCTTGTAACCACAAGTACCCCACTATTGTCACTTGGACAGGAATTTCATCTGTCTTGTAACCACAAGTACCCCACTATTGTCACTTGGACAGGAATTTCATCTGTCTTGTAACCACAAGTACCCCACTATTGTCACTTGGCACAAGTACCCCACTATTGTCATTTAGACAGGAATTTCATCTGTCTTGTAACCACAAGTACCCCACTATTGTCACTTGGACAGGAATTTCATCTGTCTTGTAACCACAAGTACCCCACTATTGTCACTTGGACAGGAATTTCATCTGTCTTGTAACCACAAGTACCCCACTATTGTCATTTAGACAGGAATTTCATCTGTCTTGTAACCACAAGTACTCCACTATTGTCACTTTAGACAGGAATTTCATCTGTCTTGTAACCACAAGTACTCCACTATTGTCACTTAGACAGGAATTTCATCTGTCTTGTAACCAGATGTAACCACAAGTACCCCACTATTGTCACATAGACAGGAATTTCATCTGTCTTCTAACCACAAGTACCCCACTATTGTCACTTGGACAGGAATTTCATCTGTCTTGTAACCAGATGTAACCACAAGTACCCCACTATTGTCACATAGACAGGAATTTCATCTGTCTTGTAACCACAAGTACCCCACTATTGTCACTTGGACAGGAATTTCATCACCCCCTCTCCCTTCCAAACAATTAAGAATTTTTTTTTTTAATTGAATCATCTTTCTTGTAATTTTACCCATATTTCATGTTTACTGCTTGTTATACAATTTTATGTCAATCCAAGTGAATGCCTATCTTACTTAGAACTGGATGTTTGTTGGGTCTTTTTTAATTTTTTCCGTTGGTGATACATGCATATTTAACAAAATTCTGTTAGGATCATGATTCATCTATGACCATCCAATCATATAAATATATTTGAATAATTGAACAACAGATCATGGCATGTACTAGTATTCGATTTTGATAACTAAAGATTTATTAGCCTCGTCGCTGATTGATCTGTTTAAAAGTATGAACCCATACTGGATGTTCACATATAATTAAGGGGCATATATCTCAGAAACTACAAATGTCTGATATCTCAAATTCAGACTTGTATTTTATCCCTTTAAACCTACTTTTAAAGTTTTATGTCTGTATAATATATTTAGAAAATAAATGTAAAAACAATGATGACTGCATCATAAAAAACCATCCAGCAGATTCACAAATTGTTTTTTTTTAATTTATTTATATATATAAATTAATACATTTAAACAAAGTATTGCCAAAATTATTTTGTTTGATTGTAGATTAATATTAATTTTTGCAATACTTTGTTTAAATGTATTTATAATCTCCATGAAGAAATATTTTGTTTGATTGTATAAATTAATAAATATATATATGTATATATACTGCTGAAAATTAAACCAAACCGTGTTAGAATTAGATTTTAGAGCTGTCAAATTTTTGTTCTTCCCTCGACAGGATTTGAACTCACACCATTCGCTTAGCCTTACGTCCAGCGCCCTAGACCACTCGACCACATCCACTGCCTATATATATATATTTATGTATATACATTAATTTCTAAACAGCCCTGCATACCTTAGGGGTCAGCTTCATGGTCTTCCTTGCAACCCAGCTGTTAATTTCTTTTTGCATATGAAACAATGTTGTGAAGTCAGAAGAAAATACTATTTATCTGTTTGATTTTGAACCTAACATTAGAGATATTCAAGAATCAATATAATATTTGCTGTAAAGCATCATTATGACATGTAGATTTAGATTGTTAAAAAATCGCCCCAGGATCTGTGGACAGTGGTTGAAAGTTGGACATGGGGGAGAAAAAAAATGTGTACCAGTAATTGAATACAAATCTATATGCACAAATAAAGACTACTAACTGGGTCTGTATGGTCCCAGCTATTGAAGTCCAAAGTTTGTGATAGGCTGTATTAGAATAAAGTTTAAAATAGAATTCCAAAGAAATAGAAATGAACATGTGGAGCATGAACTGCTCACCCTTCCAGAGCACCTGAGTTCACCCTCAGTTTTAAGTGGTGTTCTGTTACTAGATCTTAAGGTTTATGTGTAATGTTTTGTTGTTTGTCCTGTTGTCTATTTTTATTTAACCATTGTGTTGTCTGTCTTTGGATTTACAAATCTTCAAACTCTTCATGAATCTTGCAATTGTAGTTGACATGAAATATCCTTGTGATATGTAGATATACAAGCTTGCACAAATGAAGACCTCTGTCTGTGGGGTCCAAAGTACATGTATATATAGGCTACATTAGAATTTTTTTTATTATTGCATATCAGAATAAAAATCATACATTTAATTGGCTGAACGCTCTCAACGTGACCTTAACTATTCCACGATATATAGACTGGAATGGTGATATAGACCGGTCCAAAAACCTCTGTATAGCCTGGTACTACTGGTCTATGCACAGATATTTGTTTGTTTACGTTTTAATAAATTATAATCTTACCTATAATCTCATTTTATTTCTCATTATAAGTTATTCAAACAATTGTTGTAGTCAATTCAAATTGGGTAATAACGAAGGTGATCACGCCTAGGAAAACCTTCAATGATCCTGATTGAAAATTTCTATGCATTTATATTGTAATTTCTATGCATTTATATTGTATATCAGATTCTGGTCTTCAATGCAATAAACACAATAGTTACTGATATGGAGTGCAATATCAGGATAGACAGACTGCCTTTTGGGCAGTCTGCATATCCTGATATTGCCCTCCATATCAGTAACTATTATATAAAAATAGCATTCCCCAGAACTAGAAATGACATGTAATTGTAAATTGCATGACATTTCATTTACAAATGGAGATTCAATCTAGTACAAAAGAAGGCACCATGGTCTTTAGGTTCCTTTTCAAAGCAAATCAGGTTTATTTGATCAAAACCACATTTAAATTTTATATATAAATTTATTTATGGTATATATAGAAGGTCATTGTTACAAATCAGTAATAGTCAAGGGGAGATAACTCTATTCTGCTTTCAAAAGTGTTGGCCCATGCACAGAATCACTTGATTCTCTTATGCAATTCGTGCTCAGCCACTAAATATCAAAGGATACTTTGGGATAATTTATCCTACAACCATCAAAAAGCACAACATCCATTAATGATTATGACATAACCATTATTTTGAAAATCTTCTGGCGACCGTTTCACTAAAGGTCATAAGTTGTAAACGTAGACCTAAGTGTACTCTTAAAGAGTTATGACCATTTCACTAATAGGTAGGATTTATGACTTATGATAAAAAGTGACCGCAAAGTTAAGAGTGGTGGAAGGTACTCGTAAGCCGTAAATTGTAAACCTATGTACATGTAGCAAAGATGACCACGTTGTTCGTATCTTTTTTTTCAGAATTAGAGACATGTTAGAGAAGACATGGCAGATTTTTCACGATAAACTCGATCCAATTTTATTTACTAGCACAGGGCAACAAATAAATAGAACCTGTATCAAATCATTATTATACGCCCGCTCCCCGAAGGGGGAGGGGGGTATACTGTTTTACCTCTGTCCTTCCGTTCGTCTAAGATATTTTTCGTCGCATTTTTCTCAGTAACTATTGATGGCAGAAATCTGATATTTGGTCACAAGCGTCATATAGGTATACCATATTGTGGGTAGCGTTTTTGGACCCGTTAGATTCCTACTTCCTGTCTTCCGATTTTGTTGATTTTTATACACATCCCATTTGTATATGCACATTTTTAGTCGCATTTTTCTAAGCAACTATTGATGACAGGAATCTGATATTTGGTCACAAGCTTCATAAAAGTATGCCATATTGTGGGAAGCGTTTTTGGACCCATCAGATTCCTACTTCCTGTTTGCCGACTTTGTTGATTTTTATACACATTGAACATACATTTTGTATATGCCCATATTTAGTCACATTTTTCTCAGCAACTATTGATGGCAGAGATCAGATATTTGGTCACAAGCTTCATATAGGTACCCCATATCGTGGGAAGCGTTTTTGACCCGTCAGATTCCTACTTCCTGTTTGCCGAACAGTGGGGGTATCATAAGTGAGCATTAGCTCACAGTTCATCTTGTTTAAACCTAGTTCTGTAATTCTTTTATAGATTAAATAATTTCTTGGAGAATTATTAAACGGTTCTCATGAAATTGTTGAATGCGAAGTTTATAATAAATTACAACTTTCATAGGCAACAATGCAACCATTTTATAACAGAGGGGGGAGGTGGCTGGGATTTTCATGCTTGATTTTTTTTTCATGTCAGTAGAAAACCATTTTTTTCACACATCGGATAGATCAAATTTTTTTGTACGTACATGAAGCAAAATCAATTTTTCAAAGATTTTTTTTACAAAAGATTTACTAGTTAAATTCAAACATATATTTATCAAAAGACGCCTTGTAGGGCTCAAACTTTACAAAAAGAGATGAGAAGTCTACATACATTAATCAGAATGACCAGAACATTTATTATGTCTCCCCTTTGTTTTAGTCTGATTTTTTCTTCCGCTTCTTCTGCTTCTTCTCAGCGAAGCTTGTCCGGACCATAAGGTTTTTGTCTTTCCAGATAGGTCAATTATATTTGGTATGTGGGTGCATGACCATAAGGCGGTGTGTCAAATACCGTAATGACCTTCGTGGGACCTTAACCTTTGACCTCAAGGTCAAATAATTGTTTTTAAATAGTATTTTCTTGTCTGAGCCATAACATTTTTTGTCTTTCGAGATAGATCAATGATATTTGGTATGTGGGTGCATGACCATAAGGTGGTGTGTCGCGTACCGTAATGACCTTTGTGGGACCTTGACTTTTGACCTCAAGGTCAAATAATTGTTTTTTAAATAGTATCATTCAACTCATAATGTGTACCTTATTGTTGTACAGATGGCCGCATTAAGGGGAGACATAAGTTTTAGGTATCTAAAACAGTTCTTCCTAGTTTACCCCTATCTAAAACAGTTCTTCCTAGTTTACCATCTAAAACAGTTCTTTCTAGTTTACCCTGATTTTGTGTGTTGCTTAGAAACAAATTTTCTAAACTTAATGAGCTTTTCTGTAACTACAAAGAGACGTTTTATATTTTAGTCACAAATCTTACTTTGTTTTACTTTGTAGTGTTCATATACAATGTACCAGCAGTTTTATGTTATGATTTAGCTTCAACATGTTCAAGCATCTTGAATGTTTATGTTGCTTCATGTTTTTTCATAAAAATGTATATTTGCATATATAGTTTGTCTTTATGATGCAATAGAGTTAAATAAACATAATTTCATAATTGCTACTATAATAATCTCAAACATCATAAATTATTACTTTACTTAAATAAAGTTCTTCTTTTCCAAGGCTGTCATCTAAATCTGCACTACATACATTACTTGAAGATTCTACGGATCGTTTTTTATTGAATGTATATTTTTGACCAACTTTTTTGTTGGTGTTTTCAGACTTAAATTGATTTTGAACTTGGACATAATTTTTTTTCTTATAAAAATAATAAAAGCCCCCACCCCTCTCAGTTATAAAATGGTTAGTGCCTTGTGTGATATCATTATTTTATGTTGAGAGTTGTATAAAATCATCTAAACAAGGATGTGTTATTGTTTGTTTTAATATGCTTTTTTTTTCTTCTGTGTTTACTCAATATCAACATATTTTATTAACACGGGATACCTAGTATATTCAGAAATGATATCAAGAACAAACAATGATTCAAAAATAAAGTTAAGCACAAACAGAATATGAATGTATTGTGTCAAATCTATGGTCACACTTTTTAATTTTCTTGTCACATATAGAATGTAATACAACATTATTCTATGAAATAAGTGGTAACATTTTACGCTTAACAAATACATTTTTAGCTCACCTTGCCAAAGGCAATGTGAGCTTTTGCCATCACTTGGCATACGTTGGTCGCTTTCTAAAAAAGCATCTCTGAAATTGCTTGGACAAATGAACCGAAACGTGGTAGGAAGCATCTATTGAAGATCCTCTAAAAAAAATTGCCCATTTCGTCTCGATCTGTTAACAAACATGGCCGCCATAAAGAATTCTTGGTTCTGGTTGGTCGATTACTAAGAATATTCTCCTCTGAAACCTCTTGGCCAAATAAAGCACATTTTTACAGGAATTATCTATGGAAGGTCCTCCATAAAATTTCCTCATTTTATCCTGATTGGACGGAATAAATGGTCTCCATGGGCAATTCTTGTTTCTGATTAGTTGAAAACGAGGAGACACAATGAATTGTTACTTTGTAGGAATGATGTATAGGAGATCCTGTACAAAATTTCCATATTTTGTGCTGATCGTAATACTAATATAGGCTGCCATAGGCAGTTCTTGTTTGTGATTGGCCAATTAAAAAAAATATTATCTAAAACCATTAGAATTTGATAGGAACCTACTATGGAAAAAAATGTCATAGGGGTGACACAGGCTCAACCCATTGAGCCTCTAATTTATTTTTTATCCCCCCGTGAGAGCAGTGAGGGATATAGTAATAGCGTCTGTCCGTCTGTTAGTGATGTTCCGATGATTGATTATAGCCGATAATCAGTTGGTTGGTGTCTTAAACCAAGCACTCGAGCCCAAAAATCTATTTCTCGATTAATCGAAAAATTCTACTTTCACTTTGATTTTCTGGAAATCTTGAGACGTAATTAAGCATCAAATCGTGTTAAATAGTTTTTTTTTTTTTATATATATATTTGCAAATGAAATTATGTTTCTAAGTTCAATAAAAGTATAATAAGTACAGGGAAGACTAAAAAAAATAGTGAAATTTGTAGATTTCTGACCGAAAATGACACATAGCCGCGATGCTACTCGGACTTCTACTGACTTAACAATACTGCACTGATGGGGGAAAATGCAGCCTTCTATCCAAGATTATTATACCCCCGCTTCCCGAAGGGGGAGGGGGTATACTGTTTTATTATACCCTCGCTCCCCGAAGGGGGTGGGGGGTATACTGTTTTACCTCTGTCCGTCGGTCCAAGATATTTTTCGTCACATTTTTCTCAGTAACTGTTGATGGCAGAAATCTGCTATTTGGTCACAAGCGTCATATAGGTATACCATATTGTCGGTAGCGTTTTTGGACCCGTCAGATTCCTACTTCCTGTTTGGCGACTTTGTTGATTTTTATACACATTGAACATATATGTTCATTTTTCGTTGCATTTTTCTCAACAACTATTGATGGCAGAAATCTGATATTTGGTCACAAGCTTCATATAGGTACCTCATATCGTGGCCCACTTTTTTAAGAGGAAGGGCCATTAGACAATTTTTCCCAAATCCCAGAATGAACTCCGTTAAAGCCATATACAACATAAATTTTTAGCGACAAAAATGCCTATGTCTGGTGAACAGATGTATATCGAAGACAATTAATTCTTGTTTTATTATGTGCCTCGGAAATTATTTATGTATGGGTTAAACAAAGGCTGTCCATGTTTTATGCACATTTAAAAACCAAGGCAAAGCTGAGGTTTTGAAATGTTCATAATAAAGACATGGACAACTGTTGTTTGACCATGTTAGAACATAAACACTTCTCTGAGAATGTTAGAGTACGTTGAAAGTCAATAACACTTAGATTTTTACTCTTAGAAATGACTTAATATGTGTAGTAGTTAGACCAGCATTTTGACAAATATTCCTAAAGTTTTTTTTTTTCAATTCCCTAGAGTTTAAAAAGGACAAAGAAACAATTATATCATTTCCTGTATATAAAGCATCTTATTTTCATTAAATCAAGATTTATCACTCCGCTCCCCCCACAAAATTTACAAAAAAAATACATAATGACATCAGTCAATGCTTTGTTCTTCTTGGGTGTGACAGCTGATATTGCCTCGTGTTAAAAAATCTTTGTTTCAATTAGAAGTCTCAGAAGTTATCAATTGTATCTTATTCTTATATGTAAATATGATATATAAACTTTTAAATTCAATATCTATTTAATCTTCACAGTTTGAGAGTTTGCTTAACAATTTTTTTTTTTTTTCAGGGTGAAGCCTGTACGTCAGGGCGAAAGACGCTCGAGGCGTAAGTTGGGATTAGCCCCAGAGTATAAGGCCGAGGATCTTCCAGTTCGTACCAGGCGTCCCAGGGTTCTGGTACAAGCTCCCGAGCCTGTACCAGTGGTACAGACACCCGAGCCTGTACCAGTGGTACAGACACCCGAGCCTGTACCAGTGGTACAGACACCCGTGTTTGTTCCAGTGGAGGCTATGCCCGCTGAATTACCACGGGATTTGCAGAATCCTGTGGTGGTTTCCCCTGTTGTCAGACTTGTTTTTTCGCCTACACCAGCTGTTAATTCAGCAGTTGTAGACGATGAAGCAATGGCTGCTATAGGCCAGCGGGTTGTAGCTGAAGCACCCTGTGTAGCTTTGGAGGTGGTGGCAGAAGAGCAGGTTTTTGAGGCCATAGACGGCATCCCAGTTGTTCCTATTGTCCCTGCTCCCCAGAGAGGTTGGACTCGATGGTGTGTTAGGGCTGCTCTTGCTGTCGGCAATATGATTCTCAATGACGGGCATGTTTTCTTTTAAGGGACAAAATTTCTAAATTCAAAAAGGGGTTGCAATTTTGAAAACATTTCGGAAAGATCATGGTTCAGTCTGTTGTAGCAAAGATTTGGAATTTCTCATCATTGTTGTGTTTTTATAATGAAGGTTAAAAAAGGGGAGATAATTTTTTTTTTTTAAATTGCTTCACAGAACTGATTTGATCTGATATTTATTTAAATTGTCGAAATTTTTTTTTATTTAAAAAAAAATCATATTGTCTGTTGGTGGTTAAAGTTATGTTAAACATCTGATCATGGTACATTGGGTCAAATGTCACTGAGGAATTCCATTAGGTCAATTGGGTTAGAGTTTTGGTGTGTAATGCCACTTTCAACAATATATCAGTTATGGCGGTCAGTTATATTGGTGGAGGAAACCGATGTGTCCGCAGAAAACCACTGACACTTTTATCACATAAAGCCATTATGTCGGTTGTCCTAATATTGAGCACAGATAAGTCGATGTAAGTTGTAAATTTATGTCGCCACCCCACCCCACCCAAACACAGTTTCCAAAGACCTTTTAGTGTGTGTTAATCTGCCCCGTCTTCTCCCAAACCAAGTTTCTAAGGTTCTTTGTTAAAGTTGTGTTAAAGCCCCCTCCCCACTTGTCTGTTCTTGGTTAAAGTTGTGTTAAAGCCCCCTCCCCACTTGTCTGTTCTTGGTTAAAGTTGTGTTAAAGCCCCCTCCCCACTTGTCTGTTCTTAGTTAAAGTTGTGTTAAAGCCCCCTCCCCACTTGTCTGTTCTTGGTTAAAGTTGTGTTAAAGCCCCCTCCCCACTTGTCTGTTCTTGGTTAAAGTTGTGTTAAAGCCCCCTCCCCACTTGTCTGTTCTTAGTTAAAGTTGTGTTAAAGCCCCCTCCCCACTTGTCTGTTCTTGGTTAAAGTTGTGTTAAAGCCCCCTCCCCACTTGTCTGTTCTTGGTTAAAGTTGTGTTAAAGCCCCCTCCCCACTTGTCTGTTCTTGGTTAAAGTTGTGTTAAAGCCCCCTCCCCACTTGTCTGTTCTTAGTTAAAGTTGTGTTAAAGCCCCCTCCCCACTTGTCTGTTCTTAGTTAAAGTTGTGTTAAAGCCCCCTCCCCACTTGTCTGTTCTTGGTTAAAGTTGTGTTAAAGCCCCCTCCCCACTTGTCTGTTCTTAGTTAAAGTTGTGTTAAAGCCCCCTCCCCACTTGTCTGTTCTTAGTTAAAGTTGTGTTAAAGCCCCCTCCCCACTTGTCTGTTCTTGGTTAAAGTTGTGTTAAAGCCCCCTCCCCACTTGTCTGTTCTTGGTTAAAGTTGTGTTAAAGCCCCCTCCCCACTTGTCTGTTCTTAGTTAAAGTTGTGTTAAAGCCCCCTCCCCACTTGTCTGTTCTTGGTTAAAGTTGTGTTAAAGCCCACTCCCCACTTGTCTGTTCTTGGTTAAAGTTGTGTTAAAGCCCCCTCCCCACTTGTCTGTTCTTGGTTAAAGTTGTGTTAAAGCCCCCTCCCCACTTGTCTGTTCTTAGTTAAAGTTGTGTTAAAGCCCCCTCCCCACTTGTCTGTTCTTGGTTAAAGTTGTGTTAAAGCCCCCTCCCCACTTGTCTGTTCTTGGTTAAAGTTGTGTTAAAGCCCCCTCCCCACTTGTCTGTTCTTGGTTAAAGTTGTGTTAAAGCCCCCTCCCCACTTGTCTGTTCTTAGTTAAAGTTGTGTTAAAGCCCCCTCCCCACTTGTCTGTTCTTGGTTAAAGTTGTGTTAAAGCCCCCTCCCCACTTGTCTGTTCTTGGTTAAAGTTGTGTTAAAGCCCCCTCCCCACTTGTCTGTTCTTAGTTAAAGTTGTGTTAAAGCCCCCTCCCCACTTGTCTGTTCTTGGTTAAAGTTGTGTTAAAGCCCCCTCCCCACTTGTCTGTTCTTGGTTAAAGTTGTGTTAAAGCCCCCTCCCCACTTGTCTGTTCTTGGTTAAAGTTGTGTTAAAGCCCCCTCCCCACTTGTCTGTTCTTAGTTAAAGTTGTGTTAAAGCCCCCTCCCCACTTGTCTGTTCTTAGTTAAAGTTGTGTTAAAGCCCCCTCCCCACTTGTCTGTTCTTGGTTAAAGTTGTGTTAAAGCCCCCTCCCCACTTGTCTGTTCTTAGTTAAAGTTGTGTTAAAGCCCCCTCCCCACTTGTCTGTTCTTAGTTAAAGTTGTGTTAAAGCCCCCTCCCCACTTGTCTGTTCTTGGTTAAAGTTGTGTTAAAGCCCCCTCCCCACTTGTCTGTTCTTGGTTAAAGTTGTGTTAAAGCCCCCTCCCCACTTGTCTGTTCTTAGTTAAAGTTGTGTTAAAGCCCCCTCCCCACTTGTCTGTTCTTGGTTAAAGTTGTGTTAAAGCCCACTCCCCACTTGTCTGTTCTTGGTTAAAGTTGTGTTAAAGCCCCCTCCCCACTTGTCTGTTCTTGGTTAAAGTTGTGTTAAAGCCCCCTCCCCACTTGTCTGTTCTTAGTTAAAGTTGTGTTAAAGCCCCCTCCCCACTTGTCTGTTCTTGGTTAAAGTTGTGTTAAAGCCCCCTCCCCACTTGTCTGTTCTTGGTTAAAGTTGTGTTAAAGCCCCCTCCCCACTTGTCTGTTCTTGGTTAAAGTTGTGTTAAAGCCCCCTCCCCACTTGTCTGTTCTTGGTTAAAGTTGTGTTAAAGCCCCCTCCCCACTTGTCTGTTCTTGGTTAAAGTTGTGTTAAAGCCCCCTCCCCACTTGTCTGTTCTTGGTTAAAGTTGTGTTAAAGCCCCCTCCCCACTTGTCTGTTCTTGGTTAAAGTTGTGTTAAAGCCCCCTCCCCACTTGTCTGTTCTTGGTTAAAGTTGTGTTAAAGCCCCCTCCCCACTTGTCTGTTCTTAGTTAAAGTTGTGTTTAAACATCTGATCATGGTGTCCCAGTGTCCAAGGTCTTATACTCTATTTGTAAATAGGTCTATGTATATATGTATAGTGTAAATATATTTTTGTATATACTGTAAATATGTAAATATGTTTTTAATCATTAATATCATGTATTTAGTATGTGATGTTGTTACATTTCTGTATGCATCATTAAGATATTGCAAACCTTCATTTGGAAAAGTGTAAAAAGTGATTTTTCTTTCTTGTGTTCATTAGATTCCACATCCCGTCTCGTGAAAATACTGATTTTCCGAGAATCTTTATAGGTAATTAATTACCCATACTGCCCCAGTATGAAATAGCTCAAAACAGATCGGTGTCAGTGTGAAGACGATCGATAACATCTTCTTAAAGATCTGGACAGCAGAACTCGTACCAAAAATAATGAGCATTTTGAATTAGAATTAGATTTATCATAGAATTATATATGTTCCCGAGATCATTTTATTTTTATGTACTTCAATAAAAAAAAATTTGATAATTAAATAAGGTTTATGAGTGAATGTTGCATGCTAGAAACAGGGGTATGCAAGGATGAATGATAGATAAAAACTTTTTCCCAGTTAGGTTTCACATTTAATAAAGGCACAACAGTGCCAAAAATACAATAATGTTTTATATCGTCAGTAATTAAATGGATTAAGTATTTTGAAGTACTAATGGAATGGATCTCAAATGTGTTAGTTCTTGAGAAACTAGTTCTAATTGAAAATGCATGATCAAGGAGAATAAAAAGGCACAAACCAAGATAATAAAGTTTATGTATCATGGACGACTGTACATGTAGGAATTTTTTTTTTTTGTCAACTGAACAATATATCTATCAAGGACATGTGTGGTATCATTGTGGTTTACGTATCCTTAGAGTTTGCTGTTTTTATACAATGATGAACATCTCGCACCTCAACATCCATGTGAGACGACCTTTTCCTTAAATTTGAAACTTTCAACTATATAAATGTATGTATGGTTTAAAATGTTATCAACTATATCATGTACTACCTGTATGCAGGCTATTTCCCATCAATAATGTGTACTCCAGTATTTTTTTCAACTACATCATGATTTCCTGTAAAGTTATGTGTATGGCAAGTGTTGGTTTGTGATGTTAGTATGATGTTCAACAGAACTGCTTTTACAAAAAACAAAAAAAAACAAAAAAAAACAAAAAAAAATTGCATGGAAAAAAAAAAAAAAATGCATGTACTAATCAACTTTTGTTTTTCAGGTTTATTAATCTATTTTTATTTTTTCAGAAGTAAAAGTGGCCTACATCAATTCTTTTGACGGATTGTAAATAAGATTTTAATTAATATTTTTGTTTGTTTTGGATCTTTTGTAAATTTAATATAATTTTGAAAACAAATCTCATTTCTGGTGACTTTTTTTTAAAGTAATAGTTTTGGCAAAGTGCAAAATTGTTTAAAATTAATTTTTTTATTTGTTTCGAATCTGTTGTAAGATTAATATAATTTTGAAAACAAATCTCATTTCTGGTGACTTTTTTTTTAAAAGTAATAGTTTTGGCGAATTGTAAAATTGTTTAAAATTAATATTTTTATTTGTTTCGAATCTGTTGTAAGATTAATATAATTTTGAAAACAAATCTCATTTCTGGTGACTTTTTTTAAAAGTAATAGTTTTGGCGAATTGTAAAATTGCTTAAAATTAATATTTTTGTTTGTTTTGGTTTTTTTGTAAATTTAATATAATTTTGAAAACAAATCTCATTTCTGGTGACTTTTTTTTAAAGTAATAGTTTTGGTGAAGTGCAAAATTGTTTAAAATTAATATTTTTATTTGTTTCGAATCTGTTGTAAGATTAATATAATTTTGAAAACAAATCTCATTTCTGGTGACTTTTTTTTTAAAAGTAATAGTTTTGGCGAATTGTAAAATTGTTTAAAATTAATATTTTTATTTGTTTCGAATCTGTTGTAAGATTAATATAATTTTGAAAACAAATCTCATTTCTGGTGACTTTTTTTTTTAAAGTAATAGTTTTGGCGAATTGTAAAATTGCTTAAAATTAATATTTTTGTTTGTTTTGGTTTTTTTGTAAATTTAATATAATTTTGAAAACAAATCTCATTTCTGGTGACTTTTTTTTAAAGTAATAGTTTTGGTGAAGTGCAAAATTGTTTAAAATTAATATTTTTATTTGTTTCGAATCTGTTGTAAGATTAATATAATTTTGAAAACAAATCTCATTTCTGGTGACTTTTTTTTTTAAAGTAATAGTTTTGGCGAATTGTAAAATTGTTTAAGATTAATATTTTTGTTTGTTTTGGGTTTTTTGTAAATTTAATATAATTTTGAAAACAAATCTCATTTCTGATGACTTATTTTAAAGTAATTTTTTTATGAAGATTTGCTATTAATGGCAATTTTAAAATAATTTTTACCAAAAAAGTTAAATTTTTTTTTTTAATATCCATAAAAAATGTGTTTTAAGATACACTCACGCAGACACCACAACCAATTGAAGATGGCATCAAAGCCACTGAAACTACAGTCAACAATACTTTTGGTAGGTTTAAAATTTAAGGGGTTTTAATAGGGACAAGAAGAGTTTGAAGATACCAAAGGGAGATAATCAGAATCCATAAATCGAAGGAGAGAATACACAATGATCAAAAGAAAAACTAAAACAATGATCTACAAAATACTACACAGAAAACGAACGATCAAGAACCACGAATCCCACAAAAACGGGGGTTGAGCTCAGATCCTGTGAAAGGGTAAGAAGAGTTTGGAGATAACAAAGGGGTAATCGGAATCCATAAATCTAAGGACAGAATACACAATGACCAAAAGAAAAATTAAAACAATGATCTACAAAACACTACACAGAAAACGAATGATCAAGAACCACGAACCCCATAAAATCCGGGGTTGAGCTCAGATGCTCAAGAAGGGTAAGAAGAGTTTGGAGATACCAAAGGGATAATCAGAATCCATAAATCGAAGAACAGACTACACAATGACCAAAGAAAAAAATACAAAAGGACAACGATCTACAAAACATGTATTTAAAACTAAAGATCGAGTAACATGAACCCTACTAAAAACGGGCTTTAAAAAGTTGAGGTAACTCTGTCGTGCACAAGTACTTTAATAGTAATCAGAATCCGTAAATCGAAAAACAGACAACACAACGAACAAAGAAAAAAGTACAAAAGGCCGAACAACGATCTACAAAACGTACATATAAAACTAAAGATCGAGTAACATGAACCCTACTAAAAACTGGCTTTAAAAAGTTGAGGTAATTCTGTCGTGCACAAGTAGTTTAATAGTAATCAGAATCCGTAAATCGAAGAACAGATGACACAACGACCAAAGAAAAAAGTACAAAAGGCCGAACAACGATCTACAAAATGTACATATAAAACTAAAGTTCAAGTAACAAGAACCCCACTAAAAACCGGCTTTAAAAAGTTGAGGTAACTCTGTCGTGCACAAGTAGTTTAATAGTAATCAGAATCCGTAAATCGAAAAACAGACAACACAACGAACAAAGAAAAAAGTACAAAAGGACAAACAACGATCTACAAAACATACATATGAAACTAAAGATCAAGTAACATGAACCCTACTAAAAACCGGCTTTAAAAAGTTGAGGTAACTCTGTTGTGCACAAGTAGTATAATAGTAATCAGAATCTGTAAATCGAAGAACAGATGACACAACGACCAAAGAAAAAAGTACAAAAGGCCGAACAACGATCTACAATACGTACATATAAAACTAAAGATCGAGTAACAAGAACCCCACTAAAAACCGGCTTTAAAAAGTTGAGGTAACTAGTCGTGCACAAGTAGTTTAATAGTAATCAGAATCCGTAAATCGAAAAACAGACAACACAACGAACAAAGAAAAAAGTACAAAAGGCCGAACAACGATCTACAAAACATACATATGAAACTAAAGATGGAGTAACAAGAACCCCACTAAAAACCGGCTTTAAAAAGTTGAGGAAACTCTCATGCACAAATAGAGATTTGAAGGTGTTCTGAAAAGGGTAATGCATCTATGGAGAATATAACACACTCCAATAAGCATAAACATCTACATAGAAATTAAGGTGCTCTAATAAGGATACCGGTCAACTTTCATTTCTTTTTTTTGCACAACATACACAGTGTACCATGTTAATTTTTTTTTTAAATGTTGTCATCAATTGTTCATTCATTTAATTTCCTTAAAAACTGCTTGTTTGTAAGATTTACTGTTGCTACCAAACAGTTAGAAGAAAGAAGCATACAGCAGACGAATACCAAATCTTTATCCATGGCATACATGAGGTATATATTTTATTATAGTAGACAATAGCAAATTATTATTGTGTACAATATAACATACGGTAATGATGAAATGATAAAAAGTACAATTTACAAATTTATAATTAATATGAAATAAATGAAGTTTTCGTAATTTTTCTCTGATAGTGTGAATTGATAATGTTATTTGTTGAATACCAATTTTCGTGGTTCCTGTTAGTATCATAAAACCATGAACTTTAATGAACCACGGAAAAGCATATGCAACAACTTTGGAGTAAAGGTGCAGTCACATGATACAATTTCCTGTCTGGTTATTCTTTTCAACAGGCTTTAGCAAAAACATTTCAACATCAGTTGGTTTCCTATTTCCATCTGACATTTTGAGAAGAATTTTATTGTGAGAACAGTGAGAAAAAATAAAGTCTTATCAGAATAAAATTTAAAAGTTAGACTGTGTGGACACTTGACCATTCGACTTACCTGTGCCACAGATGCAGAATTGCTCGGAATTTTGACAGTTAATCATTACATGTGACCGCACCATAGGTATCACAACTATGAATTCAAATGTCAATGAATATCTCACTATCCATTTATCTACGAAAATGAATGAAATCACAATAGTTATGAAATGCAGTTTTTGAAATGTAAATGTGCGAAATTAACAGAATTTTACCAAACTTATAGTAATGTAACTTTAACTTCATTTATTCTAGTAATGTAACTTTAACTTCATTTATTCCATCTAAAACTGTGAGTCTCACTGAAAATGTGCAAGATTTTACAGGACGGAGCATTCTTTGTCATATTAAGTCATATGTATACTTAAAAAAAAACTCAGCAAATTAAAAGTTGATCATAAAATTAAGATAATTCAGTAATTTTTTCTAATTATTTTATAGAATTATTGCTGTAATTAATCTTATAATATACATTTATGGCCCTTGTTGTAGGGAGATATGATTCATATTTCTCGAGGGCAAAGCACACACAACAAAACATTTTTTTTAAACTAACGTTTTATTCAATTCGTGTAGTTTATGTTGATGGTTACATTGCAGTTATCCTAAAAATGAGGATTGAAACTAAACATTCCACAACATAGGAAATTTTCTTTTATGTCCATTTGTATGGTATTGTTTGTTGTCCGAATTAGTTTTTTTGACGATATCCAGGGGTCGCCATGGAGGCATGCGGCAGCAGGATACATGATTTTTATTTCCCTGGAGCATGCGGTCTAGGGATACATGAAGTTTTGTCTTCCTGACATGTGACATTTTCTAACTAATCAGACATTCTTATATCTATGAGGTATAATAAGAAGTATTGTCACGTCCATGTCAAGGTCACCAAGAGATATAGGGAATACACTTTCTGGTGTTTCAAAGAATTTTCCAAGATTTTGAAAATCAATTGTTTAAATTAATAAATGCTGCATGATTTTACATTTCAATTTACCATTTATAAATTATGATTTTATAATTTTATTTAAGCACTGAAACATAATCCAATCCCATACTCTCTCCCATGGAAAGTGGATGATGTCTAACCATGGTATTTATTCAGTAAGTATTAATAGTCATGATACAGATCCTTGTAATATTAAATATTTGCCATCATAGATTTCCACAAGTACATGTGATATTTACTGTTGGTGAAAAAAAACCAAAATACATGCATCATAATTCGTTTTTTTTTTTATCCTTTATAAATAAGCTTGGCAAATTCTAGTTCACAACACAACATACTATGACAGGTGCTTGGTAGTACCAGATGAAGCCAGCATAACCAAATGTCTGTTGTCTTGCCAATGTACGATTTGGGATCGTATAGAGATGTACTGTATACATCACGTGATAAAGTTTTGTCAGTTTGAAGCTGGTCCAAGTACTCCAGTTTTCTCCATCATTTAAACTGACTTGCCGTGAGATTACGTAATTGGAATGTTGTCGATAGTGGTGTTTAACACCCATAGCACTAACCTGACTGTTTTTTCAATGTGGTACAATAGTCCCCCTAATAGAAGGGCACTCCCACCAAAAGGCCACACCTCTTATTATAAGCCTTATATCGGGTGTATTGGATAGTAAAATACTACAAAATTGTCAAACCTCAAGATTCAATCCTTATCAGGCAATTTTGTTTTATTGTATAAGGGGTAGCCTTATTAGCCAGTGTCTACTGTATATAAAAACTGACTCAATGGTGTATATAAGGTTAGGGTACACATTTTAAGTGTGTTATATCATGAATTTGATCCTTTTTGGGACAAACCAAACACTATAAAATTGGTATTTATTGAAAGAAAAATTAAACAGTGATAGAAATAAAATCCACCAATATCAACAAAACAAACACATCTCTTTTCAAATGATTGAAAAAAAAGACCACAACATATGTCGATGGAAATCCAGTTCCTGGCTTGGGACTGGTACAAACATGTATCGGGCAGTATATAGAAGAATGGAATCACCACCCTCTGCCTTCTTGATAATTGGATCTACAATGACAATACAGATATAAACAAACAAAAAAATGTCTGCTTAGCACGAAGGATCAGGTAAAGAAAAAGAAGAAAGACTGGTTGACTTGGAGTCAGTATAATGTGTCTGACTTCAGGGTTCTGTGGACTGTTGTTTCTGTGACATAGCACCAATATCTAACTTCGTGTGTAACGGTTTTATTCAAAGAAGACATCATTATCATCTGGTCAACAAGAAACGTGTTCTTCCTTTTGGTCACTTGGGAGTTGAACAACAATCACTCGCTCAATATTTTGGTTACCGCTATACCAATACAAAATCATTGTAACAAGACCTAAAAAATAGGCCTTCATCAGTTTTGTTGGTGATAAAATATTGATATTTTTTTAATTTCAGTACTGGAATATAGTCTATTCCCATAAGAATATCCAATGGGAAGTAGACGTGTAACCATGGAGTTTATTAGGTGAGTAATCGTATATACCATTATTATTTTAATAACAATATGAGATTGCTTTGGAAATGAAGGTTCTAGATTGTGACGGGCACACAAAAAACTAAAAAATGTGCATAACATAAGTACAATATAAATGAGGTTTTATATAAAAAAAAAAAAAAAAAAAAACACATTTTATTGAAATAAAGATAATGCCATTGTACATGTCAGGAGAGGACTTGTATTTTGTAAAGTGACCAGTAGTAAGCGTCAAACTTGTAATTATAGGTTCCAGTTGACAGGGCATGAATAACATATAAAGTGAACACTGTTATCTGGGGGAGGACTTGTAATTAGAGGTCCCAGATATGAGTTGCACCTGACCAGTTTTTGGAAATGTTTAGCATGTGCAGATTTCATTAAAGATTTAATTTAGAGGGTCCAGTTACTGAATGCCAATGTGTTTTTTTCTTGCAGTTTATGGAAAATATTACTGTTTATTCCATATGGCATTTTTCAAGTTCTGATACCTATGTTTTCAGTGTAATGTACCGAGCCATAGATGAAAGATAAAGGCACAGATGAAGAGGTCACAGATGAAGAGATCACAGATGAAGAGTCACAGATGAAGAGATCACAGATGAAGTCACAGATAAAGATTGGATGAAAGACAGTCAAAAATCATGATTTCAAGATATTTGACACTGACAATTAAAGTGAAAATAAAAAAAAACACTCATTTCACAATAAATGTATTAAAAAGAAATATCAGAACTAATTTTCTTTTTGTAATATTGTATATTTTTGTAGTTATGTATATTAAGTATGCTATATGAGATATAAAGATTTCAAAATTTTAATAAAATTGTAAATATAATCCCCTAAAAAAAGGGGGATTGAATAAGAAATGTCACATTTCTATGCTTAAGGTTAAATTATATTTGTTTTCTTTATTTTTAAAATTTTGTTTTGGTAGAAGTGGTGCATTTCCTTGTAACTTATGGTCTTGCTAGAAACAAAAATAGGCTCTGTAAAGGATGGGATAACAGAATTGTACAAAAACACACAAATAAATAAAATAAAAAAAAAGAAACCAAAATGTAAGCAGAACCTGTTCTTTTAAATTTTGGAGGGAATTTAATAAACAAAAAGTAAAATTCTAGCCAGACCACCAATCAGTTATTTTTGTATATGTGAGATAAAAAGACTTCAACATTTTAATGATATTGTAAATATAATCCCCTAAAAAAAGGGGGATTGAATAAGAAACGTCACATTTCTATGCTTAAGGTTAAATTATATTTGTTTTCTTTATTTTTAGAATTTTGTTTTGGTAGAAGTGGTGCGTTTCTTTGTAACTTATGGTCTTGCTAGAAACAAAAACAGGCTCTGTAAAGGATGGGATAACAGAATTGTACAAAAACACACAAATAAATAAAATAAAAAAAAAGAAACCAAAATGTAAGCAGAACCTGTTCTTTTAAATTTTGGAGGGAATTTAATAAACAAAAATTAAAATTCTAGCCAGACCACCAATCAGTTATTTTTGTATATGTGAGATAAAAAGACTTCAACATTTTAATAATATTGTAAATATAATCCCCTAGAAAAAGGGGGATTGAATAAGAAACGTCACATTTCTATGCTTAAGGTTAAATTATATTTGTTTTCTTTATTTTTAGAATTTTGTTTTGGTAGAAGTGGTGCGTTTCTTTGTAACTTATGGTCTTGCTAGAAACAAAAACAGGCTCTGTAAAGGATGGGATAACAGAATTGTACAAAAACAAAAACAAAAAAAACACATGCAAATAATTAAATAAAATAAAAAATAAAACAAAATGTAAGCAGAACCTGTTCTTTTAAATTTTGGAGGGAATTTAATAAACAAAAATTAAAATTCTAGCCAGACCATCAAATAGTTAATATGTACTCTTGTATTAGTTATGTCATGTCAGTCTACTTGGTTTAAAGCACTTTAAAGTTTTATACTTTCCAAAATTCCAAGTCTTAAAGTATATTTTTTGTCAAATTTAATTTACATTTACATAAAAAAAAAACATTGTCAAAAATTAATGAGTCTTTCAAATTTTTTTAAATTGTATTTGGTAATCTATTTTTTTAGCTTTAAACCAGGTAAGTAATGAATTAACTTTTTTTTTTGCTGTGATAAAATGTGTATACAAATTATCAAGAGTTATTGCCCTTTAAATATTTTGAATTTGAATGTTTGCTTATAAAATTGTATAAATATGAATGTTGTACTATTACAGGAATATGGAAGCAAGGTTCAGCATATTTTGTGGTAAAACCTATAAAATATGGTTTGGTCCTGACTTTTAGTCCTCTAATAGTCCAATTATTCCAATAATTATCATAGGTGCAGAACACTTTCTAATTGTTGTCATAGTACTTACATTGATTCAAAAAGTGGAGATTCAGATGTTTTATCTTTAGCATTTAATTTTTTTAAATCATTTTCAAAAATAATTCCATTTTAAAAATTTCAGTAAACTTTAATTTTGAATTTTTTTAAAATATTTTAAAAATAAATTATAAGCTGATACATTTTTGAGAGATGAGTAATAATTGTTTGTTAAATTTATTTATTGTCTTGCTTGTTTTGTTGTAAGCCTCAGCTAACCGAGCACTGCATTTCTCCATCTAACAAAGCATTACATTTCCCTATCCAACTGCATTGCATTCCCCCTGCACTTTAATAGTCGGCTTAAAATTATAAATATTTATTGAAAGCCGACTATTAACATGAACAAAATGAGCAAGCTGGTTGGCATAATAATTTAAATATTTGTTTTAATCTTTCAAAATGTATCATTTTAGTCTTACTTTTGGTGAATTTTAGTTAAATGATTCAATAATTCTCTAAATTTCCAAAATTAAGATAAGTGCAATTATATGCATTAATTCATTACTAATGTAAATATTTTTTTTCTGTTTTTTTGCAATCTGTTTTGGCATTTTTTATTGTTTTGTTTGTTTGTTTTTTTTTTAATTTGAGATCTGCCATGACACAAGACCATGATAAGTAGTATACAACAATACAAGAAATCGGGAACGCCAATGATCATTATACAAATTCTGACATGACATAAAAATATTGTATATATAAATTTTGTATAATTTGTAAAAGTATTCTATATGTAATTTTTTTTTTATGCTCCCGCAACAAAGAGTCGGGGAGGGGGGGGCATATTAATTTACCCCTGTTCATCCATCCGTTCGTCCGTCCGGATATAAATACATGTATTGTCTGGCTATCTCCTCCTACAGTTTTGGAGCTACAGCTTTAATATTTTGTATGTTGTTTACACATAATGGAGATGTGCATGTCCACAGGATTTTGATTTTCTTAAAATATTCACAAAATGACAGGTAGTTGGACTTGGTCATTTTGTTCGTCCGTCTGGATATAGATACATGGTTTGTCCGGCTATCTCCTCCTACGGTTTTGGAGCTACAGCTTTAATATTTTGTACGATGTTTATACACATAATGGAGGTTTGCATGTCTACAGGATTTTGATTTTCTTCAAATATTCTCAAAATGACAGGTAGTTGGACTTGGTAATTTTTTTCGTACTAGCTGCATAAAGGGAACATGGTTTGTCCGGCTAACTCCTACAGTTTTAGAGCTACAGCTTTATCATTTTGCAGGATGTTTATACACATAATGGAGGTGTGCATATCCACAGGATTTTTATTTTCATCAAATATTCTCAAAATGACAGGTAGTTGGACTTAGTCATTTTGTTCGTCCGTCTGGATATAGATACTAGTTTTGGAGCTACATATTTAATATTTTGTATGATGTTTATACACATAATGGAGGTGTGCATGTCCACAGGATTTTGATTTTCATCAAATATTTGATAATGACAGGTAGTTGGACTTCATTTCCTACTTACTAGCTACATAATAGAAACATGGTTTGTATGGCTCCTACTACAGTTTTTGACTTGTTTATAATTTCCTATGGTCCGGCGGGGGCATCATTTGTGTCTTACAGAAACACTTCATTTTTAAAAAATCACTCCTAACAAAACAACTTTGTCCATAATTATGAAGGGCGGAGGCATACTTCTTTTCTAGTTATGGTGTTTAACACCACTTTCAACAATATATCAGTTATGTCCTGGCGGTTCATGTAGTTATGTATAATTAGAGGTAGTTATAATATTGTCAGTCATTGAATGGATATACAATTTAAACCAAAGCTTTTTCCAGTGGATGCCGCCATTGGTTTTAATGCTGGGTTTAAGTATATCAAAGTGTAAATGTAATTTATTGCCGATTGGTCATATTTGTCCTTGTTTGCACATGTTGTAATTGATCACTTGATTTTATTGTATAATATAACTAAATATTTATGTTGTATTAAATCGACAGCTAAGGAAAAAAAGTTGAGACATGCATCGAGCTGGTCGTTAAACTTTAGTTTTTGTTGTGTTTTTCATGTATTGATAAGGATGTGCTTGAATGAAGATGAGACCTTTAAGGGTTATGTGAGGTATTATCATCACTTGATGTCCATCCCTCTTTATCCTCCTAAACTTTTAAATTTTGATTTCTTTCCTGAAACCACTGGACCAATTGTATCCAAACATGGTAGGAGTTGATAATTCTCTAAAAAGTATTTAGTTCACCAGAGCTGAAGGCTGAAATGAGCTTTTCCCATCACTTTGTGTCTGTTGTATGTCATCCGTTAACTTTTCGCATTTTGATCTTTTCAACAACCACTTGGTCAAGTTGGACCAAACTTTGATGTGATACTTTTTGAATGCTCCTCTTCCAAAATTATGTCTGGTAACCTTGCCTAATATTAAAGATGGCTTCTGATTGGTTGAAAAATTGGTAATCTTTGAAAATCTTCAGAACAACGGGATGGATTGAAACCAATTTTAGTCAAAATGCAGGAACTGCTCATCCTCTAGAGCAGATGAGAGCATCGTCATTGTTTTTACCCAGTTGGATATACAAATTACAATATGTTGTGTCTTGTAATTACAATATGTTGTGTCTTGTAATTACAATATGTTGTGTCTTGTAATTACAATATGTTGTGTCTTGTAATTACAATATGTTGTGTCTTGTAATTACAATATGTTGTGTCTTGTAATTACAATATGTTGTGTCTTGTAATTACAATATGTTGTGTCTTGTAATTACAATATGTTGTGTCTTGTAATTACAATATGTTGTGTCTTGTAATTACAATTGATTTTAATTGAATTTGTGAAGAAATACTAGCAAGTTTTTTTTATTCAGAAAACTTAATAATCATGCCGTTTTCTATGCTAGGCCTAGTATACCACTGCAGTGGCGTCTTAACGCATGGGCATGATGTGCAGTTACCTGGGGGCCCACGAGCATAGGGGTCATATGCTAATCTATGGATGATGCATATGGCATGTTTTTTAATGTTTAAACACTGGTTTTGTTGGAAGTACCCATACAATAAATATATGTTTAATTTTATCGACATTTACAGTTTTATTTCTGCGAGTGCTTGTGTAGGTATGGGCCCCAGTGCACTGCTTTGCCTAGGGGCCTACAATGCTGCTAAGATGGCCCTGTACCACTACATATATCCTCTATTAATCAAACAACTTAAATATCTCCTGTGACTTACAGAACACCACAACTAAGACATTTTTCTTTTCAATTGTTGCAGACATTTTCAGCCATAAATTTTATATCAAATAAATCGGCCTCTCGTAGCTGACAAGTCGGTGAAAAATTACATGGAACCTGTTAATAATTTTCCTGGTTTTTCAATATAGTGAAATCTGTATTAAGAGGTTACTTTGGGACAAAGAGAAAGTGGCTTTATAAGACGGGTGACCTCTTGAAAGAAGTTAATTTCATATGAAATTTTCTATGACAGGACAAGAAAAGGGTGACTTTTTAATAGAGGTGACTGCATGGATAGGTTTGACGTTATGGTTCAAAGTAGTGGCACTTTAAATCTCGACATTAAAAGGGAGTTACACTATCGGTGGTGTAATGGTTGTGTGGTAGATTGTGGGTTCGAGCCCCGATCAGGTCGAACCAAATACTATAAAATTGGTATTTGTTGCTTCTCGGCTAAGCACGCAGCATTAAGAAATAGCAAAGACTGGTTGTCTCGGAATCGGATAATGTGACCGATTGGGGCGAAATGTCTATCCGGGGACTACTTCGGTGAGCTGGTACTATTAAAAATCCAACTAAGCGCGTAGGTCTAGTACAAACAGGACCTTGTCCTTATCTCATTGAAGATTAATTAACTTGTTCTCGCCATAATATAGCTGAAAAATTGCTGAGTTGTTGTTTAAACAACAATCAATCACTCTGTCACTCATGAATAATTTATGCATATTTTATTGTCACTCCTTAAAAGGAAGTATGTTGTTCATAAAATAATGATTTGTTGGTATAATTTGATGAACACAATTCAAAAAATTATAACAGACCTGTTAAAAAATTATTAAATCGAATAAAACAGCATGTTAACCATTACGCCACCGAACCCACGATGTACTGCACTCGAGGTGAGCATGTTAACCATTATGCCACTCGAGGTGAGCATGTTGACCATTATGCCACTCGAGGTGAGCATGTTAACCATTATGCCACTGATGCGATTATATGAAGGAATTCATGTAGAATTGTAAATAAAGAAGTACAAAAATTAAAAGCCATTGAATATTGAGTTCAGCTGAAGTCCAAATCCAATTTTGGACATTAAATCTTTTTTCATAATGTCTGACTGAAAAGAAATTAAATACAGTCGAACCTGCATTGGTGACCACCTCTAAGCAAAAACTTGTATTATGTGACCTTAATCTTTATTTCCCTTCACAGTGCGTTTCATATCAATTAAACCTGTATTAAGTGACCACTTGCCTTATGTGACCATATTTCACTGGTCGCTTGGAAGGTCACAGAAGACAGGTTCAACAACTCCTGGTTTATACAATGACCCAAGACCCTGTGTGAAGGTGACTTGGAGACCACTGTATTTTCTGTACCTTCCTCTTTAGATTTTATCTTTACATGTGATTTTGACTATTTTTTTTTTTTTAATTTTCAAATAGAATACAGGTGAATATGCAATCAATAGTTTAGAAATAAAAACCTTTCATTCCCATAAAGGGGGAGGGCATGGTCATATGGTAGTTGGATTTATGACTACCTGTGCAATCAGTGTCTATCAACACTAATATTGTGAATTCGTATCCCGCTCATGGCAAGGTGTACTCAAATTAACATTATGTGATAAAGTTTGTCAGTGACAGTTGGACGGTTTCCACCACCAATAAAACTGTCCACCTGGATATAACTGAAATATTGTTGAATGTGGCATTAAATACCAAAACCTCCTAACCCTCCATCATATTGGAATATTTATTTATAGATAATGAATATTATTAATTTTTATCGACAATTAATTTTTTTTTAATAAATATTACTATAACAAATAAAAAACTATATATAAATTTGTTTATTATAGTTAATCCTTTTGATAGAAAATATTATATTTAAGGTTTCCATTTACAGTGTGTCAAGCAAAATACTGTGTCCACACTTGTTTGTAATATACACCTTGTTCAACTTTCTCTTGTCCACATTCTGTGGTCATCTCATGCTTCGCTCTGTGTACCCCTTTATTTTATTTTCATAAATAATTTCAGTGTAAATCAGAACGAGTCCATTTAACAAGGTACAGCAACACACCAGGCAGCTCTGTAATTGAATTAAATATCACTCTGATTGTTGTTCTTCACCTTATAGTCGCTGTATGGATGGCATTCAATGGCAACAACTTACAACACATTCATTTTTTATTTAAAAAATTACTTGAATTTTACATTTTTTTTTACAGATGTTTAGAAGATTGTATATACCATGGCCATAACAGAAATAAGTAAGGTGAATGTATAATATTAATATAAGTTTATGAAGATTATCTTCAGTTTATAGGTATTTATATATGATAATTACATTGTGTTATGAAAAAAAGTTTCAACAGTGAAGTTAAAACATTCCATTAATATCGAGCAGGAATAACACACGTCCCATTTCCAATCATGCAACATAAAAAAAGACCATGATATGGCATTGAAAATGCAGGTCCTGCCTTGGGACAGACACAAATAAGTGGTGGGATTAAACCGTTTAATGGGATTCCAACACTTGCATCTTAATAATTGAATCTCTAACAGCAATAGATATAAAATAATGATAAAAAACCTCCACAGCTTCACTTCCACTCAAAAAGACCATGCACTTGAGAAAAGCACAAAAATGTGGCAGAGTTAAGCACTTATTATAAGGTTAGGGTTATGGTGTTTAACGCCACTTTCAACAATATTTCAGCTATATGGTGGCGGTCAAATTTATAGGTGGGGTAAACTTAAGTACCCAGAGAAAATCACCGACCTGCCGAAATCACTGACAAGAAGAGCTTGAAGATACCAAAGGGAGGTAATCAGAATCTGTAAATCAAAGAAGGACAAGACAACACAATGGCCAACAGATAAAGGACATAAGGACAAACAACGATCTACAAAACATTACACAGAAAACTAAAGATCGAGCAACATGAACCTCTCTAAAAACTGGGAGTGAACTCAGGTGTTCATGAAGGGTAGGCAGTTCCTGCTTTACTAGTGACACCTGTCGTGTTACTCTAGTGATAAGTCATGAACGAAAAAAGGACCTGCAAGTGCTTACAAGTGGAACATATCTGTGGTCATTTGTGACATAGACAAACTTTATCACATAATGTTGTATCGTCATGAGCAGGATTCAAATTAAAAAAAACATAAGTGGTGATATGCACTGAGTACACAGGTAGTTGTAAATCCAACTGCCATATGATCACGACCACGACGGCCCCCACATAATAATAATTGGTTCACAAATGACAATACAGATATAAATAAACAATAAAAAAACAATCACAGATTTCCATTAATATATTATTTGTTGATGTTGGTTGAATTTCTTTCAATAATACACTGAATTTCAAGTATTTCATCACATGACTGGAAACAGTTGCCACTAGTAACGCACAAACTTTATGATGTAAAGTTGTTTTGAGTATGGTGCATGCAGCAATCAATCTCGCAACTTAACTGGTCATAGGCATGCATTCCATATCATAAGATAACGGCCATGATGGCCTCAAAGAAGGATTCATTTATATTGTGGCGGTCAATTTTGGTTCATTATATATATTTTAAAAAATATATATAAAAAGGTAAGAAAGATTGTTGGCATAGGTTGAATAGGTTAATTGTTATATAAACATGACTAGTCATGTTTAATTAGTGAAAAATCGGGGGAGATGTCAATGTACTCTCAAGTCCACAATTAATTTTTAATGAATAGTAAGTAGAAAGTAAGTATTTAAAATAATATTTTATGGAAATAACAAACAAAAAATTAGTATATCAGCACATATATTTAATATCAAACTTTATAAAAATAATTAGGATATTATTATAAGCACATATATTTTAACATCAATCATTATGAAAATAAAATAGGATATTATAAACATATATATTTTTATATCATACTTCATGAAAATAAATTAAAGATATTATAAGCACAGATTTTTTTTTTATCATACTTTATCAAAATAACCAAAAACAATCAGTATGCACAATCACATTACAAATTGCTAAAAATACAATTGTCTTAGATTTTGGATAAGATTGTTCGATTTCGAAATCATAGAAATTATGATAATTCTAAATTTATAAATAAATATTATTAAAAACTTTTGAATTTAGATTTTAAGAAAATTGCTTAATTGCATGAGTATCATATAATATTTTATATTCATACGTTTTAGAAAGATTGCTTATTTAAATTATTCATAAATTTTATATTTTCATCTTTTTTATTTACAGATTTTTGTGTAATTTTACCAGAATTTTATTTTATATATAAATTTTTACAAAAGTTTAATTTTTTTTTTTTCAAGTTATTAAATTTTACCAGACTTATTCTTATATTTTTAGATTGTTTTTTTTGTTTTGCTTTGTTTTTTTTAAATAATAAATTTCACTTTTGAGATCTGCATTTCCAAATTTACTTACCTGTAAATGTCATCAATTGCTAAATAAACACCTGTAATATAATGTTTGTTGGCATACCTTGAATATGATATTTCAAAATGTTGGCATAGGTTGAAGACACCGTTTTATTGGTGGAGGAAACCAGAGGACCCGGAGAAAATCACTGGCATGTCGCAAGTCATTGACAAACTCTATCACATAATGTTGTATCAAGTACACCTCGCCTGAAAGGGATTCGAACACAACTTCAGTGGTGAAAGACACTAATTGCATAGGTAGTCTTAAATCCAACTACCATACGATCATGACCACGACACCGGCAGTAAAAATATATTAATTACTAGTGAACTTATTCATACTCTAAATTAGCATCTTTCTCAATTATAATGAATTTAAATGGACAGTTTTAAAATTATTGTAACTTTTCAAATTTCTCCTAAAGTAAAGAGTTTGTACACTTTAATTATAATGTAAATTAATTATTTATTTTTATTATTATACATGTACCTGATATCCTTAATTATTGAGGGTTATTGCCTGATGTGCAATCCCATCGGATATTGTACTTAATTATTGAGGGTTATTGCCTGGTGTGCAATCCCATCGGATATTGTACTTAATTATTGAGGGTTATTGCCTGATGTGCAATCCCATCGGATATTGTACTTAATTATTGAGGGTTATGCCTGATGTGCAATCCCATCGGATATTGTATAATTAAATTATGCACTTTATTCAATAAAATATTTGAATTGAAAATTTAATTAATTTACGTCTTGACAATGACCCTTTTGACCAGGTTATGAATAAACATTTAAATTGAATGAAAAATAAATTTTTTCCAATTTATGAAATTGGCATTTTTTTGGGGCCACTTTCTGCCCACTTTATCTCAACAACCACAAAAAAGGGAGAACATTTGCCCATAAGCTCCCGACACAATCAATTCAAACAAACAAAAAATTTATACACAATGTGTGCCTTCTAAATTTGCACAATTTCTGTATTTAAACCTCTTTTCGAAATAAAATAGCAAAAACAATATAATGAACCATAAATAACCCACATAGAAGAACATTTAGCACAAAAAAATGCATTAAAATTGGATATTTTTTTTTTTTTTTTTTTTTTTTTTTTTAAATTCCCCCTTTTATGTCAAAAACCATAATAGTTACATAACACTATGCATTTTTCTGATGGGGATTTTCCTGATAAATTCATTAAAAAAAAACTTCATCAAAATAGAATTTGCTATGATTATATATAGATGAACAATAAAAATAATTTATACCCATATAAGGTATATTAAAAAAAACTTTATTAGGCACTTTTTACTGTAATTACCTCAGGATAAGTAAGTAAGTAAAACTTTATTTCGATTCGGCATGTAATATAAACAAAAAACATAAGCTCTCAAGAGCTTTTTACCGAATACAAATACATCAACATTAAAACAATACAATCGGCATGCAATTACAAAATTAAAACATATCATGCAGGCAAAAAGCAGAAAGGGGGCTGTAAAAAGAAACCTGAACAGAGGTCCATGTGGCAAGTGCCTCGCTGTCACCCTGTTCAGGATTACCATACAGTCATTCCATTTAAACATAAACGCAGTACAAAACAAGCCAGGCATGAGACTAAAAACAAGCAAAAAGCAACTAAAATACAGAAACTTAGACATTTAGTAATTTCCATAGAAATTATTTAAAACCATTTAAAGAATAAAAATTTGAACATCTTAAAAAATTTTAAATTTTCATATAAAAATTTAAAAAGAAAGACATAGCATTACTAATAATTAAGAGATCTAAAATATTTATAAAAAAAAAACAAAAAAAAAACAAAAAACATTGATCGTGAATCGGAAGCAAATTCTTTCGAAACAAGTGCTAATTCAAACAAAGGCTGTCAGTAGAAACTCTTAAATTGAGGCAAGAAAAATAAATTAAGCTTTTTATTTGCAAGCAGAGCAGCGGCAATCAGAACCAGTCCAGGACTGAACAAGGCTCCTAAAATGTGCGAAACTATTTTCAGTCCTGAAGTGGTCTGGTAAGCTATTCCACAGAGAAGCTGCTGCAAAACGGAATGATCTCTTACCGTATGTTGTAGTCCTTACATGTGGTACATCCAAGATATTTCTGTATCTAAAGTAATATTTTGAATTTTTAGTATGGAGTAAATTTTGTAAACATACAGGAGCCAAATTGTGTAAAATTTTGTAAGTCTCAAGTGCCATTGTCCTGATACGTCTCACTTGTAGGGTGGGAACCTTTGCATTTTCAAGCAAAGTTTCAGAGGAGGATGAATAATCATCATATACAAATCGCAGAGCTCGCACTTGAATTTTTTCAAGTTTTTTGGAGTTTTTTTCAGTACAAAAATGCCATGCCAAAGGGCAAAAATTAAAATTACTTAATATAAAAGTATGAAAAATGGTAAGTTTATTGAGCTTTGTAAGATATGAACCAAGTCTTTTAAGAACATTTAACTGCCGAGATGCTTTTCTACATAAGTTACTAATATGTTGATCAAATTTTAACAGATAATCTATATCGATTCCCAATAGTTTTACAGTTTCTTCACATGACAGTATATTATTTTGAATTTGAATAGATGGATTTTTTGCAAAGGTTTTTTTCGCTACTGCCAAGACCTGAAACTTATCAGGATTTGCTTGCATCTTGTTATCTTTAAACCAATCAATCAGCACTTGAGACTCAGCTTCTAAAGTAGAAATGAGAATATCATAGTCAGGGCTGCTGAATGACGAAGTATTGTCATCAGCATAATTATACAATGAACTATGTTTAATGAAATAAAAAATATCATTTATAAAGACATTAAACAATAGGGGACCAAGTATGGAGCCTTGAGGAACACCTTTCTGGATGTCGGCCCAATCACTCAGAACACTGTTTACTTTAATTTGTTGTTTCCTGTTAGAAAGATAAGATTTTAATAAAGATACAGATTGTGAAGAAACACCATAAACTGATAATTTATCTAATAAAATATTATGGGGTAAGCAATCAAAAGCTTTGGAGAGATCCATAAGAACTGCTGAGACGTAAAAGTTTTTATCTAGGGCTTCTCTCCAGTCTTCCAGTAATCTGAGTAACGTAGTCTGACATCCATGACCTCGTCGAAATGCACACAAGTAAGGAATGAAAATGGAATAAAAAAAAAATCATTTAACTGTGTTTCAATTACTTTTTCAAATAATTTAGAAAAAATAGGAAGGATACTAACTGGTCTGTAATTAGATATTACTAAAGGGTCATTTTTCTTAAATAATGGGGTAACCTGAGCTTTTTTGAGTCTGTCTGGAAATACACCTGTGTCAACAGTAATATTTATCAGTGTTGACAGCTGAGGTGCTATTACAGACTTACTCGCCTTTACTATTTTAGCAGGTATACCATCTGCCCCTGTTGCTTTTTTTACATTTATTTTATTCATGATTTTTTCCACTTTCTGATGTAATCTTCTGAAACCCAAATTTTCCATTCAGTTCTATACTATTATTCTCATGCATAGCAGTTATACTCGGATGATTTGAGGGGTCATACACTACATTTTCACCTATCTTCTCGGCTACAGTAGCAAAAATATTATTAAAGAGTTTTGAGACTTCATTTGAGTTATTAATAATTTTATTATCTTCACACAATATAATTTTTTGATCACCAGACTTGCATTTCTTTGAAAAGAAAGGTTTGACTGTATTCCAAAAGTCTGTAGTTTTTGTACCTCCAGAGCAGCGTTCTAAAAAATAAGTTTTAATGGATTTTCTTTTCAATTTATTAACAAAATTTCTTTGCTGCCTGAATTTTTCCCAAGTCTGATTATTGCGATTTTTTGTATACTGAGAATACAGCATGTGTTTTCTGTATATGGCCTTCCTCAACTCACCGTTCATACATGGAAGTGGTTTTCGTCTAGGGTACTGTGATTTCAATGGTGCATGCTTATTCAATACATTTATAAATTCATTTTCATATTTCTGGTAGGTTTCATTTACCTGTTCCGCAGATGTAACACTATCCAAATTTTCCATCTTAATCTGATCTATATCATTATTAAATTTATCAATGTCAAAAGGATGACATGTTTGTGAACATAATGTTACCAATGTTAAAACTTTATTAGGCACTTTTTACTGTAATTACCTCAGGATGACATGTTTGTGAACATAATGTTACCAATGTTAAAACTGTATTAGGCACTTTTTACTGTAATTACCTCAGGATGACATGTTTGTGAACATAATGTTACCAATGTTAAAACTGTATTAGGCACTTTTTACTGTAATTACCTCAGGATGACATGTTTGTGAACACCTCAGGATGACATGTTTGTGAACACCTCAGGTTGACATGTTTGTGAACATAATGTTACCAATGTTAAAACTTTATTAGGCACTTTTTACTGTAATTACCTCAGGATGACATGTTTGTGAACACCTCAGGATGACATGTTTGTGAACACCTCAGGATGACATGTTTGTGAACATAATGTTACCAATGTTAAAACTTTATTAGGCACTTTTTACTGTAATTACCTCAGGATGACATGTTTGTGAACATAATGTTACCAATGTTAAAACTTTATTAGGCACTTTTTACTGTAATTACCTCAGGATGACATGTTTGTGAACATAATGTTACCAATGTTAAAACTTTATTAGGCACTTTTTACTGTAATTACCTCAGGATGACATGTTTGTGAACATAATGTTACCAATGTTAAAACTTTATTAGGCACTTTTTACTGTAATTACCTCAGGATGACATGTTTGTGAACATAATGTTACCAATGTTAAAACTTTATTAGGCACTTTTTACTGTAATTACCTCAGGATGACATGTTTGTGAACATAATGTTACCAATGTTAAAACTTTATTAGGCACTTTTTACTGTAATTACCTCAGGATGACATGTTTGTTAACATAATGTTACCAATGTTAAAACTGTATTAGGCACTTTTTACTGTAATTACCTCAGGATGACATGTTTGTGAACACCTCAGGATGACATGTTTGTGAACATAATGTTACCAATGTTAAAACTTTATTAGGCACTTTTTACTGTAATTACCTCAGGATGACATGTTTGTGAACATAATGTTACCAATGTTAAAACTTTATTAGGCACTTTTTACTGTAATTACCTCAGGATGACATGTTTGTGAACATAATGTTACCAATGTTAAAACTTTATTAGGCACTTTTTACTGTAATTACCTCAGGATGACATGTTTGTGAACATAATGTTACCAATGTTAAAACTTTATTAGGCACTTTTTACTGTAATTACCTCAGGATGACATGTTTGTGAACATAATGTTACCAATGTTAAAACTTTATTAGGCACTTTTTACTGTAATTACCTCAGGATGACATGTTTGTGAACATAATGTTACCAATGTTAAAACTTTATTAGGCACTTTTTACTGTAATTACCTCAGGATGACATGTTTGTGAACATAATGTTACCAATGTTAAAACTTTATTAGGCACTTTTTACTGTAATTACCTCAGGATGACATGTTTGTGAACATAATGTTACCAATGTTAAAACTTTATTAGGCACTTTTTACTGTAATTACCTCAGGATGACATGTTTGTGAACATAATGTTACCAATGTTAAAACTTTATTAGGCACTTTTTACTGTAATTACCTCAGGATGACATGTTTGTTAACATAATGTTACCAATGTTAAAACTGTATTAGGCACTTTTTACTGTAATTACCTCAGGATGACATGTTTGTGAACACCTCAGGATGACATGTTTGTGAACATAATGTTACCAATGTTAAAACTGTATTAGGCACTTTTTACTGTAATTACCTCAGGATGACATGTTTGTGAACACCTCAGGATGACATGTTTGTGAACATAATGTTACCAATGTTAAAACTTTATTAGGCACTTTTTACTGTAATTACCTCAGGATGACATGTTTGTGAACATAATGTTACCAATGTTAAAACTTTATTAGGCACTTTTTACTGTAATTACCTCAGGATGACATGTTTGTGAACATAATGTTACCAATGTTAAAACTTTATTAGGCACTTTTTACTGTAATTACCTCAGGATGACATGTTTGTGAACATAATGTTACCAATGTTAAAACTGTATTAGGCACTTTTTACTGTAATTACCTCAGGATGACATGTTTGTGAACACCTCAGGATGACATGTTTGTGAACATAATGTTACCAATGTTAAAACTTTATTAGGCACTTTTTACTGTAATTACCTCAGGATGACATGTTTGTGAACATAATGTTACCAATGTTAAAACTTTATTAGGCACTTTTTACTGTAATTACCTCAGGATGACATGTTTGTGAACATAATGTTACCAATGTTAAAACTTTATTAGGCACTTTTTACTGTAATTACCTCAGGATGACATGTTTGTGAACATAATGTTACCAATGTTAAAACTGTATTAGGCACTTTTTACTGTAATTACCTCAGGATGACATGTTTGTGAACACCTCAGGATGACATGTTTGTGAACACCTCAGGATGACATGTTTGTGAACATAATGTTACCAATGTTAAAACTTTATTAGGCACTTTTTACTGTAATTACCTCAGGATGACATGTTTGTGAACATAATGTTACCAATGTTAAAACTTTATTAGGCACTTTTTACTGTAATTACCTCAGGATGACATGTTTGTGAACATAATGTTACCAATGTTAAAACTTTATTAGGCACTTTTTACTGTAATTACCTCAGGATGACATGTTTGTGAACATAATGTTACCAATGTTAAAACTTTATTAGGCACTTTTTACTGTAATTACCTCAGGATGACATGTTTGTGAACATAATGTTACCAATGTTAAAACTTTATTAGGCACTTTTTACTGTAATTACCTCAGGATGACATGTTTGTGAACATAATGTTACCAATGTTAAAACTTTATTAGGCACTTTTTACTGTAATTACCTCGGGATGACATGTTTGTGAACACCTCAGGATGACATGTTTGTGAACACCTCAGGATGACATGTTTGTGAACACCTCAGGATGACATGTTTGTGAACATAATGTTACCAATGTTAAAACTGTAAACTATGGCTTCCATGAATTATTTCCATTTTAGAAGGGAAAATCTAACTTATTCTTTGTAGTAGGGAAAATCTAACTTATTCTTTGAAGTGTATAAGTCAGTAATGGAAATGCATGTCATAAAAAAAAAGGGTCAAAATTCACTAATCTTCATGTTTACAGTTGTTTTTCTTATGTAGATAACTAGACAGTGTTGAAATTAAGTTACTGATATTTTCCAATTTGGTGGCATTTCAATTTTATCAACTTAAATAAGTAAAATACTCAAATAACCAGCTTGTTTCGAAGTCACCAGAACTCGCCCCCCCCCCCCCCCCCCCTTTTCCCCCGTTGCAATACAACGCATAATTTGGATTGGTCGGATTGTGTTAGATCAAGCGCAAGTAAGATTTCATATATAGACATCTTTCCTACTTTCAAATCTGCAAAAATAATGATAATTACTTACCGTTTTAAGTGGTAAAAGATCCATAAAAACAGAAATTAGCTTACAAAACCCTTCTAGAACTTACACTTATTATACCATACAGTAAAACCAATTATACTGTATGGAAGTGAGATGTAGGGTGATGCAGTCTTAAAAAATTACTTACTTAACAAGATCATACAAATTTATGATCAATTTGATTGTCAAAAACTTAACATAAAATACTGTAAATTCTTTCTAGTAGTACACAAGAGTTCTTCAAGTCAAGCAGGATTAGGGGAACTTAGTCGTTTCCCATTATTTATAGACATTATTATAAATCTTTTTAAATATTACAAAAGAATAAATGATATGGAACATGATTCTTTATTGAATCCAGCATTAAATGAATGTAAAACTCTTCATCAGTCAGGAAAAATCTCCTGGTATTCAAACCTAACCAATGTATTAAATTGTTTTAATATTGATAAAGATATAAGTGAGTTGTCTAATCTCAAATCAGAATTAAAAAAACAATATGAAGAATTTTGGAAAATAAGCATAAAGAGAAGCTCTAAGACACATATTCATCCTTTAAAAGCTCTTTTTGTGCAGAATCCTACATATTTACAGAATAAGAATTGTTATTGTCCAATAGAGGATCCACAAGGGGCAAAGTCATTACAGTGATTCATAAACAATAACATTAAAAAATAAAAAATAAAAATATAAATATTATACTAATAATAATTATAATAATAATTAAGTGCCGTCGACTATGACATTGTTGGCCACATCAGACATCAATGGTTAATTTACATGTAGTGTAGTGGTCAAGTCCTCCCTGTGTCCTAAGCACATGGACAAGTACTGTACGGTAGTTGTACAAATGCAGAGGAAACCAAGGGCCGGTGAAAATAGGACTATAACACATTCGCACACATATTATACATGTGAAATAACTACATTTTCGAAATTAAATACATATACTGTATAAATACTTAAAACATGAGGGAATAAATATATCACTCATATCAATATTTGCTTTTTACAATAAAAAATGAAAATAAAAGAAAAAGCCTAACAAGACTGAGAATAAGTACACATACCCTAGAAATAGAAAGAGGGAGATACAAGAAACTTAAAAGAGAAGAACGGCTATGCAAAACATGCCTTAAAATAGAAGATGAACCACATTTTCTCCTAGATTGCAACTTATTTAAAATAAATAATGATAAAATCAGATTATTCATGGAAAAGGAGGTCGTCCCAAATTTTAACTTTATGGACATTAAACAACAATTTATATTTTTAATGATAAATGAAGATATTAATATTATATCTTTTATTAAGCGATATAGTATTTCAAAACTTTCAAATGTGAGAAAAGATGGTTTGATATGTGGAGTCTCCCATTGTTTGCACTGATTTATATATGCATTATGTTTCCAACACTGTACAATCGGAGTTATCTCCCTTTGTACAGTGGATGGAATTTGGGCCGAGCCCAGTAACAGTATTACTGAATTAGAATCATTTTCAATACTGTTTCATTTTAATAGTTTTAATAAGCGGTGATGTTGCCGAAAACCATGGACCAGTTAAAAATCCGTGTGGGAAGTGTGAGAGGCCTGTCCGAAGTAACCAACGGATCCCGATCCTGATCCTAAAGGTCGAAATTGACGCTACTGGTCCCCGAGTACTAATTGTTTTCTCTTTGTTGCTTTATTGTCTCACTGTAATATCTCCTTGTACTGGGGTATCCAATGTGAAAACTGTATGTTTTGGCATCATATAAAGTGCATCGAGATGACTGTAAGCGAGTACAACAGCCTTTCAATTTCAACCGATTGTTGGTTTTGTAAAAACTGTATTCTTCCAAATTTTACAGATTCATATTTTGAAACGAACAACAAAACGACAAGTGATTGCGAATCAAACACACCCGAATTTGATTATGCCCCTTTGACACCCAATACTTCTGCTGTAAATATTGAATTTGAAACAGATGTAAACAATGACATTTTTACGGAACTGATTTTAGAGGTAAGAAAACGTCATCCAAGCCAGTTTTCATGTGCTTACCTAAACATTAACAGTTTTGGCTATAAATTTTGTTCCGTTAAAGAATGGATAGCTGTATACCGAAAGAAGAAGAAGAAGAAGAATTGTGAACAACAAACACGGTAGACATGTTAATTATCGCGGAAACAAAATTGGACAACACCTTTATAAATAGTCAGTTTGCAGTTGACAATTACCATCTCTGGAGAGCAAATCAAATCAAATCAAAGAAGTTTGATTTAAAGTCGAAATATCTATAACACATAACATAAGCTTTAGTGAGTGTTAAGGCCAATTCGTATTTTTTATGCTTTCCGGTTTTTTGATCCGGACTTTACTTTCATTCACTTGAATCTGATGTTTCTTTCCCCTAATCTGTAATATCCCTTCGATGTTAAAAGCAAATGGAAAATCAAAGATTATAAAATTGGTTAATTTCGAATTTATTCAAGATACCAGAGTCTAAAATATGGTATGTTTAATTATCAGACATATTTGAACATTTTTGAGCTAAATTAATTGAAGTTTTGAACTGGTAAATGTGTTTTAAATGCATAAATGTTAATTGTTCAAATGATCCAGTTTTATCTGGCTTTCGTGATGAACTATTTTTGGAAAAGTAAATTTTCACACTGGTTAAAGTATTTTCTCACACTTTATTATAATTTCCTGAATTATTTGTGTATCACATGTATATATTTTATGGATTGTCTGTGTATTACATACAACGCAACATTATGTGATAAAGTTTGTCACTGACTTGCGATATGTCAGTGGTTTTGTCGGGTACTCCAGTTTCCTACACACACACAAAACTGACCGCCACGATGTGACTAAATATTGTTGAAAGTAGCATTAAACACAATAAACCAAACCTGTGTAATATGTATGGATCTGTATATATTTTTGACATACTGTAATCGTGGAACAAATGTTTATGATGTTTACATTTATTTTCAGTCAATCTCATCTGTAACTATAATATGGATCCTTATTGGAATAAAACTAGATGTTATCTGATGTGAATTGACTTATATTCTCAATCGTCTGGTATATGATATTACAACATTGACATATTAGATTTAGGAATATGAGTACGACAAGTGACACTCAAATTAGTGATTGGAGCCAGAAGGTGAAAGACATGGACCAAACAGGGACAATCGAACATGATCCAGATATAAATATCTGGAGAGCAGAACAAGAGATAATGGAACAGGCAGAGCAAAGTGAACTCGGTGCATCAGGCGGAGTACGACCGAGAACGTTTACGTTAAAAGGAAGAGAATTTAGTGAAGAACAAGTAGCTAAGTGTTTTTATTCTGTAAAGAAGCTAAGTACTAACATGATTCAGATGCTCGCAAATAAAGATCCTACTGAACATATTCGCCTAAAATACATTGATTGGATGCAGGGTTATGAACTTTTCATGAATTTACACAATAAACATTTACAAAAACTTAAAGAAAATGAACAAGAAGAATATTTATCTCATCACCATCAAAGAGAGACGTATCTGCTTAATACGAAATCAGCCATTCAAGATTATTTCAGATCAGCTCAAGTAATAAAACAACAAGAGAGTGTTAATATGGAGAACAAATCTGTGAAAAGTGACAGCCGGTCATCAATTTCATCCAAACGGTTAGAAGCAGAAGAAAAACGAATTGAATTAGAAGCAAGAAAACAAGCCATGAAAAGGAAACGCGAGATAGAAATGGCAAAAACAGCTCTAAAGATGGAAGAAGAAGAGTTAGATATTGAAACTGATATTGCAGTGGCTGATGCTAAATCCAAGGTTTATGACCATTTAGAACAAGCCGGTGAAATTAACATTACACCTGTAAAGGTAGAATTTGAGACTGAACAGTTAAAACGGAAAGGTACATTACAAAACACTGAATACATTGAATTGAATCCTAAAGCAAGAGATTTTGTTTCAACGAAACCAAAGGTTAATCATAATCTTAACTTTCCCTTGTTAGATCTACAGAGTGATAGAACAATGAAGGAGCCAACGCACGACTATAATTATAATTTGTACGAAGAGCCATCGCATTTTATTGAACAAAAAACTCAAGCTACATGTATCGAGGCAATGATTAAACATTTGAGAAAACCCACACCAGAAGTAATGAGGTTTGATGGGAATCCCTTGAACTATCAAAGGTTTCTGAGACAATTCCATGCAAAGGTTGTGATTAACTGTGACAATGATTATGAGAAAATGAACTATTTAGAGCAGTTAACATATGGAGAAGCAAATAGAGTTGTATCAGGATATAGTCATTTGTCAGGTGAAAGAGCTTACGATGCATCCATGATGGCATTGAAAGATCGTTATGGTGATACTGACGTTATAGCATCAGCATTTATAAAGAAAGCTTTAGAATGGCCTACGATCCGAAACACAGATACAAAATTACTTGATCAATTTGCTTTGTTTCTGGTAGAATGTCAGAATGGTACAGAATGTATACAAGCGGGTAGCATTTTGGAATATTCAGAGAATATTAAACGCCTTTTGAGCAAGTTACCTTTTCACTTGCATGACAGATGGAGAAATGTTGTCTTTCGAATAAAGGATTCTCAGAAAACAGTCAAGTTCAAGGACTTTGTGGATTTTGTAAAGGCTGAAGCGAAGAAGGCTAATGATCCAACATATGGAAAAAGTGCAATGAATTATTCTCAAAGGGACCAAAAACCACAGGATATGAATCAGCGACGTGAACAACGAAAGTCGGGTGTAGCTCATGCAGCATGTGAAGTACAAGTACCAAGAACTTATCTGCCTGAATCAAAATGTTCATACTGTGAAACAGACACACATACGCTAGACAACTGTAAACGTATGATGGCATTGAGTAGAGATAACAGGATTGTATATTTAAAGGGAAAAGGACATTGTTATGGATGTTTGAAAAGAGGTCACATGAGTAACATGTGCAAGAAGAAATCAACCTGTGCAGTTTGCTCATGCCAGCATCCAACAATACTTCATAACTACAATCTGACAAATTCATCTACACATGGAGATTCTATTAACGACAGGGGCAAAACAATGAGTAAAAAATCTGTACCCTCAAATGTCTGCAGTTCTACAAGCACCCTAGAAGGGGCGGGCGATATGTCATGCGCCATGGCAATCATCCCTGTACGTGTCAAGCTCAAGAACAAATCACAAACTATTGAAACATATGCATTCTTCGACTCTGGGAGCAGCGTATCCTTTTGCACAGAAAAACTCATGCATGATTTAGGAGCTGTCGGAAAGAGAACTCAGATTTCTATAAATACAATGGGAATTTCACAAAATTTGAACACATTTTCTGTTAATGGACTGCAAGTGTCAGGACTTTCTATGGAACACTTGGTAGATATGCCAAAGGTATTTACCAAGGAGGAAATGCCCGTCACAAATGAGCATATTCCTAAACAACAAGAAATTAAGAAATGGGCACATCTAACAGGAATTAATGTTCCAGATATTGACTCAGATGTAGGCATTATGATAGGAAATAATGTGCCGGATGCATATACACCATTCGAGTTAGCAACTGGACCTAGCAGCTCTCCACATGCTACCAAGACTAGACTTGGTTGGATAATCTGGAATGTTCTTCGAGATAGAACATGTTTTGAGGTAAACAGGGTATTTGTTGAAAGTGTTAACGACGAAACTCAGATGAAAATGCTGACAGAAAGCATTAATTTGGACTTTCCGGAACGTCTTATTGAAGACAAAAGAGAAAATTCTATAGAGGACAAGATCTTTATGGATCAAGTGTCAAGTTCACTATACATGGATGAAGGACATTGTAGTATTGCTCTTCCGTTTCGGAATAAAGATGTTATGTTCCCAAACAACTCGCAACAGTGTTTACAGAGACTCAACAGTCTGAAAGGAAAGTTTGCAAAGAACTCAACTTTCAGGGACCATTATTCTGAATTTATGAGAAAGATAATCGAGAAAGGTTATGCAGAACCGGTTCCAATTAGTCAACTAAATAGAAACGATAGGAAAGTATGGTACCTTCCTCATCATGGAATATACCACTCGAAAAAACCCGACAAGATTCATGTGGTCTTTGATTGTTCAGCAAAATGTATGGGTATTTCATTAAACAGTCAACTCTTGCAAGGACCCAACTTAGCAAACAATCTCTTAGGAGTACTGATACGATTCAGAAAAAATAAAATTGCGATTGTAGGAGACATTGAATCCATGTTCTATCAGGTGAAAGTTCCAGTCACTGATAGGGACTGCTTACGATTTTACTGGTGGAAAAATGGAGATATTGAAACCACACCCATAGAGTACAGAATGACTGTGCATTTATTTGGGGCGACATTGTCGCCTAGTTGCTGCAATTTCGCACTTCAGCATATTGCGAAGGAAAACATAGATGAATTTGATACTGCTGTTATTGACACAGTTACTAGGAACATTTATGTAGATGACTGCTTAACTTCAGCTGATACAGAAGAACATGCAATTTCCCTCATTCAAAACATATCTAATGTATGTAAAAGAGGAGGATTTAAAATGACTAAGTGGATGACTAACAATAGAATTGTATTGGAATCAGTGCCTGAAAAAGATCGAGCAAAGAACATAAATGAAATTGATTTAAGTGAAGAGAGCACAGTTGAACGTGCATTAGGAGTGTACTGGTTTATAGAGGATGACAAACTTGGTTTTCACATAAATGTTAAGAATCAACCACCAACAAGATGTGGTATACTCAGTTTAGTTAGCTCAGTCTACGATCCACTCGGTATAGCATCACCTTTTGTCTTAATTGCGAAGAGTATTTTACAAAGCTTGTGTAAAAGAGAACTAGGCTGGGATGAAGAGATCCCTCAAAAGGAACTTTCAACCTGGAATAAGTGGCTTGATCAACTGAAAGAATTAGAAATGATCAAAGTAGATAGGTGCTATAAGCCTTCAACCTTCGAGTCTGTTGATTTATGTCAGCTTCATTGTTTTGCAGACGCAAGTGACATAGATTATGGTTGTGTTTTTTACCTTAGGCTTATTGACAAAGAAGGGAAGATACACTGTTCATTCGTGTTAGGAAAGTCTAGAGTAGCACCTCTGAAGTCTGTCACGATTCCAAGAAAGGAACTAACAGCAGCCACAAGTCTTGTTAGGTTATGTCGCATGATAACTAGGGAAATTGAGTACTCTATTGATGATATTTTTTATTGGACTGACAGCATGTCTGTGTTGAGATACATTATGAACACAAAGACTCGCTTTCACACCTTTGTGGCAAATCGTTTGGCAGTCATACACGAATCATCTGATATCAGTCAATGGAATTACATAGAAACAAAACAGAACCCAGCTGATCTAGCGTCACGTGGAGCATCTATTGAAAAATTTCGTAGAAACTCGCAATGGTTTATAGGACCAGACTTTCTATGGGAAACTGAAACTACATGGTCTAAAAGTAACAATGACTTCAGCATTTCAAGTAATGATCCTGAAGTAAGGAGATCAGTTGCTGTCTGTGCAACTTCATCTGTCTCAAATCTAGGTATGGAGCGCCTTATTTCCCATTTTTCTGATTGGAATAAGTTAAAGAAAATAACAGCATGGTTTGTCAATGCGAAGAGAAACTTTAAGAAGGCTAATAAAGGGTCACCAGATGAATTAGAAAACAAGAAACTTTATGGCTCAAAGTCAGAATTCATTACAGTTGAAACAATGAATTGCGCTGAGAAATCATTGATCTCATATGTACAGAAGAGACATTTTCATGAGGAACTTGAATACTTGGAGAAAGGAAAGAAAAATCTCAAGTTGTGTTCAAAATTGAATAAACTAGATCCATTCATCGACAGCGATGGAATAATTCGAGTCGGCGGACGGTTAGAACGCTCAGATATTCCTTATAATTCAATGCATCCTATTATTCTACCTAAGGAATCTACTATCTCAAGGCTGATAAATGAAAGCATACACTGCGCTATTGGGCACTTAGGAAAGAATTCCTATTTTAACTGTTCTAAGGCAGAAATTTTGGATTATTGGTGCGAATGGAATCATGAAAAGGCTAGTGTCAAAATGCGTCTTGTGTAAGAAATACCAAGGCAAATATGGAAATCAGAAAATGGCAAATCTCCCAAAAGAGAGACTTCAAGCTGATGACCCACCTTTTACAAGAATAGGTATCGATTTCTTTGGACCATTTGAGGTAAAATTAGGAAGGAGTGTAGTAAAGAGATATGGTGTTATTTTCACATGCCTAAACATTCGTGCAATTCACTTGGAATTAGCACATTCCCTTGACACAGATTCATGCATCAATGCTTTGAGACGATTCATAGCACGAAGGGGTAAACCAGAGACTATAAGGACAGATAATGGAACAAATTTTGTTGGCTCAGAGAGGGAGCTCAAAAAAGAGATACAAAGATGGAACATTGATCAAATAAATGAATTCATGATTCAGAGACACATCCAGTGGGAGTTTAACCCTCCATCTGCATCTCATTTTGGAGGGGTTTGGGAACGTCTGATTAGATCTGTGCGCAAGGTTCTCTATTCAGTCATGCATGAACAGAATATTCATTTGTCAGATGAAGGTCTTGTAACACTCTTCTGTGAGGTAGAAAGTATCTTGAATGGAAGACCCATTACGGAAATGTCAAATGACATCTCAGACTTAAATGTGCTTACCCCTATTCACTTGATTCTTCAACGAACAGGAGAAAGTTTACCACCAGGAGTTTTCAGCAAAAAGGACTGTTACATTAAACGAAAATGGAAGCAAATTCAATATCTAGCTGATTTATTCTGGTCAAGATGGCGGAAGGAATACTTACCAATTCTACAGGCACGGCAAAAATGGACAAAGCAAAATAGAAACATGAAAGTGGGTGATATTGTGCTTCTGGTAGACAATACACCAAGGAACGCTTGGAACATGGGCCGAATAATTCAAGTAATAAAAGACAAAGACAATGTTACTCGTGTGGTCAAGGTTAAAACTGAAAACACAACATTGACTCGTCCAATCACAAAGTTATGTCTTCTGGTAGAAAATGACTGTTGAGGTGAAAGTTCACTGTCTCACCGGTGTTACCAAACTGTTCGAATTTGATAGACTACGTATCTAATACAATACATGTGTATAATTATTGGCCTTATTTGTATTTTTGATAATTGTGTTCAGGAAGAAACCCAATTAAGGGGCCGGTATGTTAAGGCCAATTCGTATTTTTTATGCTTTCCGGTTTTTTGATCCGGACTTTACTTTCATTCACTTGAATCTGATGTTTCTTTCCCCTAATCTGTAATATCCCTTCGATGTTAAAAGCAAATGGAAAATCAAAGATTATAAAATTGGTTAATTTCGAATTTATTCAAGATACCAGAGTCTAAAATATGGTATGTTTAATTATCAGACATATTTGAACATTTTTGAGCTAAATTAATTGAAGTTTTGAACTGGTAAATGTGTTTTAAATGCATAAATGTTAATTGTTCAAATGACCCAGTTTTATCTGGCTTTCGTGATGAACTATTTTTGGAAAAGTAAATTTTCACACTGGTTAAAGTATTTTCTCACACTTGATTATAATTTCCTGAATTATTTGTGTATCACATGTATATATTTTATGGATTGTCTGTATTACATACAACGCAACGTTATGTGATAAAGTTTGTCACTGACTTGCGATATGTCAGTGGTTTTGTCGGGTACTCCAGTTTCCTACACACACACAAAACTGACCGCCACGATGTGACTAAATATTGTTGAAAGTAGCATTAAACACAATAAACCAAACCTGTGTAATATGTATGGATCTGTATATATTTTTGACATACTGTAATCGTGGAACAAATGTTTATGATGTTTACATTTATTTTCAGTCAATCTCATCTTTAACTATAATATGGATCCTTATTGGAATAAAACTAGATGTTATCTGATGTGAATTGACTTATATTCTCAATCGTCTGGTATATGATATTACAGTGAGCTTTTGAATCGACTAGCAGACAGAAATTCACGTCGAGGTGGATTGCTGGTTTATATAAGGTCGGACTTAGCGTGTGATAGAAAGAACAACTTTGAATGCGGGACAATCGAGTCTATATTTACCGAAATAAACTTTAAAAATAGAAAATGGTTAATTTGCGGTCTATACAGACCTCCTTCATTATCAGATGATCTATTTATGGAAGATTTTAATAAAAACATTTGACAAAATTTCAGTAAAGTATGACAATGTCATTTTAATTAGTGATTTAAATTATAATGTTTTAGATGAAGATAAAGGTAACAACTATGTGTGATATTTTTGACTACACAAACTTAGTAAAACCAGCTACATGTCATACAAAAAAGGCACAGGCTACGAATACGACGGAAACGTATTCGTAGCCTGGGTTCTACTAGTCTGGTACTCGTGACCCCTCAAATTTTTTTGCTTGATATCGGGGTCAGGTAACGGCTGAATCCATGTTTTTAATGGCGGCCACCATAGCGTACAATTCCCATCTCGACAAAGGAAATGGTGCACAGCATTGAATGAAGGCGTGTCTTAAGTGGGTAATTGGCACACTTCACATCAGATACATTTGTTTGTCCCCTTTAGTTATTTTAGAGGTTGAAGACATCACGCGGAAATGTACTTTTGGTCACATTACAAAAAAGGGGGGTGGTTATCACGACACACCATCTCCAGCACTCCATTTCTCCAATCTAAACAATGTCTGAACCCGAAAATGTTTTTAAAACAAATAAAAACATATTGAAATATCCTCCCAGTGTAACCAAACTGTATGACACGTCTGTTTTATCTCAATAATTACTACCTTGTCAATGTACTTAGGAAAGTACAACTTCACAACTTGTCTCCATTGTCTTAACTTGTCAATGTGCCCCACAATAATGTGTGCAATCCTTTACATCTATTAATGGTTGCAGTATGATATAAAGAAGGAAAATGTCAAAAATAAATATCTTTTACAGTAAAAAAAAGTTACAAGGTACTAGGTGTCACAAATCTGTCATCTTTTTAGAATGGTGCATGACTCATTGTCCTATAAAATGAGTTTGTCCAACACCAAGCTTTTCTTGAGTGGTAGGCAGGGTACACCGCTTCCATATTTAGGCCCTGTTCCTCTCTGATAGAAGTAAAAGGAGATATGGGGTAAATGTTGATGAGAAAACGACCCATAACCATCAGAATTAATACTGCAATCAAATACAAAAATGAGGCTAATGACAGCAGTTTTAATTGATGAACATGTTCATGAAAAGGTATTTAATGACAGAATTGCTGAGCTGCTTGCCTTATTTGTGATTAAAGAAAGTGCATTATACTTTGAGGGGCTACTATTATTTTAATTTGCATATTTCTTTATTTATTTTGCTTGCTTTTAATTAATTTGTTTTTGTTTTATGTTTTGCTTTGCAGTTTAATAGCACAATCCAGTTTGATGTTTGGATCTTAGATACATGCTATGACAATAGTTTCATGCTTATGATACTTGCTTCATTTTATTTGCAATTACATTTGTATGGTCCTATTGTCAATAAAAGTCATCAGAAAAAGGAAATTCTTATTCAAACCTAGTTAACACAGCCTGATGAGGATACCAACATGAATGAACCACTCATTGAAGTTTTAAGGTGAAATTCAGCATAGGATAGAGGATATAAAGGACTTCAATCAATTCTATATTTTAATTAAAATATGTTGAAAGATATACATTGTAATATTTATAGCCTAGATTTAAGGTGGATTCAGCATACAAATTTATATCAGTTAATCTTCTTTATTTACATTAAATATCCTGAATACTTTAAATACTCAACATGAAAGATGAGTTATGGAATAACACTTGGACAGTACAGCTAAGAATTGTGCCAATTTCACTCTCTATGTTGCATGGTTAGATCTTTTTCTCAGCTTCAAGAAATAGTATTTGGTTGAAAAGGATGATCATATTTCTAACATTCATCATCTAATCATCCACATTCTTGGTTAATTTGGTTAAACTTTGTATTAAACATTGGACATTGAAATACTGATTATTAGGTGACCTTGACCTTTATTTCATGCTTTCCTTGAATGCCATTTAGCTTTAAAGAGAAGGGTGTATCTCTAAGACACTTCAAAGTTTGAAAAAATTAAGTTTCTGAAAAGGAACATTGAGTAAAAATTACCTAAGGGTTTAATAGTCAACTAAAACTGAAGTTATTATACAGAAACTAAATTTCTACAGACAATAACAATGACAACGCCATACCATTTTACAACCTCAAAAATTGTTTTGGGGTCGTATAAAAAGGGAATAGGATATAGTAAACTTTCAATGTGCTATGTTTTTTTGGCAATACTTTATTTGTTATTTGCTAATTGTGCTGAGTTTCTATTATTAGTTTCTTTATTTATTATTATGACAACCAAATAAAACATACATGTACAATGCATAAAATATCATAAATACATGTATCCTATTTTCATACATTCACACATACAATGTAATACTCTCCTTGTCAATGAGGTTGCTACGGAGATATTGTAACAAGTACACAATGAAAGGATATAGAGTAAATGTACATGAGACAAAATCCCCAATTTATAATCATACCTGTTAACCTCTGGGAACTGCTAGGGGGGAGATCTCCCCCCTACCAACTCTTCTAAGGGGGAGATTTTGTGCGTCGCCTTTAAACGCACAAAATTGTACCTTGTAGTTGCATACATGTGATAGAGTTGCTATATATGCTACAACTGGAGATTTGTAAATTTTTGGCAGGAGATTTGGTCTCATAACTGGAGATTTTTTATCGACGTATTTGATGCATGTTTTTATTGTTAATTGATGTTTTCTTTTTGTTTGTTTCAGTATTGAACCAACTGCATCCCATTTCAATATATATTGTTTACATTTCTGTCTTATTAGTAGTGTTTCATATGATGAATGAAGGATAAAAACTCTATTTATAATTTATTCATAATCATTCATAATCATAAGGTTATAATAAAGCAATAACAATGAAGACAGAATGCTCTGAACAATAAAGTCATAGAGCACTAAAATTAAAAAGTCACTTTGCTGCTGGTGCGTTGGGTGATAGCATACGTTTGGGCATTTTTGTGGTTTATCAATTCCATCCTGGATCTTAGTCCTTAAATCGGCTTTGATCGGCTTTGGTCCCAAACAAGCCATAACAACTCAATCCGAGATGAATTCATTGCACGCTTGATCGAAATAAGAAGTTTTCCTCGGCATCAAAGGTTTGTCCGACTCCTGTTTGCACAACGGTTTATAACTATTTTTGATTGCCGCTATCACACTTCTAATCATCTAAGCGTGTGCCACAAACCCACTTCCTTATCCCCAATTAACTGTCAATCAGTGGATAATTGTTGTATAATCATCAACACCTTAATTAATCTCCATGACCCAATTTACCTGTAAAGGTGTCAAACAGATCAATAACCGGATATCATTTAAACATCTTTACCATTCGTATCTCTCGGCGTTTTTCATCAGCGCGGGAGTTCCAAATGGGGAATTTCCAGAAATATTGATCGCAAAATGTAGGTCAAGATTTTATTGTACTTGATTTTTTTGTTGGGGGATATCGTACGGGAGGAAAAGGTGTGTGCGGGAGATTAATATCTCCCGCGCATGAGACCCAGTCCATGCGGGAGATAAGGCTCTTACGCGGGAGACTCCCGCGAAAAGGGGGAGGGTTAACAGGTATGTATAATGAGTAAAACAAAGCAATAGAACAATGGTATAATTGTTATTTTTCATCTTGCAGTCAACATGAGGCCTTTGACAATGAGGAAATCATCATACTTCATATTTAGTTCAAGACGGGTCATAGCACCTGCTTAAGCAGTATTCATTACGAACTGTCAATCAACACTACATCCATGTAATTCATGATGATATACTGTAAAATCAGAAATTAATGGGTTCATTTATTATTGCGATCTAAGAAAATTAAATCAGCCCGGATTGCGATTTTTAATTAATGCAAAACTCAAAGATCTCTAGTGCAAAATGATACAAATGCTTCTAAAATACGAGTTTTAAGTTCAGTTGCATTTTCCGCAATAATGAAACATCTCAATAATTTCTGAATTTACAGTATGTCGGTCACTTTGAATAAGCAAGAACATTGATTCAAAGTTTACAGAATTGATTGAAGTCCTTTATATCCTCTATCCTGTGCTGAATTTCACCTTAAAACTTCAATGAGTGGTTCATTTATGCTGGTATCCTCATCAGGCTGTGACTCTGTTAACTAGATCTGAATAAGAATTTCCTTTTTCTGATGACTTTTATTGACAATAGGACCATACAAATGTAATTGCAAATAAATTGAAGCAAGTATCATAAGCATGAAACTATTGTCATAGCATGTATCCAAGATCCAAACATCAAACTGGATTGTGCTATTAAACTGCAAAGCAAAACATAAAACAAAAACAAATTAATTAAAAGCAAGCAAAATAAAAAAGAAATATGCAAATTAAAATAATAGTAGCCCCTTTAATATAATAGTATAATGCACTTTCTTTGATCACAAATAAGGCAAGCAGCTCAGCAATTCTGTCATTAAATACCTTTTCATGAACATATTCATCAGTTAAAACTGCTGTCATTAGTCTCATTTTTGTATTTGATTGCAGTATTAATTCCGATGGTTATGGGTCGTTTTCTCATCGACATTTACTGTACCCCATATCTCTTTTTACTTCTATCAGAGAGGAACAGGGCCTAAATATGGAAGCGGTGTACCCTGCCTACCACTCAAGAAAAGATTGGTGTTGGACAAACTCATTTTATAGGACAATGAGTCATGCACCATTCTAAAAAGATGACAGATTTGTGACTGACACCTAGTACCTTGTAACTTTTTTTTACTGTAAAAGATATCTATTTTTGACATTTTCCTTCTTTATATCATACTGCAACCAATAATAGATGTAAAGGATTGCACACATTATTGTGGAGCACATGTACAAGTTGTACATGGGAGACAAGTTGTGAAGTTGTACTTTCCTAAGTACATTGACAAGGTAGTAATTATTGAGATAAAACAGACGTGTCATACAGTTTGGTTACACTGGGAGGATATTTCAATATGTTTTTATTTGTTTTAAAAACATTTTCGGGTTCAGACATTGTTTAGATTGGAGAAATGGAGCGCTGGAGATGGTGTGTCGTGATAACCACCCCCCTTTTTTGTAATGTGACCAAAAGTACATTTCCGCGTGATGTCTTCAACCTCTAAAATAACTAAAGGGGACAAACAAATGTATCTGATGTGAAGTGTGCCAATTACCCACTTAAGACACGCCTTCATTCAATGCTGTGCACCATTTCCTTTGCTGAGATGGGAATATCTGTACGCTATGGCAGGGGAGATCATAGAGAGGGGAGTTTAACGTGTAGTAGAGAGATGGTGATAACATGGCGTCTTTCTTTTCGGAATGTTTCTATGCTTGTCTGTTGTCACAATGATCATACCTAAGAAACTTTCCGTACTTCCTGTATATTGCGATTGGTCGTTATTAATATATTGATCATGTGATTAATATGTTAACAAATATTTCGTATGCATGTTAACCTGATTTGTGACCCGTCAGAGGTCAATACTTTTGTTAGTCAAAAATAAAATATAATGCACGGGTATGTGGGAGTTTTGCTACGTGACAAAGGTGAATAAAAGTTGAAACGTGGAAAGAACAGTAAAATACTGGGTCCAAAATCAATAATTCGTGATTAAATAGTTATTTATGAAGTTTTTTTCCTGAAACTTGGATATATTTTGTAGAAATATATAATATATTGTAAAATAGAAAAAAAAATTGTTGAAAAAATTGTTTTTAATGACGTTTTTGGCACTTTTTTGATGGAAACTAATAAAAGTTGTAACCTAGGAATATTTGTTGGTAAAACAAATTTATATTTTATTAAAATATAAAATAAAAAAAGATATACGATATCTTTGACTTTGCATTGTGTTAATAAAAAAAAAATTATGATCCCCTTTATTTTACAGATCAAATGAAAGTTGTAACGGAAATTAAGTACATCACATTTTTGTTAATAGCTGTTTAAATTAAGGATATATTAAAAAAAAATTATGATCCCCCTTTTTTTTACAGATCAAATGAAAGTTGTAACGGAAATAAAGTACATCACATTTTTGTTATTAGCTGTTTAAATTAAGGATATATCGGCATAAATTAATAATAAAGAAATAATATTCATTTCGATAGATAGAATCCTTAATTTTGCAATGTATTAAAGTTTAATTAATAATTTAAGAGGTTATTTAGGAAATCATTATAAAGTTTAATTCCAATTAAACACCCAATTAAAGACCCAAGCTAACAACCGTCGTACGTTAAAAATAGCAATTAATCTTTGATGTACCTGTAACAATACTTTAAACGTGTCTTAATAGAATTATTTTCTTTATAATTGATTCAAAGAAATATTCGTATGCCATGATGTAGTACAAAATACTACCCAACACAAGCAAGCATTTCAATGACATCAAATGTTTTTTGTGTATAAGATTTCACACATTATTTTAAATAACAAGCTGCACAAAATAAGCTGTATCATCTTTCAAAGTATAAAAGAAATCATAATTTAGTTGATATCATCAGTTTCTAACGAATTTTTGTTGGATATAGCTATGTATTTGTACCAAATTTTCATTTGCAATATAAGCATAAACAACAATCACTCACCATAAAATCTAACTAATAAATTTATTGTTCAACTACAAATTACAGACAAATGCACTTTTTTTAACTGTTTACCTTGAAATTGAGGGTCTGTGGTATTATCATATTTACTGTAAATGGTGGATTAAGTCTTTCTATTTAAGTAATAGCAAACTTATTGATTGTCTCAAGGGTGGATGAAGTTTTTCTACTTAAGTAATAGCTAACTTATTTATTGTCTCAATGGTGGGTTAAGTCTCTCTACTTCAGTAATATCCAATTTTTTTTATTTGCTATTTAATATATTCTGACAAGACCATCATCTTTACACCTTTCTCTTTTACTTGGTTATACATGCACTGTTTGTGTTCAAGCAAGTTTTCAGTTTTTTAAAATAACCTTTACATTCATATTCCTAGTATAGTTAGGCAATATCATGTGGAGTAAGCCAACTTCGATTTCAGATCAACACTATTTAGATTGAATCTTTCGAGTATATGAAAATAATAATTTATTTCATATTCCAATATGGTCCTATGTTAAAGTTATGTCCTGTTGCGTCTACCATCTTGGATTTCTGATTGACACAAAAACACACACATTTTGTAAAGGACCATCAGAGGAACATTCCAGTTATGATTTCTGTCAAATGTTTAAAAAATAAAAGAAAAAAAAGAAGTTTTCCCTGTGGTGATTGCCTTCTAGGATTTTTTTTTCAATTGAAACTCCATAGAAAACCCAATTTAAAAAAAAAAATTAATATCCATTGAAAAACCTTTTGTCTTTAATTTAAATTACATATGTAAAACCATTGTAACTAAATTTAAAAACCATTGGCTTTTACTTGAAACTCCATTGAATTTCCATTTATTTGGCAAAATATGCTAATGGGCATGACCATTTTAATGATGTCATAAATTAATGGTTTATAAACAGTCCTCCAAATGGTGCCATTTAAATGATGTCACAACTAAATGGTTCAGAAATGGTTCTTGTTTACATAAATAATTTATACAGCATTATGTGATCAAGTTTGTCAGTGAATTCCGACAGGTTGTTTTCTCCGGATTCCTCCACCAATAAAACTGACTGCCTCGATATCACTGAACTATTGTTGAAAGTGGTGTTAAACACCACAAAACTAACCCTAATTATTACTATTACAATGTCATACAATTTTCAACAGATACAGATTAATTTTTTTCTGTAAAAAAAATAATCCCAAAAAACTGCCTCAAATTGCAGACACTATCCCATTAAAAGTATACATGGAGTACACTTGACAGAGTACATTTAGATATAATATTTCTTGTTTGTAGCAATTCCAGGGAGAATGGTAATAAAAACATAAACAATTTAAGCTAAATTTATCTTTTGTCAGATTTTACTCAATAAAATGTTTGTTTTCACAGCTCTTTGAAATACACATATATTATTCCCATGAATGTTTTCAGGGTAAATGAAAATTTTCATAATATTGTAAAGTGTACCAACTAATACGATATAAATGCATTATCACAAATAAATTCTTTAATTTTCCCAACAACCAGTGAATGGTACATGTACAGTATGCCCCAGCTTTCCATAATGGAATGTTTTGAAATTAAAATCCATCTAACATTGTCATATCAATGCTAAAGTCTTCATCCTGGATCATTCATCATTTTGGACAGAGTTCTACAATTTTGTCTGAAAAAAAAATATTGACAATGTATAATATCTTCATCAATTCTACAATTCTGTTATAAAATAAAAGGGTTATTTGCATAAATATTAATGAATGTTGTCTCTTGCAGAATAGTATTTACTAGTAATTGAATGAGCATGATCTTGACTTTATAAGAGTTCAAGGGTTCTACAATGTCTTTCAAAAGTCACTTATCTAAAGATATTTTTATCTTATCCAAAAAATAATAAAATATTGTTTATTAAGAAATGTTTGTGATGTTTTAATTAATTAGGTAGATGCAACCAGACGAAGATATCATTAATAAAAATATTTTTTTTGGTATTGTGTACAAAATATTATTTAATCATTTTTAACACAAATAACATACAATGTAAACAGTCTTCATGTTTTGTTTCTTGTTTTACAATCACCAGTACAAAAGATTATTGATATAAAATCCAAATTTGAATTTTAAAATGAAATCCCATAATACTATGAGGTAGTTTTCCTTTTTCAAAAATTATTAAATGGAGCTACCATTGCAGGATAAATAGATAATATTAATAGAAACAGATGACAATAGTGGGTCTGTCTGTCTAACAGGGTTTTGGTAGTTAATATTTGTTAATTTCAACTTTGAAAAAAATTAAAACATAAAACTGAGGTTTAGAAAAGTTTTAAGTTAGTATAAAATAATTGTCTGAGTAACATATATCCCTACACAAAATACAGGTATATATAGAACTGTACCATTCATCTATTTAGACACAACACAAAGATAATTTTAAACCTATAAAACTGTCTAAGAAGGGATGCTAAAACTATACATGAATTTTTATTATTAAAAAGTGTTGGGTGAAATTGTAAATCAGACAGACTTTATTTGTGCAAAGCTATTATTGCAATAAATCAAATACAAGAGAAAAATCATAATTATCAACAAAGATTACAATAATGTCATTCAAAGTAATGTGTTTTTGTGTGAATAGTACATAATCATCTGTATTATGTTTTTAATAGCCAAAACGATAACATGATGATATACTCGTGCTTACTATAACTTTACATAAACATAAGGTAGGCGTGTCTAAAGTAACGATAACCAAACAATATGGCTGACAATTAAAATAAACAAAATTAATGCAGCATATGAACACACACCAATTAATTCCTTTGATTACCAATATTCTGAACAAATTACGCATATTCGATTGTATTTAAAACTAGTATTAACGTATGTACATTTCGGATAAAATAAGATTATTAATTGTGCCTTATTTTGATATTATTTGATATTAACAAATCTGTTAATATAAAATGTCATTTTTACATGTAAATATTGCACAAAATACTTGGATAACGGCTTAACAGATCAATAATCGTATATATAATTTATATAAATGTAAAGATAAATCATTTCTACATAACGTAATATCATCTATATATATTTGCAAACCTCATATTTTGGTAATTCTGATTTTTTTCCCCTTCGGTCCGTAAATATTACTTTTTCGGAAAACGTCCAATATGGCGGTAATCAAGTCATTAAACAGGCCTGGCTATGGCGGCCGCCATTAAAAACATGGATTCAGCCGTTACCTGACCCCGATATCAAACAAAAAAATCCGAGGGGTCACGAGTACCAGACTAGGGTTCTACAAGTACGACGGGCGGAAGTTGTAACTAAATGATCAACCGGTTTCCGGACATGGACACATATTTTACGGAAATTAATGACGTATTGCTAGCATCTCTGAGAGGCTACGAATATGACGGATTTTTGTTTTCTTAAATATATTGTTTTTATTTCATTAAATGACAATTTATGAATTTTTTATATAATTTTCTGTTTGTAGTTTATTTTTATTCCAATAAAATCTGATGCATTGAAAAACTAGTCTTACAATACACGATTAAGCCCATAGATTTCACTGGTATGAGTACTTTTCAGAGTACAACTCACACTTTCTAACACTAATTATTTTCAAAATGGACTACGATGGTATCTAGCGCTCCGTGTTGGAGCAAAGTATAAATCTTTTACAGATTCAGAGTGTCCTAAAAAAAATCCAGCAGGATAACTACGTCAAACGTTATAAGCGTAGCTCAAGGAAGCTTGGTACGGGGTCCAAATATAAAAACATGGAAGTTACTTTGAGATATCTGAAGAGCTGAAGCAGACAAATTTGGAGTCTGTTATAAGGTTTTTCAATGACAACTGGCATCCTATCAGATCCGACTCAAGCGAACAATTATGGGTAAAACTCCAAGTAAAAGGTGCACCTGACTTATATATTGGCAGTTTCTATAAACCACCAAAAATAACAGATGATGAATGCCTGATGCATCTCGAGAAAAACATACAGAGAATCCGACAGAACAATAACTCCCAAGTATGGTTAGGGGTGATTTCAATCTTCGAGGTATAGAATGGCACAATTACTCCATCAAAAGTAAGGCACAGAACACCAAACAGTGCAAACAACTACTCGATATTTGCCAAGATAACTGTCTAGAACAGGTAGTTAATGAAGAGACTCACTTCACAGAAAAATCAAAATCCATTCTTGATTTATTCTTTACTAGTAACAGCTCACTAATCAACAAAGTAGAAGTTATACCAGGTATATCAGACCATGAAATTGTGTATGTTGAAGCAAGTATCAAACCAAGAAAAGTAAACAAACCACCAAGAAAAGTATACCAATACAACAAAGCAAACACAGAGGAATTAAAAGAAAAACTCAGAAGCATAGACATAGAAAAGCAGTTGAAAGAACAAGATTTAACTGTAGATCAGCTATGGAACAACTTTAAAGAAAAGGTTTTGGACATTATGAATCAGTCAATACCTACAAAAATGATAAATAACTCCAAACGTAAACTACCCTGGATAAACAGAGAAATGAAATCTCTCACAACTAAAAGAAATAAATACTTTAAGAAAATGAAACAACACCCATGTAAAAAGAACACTGATCAATATAGAGAAACTAAACGTAGACTACAAAAATAAAGCAGAAAGGCATACTGGCAGTATCTAGAAAACATCATTTGTTATGACGAGTCAATAGAAACTGTCCAAAAACAGAAAAAATTCTGGAATTATATCAGGAACACCAAAAAAGACAGTTCAGGAGTGGCACCTCTCAGATCAGACGGCCTACTTGTAGACGACACCAAAGAAAAAGCAGAAATATTAAATAGGCAATACTTTTCAGTTTTTACACCTGAAAACACTGATGAACAGTTACCACCACTAAATGACAATTTTCAATCTATGCCAGAAATAAAAGTCACCATATTAGGCACTGAAAAACTTCTTAAAAATCTTGATCCAACAAAAGCCACTGGACCAGACCAAATACCAGCACGGATATTAAAACAATTTGCAGCAGAATTTGCACCACACCTAACCACCATTTTCAATACATCTATTACAAAAGGTGAAGTTCCAACAGACTGGCGTCAAGCAAATGTAATACCGATCTTTAAAAAAGGGGAAAAGTACCTAGCAAGCAATTATAGACCAGTATCACTCACCTGTATATGCTGTAAACTTTTAGAACACATCGTAGTGAGTAACATCTTAAAACATCTAGATCTGCATAACATCTTAGTCGACTGTCAACATGGTTTTCGTGCAAAAAGGAGTTGTGAAACACAATTACTCACACTCAGCCATGAACTGCTCAGTAACCTACACTCTAGCATACAAACTGATTTGATAATACTTGACTTTTCTAAGGCATTTGACAAGGTACCTCATAAGAAATTACTATGGAAGCTTAACAATTATGGAATAAGAGGGAACACCTGAAAGTGGGTCTCAGCTTTCTTGAGTAACAGAATGCAGCAAGTAGCTTTGGATGGGGAGGTATCTGGTCAACTGCCTGTAGTAAGTGGAGTACCTCAGGATCGGTCTTGGCCCCACTGCTTTTTCTCATATTCATAAATGATCTTCCAGTTGCAGTAACATCAAAAACTAGATTATTTGCAGATGATTGTATTCTATACAGACAAATCTATAATCATGATGATTCAATCACTTTACAACAAGACTTGGACAACTTGGCAGCTTGGGAAAAAATGTGGGGTATGCAGTTTCATCCAGAAAAATGCATCTCATTAAGTGTCACAAGATCACAAAAACCATTTCACACCAGCTACATCCTCAAAGGTCATACCCTTGAATCAGTTACAACTGCAAAATATCTGGGCATAACAATCTCAAAAGACATGAACTGGGACACTCATATCAATAACATCACCTCAAAAGCAAACAAGATCATAGGCTTCTTGAGACGAAACCTACCAATTCAAAACACTGAAACTAAAACTTTGGCATATAAATCCATGGTCAGATCAAATCTGGAATACTGCGCAAGTGTCTGGTCACCTCACACAGAAAAACTAAAAAGTAAATTAGAGCAAGTTCAGCGCAGAGCAGCAAGATATGTGACAAACCGCTATCACAATACCAGCAGTGTTTCGGCAATGCTTAACCATCTTCAATTGCCAACTCTCGAACACCGTAGGAACTTAAACAGAATTACAATGCTTTATAAAATCACCAACAACCTTATTGCAGTCGATCCAAAACTTTAACTTACTCCTCAACCTTATCTCAGTACAAGAAACAATAACCCATTACAATATCAAATTATATCCACCAGGACAAACTATTATAAATACAGTTTTCCCCCACATGCAGTAGTACTCTGGAACTCACTACCTTATACAGTTGTTAATGCTGGGTCCCTGGATCAGTTTAATCCAATGTCAGAACATCTAAACATCTTAGTTGGCCTGTAAATACCTGTAAATGTGTTAAATTTTTGCACCTGTTTTTGTTAATTTTTGATTTCACTTATTTTCATGGAATATTTGTAGTTAATTTTTATTTATTATTATTATATATATTTTTTTTAATGTCTGTTTGCGCAGCGCCGACGTGTAGTCATCAGAGTTTTGATGGATCGTCGTACTATGTAGATGTAGATGTAGAGTGAGTAGAGGGAATGCAGTCAAATGCACACAATTATCTTAACAGAACCAACAATAGGGTAGAATCAATTAACCAGAAGCTAAAGAAAATAATTTGGAAATTTTCAAATAGCGTTGCTTTCTTTGAGGATCTGATGAGAGTTGTTTCATCATTGAGGATGGAAAGGGATCATAAAGCGATAGTTGTTTTTCAAAAAGTTAAGGTGAACCTGTATGGAAACAACCAAGATCTGATGGATTACGCACACCATCTTACTCCGTATGCGTTTGGCTTTATGACAAAGCAATATAAAGAAATGAGTAAAATTAGTTACAGTGGTGACATTTACAAGAATACAGTTGTCATTTCAATTAAATCGTCAGAAGGAGACGTAACAGTCTCAAAAAGTACCTGTGAATGGAACTTTCATTCATGCATGTCCTTACCCTGTCGTCATATATTCTTCTTCCGAAAACATAAGAATATGTCTTCCTTTGATCAATGTCTCGTCGAACCACGATGGACCAAAACTTATTACAAGAAAAAACACGTAATATTTGACGATCAATCCTATCTAGAAACTGTCGTAACAGTTACACCTCATCGAAATGCCATTTCCAGAAAATGACCAATAGATGGCATCTCAGGTTGTTATCCATGAGACGGCACCACCAGACATTACACTGGAAATTATATCTCCAAAACTGTACACTGCCAAACTGATCTGCATTCTGAAGATTGTGTTGCGTGCGATGTCTGTCTCAACTGGTACCATCTAAGATGTATTGGACTACGTTTTGCGCCGAAATTTTGAATTGTATATGATAATTCTTAAATTAAAAATATCTATGTATATTTTTTTCTTTAAACTTTATAGTATCACAGTAATAAATGTCTAAAAACAATATATTTAAGAAAACAAAAATCCGTCGTATTCGTAGCCTCTAGATGCTAGCAATACGTGATTAATTTCCGTATAATAGGTGTCCATGTTCGGAAACCGATTTATCATTTAGTCACAACTTCCGCCCGTCGTATTTGTAGAACCCAGGCTAAGAATACGTTTCCGTCGTATTCGTAGCTTGTGCCTACAAAAAATGCAAACCCAACACTGATAGATGTAATTCTTACAAATAAACCTAGTTATTGTCAAAACATAACAAGCGGGAGGTTTGGCGCTTTAAAATCTGATTCAACCCACCATTTCTTTAGAAATGCCTGTACCAAGTCAGGGTCATTACGGTTTTCACAGTTTTCCGGTTGTTGACTGATTTTGTCTGTTTATATAATTATGAGTTTTGACTTTCCCTTTGTAAGATTGTTCGGAGTTCGGTACTTTTGTTATTACCCTTATTGTGGTCTCAGTGATGTTCATAATTTAATTTCATTTCAACTGAAAGGTTATGTACCTAAATTAAAAAAAGATTCTATTCTGTATAGAAGCTTTAAAGATTTTAAACATGAAATTTTTTTAAATGATCTACAGTATGTGAATTTTGAAAACCAAATTGCAGATGATGATGTAAATAGGGCATACTCAAAGTTTGAAACATCTTTTATAGAAATAATTGATAAACATACTTGTTAAAGAATATGCAACATATGTAAAGTTTCACACTGGATCTGAGATATAGGGAACAAACCAGAACATGATCCACTAAATAATGATAATTATATTTATATTTTTAGAAATATAAAAACCTTAAACTATGTCCTTTTTCTTTTGTGTGTATGTCTCATTTATTAATCATGAATGTTTGTATTGTTAATGATGCCTCATGTGGGCCCTATGATTAGGCAATAAAATATATTCTATACCAATAAAAAAGAGGAAGCCAGTAGCATATCCTGTACCTTACATGAATTAAAATCTAAGAAATGCGATCTATAAGAAAAGGATGTACCATAATAAATTTCTAAAACATAAAACTGATAAAAATTGGGAAACATACAGAAAGCAAAGGAACCTGTGACAAAATTGATAAAAACTTCCATAAAAACATACTTTTTTGAAAGAACAGCAGGTGGTCCAAAATCATCCATTTTCTATCCAACCATTAAGCCCTTCTGATCAAATAAAGGTATGAAATCAAATAACAGCATAATTTTATGTGAAAATGGTAAGATTGTAAATGATCCAAAGGAGGTGACTGAAATATTTAACAACTTTTTTGTGAATGTAACGAAAGATATAGGAGATAAGAACATCAAAATAGATAAAACCCATCCTAGTATAAATAAAATTGAAACAAACAGAACAAATAAAGATAAGTTATTCTTTAAACCAATAAATGAAGATTTTGTCACTAACCAAATAAAACACTAAAAAAGCTACAGGGTATAATGGTATTTCTCCTAAAATTATTAAATTTGCACAACCAGTAATAACAAATCCCATTAAAATTTTGATTAATAAATCAATTGACCAATCAGTCTTTCCTGAAAAATTAAAAGCTGCCCAGGTATCCCCCCTTTTTAAAAAGAATAATAGTCTTGATAAATGTAATTACCGCCCTATCGGTGTCTTGCCAACGTTTTCTAAATTTTATGAAAGAGCTATATTTGACCAGTTAATGAAATTTTTAAGTAATCATTTCAATCCTCTGCTTTCAACATTTAGATCAGGTTTTGGGTGTCGGACGGTCTTACTTAGAATAATAGAAGATTGGAAGAAAGCTTTGGATGATAATACATTTATTGCAGCAATTCTACTGGATCTATCAAAAGCATTTGACTGTCTCCCACACAATTTATTAATGTTAAAATTGGAAGCTTATGGTCCCTCCGAAAATTCTTTAAAACTGTTAAAAAGTTATTTTGAAAACAGAAGACAACGCATTAAAATTGGTAATAACTACAGTGAATGGGATACATTAATCAAAGGGGTTCCAAAGGGGTCAATCCTAGACCCAGTTCTATTTAATGTTTTAATAAATGACATTTTTCACTTTGTTCAAGATAGTACTATTTATAATTATGCAGATGACAATACCCTTTCTTATTCTGATACTAATATAAATACAGTACGGTAGTTAAAACTCTAGAAAATGATAGCATAAACTTAATAGACTGGTTTTCCAAAAACTTAATAAAAGCAAATCCGGATAAATTCCAGGCTATTGCCATTGGTCCTAAAACAAATAGACACAATTTATCTTTTGATTTAAAAGGAAATAAAATTACATGTGAAGAAAATGTTAAACTTTTAGGCATAACCGTTGATTCCCATCTAAATTTTGATAAACATATATTAGAAATTTGTAAAAAAGCATCCCAACAATTATATATCCTTAAACGAATAGGTAAATATTTAAACATATTAGGACGCCTTATCATTTACTACTCCTTTATTCTTTCAAACTTTAATTACTGTCCGGTAACATGGCACTTTTGCAGCGAAAAAAATACTGAAAAAATTGAAAAAATCCAGGAAAGAGCTCTCCGTTTCATTTATGAAGACTATGAAAATACTTATGAAAATTTACTTAAAAAATCTAAATTGCCATCTTTAAAAATTCGAAGATTAAGAACTATTGCAGTTGAAACATTCAAAATTATCCATAAACAAAGTCCAAGCTATCTTCATGATTTAATTTCAATTAAAGATCAAAAATATAATTTTAGGCATCAAGATAAAGCAGTTTTACCCAGAGTACACACAACAAGGTATGGTGTAAATTCTTTTTGGTATAATGCTGCACAAATCTGGAATGAGCTGCCGAATCACTTTAGACAAGAAACATCATTAGAACATTTTAAAAATATAATTCACACATGGAACGGCAGCTCATGCCAGTGCAGTGCATGCAGATGACCTTTAAATTTTTATTTCTAAATTTTCATGCTTTTAAATATTTTTATTATTTTATTATTTTCTGTTGTTGCTTAAATGCATGAGCCTCTTATTTTTAGCTTGCTTTTGTTTAGTTGATATCTGCTTCTGTAACTTGTGTCTATATTGAATTGCATAAATTGATGTATGTTTTTATTTAATATGTGTGTATGCATGATTGTATGTGTTGTTATATACCATAGTCGATTTTAAAAGCTCATTAGAGCTTGTGTTATATGTATGATTTATATCGACTCTAAATAAAGCTTTGAATTGAATTGAATTGAATTGAATTGAACTGTGTACTGCCCTTTATTTTCTGTAATATTATTGATTATTATACCCCCCGCAAACAAATTTTTTTTTTGGGGGGGGATATAGGAATCACCCTGTCCGTCCGTCCGTCCATCCGTCCGTCCGTCCATGTACCTTGTAAGCGCAACTCCTCCTAACCCACTTACTGGATTTTTATGAAACTTTACACATTTGTAGTACACTACCTGCAGATGTGCTTGAAGGAATATGGTTACTGTCCAAAATTTAAAAGGGGAGGTAATTCAACTTATACTTTCACGAAAAAGGGGGGGCATGTACCTTGTAAGCGCAACTCCTACTAAACTGCTTATTGAATTTTCATGAAACTTTACACAGTTGTAGTACACAACCTGCAGATGTGCATGAAGGAATACCGTTGCTGTCTAAAATTTAGAAGGGGAGATAATTCAACTTATACTTTCACGAAAAGGGGGTCGTGTACATTGTAAGCGCAACTCCTCCTAAGCGACTTATTGGATTTTTATGAAACTTTACACATTTGTAGTACACTACCTGCAAATGTGCATGAAGGAATATGGTTGCTGTCCAAAATTTAAAAGGGGAGATAATTCAACTTATACTTTCACGAAAAGGGGGGGCATGTACCTTGTAAGCACAACTCCTACTAAACTGCTTATTGAATTTTTATGAAACTTTACACAGTTGTAGTACACAACCTGCAGATGTGCATGAAGGAATACCGTTGCTGTCTAAAATTTAGAAGGGGAGATAATTATGTCCCCCAAGCGAAGCTTGGGAGACATATTGTGTTTGTTCCGTTTCTTATTATTCTTATTATGGCTCCCAAGCGTCTTGGGTGGCAAAACCTGTAGAGTTTGGTTTGTCTTATAATTTTGAAAGTTTAGCATCAGTAATTTTCTGAACATAAGCTTTTGATTGCAAGTTATCGGCCTAAAATGAGTAATGTTGTTATTTTTGCACCCGATATTAGAGTTGGGCGCGAGTGTTTGCTAAATCTACACCGTATATATCTACTTTAATCACAGCTTCATAAACCATGATAATGTCTTGATTCCGTGCACTAATAATTTTGATCAGACTCGGTCCCTTTATTACTACAAATGCAAATGAACTTACCATGTTCGCAAATCAACCGCTTCGGAACGGGCATCCCACGCTTCACATAGCAATCACCCCCAATGCTCTGTTGGACGCGGTGTAAATACTTCAATTGTAAATGTTCATACCTTTTCAGGCACACAGATTTCCCGCCAGATTATAATAAGCTAAAAGAGTTGCCAGCTATATTCGAACAAGCCAGATTTGTTGTAATGAGTGGCACCTTGACAAAGGACCAGGTAAAAACCTTACCTGAGAAACTAGGATTAAAATCTCCCAAGTTAATTAGTATTGCTCCAGACAGACCGAACATATTTTTAGAAAAAAAAATTAAAGTTAAATCGAATGATATAATGTTTGTTTATGAAGATGTGTTTAAGCAGGAATGCTTAGATTTGAAATCAAACCCTGAAAATTACCCGGTGACAATAATGTATATTCCTATGGGGTATTACGAATAACCAAATTAACCAAAATAACCCTGATTAACCGAAATAACCTGTTAATAACCAAAATAACCCTAACATGCACCGAAATAACCTCTAAATCGATGAATTAAAGTTCAAAACAATGCAAAAATGTGTTTTTATAACATTTTAATCATGTTTACCTGAGTTTTTTCAAGTTTTTTATCACGGTAGAATGGTAACGGACTACTCTGGTTTTTTCTGCGTTACCAGTCTACTCGGGTTTAGCAAAGGACTTTTCGTGTTTTTTAGAGAACGAGAGGGAAAGTAAGTCGCACATTTCCTTAACCAGTATATATACTATTTTTTTTATTTCAAATAAGCTTTATGTCACGAAATGCAAAAAATATTTCTGTCCCCGGATATTCATTCATATCTAGTGAAAGTGGTCTACTATTTTCAAGATTGTCTACACAAACGTATGACCCTGAGGTAAAAATACCGATTTTGTTAAAAAAAAAAAAAGACATTGCATCGAAGTTTTATATGAGCTGTGCAATAATGTTTTTGAGATCTGGTGAACAACAAATTAATGAATCCTGTTATTCAGCAGTATATGCTAATCAGGATGATGATGTTATGAAGGCTACATTAACTGATTTAAATAGAGATTCCCCAAAAATAAGGCTTGTTTTGTCTACTTCAGTGTCTGGAATGGGTTTTGACCCACCATCAGTAACCCGTGTTGTGCATGTTTGTCCACTAGTGGAGGGTAGTGTGCGGACCGGAGCTGGTAACTGTCAGGAGTTTGTATTTTTACCTTACGAAATTAAATTTAGTTTTAGCCGCCATCTTTGATTCAAAAGCTAGCAGACATTTGTTAAGCTAGCTAGAGCTATGTAGCGGCTAGGCTAGCTTTCCGTTCAATAGGATTTTTCTACGTAGCTCAACCTAGCAGCTACGTTGTTGAACGCACCCCTGGTCTTATTATTACCCGGAAGTTCTAGGGATTTCATTATTATTATATATCAATTTGTAATTGATAATACATTTTAAATCAATACATCAAAAAGATATGAAATATACTTCTTAGATATATTTACAAAGATCATTGTTTGTAATTGTTTGCTTTGTCTTCGTTGACTCAATTTTGCAATTACTCCTTCTATACATTTGTATAAATTTTGCATCTTGGTAATGTTTAAGTTGGCTCTCAAATTTTTAAATGACTTAAACATTTGTCCAACTTCAAAATTGAAGAACTGGACTCCCTCATTCACATCCATTTTAAGATTCCCAGATGAACTATCCTCGCGGTATCGGTTTCGGAGCCCTTAATACAGGCACTTGTTTCATTCAAAAAATATATGCCCCCTCCTCTTCCTTACTTCAAGGTAGACATCTGCCCTTTACCCCTTCCCCACTTCGCATCAAATATTTTTCGCTTATTTGTGATCCTTTCGCTGACCCAATTTTATCGCTACACTCCCGAGATATTTCTCTTTTCGACTGCCACATTTAAATATACCTACAGGGACCCCCTCAGACGAATTGGACAAGTCTATTCAGCGAAAGTGGCTTGGTGAAAATTTAAGTCATTGAAACGGATACAACCACTTCCGGTTTGCGCTGGATTTTTCATATGCATTCCCGAATTCTCTAGACCGGCCATGTGTAACAATGCCATGATCATCTCCTCTCAAATGTAAAGTAAGCCTTTAAAATACAGATAATTGTTCCAATGCAGATTATAAAAATATGTTCAATTCCAAAGTACTGACATTTGATTTTTAAAACACCTTTTTTTTAGTTTCTAAATCAATTTAGAACGGACCGGAAGTGACTGTATCCGTTTCAGTTACTGAAAAATAGAAAATGCGACTTTCGCTGAATATTCTTGTCCAATTCGTCTGAGGGGGGCCCGGTACTTATATTTAAATGTGGCAGCCGAAAAGAGAAATATCTCGGGAGTGTAACGACATAATTGGGTCAGCGAAAGGATCACAAATAATCGAAAAATATTGAGGGGAAGGGGTAAATGGCAGATGTTTACCTTGTAGTAAGGAAGAGGAGGGGGCATATATTTTTGAATGAAACAAGTGCCTGTGGCCTTTAAGAGAAAATAGTAAATCATTTTCTTTCATGGCGTTGAAAGAAACATTAAATATTGGAAATATCTAGATACAAGTCTCCTTTAAAATGTTTTAGCATGAACTTTATCTAGAGCCTTCAAACACTTACGCAAAACTTGTTTATTATTGAGTGCTACGTCACACTTACCTGTGTAGGCGGCATCAATTTCGGAGCGGCTATTCCAATTCACTCCTACTGTATGTAAAATGGATGGAACAGCGCGCACTTTGTTCCAAGGTTTGGTGTGCTGTCTTGCAATATTGTTCAAACGGTATTTAACAATAAGAAATAAAAAATAAAAAATCCAAATTAACTTCAAACTATTTAACGTAATAACGATCCCACGCTGAAAATGACATTAATTAAATTTTTTTTTTAATTTTTTTTTAATAATTTTTAATTTAGAATTTTTTTTATTTTTTTCAATTTCAATAGTAGATATTCTTTTCTCAAATAAACAGACCAAAAAAAGTTGAAATGAATGACTTTTGATCCATTACTCATTCCTGTCTAATCTGTAAAATTGTAGAAATGAAGATTTCAGACAATAAGAAATGATACTTATGGCTTTCCATCGATTTTTTGTTTGCTAAGAGTTGTCCTCCGTTCAACACTTGAAATGTGTTCAATGGGTAGACGACAAAAGGATAAACAACATTGGAATGACTTGCAGCTGCAACAATGGGTACTTTTTTAAGGAAATTTGGGGTATCAAAAATGGACTTAGGAAATACAGTGATATTGTATAGGAGTTTTATAACGTAATAGGAGGCAGGTGCAACCTGAAACGCTCCCGAAGAACAGTAATTTTTCTTCCTGTTTACAAAATATCAAGCTTAAAAATAACACCACCTAAAACTCCAAACTCCGGACAGTTTTCGTATCCGCTACCGAACATTGTTTCATTTTTATTTCGACTAAAGTTCCGGTTTAGGTCAAGTGATTTTTCTTTTAATTTATTTCCGGTTTGGCAGCCATATTGTTGAAGATTTTGAAGTGCCATAGTACCTATTCATACTTCTACCATTAACGCTCCCGAACTTCGGGAGCGTATACAATACTTACGTTAACTGAAAGCTGTCAGGACATTGCTTTGTATGGTGAACTGTCAACTGTATCGACAATGTAAGCATACGCCTCTGACGTCATACGGGTCACTAGTTCACGAGTATTGAATATGCATATCGGCGGCTCCGAAACTGATACCGCTCCGAAATTGATACCTGGACGATACATGTCTTGATAACATACACATATAGACAAATTAAATTCAGAATGAAAGTTTATAATAAAATTGGTACCTATAAAAATAAATCAACAACAACAATAAATAAGATTTAATATTTTATTTACATACAACTATTCCGGGTAATAATAAGACCAGGTAATTCTAACAAATAAAATTACGATTACCCGATTTTTTTCCGTGAAATAGGTTCCTGAACCGGAATTGTATTCCGGTACTTAGTCTTTCAGGTAATCCTAATTTTTCGTTATTATTACCCAATCCAGGTAAATTCGGGTAATCGTAGCCAGTGCCAAACATTGCCATTAAAAAATGACCCCTTTCCCTTTTAACTTTCCATAGTTGCGCTCCTTGTCTTTTTACATCTTATTGCTGCCAATAACATAGTATTATTATCATATTCTTGTATCCACAAAATATCATTGAAATATCTCTTTCCAGAAAAAATTCCCAGCGAAATATGTTGTAAAAAATGACAGGAGTGTAACACATTTTGTGTGACAAACTTTTTTCCATTTAATTTCAAGTGTTTGTCAAATAAAAAATATTAACTATATAAACCAGAATCTTACATATTATGAAATTATTGTACCATTGCTTTATTTGTAATGAATCAATCAAGTAAAGTCACCCCAAACGACCCCCTACTACCCAACAGTCCTGAAAAAAAACCCAAATGCAGTAATTTGGTAATTTGGACATCCACTCACAGGTGCTCGTGGCACGGACTTATCACAGTAGTTTATCGGGTCCGTATAGATCTATTACCTCCTATGTTAAACCATTTTCCCCTCCTGAATTGTGCAGTCAGCCGTGACTAATTACAGCTCTTACATCTTTTCATCGTGTTTCACGTTTGTACGAGTTTTATGTCGTATTATTTGGGCGTGTTTCACGTTTTAATCACGTGGTGGTGGTGTTGGTGTCAGCGGCGGCGGCGGCTTATATCCTTCTGTCAGCGGTGGCGGCTGCTGCTGCTGCTTGAGAGAGAGGACATTGGTGGTACTGTGAGGTGAAGTAGAAATTAGAAACAGAAGGAAAACATAAAACAAACGGAGAGATAAACGAAAAGACAAAACACAAGAGACAAAGAGAATTAAACAGACCGTGTCGAATGTCACAGCACTTCGATGACTCATCGATCTATTTTTAGTAACATGCCGTCACCTATAAAAGCCGACTCGACGCGAAGCATTCTCATTATGCGCCCAGACGTGTTTAGAGCTCAGAGCAAACGCCAATTAGACAGAGCAGATGTAAGTCATACATGTAGTTTTAACAAATAAAATTTATCTGATATGTAGTTGAACTGTTTGATTCATGTTGTAAATATACATTTGTCTTTTACAGATGCATTCCTGTGGATATTGTCAGCAAACTTTTGCCAAGAAGAGTCAATTAATGGAGCACCACCGTCTAAACAAACACCACACTACCTTTACCTGTGGAGTATGCCAGAAACGTTTTACTAGAAAGGACAATCTCGATAGACACGAGAGAAAACACAACAACGACAGCTTCTTTCCATGTAACGAATGCAGATTGTTGTACAGACGAAAGGATAACCTGTATCACCATCTGAAGGAGAAACATCAGAGCGGAGCCGGTATACAAAATCGAATGAATTAAACGTCCAGAGTGCACCAGACATATTGAAAATCCTACAGAACCTATTTGACTCCGTTTTAACAGATGTGACCAAAGGAATGCAGTAAGAAGATTTAGTCCAAGTTACCCTTGAATGTCCCGATTTGGATTTTCCCATCAGATTACCTTTCATGCAGATGAACCAACTGACCAGTGAACTACTACTAACCGAAATAGAAAGAGTGCTACAGTCCAACGAACAGTTCGTCCTGGACCATTGTGTACAACTGAATATAACACACGTCAGCCTTCCTAAGGGTGGAACTGGAAAGAGATGTGATTACGTGGACACGGAGAGGTTCCTGAAAGATAAACGTTGCATCATCCAGATACAAAACGAAGATGACATGTGTTGTGCCAGGGCCTTCGTAACGGCCAAAGCTAAGATCGACGGACACGAACAATGGAATTCTATTCGACAAAGTCGTCGTATCCAAGAAGAGTTGGCGTTGGAATTACACACCAAAGCGGGAGTACCCCTACATCAATGCGGAATCGAAGATGTAAAAACGTTTCAACGATTCCTGGTAGGATATCAGATACATGTGATATCGAGAGAGCATTTGAACGGAATCGTTTAATATGGACCCACAGCCGAGAAGAAGATCTACTTGTACTATCATGACAACCACTACGATGTGATTACAAGCATGACTGCGTTCCTGAGTCGCATCTACTTCTGTACAAACTGTTACAAAGGTTATAACACCAAAGAAGAACACGCTTGCAACAACGTATGTCATAATTGCCGGAAGATTCACGATCAAACTGAAGATGATTGGATAAATTGTCAGGACTGTGGACGATACTTCAAAGGACCAACATGCTTTAATCTCCACAACAAGACGACGCCATTGGGAAACTCAATGTGCACCTCCTATTACAAATGTAAGAACTGCGGACAAACCGTGAACAAACGAGCGGGAGATCATACCTGTGGAAACGTCTATTGCAAGACTTGTAAAGATTACTATCCATCTGGACACCAGTGTTAGTTTAGTTTATAATTATTTTATTTGATCAATGATACAAAGAGGATCAGACACAAGTTTTACCAACTTATGGAGTCTTCTCCTATATTTACAATCATTATTACATTATATTGAGCATGCACAAGAAAACAAGAAAAATACATTTTAATCAAATAATATAGCTGAAAATAGTAAACGAGTAAAAAGAAATGAGGAAAAAGTATGTGTGTGTGTGTGTGTTTGGATGCCTGATGGTGTTTGATTAGTACATTAAACGATTAGAAATCGTTTAGACCTTTTAATGAATCGAAAAACTGAATAAAAAATAAAGCAATTAACTGCATAGCTTAAGGTTTCGCTTCCTGATGTGAGAAGTGAAGTATTGATCAATTGAGACAAATCGCTTATGCTGAGAAACAGATCATTTCTTATTTCAGAATATTTGGTACAAGCAAAAAAGAAGTGGTTCGCATCTTCTTGGGGGGCACCGCAGCTACACGCTGGGCTAGATAAAATATGAACCTTGTGTAGATCATGGTTGAGGAAAGAAGCTGTACATCTAATTTGTGTTAGGATCACGTTTAACTGTCTAGGGCCATAGTAATAAAGTTTGGGAACTGAGATCTTATTTGATTGGCTGTTAAGACGGATAGCGTTTTTGAATTTGGATAATGAATCTAATTTTCTGATTGCAATGTTAAGTTTATTCCATTCTTTAACTGTGGAAGGAATAAAGGACGAATTGGTTATAGAGCGTCTACAGAAAGGAACTATTAAATTATCACCATTTCGCAAAGGGTATATAGTAGTACTCTGAATAGTTGGGGGAACTAGATGACGCAAGTATTCAGATGCCATTCCACATTTTATATTAAAAAAAAATTGGAGTTTTCTTCGATATCTCCGCTCTGATAGTGTTTCCCAACCTGTCTCAGCATATAAATACTCCGATTTTGTAAAAATGGGTAAACCTGTTACAATTCTGGCAGCGTCTAATTGAAGTTTTTCTAATTTGTCTGAATAGCCAATTCCACAATTATCCCAGACTTCACAAGCGTATTCAAAAAGGGGGCGAATGTAGACTAAATACATTTTTTCTAAGTTGGATCTATTTAGACTGAATTTTAATTTCCGTAATATACCTAAATGTTTGGTTATATTTGTTATCATATTTTCTAAATGTTCATTCCATTTTGCATTTTGGGAGAGGATAACTCCCAGATGCTTATGACTAGTAGATAAAGGGATACTTTTGCCATTAAAAGAAAATTCGATGTTGTCTATGTTACCGGTATTGGAGAAAAACAAGATTTCTGTTTTTTCGGGATTGAATGACATTAGCCATTTACTAGACCAGGCATTTAGTTCGAGTAGATCATGATTGATTACAGTTTTTATTTGATCAACACTTTGACTAGAATATCCGAATGATGTGTCGTCAGCAAATAATCTACTCAACGATATAAGTTGTTCTCCTATATCATTTATGTATATTAGAAACATGAGGGGACCCAATACCGACCCTTGGGGTACACCAGCTGAGACAGGCTCGAAACTTGACCAAGAGTTTTTATTAATTACTTTTTGTCTTCTTTTGAACAGATAATTTTCGAACCATTTTATTAACTTCGTTTGAATTCCGTATGAATTCATTTTGTGAATAAGACCTTTGTGCCAAACCTTGTCGAAAGCTTTAGAAAAGACGAAGCAACTAAATTTTTTTTTCTAGAGAGTTTAGGATCGAATTGTATAGTTCTAATAGTTGATGGACAGTGGAATGTTGTGGCAAAAACCCCGATTGGTATTTATATATGAGATTGCTATCAACAAGATGATTGTAAACATGTTTATAAACTATTCGTTCCATTAATTTACCTACACAACTTAATAAAGATATCGGGCGATAATTGGAGGGTAGGGATGTGTCACCCTTTTTGAAAATTGCAATAACATGAGCACTCTTCCAATTAGAAGGATATTTGCTCTGTTGTAAAGATTTATTAAATATTATTAGAAGGGGCTTTGCAATTTTCTCAGGAGAAATTTTAAGGATTTTATGACTTATTTTGTCTGGTCCTGTTGCTTTGTTTGGGTCAAGAATTTGAATAACATCAGTAATTTCGTTCTCTGTTATATGTATTTCGTGAATAACATTATTTGTTTTTGAGTCAAACTGTAGGAGAGTAACATTTTCTTCGTCCAGTTTTGATATTGAGCTAAAGTATTTATTCAATAACTCGCATTTGTCCGAATCGTCATAAGCAATATCATCAATATTTTGATCATTAATTGAATTCCGGAGTGGGGGTATACAATAATTTCCTTTGTTAGATTTGATTAACATCTTCATTATTTTCCAATACATTTTGGGTTTTGAAGAGTTATTTAATAAAAAAGTTGTCTAAATTATTTTCAAATTTCTCCTTTGCTATTTTTTTCATATTATTTACCTTATTTCTTTGTTTTTTATATTTAATAATGTTGGTTTCGTTTTGAGATTTTAATAATTTTTTCCTAAGCCGGTCACGTATGCGGACTTCTTTTCGTATTTTGTTACTGAACCATGGTTTGTCTTTTTCGCGTATCAATATTGTTTTTGAAGGGATACATGCACTTGAGATTTGAAGGAAAGTTTTTGAAAATTCTTCACACATATCATCTACATCATCAAACTTACACAGTTTTTCATTCCAATTTATATCAGTTAGCATCTGATTAAATCTAACAAAATCAGTTTGGTCATATAACCAGATATCTCTTGTAAAAGATTTCGATGTAGCTTTTGGGCATTTAATGAATGCAATTGCTGCATCGTGGTCGCTTATATGTCTTGGTATTTTAAGTACATCAGAATAATTACAGTTCAAAGTATCGCTTAGAATAATGGGGTCTAATAAAGTACTAGTATTACCACTTATCCTGGTAGGTTTATCAATCACATTCTTAAGATTAAAAATATTCACAAGGTCAATAAGTTTGTTGTTATTTGAACGCAATAGATTTGAATTCAGATCGCCCGTGATAATGATGTTTTCATTTACCTGAAGGGCCAACTCTATTGCGTATGTTAATCGTGTCCAGTAATCAATATCTGTACACGGAGATCTATATGTGTTACATAGTAAAAAAGATTGACCTTTGGATCGTATTTCAACCCAGATAGTTTCGTCAAGATTGTTTTCTAATTCGGATTTCCTACTTATAGAGATATCATTTTTCGAATAAATAAGGAGTCCACCACCACTATTTGAACGGTCTTTTCGATGGATACTATTCGGAAACGAATCGAGAGTTATGTCACTATCATTTATTTGGTTATCAAGGTGTGTTTCAGTTACAACTAATATATCGAAATCATTCAAAGAGGTTTCAAGGAACTCCATTTTATTTCTAATACTGCGGATATTAATATTACACATCGAAATACATCTATCAGTATGATTGTTTTCCGAAATTGACTGTGATAATTCGTGTGGACCAGGATTAGATTCGATATTTCCTACAAGTAGTATAAAATGGAGTGCAAAAAGTAAAAACAACGCATTTACATTTGGATTTAGACCCTGGAGCAAGTGAAGGCAGACAAAAAAGAGAGAGCATCGGAGGTTAGTTCTAAATATGTTCAGATAAGTATCAGTCCGAATAACAAAAGGTCCACACAGTCTGCAAGTGTGAGAATGGAACATGCATATAGCCGCTCTGTATTCTTCCAAACTATTACCCATTGGGCTTTAGGTTTGAAGATAGCAAAGAACAGAGATAGGCACGTCCCACTCCCACATCAAAACACACACCGCAGCATCCACACACAAAATTAAATGGGAGAAATAGCAACAATGATGAGATAGTAAAGAAAGTTAACAAAACATAAATACATGTATATATACAAGCAAAGAAAATGAAAAGTAAGTTCATTTGAAATGTTGAGATATAACGGGGTTTCAAATGGGAAATTATAGAGGTTATATTAAACTTCATTGGAAAAAAGAATCATATGTCATTAATTTACAGGTATGTTGTATAATTCCTGTCACAATTCATCACTCCACATATCTACGACTTATATATTCTACATTATATTAAAATTATATGTATAATAGATAATTTTATACATTTGTATATCGTAAACACTATACAATATTGGTAATACAGTTTTAGACACACAAAAGAAAATCACTTTACACACATATGTACACATTATCATCAATCAATTAAAGAAAAAATGTAACCATAAAAAAAAAATAATAATAATAATAATAATAACTTCATATATGGATGATACACAATTTGCATTTATTTTGCTCGCGTATTTATTATTATCGATATTTCGAATACAATGAACATATTTGGGTACATGATCATGATACGTATTAATTTCCAGGAGATTTTCATCATTTTACAATTTAATCTTTGATATTTCGTACACTGAGAAAAAAGGAAAAGAAAAAAAAACACAAAAAAAAAACTTGTTATTAATCGGTCGAATATAATATGTACATTTTTGTATATAGATTTGAAGATATGGAAAATAATTCCGACATACGGAAATTTAGTGTATATCAAAATTAAAATAGAACCATGATATTTCTCCTTTAGGGAGGGATGGTACACCATAAGCAGTTATTGAAGAGGGAAAATATCTGATTGATCTCTGTAAAAGTACAAAATAACTCGTCTAGGAAGTCTAATATTTGTTGAAAAAAAGAAAATCTGTTCAGACAGGAAGACATCATCAGTTTTGCTTTCAAATTAAATTAAAAATAAATAAATAAAAATGCTGTGGTTTTATTTATTTAGCTTTTTGTTACCTACTGATAAGCATACAATACCAAATATTGAGTTGTTGTTTGTTAAACTCCGATAATAAGTTGTGTATTTCCTGCATGAACGATCACTAATCAATTGAAGTATTTTTAACATGACACAACACAAGAACAGTATTTTATATAATTTACAGTTACAGTTACAGTCTCTCTGTATATCTATGTAATATCTTTTCACAAATTTTCAAATAATACATCAAGTAACGATTGGTGCATATAGTAACAGAATTACAAAGACGGAAAGAAAGCACTATCTTGGTGTATTTCAGAAGTCGTTTCAAGACAATGAGCCGAAACAGAAAAAAAAAAACGATTTTTTTTTAACAACAGATGAGTCGAGAACACCTTTTAGAATAGATCGCGGAAATCAACCACGTAATTTCGCAACTAATGTGACAGCTTAACTAGATAGCTTTACTGTATTAGGTATTTGATAAATTTGTCAGTCGATTGCGCATAGAATGAGTTATAAGTTGATTTTATCTAAATAATTTTTCGATAATAAGCTAACACTTTGACACGTTCCCTTTCTCCGGAAATTAGGGGTTCTGTATAGGAATACCTATAGGTAATAAATAAAACTCAATCTTTAATTATTGGGGATTTACGCTGTGCAGATATATCAATTTAATTGAATTGTATTGTCTAATTTTAAACGTTTTGACTTTTTATGAAAGGTTTTTCGATAATATGACAATACTTTGATACGTCCACTTTCTCCTACGGGGTATGATAGGGGGCATATATATAACTAGGTTAAACAAAAAAAATGTTTATTTTAGATAGTATGACTTGCAGCGTGTGGACAAGTTGGGTTATGACAAAAATAGGATATGAAGAACAATAGATATGAAACTTAATGGATTTAAGCTGCACTTTTAGCATTATGGAGAAAAACAATGTGATTTGACCTGGATTTACTACATAAAAGTTATATGGGGAATGAAATTGTAAGAGGATAGTCGATTATAGTGGATACAAATCTGATGGAAGATAAATATTTACATACAATTCAATACATGAATGGCAAGGGAAAAAAAACTCAGAAACAATAACTATTAATCTGAGATAAATATATAGCTAAGTTTTTTAAGTTTAATTTATATCATAGTCAGAGGCATTAAGTAGGTTTCTGATGTCATCATGGTTCCGTATGAGCGTTCGTCTGCTACTTTCGTTAAGCTTGGCGTAGACACGACCGTCCGTTGTCCAGTAGGTCTTGATGTTTTGGTTGTACTTTAGATCAGCGAGGGATTTTACTAGGTTTGTCCTTGTTTTTGTCAAGTTTTCTGTGATGAAGATTCTGTCGGCATCATTTTTGAGATTTCTTTTGGAGTTATACACTTTTTCGCGACATCTGTATGATAAGAATCTAACAATGACTTGAGATTTTCCGTTTCTGACTTTACCAATAACATGTGACCGGCTAATATCATTGGTGCTGATGTCTAGTTTAAGTTTATTTTTGCAGATATCTACTATGATGTCATTTGTGTTAACAGGGTGCATGATATGACCTCTATCGTCTAGGGGTACATCAATGTTATGGAATCGAAGACTGGTTCTCCTGGAATATTGTTCCTGGTGTTCAAGACGGACTTCTAAATTAATGACAATGTCATGTAAAGAGTCTATTTCCTTGTCTTTTTCCTTTAATGAGGACTTTAAATGAATGTTGTTCTTCTTGAATACGTTGGACTACAAGGTGTGCCGGCTTAGATATCATCTCTTTCTGTTCGTCGATTCGTTTTTGTTGTTCTTTCAGTGTTTGTTTTAGTGGAATAATATGTTCGTCCATCAGCGCCTTAATGCTTGCTTCAACTGAGCTGTTTATAGAATCAGTTATTGACTCACTGATTTTGTCAGACAAAATGGGGATGATTTTACCAAGAACTTCTGGACTAGTTAGTGCCTCAATAACTTGTACAGTGATAGTTTTTTTTTGCACTGGAGTTTTTTTGGTACTGACTGATGCACTACGACCTTTTTCACCCACTGATGTGCTACGATGCCTCGTTTGTCGTGTTTGTTGTTTTGAAGTTGCTGGCAGATCTTCTGGACTTTCAGGAGTTCGTCTTTTATTGGGTCTGCCAGGTGTTTCTAGTGTATTTTCGGATGGTAATTCAGATTGTTTTATATTTACAAACCGGTTCGCTAATAACAGGTAATGTTAGTTTGATTAAGTGCAGATTTGTTAAAATTTTCAACAATCATTCAATTGTCAAATGACATGTGACATTCCTTTGAAGCTTTTGGAGATTTAGAAATTAATTCTTCCAGTATTATTTCCCATTTTTTAGGACAGCTCTATTACACGACCATTAAATCTTGCGCATGTCTGTAACCAGTGTTACATGCTACCTGTGGATTACAACGATAGACAGAAGAAATAGACTTACATCATTTTCGATTTTGAATGTACCCAAGATGACAGGATCCAGTGTCAACAAGGATACCAATCGGATGACAACGAAAAATGTATGCATTGCAAATCACCGAGGTGTGGAGCTTTCGAACATAAACCTAATCTATGTGTAGTACATAGAGTGTGCTTAAAATGCATGGATCAAGGCGTCGATAAAGACAGTATCTGCCAAGCATGTGGGAAGAACGAATTGGTGTTTGCCGGACCGAACACAACTGAACACTTTTGTCAATGGTTGTTTTCCTAAGAAAACGAAGGGGCAACGGTTGTTGCACACAATTTCAAAGGCTACGATTCATTGCCCATACTAGAGTATCTGTACCAAAACGGTGTGAAACCAACTATTATAGCCAATGGTGCCAAGAACATGTATATCGAAGTACCCGGATGTCGTGTTAGAATGATAGACTCCATCAACGTTTTGCCTAGCGCATTATCGGAACTACCTAAGGTGTTTGGATTGGAGGAGCTCAAGAAAGGATATTTCCCACATTTGTTCAATAGGAAAGAGAACCAATCAGTCGTCCTCAATCATCTACCAGACGTACACTACTACAACCCGGATGCCATGAAACTGAAAGACAGAAAAGCCTTCTTCATGTGGTATGAGACCAACTACAGACAACGATTCGATTTTCAAAGAGAACTATTGAGTTACTGTCGCTCCGACGTGGACATATTAAGAAGAGCCTGCCTAATGTTTAGACAACTGTTTTTGGAGATGACGTCTGGCGACGGACACGGAGGCATCGATCCTTTTCAGAAATACATCACGATAGCCTCGGCTTGCAATTTGGTCTTTAGAACGAAATTTCTACGCCCCGATACCATAGGTATCATTCCAGCTCAAGGATACCGCCAAGAAGAAAAACATTCAATCAAAGCAATGCAATGGATCAAATACTTATCAACAACGGAAGGAGTCCACATACAACATGCTAGAAACGGTGGGGAAAAGGATATTGGACCTTATAAAGTAGATGGATATTACGAAAACGAGAACGGACAGAATTACGTCTTGGAATTATAAGGAAAGTTCTGGCACGGATGCTTACACTGTTACAATGCCAGCACGGTCAACCCGGTCAATGGTATACCAACGAACCATAGAGAAGAAACGATACCTGGAAGGTCAAGGGTATGTCTACGTTGGAAAGTGGGAATGCAAGTTCGACAGAGAAGTTCGAGAAAACGACACTTTACGAAACAGTGTAAACGCTTCAGTACGTCCTCCATGGAAAGCATCTTGGGGTTCTAAAAGGTTGATCATCTCGGATTGTTGGACACAGAAAACTGTGTTAAGATTTGATTACATAAAATACTGGTGTTTAATTTATGCTGAAAACTGTGAGAGGATTTGATTACATAAAATACTGCTATATCTGTTCTACATATTCTCAGAAAACTGTTGGTGTATTTTGTAATTTAGAGGTAAATATAAAGTATTTTTTAAATAATTATGCAAGTATTTATTATATTAAAATGATCTCCTGATAGCATTCCAAGAATACAGATCTCCTGATAGCATTCCAAGAATACAGATCTCCTGATAGCATTCCAAGAATACAGATTTCAAGTGTTACATCAATTGTTATATCACATTTTGTTTTTAAACCTTGTGCAAACTCCGGCCTAACGAGACGAACATGTGTACAATAATAATAAGAAAAATGGTGTGTCATAGTTTACTAGGTTTCAAAACAAAAAGTGCACATTTCTGTTTCTGATAATTTACATTTCATTAATTTTTCATTAGCATACAACAATCTCAGATTAATTTTATACTGAACTTTTAAGTTTTCTGTACTGATTTGTTTCTGGAACAGTTATTTACACAAAATACTGGGAAACACTTGCTGTTGAACACTGATGAAGATTTATTTACACAAAATACTGGGAAATACTTTATGTTGAACACTGTGGGAAGATTTATTCAAGCAAAATACTGGGAAATACTTTATGTTGAACACTGTTGGAAGATTTATTTACCCAAAATGCCGGGAAATACATTATGCTGAACACTGTTGGAAGATTTATTTACACAAAATACTGGGAAATACTTTATGTTGAACACTATTGGAAGATTCATTTGCACAAAATACTGGGGAATACTTTATATTGAACACTGTGGGAAGATTTATTTACACAAAATACTGAGAAATACCTCATGTTGAACACTGTTGGAAGATTTATTTACACAAAATACTGGGAAATACTTGATGTTGAACGCTGTAGGAAGATTAATTTACACAAAATACTGGGAAATACTTTATGTTGATTACTGTGGGAATATTTATTTACACAAAAAAGTGGGAAATATTTTATGTTGATTACTGTGGGAAGATTTATTTACACAAAATACTAGTGAATACTTTATCTTGAACACTGTTAAAAGATATATTTACAAAAAATACTAGGAAATACTTTATGTTGTACACTGTTGAAGATTTATTTACACAAAATACTGGGAAATACTTTCCGTTGAACACTGATGAAGATTTATTTACACAAAATACTGGAAATACTTTATGTAGAACACTGTTGGAAGATTTATTTACACAAAATACTGGAAAATAATATATGTTGAACATTGTGGAAAGATTTATTTACAAAAAATACTGGGGAATACTTTATGTTGAACACAGTGAGAGCATTTATTTAAACAAAATACCGGGGAATACTTTATGTTGAACACAGTGAGAACATTTATTTAAACAAAATACCGGGGAATACTTTATGTTGAACACAGTGAGAACATTTATTTAAACAAAATACCAGGGAATACTTTATGTTGAACACAGTGAGAACATTTATTTAAACAAAATACCGGGGAATACTTTATGTTGAACACAGTGAGAACATTTATTTAAACAAAATACCAGGGAATACTTTATGTTTAACACAGTGAGAACATTTATTTAAACAAAATACCGGGGAATCCTTTATGTTGAACACAGTGAGAACATTTATTTAAACAAAATACCGGGGAATCCTTTATGTTGAACACAGTGAGAACATTTATTTAAACAAAATACCGGGGAATACTTTATGTTGAACACAGTAAGACGATTTATTTACACAAAATACTGGGAATACTTTATGTTGAGCACTGTGGGAAGATTTACTTACACAAAATACTGAGAAATACTTTCTGTTGAACACTGTGGGAAGATTTATTTATACAAAATACTGGGAAATAGCTTATCTTGAACACGGCTGGAATATTTATTTACACAAAATACTTGGAAATACTTTAGGTTGAGCACTGTGGGAAGGTTTATTTACCCAACATGCTGGGAAACATTTTTATTGAACACTGTTACAAGATTTATTTACACAAAATACCAGAAAATACTTTGCTAAACACTGTTGAAAGATTTATTCACACAAAATACTGGGAAATACTTTATGTTGAACACTGTTGGAAGATTTATTTACACAAAATACTGAGAAATACCTCATGTTGAACACTGTTGGAAGATTTATTTACACAAAATACTGGGAAATACTTTATGTTGATTACTGTGGGAATATTTATTTACACAAAATAGTGGGAAATATTTTATGTTGATTACTGTGGGAAGATTTATTTACACAAAATACTAGTGAATACTTTATCTTGAACACTGTTAAAAGATTTATTTACAAAAAATACTAGGAAATACTTTATGTTGAACACTGTTGAAGATTTATTTACACAAAATACTGGGAAATACTTTCCGTTGAACACTGATGAAGATTTATTTACACAAAATACTGGAAAATAATATATGTTGAACATTGTGGAAAGATTTATTTACAAAAAATACCGGGGAATACTTTATGTTGAACACAGTGAGAACATTTATTTAAACAAAATACCAGGGAATACTTTATGTTGAACACAGTGAGAACATTTATTTAAACAAAATACCGGGGAATCCTTTATGTTGAACACAGTGAGAACATTTATTTAAACAAAATACCAGGGAATACTTTATGTAGAACACTGTTGGAAGATTTATTTAAACAAAATACCGGGGAATACTTTATGTTGAACACAGTGAGAACATTTATTTAAACAAAATACCGGGGAATCCTTTATGTTGAACACAGTGAGAACATTTATTTAAACAAAATACCGGGGAATACTTTATGTTGAACACAGTGAGAACATTTATTTAAACAAAATACCGGGGAATACTTTATGTTGAACACAGTGAGAACATTTATTTAAACAAAATACCGGGGAATACTTTATGTTGAACACAGTGAGAACATTTATTTAAACAAAATACCGGGGAATACTTTATGTTGAACACAGTGAGAACATTTATTTAAACAAAATACCGGGGAATACTTTATGTTGAACACAGTGAGAACATTTATTTAAACAAAATACCGGGGAATACTTTATGTTGAACACAGTAAGACGATTTATTTACACAAAATACTGGGAATACTTAATGTTGAGCACTGTGGGAAGATTTACTTACACAAAATACTGAGAAATACTTTCTGTTGAACACTGTGGGAAGATTTATTTATACAAAATACTGGGAAATAGCTTATGTTGAACATGGCTGGAAGATTTATTTACACAAAATACTTGGAAATACTTTAGGTTGAGCACTGTGGGAAGGTTTATTTACCCAACATGCTGGGAAACATTTTATTGAACACTGTTACAAGATTTATTTACACAAAATACCAGAAAATACTTTGCTAAACACTGTTGAAAGATTTATTTACACAAAATACTGGGAAATACTTTATGTTGAACACTGTTGGAAGATTTATTTACACAAAATACTGGCAAATACTTTATGTTGAACACTGTCGGAAGATTTATTTGCACAAAATACTGGGAAATACTTTATGCTGAGCACTATGGGAAGATTTCTTTGCACAAAATGCTGGAAAATACTTTATGCTGAGCACTATGGGAAGATTTTTTTACACAAAATACTGGAAAATACTTTCTGTTGAACACTGTGGGAAGATTTATTTGCACAAAATACTGGGAAATACTTTCTGTTGAACACTATCGGAAGATTTATTTACACAAAATACTGGGAAACACTTTATGTTGATTACTGTTGGAAGATTTATTTATACAACAAACAGAGAAATACGTGATGTTGAACACTGGGAATAATTATTAACACAAAATACTGGGATGTACTTTCTATTGAACACTGTGGGAAGGTTTATTTACCCAAAATGCTGGGAAATACATTTTATTTACACAAAATACCTGGAAATACTGAGAAATACCTTATGTTGAACACAGTGGGAAGATTTATTTACACAAAAAAAAAAGGAAATACTTTCTGTTGAACACTGTTGGAAGATTAATTTACACAAAATCCTGGGAAATACTTTATGTTGATTATTGTTGGAAGATTTATTTACAGAAAATACTGAGAAATACCTTATGTTGAACACTGTGAGAAGATTTATTCATACACAATACTGGGAAATACTTTATGTTGAACACTGTAGGAAGATTTATCTAAGCAAATACTGGGAAATACTTTATGTTGAGCACTGTTGGAAGATTTATTTACACAAAATACTGAGAAATACCTTATGTTGAGCACTGATGAAGATTTATTTATACACAATACTGGGAAATACTTTCTGTTGATTACTGTGGGAAAATTTATTAACACAAAATACTGGGAAATACTTTCTGTTGAACACTGTTGGAAGATTTACTTACACAAAATACTGGGAAATACTTTATGTTGATTACTGTTGGAAGATTTATTTACACAACAAACAGAGAAATACATGATGTTGAACACTGGGAATAATTATTAACACAAAATACTGGGATGTACTTTTTATTGAACACTGTGGGAAGGTTTATTTACCCAAAATGCTGGGAAATACATTTTATTTACACAAAATACCTGGAAATACTTTCCTAAACACTGTTGGAAGATTTATTTACACAAAATACTGGGAAATAATTTATGTTGAACACTGTTGGAAGATTTATTTACACAAAATACTGGGAAATACTTTATGTTGAACACTGTCAGAAGATTTATTCACACAAATTACTAGGGAATACTTTGTTGAGCACCGTGGGAAGATTTGTTTGCACAAAATACTGGAAAATACTTTATGTTGATTACTGTGGGAAGATTTTCTTACGCAAAATACTGGAAAATACTTGATGTTGAACACTGTGGGAAGATTTATTTGCACAAAATACAAGGAAATACTTTCTGTTGAACACTATTAGAATATTTATTTACACAAAATACTGTGAAATACTTTATGTTGAAAACTGTGGGAAGATTTACTTACACAAAATACTGGGAAATACTTTATGTTGATTACTGTTGGAAGATTTATTCACACAAAAAAAGAGAAAGACGTGATGTTAAACACTGGGAATATTTATTAACACAAAATACTGGGATGTACTTTCTATTGAACACTGGGAAGATTTATTTACACAAAATACTGGGAACAATTTTATGTTGAACACTGTGGGAATATTCATTTAAACAAAATACTGGGAAATACTCTCTGTTTAATATTGTGGGAAGATTTATTAGTAAAAAATACTGGAAAATACCTTATGTTGAGCACTGTGGGAAGAATTATTTACACAAAATACTGGGAAACTCTGTTGAACACTGTGGGAAGATTTATTTACACAAAGTACTATGAAATAATTGATGTTGAACATTGTGGGAAGATTTATTAGCACAAAATACTGGGAAATACTTTATGTTGAGCACTCTATGAAGATTTATTTACACAAAATACTGATAAATACTTTATGTTGAGCACTGGGAAGATTTATTTACACAAAATACTGAGAAATACCTTATGTTGAACACAGTGGGAAGATTTATTTACACACAAAAAAAGGAAATACTTTCTGTTGAACACTGTTGGAAGATTAATTTACACAACATCCTGGGAAATACTTTATGTTGATTACTGATGGAAGATTTATTTACAGAAAATACTGAGAAATACCTTATGTTGAACACTGTGAGAAGATTTATTCATACACAATACTGGGAAATACTTTATGTTGAACACTGTAGGAAGATTTATCTAAGCAAAATACTGGGAAATACTTTATGTTGAGCACTGTTGGAAGATTCATTTACACAAAATACTGAGAAATACCTTATGTTGAACACTGATGAAGATTTATTTATACACAATACTGGGAAATACTTCCTGTCGATTACTGTGGGAAAATTTATTAACACAAAATACTGGGAAATACTTTCTGTTGAACACTATCGGAAGATTTATTTACACAAAATACTGGGAAATACTTTATGTTGAACACTGTTGGAAGATTTACTTACACAAAATACTGGGAAATACTTTATGTTGATTACTGTTGGAAGATTTATTTACACAACAAACAGAGAAATACATGATGTTGAACACTGGGAATAATTATTAACACAAAATACTGGGATGTACTTTCTATTGAACACTGTGGGAAGGTTTATTTACCCAAAATGCTGGGAAATACATTTTATTTACACAAAATACCTGGTAATACTTTGCTAAACACTGTTGGAAGATTTATTTACACAAAATACTGGGAAATAATTTATGTTGAACTATTGGAAGATTTATTTACACAAAATACTGGGAAATACTTTATGTTGAACACTGTCAGAAGATTTATTTACACAAATTAATAGGGAATACTTTGTTGAGCACCGTGGGAAGATTTGTTTGCACAAAATACTGGAAAATACTTTATGTTGTGCACTGTGGGAAGATTTTCTTACGCAATATACTGGAAAATACTTGATGTTGAGCACTGATGAAGATTTATTTATACACAATACTGGGAAATACTTACTGTTGATTACTGTGGGAAAATTTATTTACACAAAATACTGGGAAATACTTTCTGTTGAACAGTGTGGGAAGATTTATTTACACAAAATACTGGGAAATACTTTCAGTTGAACACTGTTGGAAGATTTATTTACAAAAAAATACAGAGAAATACTTGATATTGAACACTGTGGGAATATTCATTTAAACAAAATACTGGAGAATACTCTCTGTTGAATATTGTGGGAAGATCTATTAGCACAAAATACTGGGAAATACTTTATGTTGAGCACTATGTGAAGATTTATTTACACAAAATACTGGGAAATACTTTATGTTGAACACTGTGGGAAGATTTATTTAAGCAAAATACTGGGAAATACTCTATGTTGAACACTGTGGGAAGATTTATTTACACAAAATACTAGAAAATTGGGAAATACTTTATGTTGAGCACTGTTGGAAGATATATTGACACAAAATACTAGGAAATACTTTCTGTTGAACACTGTGGGAAGATTTATTTACACAAAATACTAGGAAATACTTTATGTTGTACACTGTTGAAGATTTATTTACACAAAATACTGGGAAATATTTCATGTTGAACACTGATGAAGATTTAATAAATACTGGGAAATACTTTATGTTGAACACTGTGAGAAGATTTATTTACACAAAATACTGGGAAATGCTTTATGTTGAGCACTGTGGGAAGATTTACTTACACAAAATACTGGGAAATACTTTCTGTTGAACACTGTGGAAAGATTTATTTACACAAAATACTGGGAAAAACTTTATGCTGAACACGACTGGAAGATTTATTTACACAAAATACTGGGAAATACATTAGGTTGAGCACTGTGGGAAGGTTTATTTACCTAAAATGCTGGGAAATACATTATGTTGAACACTGTAGGAAGATTTATTTACACAAAATACTGAGAAAAACTTTATGTTGAACGCTGTAGGAAGATTAATTTACACAAAATACTGGGCAATACTTTATGTTGAGCACTGTGGGAAGATTTACTTACACAAAATACTGGGAAATACTTTCTGTTGAACACTGTGGAAAGATTTATTTACACAAAATACTGGGAAAAACTTTATGTTGAACACGGCTGGAAGATTTATTTACACAACATACTGGGGAATACTTTTATATTGAAAACTGTGGGAAGATTTATTTACACAAAATACTGAGAAATACCTCATGTGGAATACTGTTGGAAGATTTATTTACACAAAATACTGGGAAATACATTATGTTGAACACTGTTGGAAGATTTATTTACACAAAATACTGGGAAATACCTCATGTTGAACACTGTTAGAAGATTTATTTACACAAAATACTGGGAAATACTTTATGTTGAACACTGTGGGAAGATTTATTTACACAATATACTGGGAAATACTTTATGTTGAATGCTGTAGGAAGATTAATTTACACAAAATACTGGGAATTACTTTATGTTGATTACTGTGGGAAGATTTATTTACACAAAATACTATTGAATAATTTATCTTGAAAACTGTTAGAAGATTTATTCACAGAAAATACTAGGAAATACTTTATGTTGAAAACTGTTGGAAGATTTATTTACACAAAATACTGGGAAATACTTATATGTTGAACACTGGGAAGATTTATTTACACAACATACTGGAAATACTTTATGTAGAACACTGTTGGAAGATTTATCTAAGCAAAATACTGGGAAATACTTTATGTTGAGCACTGTTGGAAGATTTATTTACACAAAATACTGAGAAATACTTTATGTTGAGCACTGATGAAGATTTATTTATACACAATACTGGGAAATACTTTCTGTTGATTACTGTGGGAAATTTATTTACACAAAATACTGGGAAATACTTTCTGTTGAACAGTGTGGGAAGATTTATTTACACAAAATACTGGGATATACTTTCTGTTGAACACTGTTGGAAGATTTATTTACAAAAAAATACAGAGAAATACTTGATGTTGAACACTGTGGGAATATTCATTTAAACAAAATACTGGGAAATACTCTCTTGAATATTGTGGGAAGATCTATTAGCACACAATACTGGGAAATACTTTATGTTGAGCACTGTGTGAAGATTTATTTACACAAAATACTGAGAAATACTTTATGTTGAGCACTGTGGGAAGATTTACTTACACAAAATACTGGGAAATACTTTCTGTTGAACACTGTGGGAAGATTTATTTACACAAAATACTGAGCAATACCTTATGTTGAACACAGTGGGAAGGTTTATTTACACAAAATACTAGGGAATACTTTTTTTTGACAACTGTGGGAAGATTTATTTACAAAATATACTGGGAAATAGTTTATGTTGAACACTGTTGGAAGATTTATTTACACAAAATACTGGAATATACTTTCTGTTGAACACTGTTGGAAGATTTATTTACACAAAATACTGAGAAATACTTTATGTTGAACACTGGGAAGATTTATTTACACAAAATACTGAGAAATACCTTATGTTGAACACTGTGGGAAGATTTATTCTTACACAATACTGGTAAATACACTATGTTCAACACTGTACGAAGATTTATCTAAGCAAAATACTGGGAAATACTTTATGTTGAGCACTGTTGGAAGATTTATTTACAGAAAATACTGATAAATACCTTATGTTGAGCACTGATGAAGATTTATTTATACAAAATCCTGGGAAATACTTTATGTTGATTACTGTTGGAAGATTTATTTACAGAAAATACGGAGAAATACCTTATGTTGAGCACTGATGAAGATTTATTTATACAAAATCCTGGGAAATACCTTATGTTGATTACTGTTGGAAGATTTATTTACAAAAAAATACAGGGAAATACTTTATGTTGACAGATTTATTTACACAAAATCCTGGGAAATACTTTATGTTGATTACTGTTGGAAGATTTATTTACAGAAAATACTGAGAAATACCTTATGTTGAACACTGTGAGAAGATGTATTTATACACAATACTGGGAAATACTTTCTGTTGAACACTGTAGGAAGATTTATCTAAGCAAAATAATGGGAAATACTTTATGCTAAACACTGTTGAAAGATTTATTTACACAAAATACTGGAAAATACTTTATGTTGAGTACTGTGGGAAGATTTTTTTACACAAAATACTGGAAAATACCTTCTGTTGAACACTGTGGGAAGATTTATTTGCACAAAATACTGGGAAATACTTTCTGTTGAACACTATCGGAGGATTTATTTACACAAAATACTGGGAAATACTTTATGTTGATTACTGTTGGAAGATTTATTTATACAACAAACAGAGAAATACGCGATATTGAACACTGGGAATAATTATTAACACAAAATACTGGGATGTACTTTCTATTGAACACTGTGGGAAGGTTTATTTACCCAAAATGCTGGGAAATACATTTTATTTACACAAAATACCTGGAAATACTGAGAAATACCTTATGTTGAAGACAGTGGGAAGATTTATTTACACAAAAAAAAAGGAAATACTTTCTGTTGAACACTGTTGGAAGATTAATTTACACAAAATCCTGGGAAATACTTTATGTTGATTATTGTTGGAAGATTTATTTACAGAAAATACTGAGAAATACCTTATGTTGAACACTGTGAGAAGATGTATTCATACACAATATTGGGAAATACTTTATGTTGAACACTGTAGGAAGATTTATTTAAGCAAAATACTGGGAAATACTTTATGTTGAGCACTGTTGGTAGATTTATTTACACAAAATACTGAGAAATACCTTATGTTGAGCACTGATGAAGATTTATTTATACACAATACTGGGAAATACTTTCTGTTGATTACTGTGGGAAAATTTATTAACACAAAATACTGGGAAATACTTTCTGTTGAACACTGTTGGAAGATTTACTTACACAAAATACTGGGAAATACTTTATGTTGATTACTGTTGGAAGATTTATTTACACAACACACAGAGAAATACATGATGTTGAACACTGGGAATAATTATTAACACAAAATACTGGGATGTACTTTCTATTGAACACTGTGGGAAGGTTTATTTACCCAAAATGCTGGGAAATAATTTATGTTGAACTATTGGAAGATTTATTTACACAAAATACTGGGAAATACTTTATGTTGAACACTGTCAGAAGATTTATTTACACAAATTAATAGGGAATACTTTGTTGAGCACCGTGGGAAGATTTGTTTGCACAAAATACTGGAAAATACTTTATGTTGTGCACTGTGGGAAGATTTTCTTACGCAATATACTGGAAAATACTTGATGTTGAGCACTCATGAAGATTTATTTATACACAATACTGGGAAATACTTACTGTTGATTACTGTGGGAAAATTTATTTACACAAAATACTGGGAAATACTTTCTGTTGAACAGTGTGGGAAGATTTATTTACACAAAATACTGGGAAATACTTTCAGTTGAACACTGTTGGAAGATTTATTTACAAAAAAATACAGAGAAATACTTGATATTGAACACTGTGGGAATATTCATTTAAACAAAATACTGGAGAATACTCTCTGTTGAATATTGTGGGAAGATCTATTAGCACAAAATACTGGGAAATACTTTATGTTGAGCACTATGTGAAGATTTATTTACACAAAATACTGGGAAATACTTTATGTTGAACACTGTGGGAAGATTTATTTAAGCAAAATACTGGGAAATACTCTCTGTTGAACACTGTGGGAAGATTTATTTACACAAAATACTAGAAAATTGGGAAATACTTTATGTTGAGCACTGTTGGAAGATATATTGACACAAAATACTAGGAAATACTTTCTGTTGAACACTGTGGGAAGATTTATTTACACAAAATACTAGGAAATACTTTATGTTGTACACTGTTGAAGATTTATTTACACAAAATACTGGGAAATATTTCATGTTGAACACTGATGAAGATTTAATAAATACTGGGAAATACTTTATGTTGAACACTGTGAGAAGATTTATTTACACAAAATACTGGGAAATGCTTTATGTTGAGCACTGTGGGAAGATTTACTTACACAAAATACCGGGAAATACTTTCTGTTGAACACTGTGGAAAGATTTATTTACACAAAATACTGGGAAAAACTTTATGCTGAACACGACTGGAAGATTTATTTACACAAAATACTGGGAAATACATTAGGTTGAGCACTGTGGGAAGGTTTATTTACCTAAAATGCTGGGAAATACATTATGTTGAACACTGTAGGAAGATTTATTTACACAAAATACTGAGAAATACTTTATGTTGAACGCTGTAGGAAGATTAATTTACACAAAATACTGGGCAATACTTTATGTTGAGCACTGTGGGAAGATTTACTTACACAAAATACTGGGAAATACTTTCTGTTGAACACTGTGGAAAGATTTATTTACACAAAATACTGGGAAAAACTTTATGTTGAACATGGCTGGAAGATTTATTTACACAACATACTGGGGAATACTTTTATATTGAAAACTGTGGGAAGGTTTATTTACACAAAATACTGAGAAATACCTCATGTGGAATACTGTTGGAAGATTTATTTACACAAAATACTGGGAAATACATTATGTTGAACACTGTTGGAAGATTTATTTACACAAAATACTGGGAAATACCTCATGTTGAACACTGTTAGAAGATTTATTTACACAAAATACTGGGAAATACTTTATGTTGAACACTGTGGGAAGATTTATTTACACAATATACTGGGAAATACTTTATGTTGAATGCTGTAGGAAGATTAATTTACACAAAATACTGGGAATTACTTTATGTTGATTACTGTGGGAAGATTTATTTACACAAAATACTATTGAATAATTTATCTTGAAAACTGTTAGAAGATTTATTCACAGAAAATACTAGGAAATACTTTATGTTGAAAACTGTTGGAAGATTTATTTACACAAAATACTGGGAAATACTTTATGTTGAACACTGGGAAGATTTATTTACACAACATACTGGAAATACTTTATGTAGAACACTGTTGGAAGATTTATCTAAGCAAAATACTGGGAAATACTTTATGTTGAGCACTGTTGGAAGATTTATTTACACAAAATACTGGGAAATACATTAGGTTGAGCACTGTGGGAAGGTTTATTTACACAAAATGCTGGGAAATACATTATCTTGAACACTGTTGGAAGATGTATTAACACAAAATACTGGGAAATACTTTCTGTTGAACAGTGTGGGAAGATTTATTTACACAAAATACTGGGATATACTTTCTGTTGAACACTGTTGGAAGATTTATTTACAAAAAAATACAGAGAAATACTTGATGTTGAACACTGTGGGAATATTCATTTAAACAAAATACTGGGAAATACTCTCTTGAATATTGTGGGAAGATCTATTAGCACACAATACTGGGAAATACTTTATGTTGAGCACTGTGTGAAGATTTATTTACACAAAATACTGAGAAATACTTTATGTTGAGCACTGTGGGAAGATTTACTTACACAAAATACTGGGAAATACTTTCTGTTGAACACTGTGGGAAGATTTATTTACACAAAATACTGAGCAATACCTTATGTTGAACACAGTGGGAAGGTTTATTTACACAAAATACTAGTGAATACTTTATCTTGAAAACTGTTAGAAGATTTATTCACAGAAAATACTAGGAAATACTTTATGTTGAAAACTGTTGGAAGATTTATTTACACAAAATACTGGGAAATACTTTATGTTGAACACTGTGGGAAGATTTATTTACACAACATACTGGGAAATACTTTATGTTGATTACTGTGGGAAGATTTATTTACACAAAATACTAGTGAATACTTTATCTTGAACACTGTTAGAAGATTTATTTACACAAAATACTAGGAAATACTTTATGTTGAAAACTGTTGAAGATTTATTTACACAAAATACTGGGAAATACTTTCTGTTGAACACTGATGAAGATTTATTTACACAAAATACTGGAAATACTTTATGTAGAACACTGTTGGAAGATTTATCTAAGCAAAATACTGGGAAATACTTTATGTTGAGCACTGTTGGAAGATTTATTTACACAAAATACTGAGAAATACCTTAGGTTGAGCACTGATGAAGATTTATTTATACACAATACTGGGAAATACTTTCTGTTGAACACTGATGAAGATTTATTTACACAAAATACTGGGAAATACTTTCTGTTGAACACTGATGAAGATTTATTTACACAAAATACTGGAAATACTTTATGTAGAACACTGTTGGAAGATTTATCTAAGCAAAATACTGGGAAATACTTTATGTTGAGCACTGTTGGAAGATTTATTTCCACAAAATACTGAGAAATACTTTATGTTGAGCACTGATGAAGATTTATTTATACACAATACTGGGAAATACTTTCTGTTGATTACTGTGGGAAAATTTATTTACACAAAATACTGGGAAATACTTTCTGTTGAACAGTGTGGGAAGATTTATTTACACAAAATACTGGGATATAATTTCTGTTGAAAACTGTTGGAAGATTTATTTACAAAAAAATACAGAGAAATACTTGATGTTGAATATTCATTTAAACAAAATACTGGGAAATACTCTCTGTTGAATATTGTGGGAAGATCTATTAGCACAAAATACTGGGAAATACTTTATGTTGAGCACTGTGTGAAGATTTATTTACACAAAATACTGAGAAATACTTTATGTTGAGCACTGTGGGAAAATTTACTTACACAAAATACTGGGAAATACTTTCTGTTGAACACTGTGGGAAGATTTATTTACACAAAATACTGAGCAATACCTTATGTTGAACACAGTGGGAAGGTTTATTTACACAAAATACTAGGAAATACTTTTTTTTGACAACTGTGGGAAGGTTTATTTACACAAAATACTAGGAAATACTTTATGTTGAACACTGGGAAGATTTATTTACACAAAATACTGGGAAATACTTTATGTTGAAGACTGTGGGAAGATTTATTTACACAAAATACTGAGCAATACCTTATGCTGAACACAGTGGGATGGTTTATTTACACAAAATACTGGGAAATAGTTTATGTTGAACACTGTTGGAAGATTTATTTACACAAAATACTGGAATATACTTTCTGTTGAACACTGTTGGAAGATTTATTTACACAAAATACTGAGAAATACTTTATGTTGAACACTGTGGGAAGATTTATTCTTACACAATACTGGTAAATACACTATGTTGAACACTGTAGGAAGATTTATCTAAGCAAAATACTGGGAAATACTTTATGTTGAGCACTGTTGGAAGATTTCTTTACAGAAAATACTGATAAATACCTTATGTTGAGCACTGATGAAGATTTATTTATACAAAATCCTGGTAAATACTTTATGTTGATTACTGTTGGAAGATTTATTTACAAAAAAATACAGGGAAATACTTTATGTTGAAGACTGTGGGAAGATTTATTTACACAAAATACTGAGCAATACCTTATGCTGAACACAGTGGGATGGTTTATTTACACAAAATACTAGGAAATACCTTATGTTGAACACAGTGGGAAGGTTTATTTACACAAAATACTAGGAAATACTTTTTTTTGACAACTGTGGGAAGATTTATTTACACAAAATACTGGGAAATAGTTTATGTTGAACACTGTTGGAAGATTTATTTACACAAAATACTGGAATATACTTTCTGTTGAACACTGTTGGAAGATTTATTTACACAAAATACTGAGAAATACTTTATGTTGAACACTGGGAAGATTTATTTACACAAAATACTGAGAAATACCTTATGTTGAACACTGTGGGAAGATTTATTCTTACACAATACTGGTAAATACACTATGTTGAACACTGTAGGAAGATTTATCTAAGCAAAATACTGGGAAATACTTTATGTTGAGCACTGTTGGAAGATTTCTTTACAGAAAATACTGATAAATACCTTATGTTGAGCACTGATGAAGATTTATTTATACAAAATCCTGGGAAATACTTTATGTTGATTACTGTTGGAAGATTTATTTACAAAAAAATACAGGGAAATACTTTATGTTGAAAGATTTATTTACACAAAATCCTGGGAAATACTTTATGTTGATTACTGTTGGAAGATTTATTTACAGAAAATACTGAGAAATACCTTATGTTGAACACTGTGAGAAGATGTATTTATACACAATACTGGGAAATACTTTCTGTTGAACACTGTAGGAAGATTTATCTAAGGAAAATACTGGGAAATACTTTATGCTGAGCACTGTTGGAAGATTTATTTACACAAAATACTGTGAAAACCTTATGTTGAGCACTGATGAAGATTTATTTATACACAATACTGGGAAATACTTTCTGTCGATTACTGTGGGAAAATTTATTTACACAAAATACTGGGAAATACTTTCTGTTGAACACTGTTGGAAGATTTATTTACCCACAATATTGGGAAATACTTCATGTTGAACACCGGGAAGATTTATTTACACAAAATACTGAGAAATACTTTATGTTGAACACTGTGGGAAGATTTATTCATACACAATACTGGTAAATACACTATGTTGAACACTGTAGGAAGATTTATTGAAGCAAAATACTGTGAAATACTTTATGTTGAGCACTGTTGGAAGATTGATTTACGCAAAATACTGAGAAATACTTTATGTTAAACACTGTGGGAAGATTTATTTATACACAATACTGGGAAATACTTTTTGTTGAACACAGTGAGAAGATTTATTTACACAAAATACTGGGGAATACTTTATGTTAAACACTGTAGGAAGATTTATTTACACAAAATACTGGGGAATACTTTATGTTGAACACAGTGAGAAGATTTATTTACACAAAATACTGGGGAATACTTTATGTTAAACACTGTAGGAAGATTTATTTACACAAAATACTGGGGAATACTTTATGTTGAACACAGTGAGAAGATTTATTTACACAAAATACCGGGAAATACTTTCTGTTAAACACTGTAGGAAGATTTATTTACAGAAAATACTGGGAAATACTTCATGTTGAACACAGTGAGAAGATTTATTTACACAAAATACTGGGGAATACTTTATGTTAAACACTGTAGCAAGATTTATTTACACAAAATACTGGGGAATACTTTATGTTGAACACAGTGTGAAGATTTATTTACACAAAATACTGGGGAATACTTTATGTTGAACACTGTGGAAAGATATATTTACACAAAATACTGGGGGTGCCATACCTAATGATGAAAACTGTGGGAAGAGTTGATTATACAGACTACATGAGGATGAGTATACAAAATACTGGGGAATACCTGATGATGAAAACTGGGAGAGGTTGATTACACAAAATACTAGGAATACCTTATTTTGCTCACTGTGGGAGTCGATTTCAAAATATTCTGGAGAATACAATACATAATATGCAGTTTCATGGAGCTTAGTTGTAAATTATATAAAAATATAGAAAAATATTGAGCACTACTAGTGTGTGAGACCCCTAACTTCCATGTATATGAAATAATTCTGTGAAATCCTAAGATTTAGCATTTAAAATAATAGGATTTAGAGAAAATGTGTATCTTCTAAAAAAAAATGTGCATAAAATGAAATTTCCAACAACAACAAAAAATGGAAAAATAGTCTTGAATGCTTCTGTAAATTGAGGTGCATAACATTATCTTATATAAATATGGTCTGTAAAGTTTGTGGATAACATAACACAAAATAGGTATACTCTGCTGAAGTTTCAAAATATGGAAAAATTTGAGAAAAATTCTTGAAAACTTCTGTAATGTACTATGAATAACTTCTATATGTATGTAATTATTTTTTAGCATCAAGGAAATTGGACAGGTACTATAGGAACAATACACAAAATATGTCCATCTTTTCCCTGCTGACAATTTACCATACAATGGTATGCATCCTGGCAAAAATAGATACACTTTTATACATAAAATGTAACATTCACAACTGTACATCTTTAGATTACTACCGTATTTAGGGTTGTATAATGCGCAGGATTTTGCCCAGATTCTTTAATTTGTAGGAGGGGTGCGCATTATAAACAGGAACAATGTGTTTCACTCTTTCCCAGACCGGGAAATCACATGTCCGCCAATAAAACCCAACACATTTAATATTTTGCAACTTTATTGAAGATGAAAAGAGATAAATGGTTCTTAAATTCTCCCAGCAAATGAAACATGCTCAAAGGACTGAAAAATATATACGATTGATATTTAATTTTTTTAAAAGTCCATGTGCATTATAGACACGAACTAGTTTTTTTCTGGAGATTTTCAAGGCCAACAGGGGGTGCGCATTATGTACCAATGTGCATTATACAACCCTAAATACGGTAAGTTGTTTTAACCAATCATTCTATTTCTCTATAATTTTATAATTAACTTGATCAAAAGGTCAGTGATTCAGTAAAATGTTAGTTTAAACATATTTCATTGTCCAAAAACATGACAATAGGATCATGATCAGATACAAGTTTTACTACTTAGAACATCTTCTCCTTTATATAACCAATATATATATATAGTTGAACATATATGCAAAAAAGCTACAACATTTATTAATAACAAAAACATGAAATGTACCAGTGAAACAAGATTTGCTATTTGCCAAATGACAAATCAAACCCATCTTTACTATAATTGGACCTTATACAACACTGAAAAATAAAGAAAAAGCAATAACTTTGAACTGGATAAATAGTGCTGTAAAGTTAGGGTCTCTTAGAATTCAGTTACAAAACATATAATTCTGAAGTTATGTATTAAATAAAATGTTGGGTCTTCTAATCCTACATTACAGATAAATATTGCATTTCATATAAATATTCTAAATAGCACATCATGGAGTTGAATTTCATTATCTATTTTTATGTTAAAATGATGTTATTGAAATAGAGAGAAAAAGGTATATTCCACAGTATTTTATTCAAAATTTATCATTAATAAAACTGAAAGGAAGGATGCCATTTTGAAACAAACAAATATTAAATAGCTATCCATTTTTCTGACAAATATTGTGAAACAATTATAATATCATTAATATTTCCTTCAATATATTTCCATATGATATATAATATTTATATATTGTAAATATATATTCACAACTGCTGCATTTAATTATATGCCTTGCATATTTTGAAAGTCATCATCTAATTGTATTCTCATGTGACAGTTTATTATATCTTGAGTAAAATAAAGTCTTGAAATCTCGTTCATAATTTAAACAAATTATTTCTGAATAGAGAACTAATTAATTAGACATACTAAGTAATAATGAAAAAGTCAACTGACATTCAAGCATGTCAAATTCTAATATATCATGTTATTAGTCATCATAAGCTCAAACCAGACATAGAAAATACATACATAACCACAATCTTAGAACACAAAATCATACAACAAGGAGTTTGGTGATCAGTTTTCATAACAATGAACAAATTGTGTGGTAAGAACAATCTGAACCAAAGTACACTATGAACCATACATGTATTATTTGTGATGTTCTGAACAGTTAGTATGTCAACATACAACAGGTATATTGTGAAATATGGAATGTAAAGTCCAGTGACATTAGATGAGTGTTGAGCAGTACATTTTTAGTACAGGAGGTTTTTAATCAGTGAAATGAGGAATGTAAAGCCCAGTGACATTAGATGAGTGTTGAGCAGTACATTTTTAGTACAGGAGGTTTTTAATCAGTGAGATGTGGAATGTAAAGCCCAGTGATATTAGATGAGTGTTGAGCAGTACATTTTTAGTACAGGAGGTTTTTAATCAGTGAGATGTGGAATGTAAAGCCCAGTGACATTAGATGAGTGTTGAGCAGTACATTTTTAGTACAGGAGGTTTTTAATCAGTGAGATGTGGAATGTAAAGCCCAGTGACATTAGATGAGTGTTGAGCAGTACATTTTTAGTACAGGAGGTTTTTAATCAGTGAAATGAGGAATGTAAAGCCCAGTGATATTAGATGAGTGTTGAGCAGTACATTTTTAGTACAGGAGGTTTTTAATCAGTGAAATGAGGAATGTAAAGCCCAGTGACATTAGATGAGTGTTGAGCAGTACATTTTTAGTACAGGAGGTTTTTAATCAGTGAAATGAGGAATGTAAAGCCCAGTGACATTAGATGAGTGTTGAGCAGTACATTTTTAGTACAGAAGGTTTTTAATCAGTGAAATGAGGAATGTAAAGCCCAGTGACATTAGATGAGTGTTGAGCAGTACATTTTTAGTACAGGAGGTTTTTAATCAGTGAAATGAGGAATGTAAAGCCCAGTGACATTAGATGAGTGTTGAGCAGTACATTTTTAGTACAGGAGGTTTTTAATCAGTGAAATGAGGAATGTAAAGCCCAGTGACATTAGATGAGTGTTGAGCAGTACATTTTTAGTACAGAAGGTTTTTAATCAGTGAAATGAGGAATGTAAAGCCCAGTGACATTAGATGAGTGTTGAGCAGTACATTTTTAGTACAGGAGGTTTTTAATCAGTGAAATGAGGAATGTAAAGCCCAGTGACATTAGATGAGTGTTGAGCAGTACATTTTTAGTACAGGAGGTTTTTAATCTGTGAAATGAGGAATATAAAGCCCAGTGACATTAGATGAGTGTTGAGCAGTACATTTTTAGTACAGGAGGTTTTTAATCAGTGAAATGAGGAATGTAAAGCCCAGTGACATTAGATGAGTGTTGAGCAGTACATTTTTAGTACAGGAGGTTTTTAATAAGTGAAATGAGGAATGTAAAGCCCAGTGACATTAGATGAGTGTTGAGCAGTACATTTTTAGTACAGGAGGTTTTTAATAAGTGAAATGAGGAATGTAAAGCCCAGTGACATTAGATGAGTGTTGAGCAGTACATTTTTAGTACAGGAGGTTTTTAATAAGTGAAATGAGGAATGTAAAGCCCAGTGACATTAGATGAGTGTTGAGCAGTACATTTTTAGTACAGGAGGTTTTTAATAAGTGAAATGAGGAATGTAAAGCCCAGTGACATTAGATGAGTGTTGAGCAGTACATTTTTAGTACAGGAGGTTTTTAATCAGTGAAATGAGGAATATAAAGCCCAGTGACATTAGATGAGTGTTGAGCAGTACATTTTTAGTGCAGGAGGTTTTAAATAAGTGAAATGAGGAATGTACAGCTCAGTGACATTAGCTGAAGTGTTGAGCCATAGTGTTAGTATGGGGGTGGTGTGTATAATTAGGTGAAATATAGTATATAGAAAACCATAACAAAGCATGTCTGATACATTTGTTTTTAAAGTAGACTTTCTGACCACATTTATCTGTTCATTATATGGCCATCTGATAATAGTACACAAACTAGCTGTGAAAAGAACTTTGTGCCCTAATACAGTGGTCAGTAAATATGTTCACCATTACTAGTAGTTTAACCTGCCTTAAAGGGCACCTCTATATAACAAATCACTATATATAAAGGACACCTCTATATAACAAATCACTGTATATAAAGGACACCTCTATATAACAAATCACTGTATATAAAGGACACCTCTATATAGCAAATCACTGTATATAAAGGACACCTCTATATAACAAATCACTGTATATAAAGGACACCTCTATATAACAAATCACTGTATATAAAGCACACTCCTATATAACAAATCACTGTATATAAAGGGCACCTCTATATAACAAATCACTGTATATAAAGGGCAGTCTCATTCCCCACATTAATGAATAGTGCATATAATTATAAGCTCTATATAAATGGCAACTGCTCATAAAGGCCACATTATCAGGTTCCCTTGAGAGGCCTTTATATACAGGTTTGACTGTACATATAAAAAATGTCGCTTTTTTCATATCAACTCCCACTGTTGATCCAGTACATGTATACCATTATATATGTCCATGTATAACTAACTGTTCGTCCAGTAAATGTATACCATTATATATGTCCATGTATAACTAACTGTTGATTCAGTAAATGTATACCATTGCATCTGTCCATGTATAACTAACTGTTGATCCAGTACACATATAACATTACATCTGTCCATGTATAACTAACTGTTGATCCAGTAAATATATACCACTACATCTGTCCATGTATAACTAACTATTGATCCAGTAAATGTATACCATTATATATGTCCATGTATAACTAACTGTTGATTCAGTAAATGTATACCATTATATATGTCCATGTATAACTAACTGTTGATCCAGTACATATTGATATATACCATTACATCTGTCCATGTATAACTAACTGTTGATCCAGTAAATGTATACCATTATATATGTCCATGTATAACTAACTGTTGATCCAGTAAATGTATACCATTATATATGTCCATGTATAACTAACTGTTGATTCAGTAAATGTATACCATTATATATGTCCATGTATAACTAACTGTTGATTCAGTACATATTGATATATACCATTACATCTGTCCATGTATAACTAACTGTTGATCCAGTAAATGCATAACATTACATCTATCCATGTATAACTAACTGTTCCTCAGTACATATATACCATTACATCTGTCCATGTATAACTAACTGTTGATCCAGTACATGTATACCATTACATCTGTCCATGTATAACTAACTGTTGATCCAGTACATATATACCATTACATCTGTCCATGTATAACTAACTGTTCCTCAGTACATATATACCATTACATCTGTCCATGTATAACTAACTGTTGATCCAGTAAATGTATTCCATTACATCTGTCCATGTATAACTAACTGTTGATCCAGTACATGTATACCATTACATCTGTCCATGTATAACTAACTGTTGATCCAGTAAATGTATACCGTTACATCTGTCCATGTATAACTAACTGTTGATCCAGTAAATGTATATCATTACATCTGTCCATGTATAACTAACTGTTGATCCAGTAAATGTATACCATTACATCTGTTCATGTATAACTAACTGTTGATCCAGTAAAAGTATACCATTATATATGTCCATGTATAACTAACTGTTGATTCAGTAAATGTATACCATTATATATGTCCATGTATAACTAACTGTTGATCCAGTACATATATACCATTACATCTGTCCATGTCTAATTAACTGTTGATCCAGTAAATGTATACCATTACATCTGTCCATGTATAACTAACTGTTGATCCAGTAAATGCATAACATTACATCTGTCCATGTATAACTAACTGTTCCTCTAGTACATGTATACCGTTACATCTGTCCATGTATAACTAACTGCTGATCCTGTAAATGTATACCATTACATCTGTCCATGTATAACTAACTGCTGATCCAGTAAAAGTATACCATTATATATGTCCATGTATAGCTAACTGTTGATTCAGTAAATGTACATCATTATATATGTCCATGTATAACTAACTGTTGATCCAGTACATATATACCATTACATCTGTCCATGTCTAATTAACTGTTGATCCAGTAAATGTATACCATTACATCTGTCCATGTATAACTAACTGTTGATCCAGTAAATGTATACCATTACATCTGTCCATATATAACTAACTGTTGATCCAGTACATGTATACCATTACATCTGTCCATTTCTAATTAACTGTTGATCCAGTAAATGTATACCATTACATATGTCCATGTATAACTAACTGTTGATCCAGTACATGTATACCATTACATCTGTCCATGTATAACTAACTGTTGATCCAGTAAATGTATACCATTACATCTGTCCATGTATAGCTAAGTGTTGATCCAGTAAATGTATACCATTACATCTGTTCATGTATAGCTAACTGTTGATCCAGTAAATGTATACCATTACATCTGTCCATGTATAGCTAACTGTTGATCCAGTAAATGCATACCATTACATCTGTCCATGTATAGCTAACTGTTGATCCAGTAAATGTATACCATTACATCTGTCCATGTATAGCTAACTGTTGATCCAGTAAATGTATACCATTACATCTGTCCATGTATAGCTAACTGTTGATCCAGTAAATGTATACCATTACATCTGTCCTTGTATAGCTAACTGTTGATCCAGTAAATGTATTCCATTACATCTGTCCATGTATAACTAACTGTTGATCCAGTAAATGTATACCATTATATCTGTCCATGTATAGCTAAATGTTGATCCAGTAAATGCATACCATTACATCTGTCCATGTATAGCTAACTGTTGATCCAGTAAATGTATACCATTACATCTGTCCATGCATAGCTAACTGTTGATCCACTAAATGTATACCATAACATCTGTCCATGTATAGCTAACTGTTGATCCAGTAAATGTATACCATTACATCTGTCCATGTATAATTAACTGTTGATCCAGTAAATGTATACCATTACATCTGTCCATGTAAAACAAACTGTTGATCCAGTAAATGTATACCATTACATCTGTCCATGTATAACTAACTGTTGATCCAGTAAATGTATACCATTACATCTGTCCATGTATAACTAACTGTTGATCCAGTAAATGTATACCATTACATCTGTCCATGTATAACTAACTGTTGATCCAGTAAATGTATACCATTACATCTGTCCATGTATAGCTAACTGTTGATCCAGTAAATTTATGCCATTACATCTGTCCATGTATAACTAACTGTTGATCCAGTAAATGTATACCATTACATCTGTCCATGTATAATTAACTGTTGATCCAATAAATGTATACCATTACATCTGTCCATGTATAGCTAACTGTTGATCCAGTAAATGTATACCATTACATCTGTCAATGTATAACTAACTGTTGATCCAGTAAATGTATACCATTACATCTGTCCATGTATAATTAACTGTTGATCCAGTAAATGTATACCATTACATCTGTCCATGTATAGCTAACTGTTGATCCAGTACATATATACCATTACATCTGTCCATGTATAGCTAACTGTTGATCCAGTACATATTTACCATTACATCTGTCCATGTATAACTAACTGTTGATCCAGTAAATGCATAACATTACATCTATCCATGTATAACTAACTGTTCCTCAGTACATATATACCATTACATCTGTCCATGTATAACTAACTGTTGATCCAGTAAATGTATACCATTACATCTGTCCATGTATAACTAACTGTTGATCCAGTAAATGTATACCATTACATCTGTCCATGTATAACTAACTGTTGATCCAGTAAATGCATACCATTACATCTGTCCATGTATAGCTAACTGTTGATCCAGTAAATGTATACCATTACATCTGTCCATGTATAATTAACTGTTGATCCAGTACATGTATACCATTATATATGTCCATGTATAACTAACTGTTGATCCAGTACATGTATACCATTACATCTGTCCATGCATAGCTAACTGTTGATCCAGTAAATGTATACCATTACATCTGTCCATGTATAACTAACTGTTGATCCAGTAAATGTATACCATTACATCTGTCCATGTATAATTAACTGCTGATCCAGTACATGTATACCATTACATCTGTCCATGTATAGGTAAGTGTTGTTCCAGTACATGTATACCATTACATCTGTCATGTATAACTAACTGTTGTTCCAGTAAATGTATACCATTACATCTGTCCATGTATAACTAACTGTTGATCCAGTACATATATACCATTACATCTGTCCATGTATAACTATCTGTTGATCCAGTAAATGTATACCATTACATCTGTCCATGTATAACTAACTGTTGATCCAGTACATATATACCATTACATCTGTCCATGTATAACTAACTGTTGATCCAGTAAATATATACCATTACATCTGTCCATGTATAACTAACTGTTGATGCAGTAAATGTATACCATTACATCTGTCCATGTATAACTAACTGTTGATCCAGTAAATATATACCATTACATCTGTCCATGTATAACTAACTGTTGATCCAGTAAATATATACCATTACATCTGTCCATGTATAACTAACTGTTGATCCAGTAAATATATACCATTACATCTGTCCATGTATATAACTAACTGTTGATCCAGTACATATATACCATTACATCTGTCCATGTATAACTAATTGTTGATCCAATAAATGTATACCATTACATCTGTCCATGTATAATTAACTGTTGATCCAGTAAATGTATACCATTACATCTGTCCATGTATAGCTAAGTGTTGTTCCAGTACATGTATTCCATTACATCTGTCATGTATAACTAACTGTTGTTCCAGTAAATGTATCCCATTACATCTGTCCATGTATAACTAACTGTTGTTCCAGTAAATGTATACCATTACATCTGTCATGTATAACTAACTGTTGTTCCAGTAAATGTATACCATTACATCTGTCCATGTATATAACTAACTGTTGATCCAGTACATGTATACCATTACATCTGTCATGTATAACTAACTGTTGTTCCAGTAAATGTATACCATTACATCTGTCCATGTATAACTAACTGTTGATCCAGTACATATATACCATTACATCTGTCCATGCATAATTAACTGTTGATCCAGTAAATGTATACCATTACATCTGTCCATGTATAGCTAAGTGTTGTTCCAGTACATGTATACCATTACATCTGTCATGTATAACTAACTGTTGTTCCAGTAAATGTATACCATTACATCTGTCCATGTATAACTAACTATTGTTCCAGTAAATGTATATCATTACATCTGTCCATGTATAACTAACTGTTGATCCAGTAAATGTATACCATTACATCTGTCATGTATAACTAACTGTTGTTCCAGTAAATGTATACCATTACATCTGTCATGTATAACTAACTGTTGTTCCAGTAAATGTATACCATTACATCTGTCATGTATAACTAACTGTTGTTCCAGTAAATGTATACCATTACATCTGTCATGTATAACTAACTGTTGATCCAGTACATGTATACCATTACATCTGTCATGTATAACTAACTGTTGTTCCAGTAAATGTATACCATTACATCTGTCCATGTATATAACTAACTGTTGATCCAGTACATATATACCATTACATCTGTCCATGTATAACTAACTGTTTATCCAGTAAATATATACCATTACATCTGTCCATGTATAGCTAACTGTTGATCCAGTACATATATACCATTACATCTGTCCATGCATAATTAACTGTTGATCCAGTAAATGTATACCATTACATCTGTCCATGTATAGCTAAGTGTTGTTCCAGTACATGTATACCATTACATCTGTCATGTATAACTAACTGTTGTTCCAGTAAATGTATACCATTACATCTGTCCATGTATAACTAACTGTTGTTCCAGTAAATGTATATCATTACATCTGTCCATGTATAACTAACTGTTGATCCAGTAAATGTATACCATTACATCTGTCATGTATAACTAACTGTTGTTCCAGTAAATGTATACCATTACATCTGTCATGTATAACTAACTGTTGTTCCAGTAAATGTATACCATTACATCTGTCATGTATAACTAACTGTTGTTCCAGTAAATGTATACCATTACATCTGTCATGTATAACTAACTGTTGTTCCAGTAAATGTATACCATTACATCTGTTATGTATAACTAACTGTTGATCCAGTACATGTATACCATTACATCTGTCATGTATAACTAACTGTTGTTCCAGTAAATGTATACCATTACATCTGTCCATGTATATAACTAACTGTTGATCCAGTACATATATACCATTACATCTGTCCATGTATAACTAACTGTTGATCCAGTAAATATATACCATTACATCTGTCCATGTATAACTAACTGTTGATCCAGTAAATATATACCATTACATCTGTCCATGTATAACTAACTGTTGATCCAGTAAATATATACCATTACATCTGTCCATGTATAACTAACTGTTGATCCAATAAATGTATACCATTACATCTGTCCATGTATAATTAACTGTTGATCCAGTAAATGTATACCATTACATCTGTCCATGTATAGCTAAGTGTTGTTCCAGTACATGTATACCATTACATCTGTCATGTATAACTAACTGTTGTTCCAGTAAATGTATACCATTACATCTGTCCATGTATAACTAACTGTTGTTCCAGTAAATGTATACCATTACATCTGTCATGTATAACTAACTGTTGTTCCAGTAAATGTATACCATTACATCTGTCCATGTATATAACTAACTGTTGTTCCAGTAAATGTATACCATTACATCTGTCCATGTATAACTAACTGTTGATCCAGTACATATATACCATTACATCTGTCCATGCATAATTAACTGTTGATCCAGTAAATGTATACCATTACATCTGTCCATGTATAACTAACTGTTGTTCCAGTAAATGTATATCATTACATCTGTCCATGTATAACTAACTGTTGATCCAGTAAATGTATACCATTACATCTGTCATGTATAACTAACTGTTGTTCCAGTAAATGTATTCCATTACATCTGTCATGTATAACTAACTGTTGTTCCAGTAAATGTATACCATTACATCTGTCATGTATAACTAACTGTTGATCCAGTACATGTATACCATTACATCTGTCATGTATAACTAACTGTTGTTCCAGTAAATGTATACCATTACATCTGTCCATGTATATAACTAACTGTTGATCCAGTACATATATACCATTACATCTGTCCATGTATAACTAACTGTTGATCCAGTAAATATATACCATTACATCTGTCCATGTATAACTAACTGTTGATCCAGTAAATATATACCATTACATCTGTCCATGTATAACTAACTGTTGTTCCAGTAAATATATACCATTACATCTGTCCATGTATATAACTAACTGTTGATCCAATAAATGTATACCATTACATCTGTCCATGTATAATTAACTGTTGATCCAGTAAATGTATACCATTACATCTGTCCATGTATAGCTAAGTGTTGTTCCAGTACATGTATACCATTACATCTGCCATGTATAACTAACTGTTGTTCCAGTAAATGTATACCATTACATCTGTCCATGTATAACTAACTGTTGTTCCAGTAAATGTATACCATTACATCTGTCATGTATAACTAACTGTTGTTCCAGTAAATGTATACCATTACATCTGTCCATGTATATAACTAACTGTTGTTCCAGTAAATGTATACCATTACATCTGTCCATGTATATAACTAACTGTTGATCCAGTACATATATACCATTACATCTGTCCATGTATAACTAACTGTTGATCCAGTAAATTTATACTGCTACATCAGTCCATTGTAGATATTACAGTTGCCCTGTTGATTATAATCATAAAATTGAAGCCTTCTATTTAGAATTCTATTTAACATCAATAATAAGAACTAAACCCTCGAGTCTTCAGTTGTTTATCTAGGAACAGTAACTATTTGACTGAATGGTGCTATTTAACATCAATAATAAGAACTAAACCCTCGAGTCTTCAGTTGTTTATCTAAGAGCAGTAACTATTTGACTGAATGGTGATATGAGTATGTGCTATGTTTTTACATTTGTACATGTTTCTTGTACTATATTTCTTTGTGTAAGTTGATCTCTTAATTCATAAAGGGGGGAAACTATCCCAAATATCTTAAAATTGTCCAAAATCCAAATAATTTTCACTATTTATCAAAGATTTTTCCCCAATTATTTTCATTATTGATATACTCTGCATCTCATTCTTCTATAACTTAATTGCCACTGATAAGTAGATTATGAAAGATGACAATTAAGAATCTCAGTTCTCACATTGGCTGTAATAAAACTGACAAGAAGAGTTTGAAGATACCAAAGCGGTAATCAAAGAAGAACAGACAACACAATGGCCAAAAGAAAAAGGACTTATTATCTATATGAAAAATCTAGAAATTTTAATGAGTCACCTGTTTTCTTTCTGTCATTCCTGCTAATTAATGTATTTTGGATCTCCAATCCCCCCCCCCTTTTCCCCTTTACATATTTAACCCTGGAAATATTCCTCATAATAATGAAAGAACTATAAAACTGCATGCAAAAAGTGACTGTGACAATCCAAAATATACAAGACTTTCCATGATAGAACATAGTATAGTTGAAAACAGTCCATACCTTGATTCTGAAGAGAAATCTCATAGAGCTCTATGTTCTGAAGAGAAATCTCATAGAGCTCTATGTTCTGAAGAGAAATCTCATAGAGCTCTATGTTCTGCTAAGTTGAGGATGAGCCAAAATACAAGAAATACACCTGTGTAAAGAAAAAGGTTAAGATATTATAAACATACTTAGAGATCAAATAGGAATGAAATAAATAATTATTCTATACTGCATTTGAAAACTGAGTTTAATTCATAATAAAGTGATTTCTTGTGTAAATTACCATTTTTTCTATCCAACATTTACCACTTATAGTGGAGATAAAAAGATAAATCACCTGCTCGATATGTTTAATTCAAAGTTAAAAAAGGGCCTGGGTGGCTCAATGAGTTAGGTCATTGAATTAATTAACAACTCACACAAGCCTATCACCAATACGGCGTGGGTTCGCGCCCGGCTTTGTAAATTACAAAAAAGGGTGCACTCGACTCACAGCCGCAAGTGATAAAGCTTACCAGTTGCTTGCCCATGGTCAGTGGTTCTCTCCGGGTACTCCAGCTTCTTCCACCTCTAAAACTGGTCGCCATGATATAGCTGAAATATTGCTGAAAGTGGCATTAAGCAAAAAATAAAAATAAAAAATAAAATCAAAGTTTAATATACTGAAATATAATAGGAACAGATAAAAATCCATCTTTGTTAAGACTCCAAATTCATGAGTAAAAATTCTGCACTAATCAATGGGAGGTAACTCTAATTTCATTTTTTTGAGGTCAAATAAGTTGCCATTTCAATGGTAATTTACTAATTTAGATACTTTTTTTTCAATTTCAGAACCGATTAAAATTTACATTGGACAGTTTGCATGAAAAGGGAGGTTATGTGGAATTACATATTCTATAAGCACTGGCAAGCCCATCTGTAGTGTCAAGGTCTATTATTGTGGGCTTTAGACAATGAAAAAAATGGTTGGGATAGTAGACAAAAAGTGAAATGCACCAAATGTAGGTATATATATCTCAGCTGTATACTCTATAAAAAAGAGCTAGAGGAAGAAAGAACATAAATACCATTACTCATGTCGGCCTGACTTATTTACTAATAGAATTAGAGGAAGAAAAAACATAAATACCATTGCTCATGTCGGCCTGACTTATTTACTAATAGAATTAGAGGAAGAAAAAACATAAATACCATTGCTCATGTCGGCCTGACTTATTTACTAATAGAATTAGAGGAAGAAAAAACATAAATACCATTGCTCATGTCGGCCTGACTTATTTACTAATAGAATTAGAGGAAGAAAGAACATAAATATCATTACTCATGTCGGCCTGACTTATTTACTAATAGAATTAGAGGAAGAAAGAACATAAATACCATTACTCATGTCGGCCTGACTTATTTACTAATAGAATTAGAGGAAGAAAGAACATAAATACCATTACTCATGTCGGCCTGACTTATTCACTAATAGAATTAGAGGAAGAAAGAACATAAATATCATTGCTCATGTCGGCCTGACTTATTTACTAATAGAATTAGAGGAAGAAAGAACATAAATACCATTGCTCATGTCGGCCTGACTTATTCACTAATAGAATTAGAGGAAGAAAGAACATAAATACCATTGCTCATGTCGGCCTGACTTATTTACTAATAGAATTAGAGGAAGAAAGAACATAAATATCATTGCTCATGTCGGCCTGACTTATTTACTAATAGAATTAGAGGAAGAAAGAACATAAATACCATTACTCATGTCGGCCTGACTTATTTACTAATAGAATTAGAGGAAGAAAAAACATAAATACCATTGCTCATGTCGGCCTGACTTATTTACTAATAGAATTAGAGGAAGAAAGAACATAAATACCATTACTCATGTCGGCCTGACTTATTCACTAATAGAATTAGAGGAAGAAAGAACATAAATATCATTGCTCATGTCGGCCTGACTTATTTACTAATAGAATTAGAGGAAGAAAGAACATAAATACCATTGCTCATGTCGGCCTGACTTATTCACTAATAGAATTAGAGGAAGAAAGAACATAAATACCATTGCTCATGTCGGCCTGACTTATTTACTAATAGAATTAGAGGAAGAAAGAACATAAATATCATTGCTCATGTCGGCCTGACTTATTTACTAATAGAATTAGAGGAAGAAAGAACATAAATACCATTACTCATGTCGACCTGACTTATTTACTAATAGAATTAGAGGAAGAAAGAACATAAATACCATTACTCATGTCGGCCTGACTTATTTACTAATAGAATTAGAGGAAGAAAGAACATAAATATCATTGCTCATGTCGGCCTGACTTATTTACTAATAGAATTAGAGGAAGAAAAAACATAAATACCATTGCTCATGTCGGCCTGACTTATTCACTAATAGAATTAGAGGAAGAAAGAACATAAATATCATTGCTCATGTCGGCCTGACTTATTTACTAATAGAATTAGAGGAAGAAAAAACATAAATACCATTGTTCATGTCGGCCTGACTTATTTACTAATAGAATTAGAGGAAGAAAGAACATAAATATCATTGCTCATGTCGGCCTGACTTATTTACTAATAGAATTAGAGGAAGAAAGAACATAAATACCATTGCTCATGTCGGCCTGACTTATTTACTAATAGAATTAGAGGAAGAAAAAACATAAATACCATTGCTCATGTCGGCCTGACTTATTTACTAATAGAATTAGAGGAAGAAAGAACATAAATACCATTACTCATGTCGGCCTGACTTATTTACTAATAGAATTAGGAGGAAGAAAGAACATAAATACCATTGCTCATGTCGGCCTGACTTATTTACTAATAGAATTAGAGGAAGAAAGAACATAAATACCATTGCTCATGTCGGCCTGACTTATTTACTAATAGAATTAGAGGAAGAAAAAACATAAATACCATTACTCATGTCGGCCTGACTTATTTACTAATAGAATTAGAGGAAGAAAGAACATAAATACCATTACTCATGTTGGCCTGACTTATTTACTAATAGAATTAGAGGAAGAAAGAACATAAATACCATTACTCATGTCGGCCTGACTTATTTACTAATAGAATTAGAGGAAGAAAAAACATAAATACCATTACTCATGTCGGCCTGACTTATTTACTAATAGAATTAGAGGAAGAAAAAACATAAATACCATTACTCATGTCGGCCTGACTTATTTACTAATAGAATTAGAGGAAGAAAGAACATAAATACCATTACTCATGTCGGCCTGACTTATTTACTAATAGAATTAGAGGAAGAAAAAACATAAATACCATTACTCATGTCGGCCTGACTTATTTACTAATAGAATTAGAGGAAGAAAAAACATAAATACCATTACTCATGTCGGCCTGACTTATTTACTAATAGAATTAGAGGAAGAAAGAACATAAATACCATTACTCATGTCGGCCTGACTTATTTACTAATAGAATTAGAGGAAGAAAAAACATAAATACCATTGCTCATGTCGGCCTGACTTATTTACTAATAGAATTAGAGGAAGAAAAAACATAAATACCATTGCTCATGTCGGCCTGACTTATTTACTAATAGAATTAGAGGAAGAAAGAACATAAATACCATTGCTCATGTCGGCCTGACTTATTTACTAATAGAATTAGAGGAAGAAAAAACATAAATACCATTACTCATGTCGGCCTGACTTATTTACTAATAGAATTAGAGGAAGAAAGAACATAAATATCATTACTCATGTCGGCCTGACTTATTTACTAATAGAATTAGAGGAAAAAAGAACATAAATACCATTACTCATGTCGGCCTGACTTATTTACTAATAGAATTAGAGGAAGAAAGAACATAAATACCATTGCTCATGTCGGCCTGACTTATTTACTAATAGAATTAGAGGAAGAAAGAACATAAATACCATTGCTCATGTCGGCCTGACTTATTTACTAATAGAATTAGAGGAAGAAAGAACATAAATATCATTACTCATGTCGGCCTGACTTATTTACTAATAGAATTAGAGGAAAAAAGAACATCAATACCATTACTCATGTCGGCCTGACTTATTTACTAATAGAATTAGAGGAAGAAAGAACATAAATACCATTGCTCATGTCGGCCTGACTTATTTACTAATAGAATTAGAGGAAGAAAGAACATAAATACCATTACTCATGTCGGCCTGACTTATTTACTAATAGAATTAGAGGAAGAAAGAACATAAATATCATTGCTCATGTCGGCCTGACTTATTTACTAATAGAATTAGAGGAAGAAAAAACATAAATACCATTACTCATGTCGGCCTGACTTATTTACTAATAGAATTAGAGGAAGAAAGAACATAAATATCATTGCTCATGTCGGCCTGACTTATTTACTAATAGAATTAGAGGAAGAAAAAACATAAATACCATTGCTCATGTCGGCCTGACTTATTTACTAATAGAATTAGAGGAAGAAAGAACATAAATACCATTACTCATGTCGGCCTGACTTATTAACTAATAGAATTAGAGGAAGAAAGAACATAAATACCATTACTCATGTCGGCCTGACTTATTAACTAATAGAATTAGAGGAAGAAAAAACATAAATACCATTGCTCATGTCGGCCTGACTTATTTACTAATAGAATTAGAGGAAGAAAGAACATAAATATCATTACTCATGTCGGCCTGACTTATTAACTAATAGAATTAGAGGAAGAAAGAACATAAATATCATTGCTCATGTCGGCCTGACTTATTTACTAATAGAATTAGAGGAAGAAAAAACATAAATACCATTGCTCATGTCGGCCTGACTTATTTACTAATAGAATTAGAGGAAGAAAGAACATAAATATCATTGCTCATGTCGGCCTGACTTATTTACTAATAGAATTAGAGGAAGAAAGAACATAAATACCATTGCTCATGTCGGCCTGACTTATTTACTAATAGAATTAGAGGAAGAAAAAACATAAATACCATTGCTCATGTCGGCCTGACTTATTTACTAATAGAATTAGAGGAAGAAAGAACATAAATACCATTACTCATGTCGGCCTGACTTATTTACTAATAGAATTAGAGGAAGAAAGAACATAAATACCATTACTCATGTCGGCCTGACTTATTTACTAATAGAATTAGGAGGAAGAAAGAACATAAATACCATTGCTCATGTCGGCCTGACTTATTTACTAATAGAATTAGAGGAAGAAAGAACATAAATACCATTACTCATGTTGGCCTGACTTATTTACTAATAGAATTAGAGGAAGAAAGAACATAAATATCATTACTCATGTCGGCCTGACTTATTTACTAATAGAATTAGAGGAAGAAAGAACATAAATACCATTGCTCATGTCGGCCTGACTTATTTACTAATAGAATTAGAGGAAGAAAGAACATAAATACCATTGCTCATATCGGCCTGACTTATTAACTAATAGAATTAGAGGAAGAAAAAACATAAATACCATTACTCATGTCGGCCTGACTTATTTACTAATAGAATTAGGAGGAAGAAAGAACATAAATATCATTGCTCATGTCGGCCTGACTTATTAACTAATAGAATTAGAGGAAGAAAGAACATAAATACCATTACTCATGTCGGCCTGACTTATTTACTAATAGAATTAGAGGAAGAAAGAACATAAATACCATTGCTCATGTCGGCCTGACTTATTTACTAATAGAATTAGAGGAAGAAAGAACATAAATACCATTACTCATGTCGGCCTGACTTATTTACTAATAGAATTAGAGGAAGAAAGAACATAAATACCATTACTCATGTCGGCCTGACTTATTTACTAATAGAATTAGAGGAAGAAAGAACATAAATACCATTGCTCATGTCGGTCTGACTTATTTACTAATAGAATTAGAGGAAGAAAAAACATAAATACCATTACTCATGTCGGCTTGACTTATTTACTAATAGAATTAGAGGAAGAAAGAACATAAATACCATTACTCATGTCGGCCTGACTTATTTACTAATAGAATTAGAGGAAGAAAGAACATAAATACCATTACTCATGTCGGCCTGACTTATTTACTAATAGAATTAGAGGAAGAAAGAACATAAATACCATTGCTCATGTCGGTCTGACTTATTTACTAATAGAATTAGAGGAAGAAAAAACATAAATACCATTACTCATGTCGGCTTGACTTATTTACTAATAGAATTAGAGGAAGAAAGAACATAAATACCATTGCTCATATCGGCCTGACTTATTTACTAATAGAATTAGAGGAAGAAAGAACATAAATACCATTACTCATGTTGGCCTGACTTATTTACTAATAGAATTAGGAGGAAGAAAGAACATAAATACCATTACTCATGTCAGCCTGACTTATTTACTAATAGAATTAGAGGAAGAAAGAACATAAATATCATTACTCATGTCGGCCTGACTTATTTACTAATAGAATTAGGAGGAAGAAAGAACATAAATATCATTACTCATGTCGGCCTGACTTATTTACTAATAGAATTAGGAGGAAGAAAGAACATAAATATCATTGCTCATGTCGGCCTGACTTATTTACTAATAGAATTAGGAGGAAGAAAGAACATAAATACCATTACTCATGTTGGCCTGACTTATTTACTAATAGAATTAGAGGAAGAAAGAACATAAATACCATTGCTCATGTCGGCCTGACTTATTAACTAATAGAATTAGAGGAAGAAAGAACATAAATACCATTACTCATGTCGGCCTGACTTATTAACTAATAGAATTAGAGGAAGAAAGAACATAAATACCATTGCTCATGTCGGCCTGACTTATTAACTAATAGAATTAGAGGAAGAAAGAACATAAATACCATTGCTCATGTCGGCCTGACTTATTTACTAATAGAATTAGAGGAAGAAAGAACATAAATACCATTGCTCATGTCGGCCTGACTTATTTACTAATAGAATTAGAGGAAGAAAGAACATAAATACCATTGCTCATGTCGGCCTGACTTATTAACTAATAGAATTAGAGGAAGAAAGAACATAAATACCATTACTCATGTCGGCCTGACTTATTTACTAATAGAATTAGAGGAAGAAAGAACATAAATACCATTGCTCATGTCGGCCTGACTTATTTACTAATAGAATTAGAGGAAGAAAGAACATAAATACCATTACTCATGTCGGCCTGACTTATTTACTAATAGAATTAGAGGAAGAAAGAACATAAATACCATTGCTCATGTTGGCCTGACTTATTTACTAATAGAATTAGAGGAAGAAAGAACATAAATACCATTGCTCATGTCGGTCTGACTTATTTACTAATAGAATTAGAGGAAGAAAGAACATAAATACCATTGCTCATGTCGGCCTGACTTATTTACTAATAGAATTAGAGGAAGAAAAAACATAAATACCATTGCTCATGTCGGCCTGACTTATTTACTAATAGAATTAGAGGAAGAAAAAACATAAATACCATTGCTCATGTCGGCCTGACTTATTTACTAATAGAATTAGAGGAAGAAAAAACATAAATACCATTACTCATGTCGGCCTGACTTATTTACTAATAGAATTAGGAGGAAGAAAGAACATAAATACCATTACTCATGTCGGTCTGACTTATTTACTAATAGAATTAGAGGAAGAAAGAACATAAATACCATTGCTCATGTCGGCCTGACTTATTTACTAATAGAATTAGAGGAAGAAAGAACATAAATACCATTACTCATGTCGGCCTGACTTATTTACTAATAGAATTAGAGGAAGAAAAAACATAAATACCATTACTCATGTCGGCCTGACTTATTTACTAATAGAATTAGGAGGAAGAAAGAACATAAATACCATTACTCATGTCGGTCTGACTTATTTACTAATAGAATTAGAGGAAGAAAAAACATAAATACCATTGCTCATGTCGGCCTGACTTATTTACTAATAGAATTAGAGGAAGAAAGAACATAAATACCATTACTCATGTCGGCCTGACTTATTTACTAATAGAATTAGAGGAAGAAAGAACATAAATACCATTGCTCATGTCGGCCTGACTTATTTACTAATAGAATTAGGAGGAAGAAAGAACATAAATACCATTACTCATGTCGGCCTGACTTATTTACTAATAGAATTAGAGGAAGAAAGAACATAAATACCATTACTCATGTCGGCCTGACTTATTTACTAATAGAATTAGAGGAAGAAAAAACATAAATACCATTGCTCATGTCGGCCTGACTTATTTACTAATAGAATTAGAGGAAGAAAAAACATAAATACCATTGCTCATGTCGGCCTGACTTATTTACTAATAGAATTAGAGGAAGAAAGAACATAAATACCATTGCTCATGTCGGCCTGACTTATTTACTAATAGAATTAGAGGAAGAAAGAACATAAATACCATTGCTCATGTCGGCCTGACTTATTTACTAATAGAATTAGAGGAAGAAAAAACATAAATACCATTACTCATGTCGGCCTGACTTATTTACTAATAGAATTAGAGGAAGAAAAAACATAAATACCATTGCTCATGTCGGCCTGACTTATTTACTAATAGAATTAGAGGAAGAAAGAACATAAATACCATTGCTCATGTCGGCCTGACTTATTTACTAATAGAATTAGAGGAAGAAAGAACATAAATACCATTGCTCATGTCGGCCTGACTTATTTACTAATAGAATTAGAGGAAGAAAAAACATAAATACCATTGCTCATGTCGGCCTGACTTATTTACTAATAGAATTAGAGGAAGAAAAAACATAAATACCATTGCTCATGTTGGCCTGACTTATTTACTAATAGAATTAGAGGAAGAAAGAACATAAATACCATTACTCATGTCGGCCTGACTTATTTACTAATAGAATTAGAGGAAGAAAGAACATAAATACCATTACTCATGTCGGCCTGACTTATTTACTAATAGAATTAGAGGAAGAAAGAACATAAATACCATTACTCATGTCGGCCTGACTTATTTACTAATAGAATTAGAGGAAGAAAGAACATAAATACCATTACTCATGTCGGCCTGACTTATTTACTAATAGAATTAGAGGAAGAAAAAACATAAATACCATTGCTCATGTTGGCCTGACTTATTTACTAATAGAATTAGAGGAAGAAAGAACATAAATACCATTACTCATGTCGGCCTGACTTATTCACTAATAGAATTAGAGGAAGAAAGAACATAAATACCATTGCTCATGTCGGCCTGACTTATTTACTAATAGAATTAGAGGAAGAAAAAACATAAATACCATTACTCATGTCGGCCTGACTTATTTACTAATAGAATTAGAGGAAGAAAGAACATAAATACCATTACTCATGTCGGCCTGACTTATTTACTAATAGAATTAGAGGAAGAAAAAACATAAATACCATTACTCATGTCGGCCTGACTTATTTACTAATAGAATTAGAGGAAGAAAGAACATAAATATCATTACTCATGTCGGCCTGACTTATTTACTAATAGAATTAGAGGAAGAAAAAACATAAATACCATTGCTCATGTCGGCCTGACTTATTTACTAATAGAATTAGAGGAAGAAAGAACATAAATACCATTACTCATGTCGGCCTGACTTATTTACTAATAGAATTAGAGGAAGAAAGAACATAAATACCATTGCTCATGTCGGCCTGACTTATTTACTAATAGAATTAGAGGAAGAAAAAACATAAATACCATTACTCATGTCGGCCTGACTTATTTACTAATAGAATTAGAGGAAGAAAGAACATAAATACCATTACTCATGTCGGCCTGACTTATTTACTAATAGAATTAGAGGAAGAAAGAACATAAATACCATTACTCATGTCGGCCTGACTTATTTACTAATAGAATTAGAGGAAGAAAGAACATAAATATCATTACTCATGTCGGCCTGACTTATTTACTAATAGAATTAGAGGAAGAAAAAACATAAATACCATTGCTCATGTCGGCCTGACTTATTTACTAATAGAATTAGAGGAAGAAAGAACATAAATACCATTACTCATGTCGGCCTGACTTATTTACTAATAGAATTAGAGGAAGAAAGAACATAAATACCATTGCTCATGTCGGCCTGACTTATTTACTAATAGAATTAGGAGGAAGAAAGAACATAAATACCATTACTCATGTCGGCCTGACTTATTTACTAATAGAATTAGAGGAAGAAAAAACATAAATACCATTACTCATGTCGGCCTGACTTATTTACTAATAGAATTAGAGGAAGAAAGAACATAAATATCATTACTCATGTCGGCCTGACTTATTTACTAATAGAATTAGAGGAAGAAAAAACATAAATACCATTGCTCATGTCGGCCTGACTTATTTACTAATAGAATTAGAGGAAGAAAGAACATAAATACCATTACTCATGTCGGCCTGACTTATTTACTAATAGAATTAGAGGAAGAAAGAACATAAATACCATTGCTCATGTCGGCCTGACTTATTTACTAATAGAATTAGAGGAAGAAAAAACATAAATACCATTACTCATGTCGGCCTGACTTATTTACTAATAGAATTAGAGGAAGAAAGAACATAAATACCATTACTCATGTCGGCCTGACTTATTTACTAATAGAATTAGAGGAAGAAAGAACATAAATACCATTACTCATGTCGGCCTGACTTATTTACTAATAGAATTAGAGGAAGAAAGAACATAAATATCATTACTCATGTCGGCCTGACTTATTTACTAATAGAATTAGAGGAAGAAAAAACATAAATACCATTGCTCATGTCGGCCTGACTTATTTACTAATAGAATTAGAGGAAGAAAGAACATAAATACCATTACTCATGTCGGCCTGACTTATTTACTAATAGAATTAGAGGAAGAAAGAACATAAATACCATTACTCATGTCGGCCTGACTTATTTACTAATAGAATTAGAGGAAGAAAAAACATAAATACCATTGCTCATGTCGGCCTGACTTATTTACTAATAGAATTAGAGGAAGAAAAAACATAAATACCATTACTCATGTCGGCCTGACTTATTTACTAATAGAATTAGAGGAAGAAAGAACATAAATACCATTACTCATGTCGGCCTGACTTATTTACTAATAGAATTAGAGGAAGAAAGAACATAAATACCATTGCTCATGTCGGCCTGACTTATTTACTAATAGAATTAGAGGAAGAAAGAACATAAATACCATTGCTCATGTCGGCCTGACTTATTTACTAATAGAATTAGAGGAAGAAAGAACATAAATACCATTGCTCATGTCGGCCTGACTTATTTACTAATAGAATTAGAGGAAGAAAGAACATAAATACCATTACTCATGTCGGCCTGACTTATTTACTAATAGAATTAGAGGAAGAAAGAACATAAATACCATTACTCATGTCGGCCTGACTTATTTACTAATAGAATTAGAGGAAGAAAGAACATAAATACCATTACTCATGTCGGCCTGACTTATTTACTAATAGAATTAGAGGAAGAAAGAACATAAATACCATTGCTCATGTCGGCCTGACTTATTTACTAATAGAATTAGAGCAGGCCTGTTTAATGACTTGATTACCGCCATATTGGACGTTTTCCGAAAAAGTAATATTTACGGACCGAAGGGGAAAAAAATCAGAATTACCAAAATATGAGGTTTGCAAATATATATAGATGATATTACGTTATGTAGAAATGATTTATCTTTACATTTATATAAATTATATATACGATTATTGATCTGTTAAGCCGTTATCCAAGTATTTTGTGCAATATTTACATGTAAAAATGACATTTTATATTAACAGATTTGTTAATATCAAATAATATCAAAATAAGGCACAATTAATAATCTTATTTTATCCGAAATGTACATACGTTAATACTAGTTTTAAATACAATCGAATATGCGTAATTTGTTCAGAATATTGGTAATCAAAGGAATTAATTGGTGTGTGTTCATATGCTGCATTAATTTTGTTTATTTTAATTGTCAGCCATATTGTTTGGTTATCGTTACTTTAGACACGCCTACCTTATGTTTATGTAAAGTTATAGTAAGCACGAGTATATCATCATGTTATCGTTTTGGCTATTAAAAACATAATACAGATGATTATGTACTATTCACACAAAAACACATTACTTTGAATGACATTATTGTAATCTTTGTTGATAATTATGATTTTTCTCTTGTATTTGATTTATTGCAATAATAGCTTTGCACAAATAAAGTCTGTCTGATTTACAATTTCACCCAACACTTTTTAATAATAAAAATTCATGTATAGTTTTAGCATCCCTTCTTAGACAGTTTTATAGGTTTAAAATTATCTTTGTGTTGTGTCTAAATAGATGAATGGTACAGTTCTATATATACCTGTATTTTGTGTAGGGATATATGTTACTCAGACAATTATTTTATACTAACTTAAAACTTTTCTAAACCTCAGTTTTATGTTTTAATTTTTTTCAAAGTTGAAATTAACAAATATTAACTACCAAAACCCTGTTAGACAGACAGACCCACTATTGTCATCTGTTTCTATTAATATTATCTATTTATCCTGCAATGGTAGCTCCATTTAATAATTTTTGAAAAAGGAAAACTACCTCATAGTATTATGGGATTTCATTTTAAAATTCAAATTTGGATTTTATATCAATAATCTTTTGTACTGGTGATTGTAAAACAAGAAACAAAACATGAAGACTGTTTACATTGTATGTTATTTGTGTTAAAAATGATTAAATAATATTTTGTACACAATACCAAAAAAAATATTTTTATTAATGATATCTTCGTCTGGTTGCATCTACCTAATTAATTAAAACATCACAAACATTTCTTAATAAACAATATTTTATTATTTTTTGGATAAGATAAAAATATCTTTAGATAAGTGACTTTTGAAAGACATTGTAGAACCCTTGAACTCTTATAAAGTCAAGATCATGCTCATTCAATTACTAGTAAATACTATTCTGCAAGAGACAACATTCATTAATATTTATGCAAATAACCCTTTTATTTTATAACAGAATTGTAGAATTGATGAAGATATTATACATTGTCAATATTTTTTTTTCAGACAAAATTGTAGAACTCTGTCCAAAATGATGAATGATCCAGGATGAAGACTTTAGCATTGATATGACAATGTTAGATGGATTTTAATTTCAAAACATTCCATTATGGAAAGCTGGGGCATACTGTACATGTACCATTCACTGGTTGTTGGGAAAATTAAAGAATTTATTTGTGATAATGCATTTATATCGTATTAGTTGGTACACTTTACAATATTATGAAAATTTTCATTTACCCTGAAAACATTCATGGGAATAATATATGTGTATTTCAAAGAGCTGTGAAAACAAACATTTTATTGAGTAAAATCTGACAAAAGATAAATTTAGCTTAAATTGTTTATGTTTTTATTACCATTCTCCCTGGAATTGCTACAAACAAGAAATATTATATCTAAATGTACTCTGTCAAGTGTACTCCATGTATACTTTTAATGGGATAGTGTCTGCAATTTGAGGCAGTTTTTTGGGATTATTTTTTTTACAGAAAAAAATTAATCTGTATCTGTTGAAAATTGTATGACATTGTAATAGTAATAATTAGGGTTAGTTTTGTGGTGTTTAACACCACTTTCAACAATAGTTCAGTGATATCGAGGCAGTCAGTTTTATTGGTGGAGGAATCCGGAGAAAACAACCTGTCGGAATTCACTGACAAACTTGATCACATAATGCTGTATAAATTATTTATGTAAACAAGAACCATTTCTGAACCATTTAGTTGTGACATCATTTAAATGGCACCATTTGGAGGACTGTTTATAAACCATTAATTTATGACATCATTAAAATGGTCATGCCCATTAGCATATTTTGCCAAATAAATGGAAATTCAATGGAGTTTCAAGTAAAAGCCAATGGTTTTTAAATTTAGTTACAATGGTTTTACATATGTAATTTAAATTAAAGACAAAAGGTTTTTCAATGGATATTAATTTTTTTTTTTAAATTGGGTTTTCTATGGAGTTTCAATTGAAAAAAAAATCCTAGAAGGCAATCACCACAGGGAAAACTTCTTTTTTTTCTTTTATTTTTTAAACATTTGACAGAAATCATAACTGGAATGTTCCTCTGATGGTCCTTTACAAAATGTGTGTGTTTTTGTGTCAATCAGAAATCCAAGATGGTAGACGCAACAGGACATAACTTTAACATAGGACCATATTGGAATATGAAATAAATTATTATTTTCATATACTCGAAAGATTCAATCTAAATAGTGTTGATCTGAAATCGAAGTTGGCTTACTCCACATGATATTGCCTAACTATACTAGGAATATGAATGTAAAGGTTATTTTAAAAAACTGAAAACTTGCTTGAACACAAACAGTGCATGTATAACCAAGTAAAAGAGAAAGGTGTAAAGATGATGGTCTTGTCAGAATATATTAAATAGCAAATAAAAAAAATTGGATATTACTGAAGTAGAGAGACTTAACCCACCATTGAGACAATAAATAAGTTAGCTATTACTTAAGTAGAAAAACTTCATCCACCCTTGAGACAATCAATAAGTTTGCTATTACTTAAATAGAAAGACTTAATCCACCATTTACAGTAAATATGATAATACCACAGACCCTCAATTTCAAGGTAAACAGTTAAAAAAAGTGCATTTGTCTGTAATTTGTAGTTGAACAATAAATTTATTAGTTAGATTTTATGGTGAGTGATTGTTGTTTATGCTTATATTGCAAATGAAAATTTGGTACAAATACATAGCTATATCCAACAAAAATTCGTTAGAAACTGATGATATCAACTAAATTATGATTTCTTTTATACTTTGAAAGATGATACAGCTTATTTTGTGCAGCTTGTTATTTAAAATAATGTGTGAAATCTTATACACAAAAAACATTTGATGTCATTGAAATGCTTGCTTGTGTTGGGTAGTATTTTGTACTACATCATGGCATACGAATATTTCTTTGAATCAATTATAAAGAAAATAATTCTATTAAGACACGTTTAAAGTATTGTTACAGGTACATCAAAGATTAATTGCTATTTTTAACGTACGACGGTTGTTAGCTTGGGTCTTTAATTGGGTGTTTAATTGGAATTAAACTTTATAATGATTTCCTAAATAACCTCTTAAATTATTAATTAAACTTTAATACATTGCAAAATTAAGGATTCTATCTATCGAAATGAATATTATTTCTTTATTATTAATTTATGCCGATATATCCTTAATTTAAACAGCTAATAACAAAAATGTGATGTACTTTATTTCCGTTACAACTTTCATTTGATCTGTAAAAAAAAGGGGGATCATAATTTTTTTTTAATATATCCTTAATTTAAACAGCTATTAACAAAAATGTGATGTACTTAATTTCCGTTACAACTTTCATTTGATCTGTAAAATAAAGGGGATCATAATTTTTTTTTTATTAACACAATGCAAAGTCAAAGATATCGTATATCTTTTTTTATTTTATATTTTAATAAAATATAAATTTGTTTTACCAACAAATATTCCTAGGTTACAACTTTTATTAGTTTCCATCAAAAAAGTGCCAAAAACGTCATTAAAAACAATTTTTTCAACAATTTTTTTTTCTATTTTACAATATATTATATATTTCTACAAAATATATCCAAGTTTCAGGAAAAAAACTTCATAAATAACTATTTAATCACGAATTATTGATTTTGGACCCAGTATTTTACTGTTCTTTCCACGTTTCAACTTTTATTCACCTTTGTCACGTAGCAAAACTCCCACATACCCGTGCATTATATTTTATTTTTGACTAACAAAAGTATTGACCTCTGACGGGTCACAAATCAGGTTAACATGCATACGAAATATTTGTTAACATATTAATCACATGATCAATATATTAATAACGACCAATCGCAATATACAGGAAGTACGGAAAGTTTCTTAGGTATGATCATTGTGACAACAGACAAGCATAGAAACATTCCGAAAAGAAAGACGCCATGTTATCACCATCTCTCTACTACACGTTAAACTCCCCTCTCTATGATCTCCCCTGATTAGAGGAAGAAAGAACATAAATACCATTGCTCATGTCGGCCTGACTTATTTACTAATAGAATTAGAGGAAGAAAAAACATAAATACCATTGCTCATGTTGGCCTGACTTATTTACTAATAGAATTAGAGGAAGAAAGAACATAAATACCATTACTCATGTCGGCCTGACTTATTTACTAATAGAATTAGAGGAAGAAAGAACATAAATACCATTACTCATGTCGGCCTGACTTATTTACTAATAGAATTAGAGGAAGAAAGAACATAAATACCATTACTCATGTCGGCCTGACTTATTTACTAATAGAATTAGAGGAAGAAAGAACATAAATACCATTGCTCATGTCGGCCTGACTTATTTACTAATAGAATTAGAGGAAGAAAGAACATAAATACCATTGCTCATGTCGGCCTGACTTATTTACTAATAGAATTAGAGGAAGAAAAAACATAAATACCATTACTCATGTCGGCCTGACTTATTTACTAATAGAATTAGAGGAAGAAAGAACATAAATACCATTACTCATGTCGGCCTGACTTATTTACTAATAGAATTAGAGGAAGAAAAAACATAAATACCATTGCTCATGTTGGCCTGACTTATTTACTAATAGAATTAGAGGAAGAAAGAACATAAATACCATTACTCATGTCGGCCTGACTTATTCACTAATAGAATTAGAGGAAGAAAGAACATAAATACCATTGCTCATGTCGGCCTGACTTATTTACTAATAGAATTAGAGGAAGAAAGAACATAAATACCATTACTCATGTCGGCCTGACTTATTTACTAATAGAATTAGAGGAAGAAAGAACATAAATACCATTACTCATGTCGGCCTGACTTATTTACTAATAGAATTAGAGGAAGAAAGAACATAAATACCATTGCTCATGTCGGCCTGACTTATTTACTAATAGAATTAGAGGAAGAAAGAACATAAATACCATTGCTCATGTCGGCCTGACTTATTAACTAATAGAATTAGAGGAAGAAAAAACATAAATACCATTGCTCATGTTGGCCTGACTTATTTACTAATAGAATTAGAGGAAGAAAAAACATAAATACCATTGCTCATGTCGGCCTGACTTATTTACTAATAGAATTAGAGGAAGAAAGAACATAAATACCATTGCTCATGTCGGCCTGACTTATTTACTAATAGAATTAGAGGAAGAAAGAACATAAATACCATTGCTCATGTCGGCCTGACTTATTAACTAATAGAATTAGAGGAAGAAAAAACATAAATACCATTGCTCATGTTGGCCTGACTTATTTACTAATAGAATTAGAGGAAGAAAAAACATAAATACCATTGCTCATGTCGGCCTGACTTATTTACTAATAGAATTAGAGGAAGAAAAAACATAAATACCATTGCTCATGTCAGCCTGACTTATTTACTAATAGAATTAGAGGAAGAAAGAACATAAATACCATTACTCATGTCGGCCTGACTTATTTACTAATAGAATTAGAGGAAGAAAAAACATAAATACCATTGCTCATGTCGGCCTGACTTATTTACTAATAGAATTAGAGGAAGAAAGAACATAAATACCATTACTCATGTCGGCCTGACTTATTTACTAATAGAATTAGAGGAAGAAAAAACATAAATACCATTGCTCATGTCGGCCTGACTTATTTACTAATAGAATTAGAGGAAGAAAAAACATAAATACCATTACTCATGTCGGCCTGACTTATTAACTAATAGAATTAGAGGAAGAAAAAACATAAATACCATTACTCATGTCGGCCTGACTTATTTACTAATAGAATTAGAGGAAGAAAGAACATAAATACCATTACTCATGTCGGCCTGACTTATTTACTAATAGAATTAGAGGAAGAAAAAACATAAATACCATTGCTCATGTCGGCCTGACTTATTTACTAATAGAATTAGAGGAAGAAAGAACATAAATACCATTACTCATGTCGGCCTGACTTATTAACTAATAGAATTAGAGGAAGAAAAAACATAAATACCATTACTCATGTCGGCCTGACTTATTTACTAATAGAATTAGAGGAAGAAAAAACATAAATACCATTACTCATGTCGGCCTGACTTATTTACTAATAGAATTAGGAGGAAGAAAAAACATAAATACCATTACTCATGTCGGCCTGACTTATTTACTAATAGAATTAGAGGAAGAAAGAACATAAATACCATTACTCATGTCGGCCTGACTTATTTACTAATAGAATTAGGAGGAAGAAAAAACATAAATACCATTACTCATGTCGGCCTGACTTATTTACTAATAGAATTAGAGGAAGAAAGAACATAAATACCATTACTCATGTCGGCCTGACTTATTTACTAATAGAATTAGAGGAAGAAAAAACATAAATACCATTACTCATGTCGGCCTGACTTATTTACTAATAGAATTAGAGGAAGAAAAAACATAAATACCATTACTCATGTCGGCCTGACTTATTTACTAATAGAATTAGAGGAAGAAAAAACATAAATACCATTACTCATGTCGGCCTGACTTATTTACTAATAGAATTAGAGGAAGAAAGAACATAAATACCATTACTCATGTCGGCCTGACTTATTTACTAATAGAATTAGAGGAAGAAAAAACATAAATACCATTGCTCATGTCGGCCTGACTTATTTACTAATAGAATTAGAGGAAGAAAGAACATCAATACCATTACTCATGTCGGCCTGACTTATTTACTAATAGAATTAGAGGAAGAAAGAACATAAATACCATTACTCATGTCGGCCTGACTTATTTACTAATAGAATTAGAGGAAGAAAAAACATAAATACCATTACTCATGTCGGCCTGACTTATTTACTAATAGAATTAGAGGAAGAAAAAACATAAATACCATTACTCATGTCGGCCTGACTTATTTACTAATAGAATTAGAGGAAGAAAGAACATAAATACCATTACTCATGTCGGCCTGACTTATTTACTAATAGAATTAGAGGAAGAAAGAACATAAATACCATTACTCATGTCGGCCTGACTTATTTACTAATAGAATTAGGAGGAAGAAAAAACATAAATACCATTACTCATGTCGGCCTGACTTATTTACTAATAGAATTAGAGGAAGAAAGAACATAAATACCATTACTCATGTCGGCCTGACTTATTTACTAATAGAATTAGAGGAAGAAAAAACATAAATACCATTACTCATGTCGGCCTGACTTATTTACTAATAGAATTAGAGGAAGAAAAAACATAAATACCATTACTCATGTCGGCCTGACTTATTTACTAATAGAATTAGAGGAAGAAAAAACATAAATACCATTGCTCATGTCGGCCTGACTTATTTACTAATAGAATTAGAGGAAGAAAGAACATAAATACCATTACTCATGTCGGCCTGACTTATTTACTAATAGAATTAGAGGAAGAAAGAACATAAATACCATTACTCATGTCGGCCTGACTTATTTACTAATAGAATTAGGAGGAAGAAAGAACATAAATACCATTACTCATGTTGGCCTGACTTATTTACTAATAGAATTAGAGGAAGAAAGAACATAAATACCATTACTCATGTCGGCCTGACTTATTTACTAATAGAATTAGAGGAAGAAAGAACATAAATACCATTGCTCATGTCGGCCTGACTTATTTACTAATAGAATTAGAGGAAGAAAAAACATAAATACCATTACTCATGTCGGCCTGACTTATTTACTAATAGAATTAGGAGGAAGAAAGAACATAAATACCATTACTCATGTCGGCCTGACTTATTTACTAATAGAATTAGGAGGAAGAAAGAACATAAATACCATTACTCATGTCGGCCTGACTTATTTACTAATAGAATTAGAGGAAGAAAAAACATAAATACCATTGCTCATGTCGGCCTGACTTATTTACTAATAGAATTAGAGGAAGAAAGAACATCAATACCATTACTCATGTCGGCCTGACTTATTTACTAATAGAATTAGAGGAAGAAAGAACATAAATACCATTACTCATGTCGGCCTGACTTATTTACTAATAGAATTAGGAGGAAGAAAAAACATAAATACCATTACTCATGTCGGCCTGACTTATTTACTAATAGAATTAGGAGGAAGAAAGAACATAAATACCATTACTCATGTCGGCCTGACTTATTTACTAATAGAATTAGAGGAAGAAAAAACATAAATACCATTGCTCATGTCGGCCTGACTTATTTACTAATAGAATTAGGAGGAAGAAAGAACATAAATACCATTACTCATGTCGGCCTGACTTATTTACTAATAGAATTAGAGGAAGAAAAAACATAAATACCATTACTCATGTCGGCCTGACTTATTTACTAATAGAATTAGAGGAAGAAAGAACATAAATACCATTACTCATGTTGGCCTGACTTATTTACTAATAGAATTAGAGGAAGAAAAAACATAAATACCATTGCTCATGTCGGCCTGACTTATTTACTAATAGAATTAGAGGAAGAAAGAACATCAATACCATTACTCATGTCGGCCTGACTTATTTACTAATAGAATTAGAGGAAGAAAGAACATAAATACCATTACTCATGTCGGCCTGACTTATTTACTAATAGAATTAGAGGAAGAAAGAACATAAATACCATTACTCATGTCGGCCTGACTTATTTACTAATAGAATTAGAGGAAGAAAGAACATAAATACCATTACTCATGTCGGCCTGACTTATTTACTAATAGAATTAGAGGAAGAAAAAACATAAATACCATTGCTCATGTCGGCCTGACTTATTTACTAATAGAATTAGAGGAAGAAAAAACATAAATACCATTGCTCATGTCGGCCTGACTTATTTACTAATAGAATTAGAGGAAGAAAGAACATAAATACCATTACTCATGTCGGCCTGACTTATTTACTAATAGAATTAGAGGAAGAAAAAACATAAATACCATTACTCATGTCGGCCTGACTTATTTACTAATAGAATTAGAGGAAGAAAAAACATAAATACCATTACTCATGTCGGCCTGACTTATTTACTAATAGAATTAGAGGAAGAAAAAACATAAATACCATTGCTCATGTCGGCCTGACTTATTTACTAATAGAATTAGAGGAAGAAAGAACATCAATACCATTACTCATGTCGGCCTGACTTATTTACTAATAGAATTAGAGGAAGAAAGAACATAAATACCATTACTCATGTCGGCCTGACTTATTTACTAATAGAATTAGAGGAAGAAAAACAATAAATACCATTACTCATGTCGGCCTGGCTTATTTACTAATAGAATTAGAGGAAGAAAGAACATAAATACCATTGCTCATGTCGGCCTGACTTATTTACTAATAGAATTAGAGGAAGAAAGAACATCAATACCATTACTCATGTTGGCCTGACTTATTTACTAATAGAATTAGAGGAAGAAAGAACATAAATACCATTACTCATGTCGGCCTGACTTATTTACTAATAGAATTAGAGGAAGAAAAACAATAAATACCATTACTCATGTCGGCCTGACTTATTTACTAATAGAATTAGAGGAAGAAAGAACATAAATACCATTGCTCATGTCGGCCTGACTTATTTACTAATAGAATTAGGAGGAAGAAAAAACATAAATACCATTGCTCATGTCGGCCTGACTTATTTACTAATAGAATTAGAGGAAGAAAAAACATAAATACCATTACTCATGTCGGCCTGACTTATTTACTAATAGAATTAGAGGAAGAAAGAACATAAATACCATTACTCATGTCGGCCTGACTTATTTACTAATAGAATTAGAGGAAGAAAAAACATAAATACCATTACTCATGTCGGCCTGACTTATTTACTAATAGAATTAGAGGAAGAAAAAACATAAATACCATTGCTCATGTCGGCCTGACTTATTTACTAATAGAATTAGAGGAAGAAAGAACATAAATACCATTGCTCATGTCGGCCTGACTTATTTACTAATAGAATTAGAGGAAGAAAAAACATAAATACCATTACTCATGTCGGCCTGACTTATTTACTAATAGAATTAGAGGAAGAAAAAACATAAATACCATTGCTCATGTCGGCCTGACTTATTTACTAATAGAATTAGAGGAAGAAAGAACATCAATACCATTACTCATGTCGGCCTGACTTATTTACTAATAGAATTAGAGGAAGAAAGAACATAAATACCATTACTCATGTCGGCCTGACTTATTTACTAATAGAATTAGAGGAAGAAAAAACATAAATACCATTACTCATGTCGGCCTGACTTATTTACTAATAGAATTAGAGGAAGAAAGAACATAAATACCATTACTCATGTCGGCCTGACTTATTTACTAATAGAATTAGAGGAAGAAAAAACATAAATACCATTACTCATGTCGGCCTGACTTATTTACTAATAGAATTAGAGGAAGAAAGAACATAAATACCATTACTCATGTCGGCCTGACTTATTTACTAATAGAATTAGAGGAAGAAAGAACATAAATACCATTACTCATGTCGGCCTGACTTATTTACTAATAGAATTAGAGGAAGAAAAAACATAAATACCATTACTCATGTCGGCCTGACTTATTTACTAATAGAATTAGAGGAAGAAAGAACATCAATACCATTACTCATGTCGGCCTGACTTATTTACTAATAGAATTAGAGGAAGAAAAAACATAAATACCATTACTCATGTCGGCCTGACTTATTTACTAATAGAATTAGAGGAAGAAAAAACATAAATACCATTGCTCATGTCGGCCTGACTTATTTACTAATAGAATTAGAGGAAGAAAGAACATCAATACCATTACTCATGTCGGCCTGACTTATTTACTAATAGAATTAGAGGAAGAAAGAACATAAATACCATTACTCATGTCGGCCTGACTTATTTACTAATAGAATTAGAGGAAGAAAGAACATAAATACCATTACTCATGTCGGCCTGACTTATTTACTAATAGAATTAGAGGAAGAAAAAACATAAATACCATTACTCATGTCGGCCTGACTTATTTACTAATAGAATTAGAGGAAGAAAAAACATAAATACCATTGCTCATGTCGGCCTGACTTATTTACTAATAGAATTAGAGGAAGAAAGAACATAAATACCATTACTCATGTCGGCCTGACTTATTTACTAATAGAATTAGAGGAAGAAAAAACATAAATACCATTACTCATGTCGGCCTGACTTATTTACTAATAGAATTAGAGGAAGAAAGAACATAAATACCATTACTCATGTCGGCCTGACTTATTTACTAATAGAATTAGAGGAAGAAAGAACATAAATACCATTACTCATGTCGGCCTGACTTATTTACTAATAGAATTAGAGGAAGAAAAAACATAAATACCATTGCTCATGTCGGCCTGACTTATTTACTAATAGAATTAGAGGAAGAAAGAACATAAATACCATTACTCATGTCGGCCTGACTTATTTACTAATAGAATTAGAGGAAGAAAAAACATAAATACCATTACTCATGTCGGCCTGACTTATTTACTAATAGAATTAGAGGAAGAAAGAACATAAATACCATTACTCATGTCGGCCTGACTTATTTACTAATAGAATTAGAGGAAGAAAGAACATAAATACCATTACTCATGTCGGCCTGACTTATTTACTAATAGAATTAGAGGAAGAAAGAACATAAATACCATTGCTCATGTCGGCCTGACTTATTTACTAATAGAATTAGAGGAAGAAAGAACATAAATACCATTACTCATGTCGGCCTGACTTATTTACTAATAGAATTAGAGGAAGAAAGAACATAAATACCATTACTCATGTCGGCCTGACTTATTCACTAATAGAATTAGAGGAAGAAAGAACATAAATACCATTACTCATGTCGGCCTGACTTATTTACTAATAGAATTAGAGGAAGAAAGAACATAAATACCATTACTCATGTCGGCCTGACTTATTTACTAATAGAATTAGAGGAAGAAAGAACATAAATACCATTACTCATGTCGGCCTGACTTATTTACTAATAGAATTAGAGGAAGAAAGAACATAAATACCATTGCTCATGTCGGCCTGACTTATTTACTAATAGAATTAGAGGAAGAAAGAACATCAATACCATTGCTCATGTCGGCCTGACTTATTTACTAATAGAATTAGAGGAAGAAAGAACATAAATACCATTACTCATGTCGGCCTGACTTATTTACTAATAGAATTAGAGGAAGAAAGAACATAAATACCATTACTCATGTCGGCCTGACTTATTTACTAATAGAATTAGAGGAAGAAAAAACATAAATACCATTACTCATGTCGGCCTGACTTATTCACTAATAGAATTAGAGGAAGAAAGAACATAAATACCATTACTCATGTCGGCCTGACTTATTAACTAATAGAATTAGAGGAAGAAAAAACATAAATACCATTACTCATGTCGGCCTGACTTATTCACTAATAGAATTAGAGGAAGAAAGAACATAAATACCATTACTCATGTCGGCCTGACTTATTTACTAATAGAATTAGAGGAAGAAAGAACATCAATACCATTACTCATGTCGGCCTGACTTATTAACTAATAGAATTAGAGGAAGAAAAAACATAAATACCATTACTCATGTCGGCCTGACTTATTTACTAATAGAATTAGAGGAAGAAAGAACATAAATACCATTACTCATGTCGGCCTGACTTATTCACTAATAGAATTAGAGGAAGAAAGAACATAAATACCATTACTCATGTCGGCCTGACTTATTTACTAATAGAATTAGAGGAAGAAAGAACATAAATACCATTACTCATGTCGGCCTGACTTATTTACTAATAGAATTAGAGGAAGAAAAAACATAAATACCATTACTCATGTCGGCCTGACTTATTTACTAATAGAATTAGAGGAAGAAAAAACATAAATACCATTACTCATGTCGGCCTGACTTATTTACTAATAGAATTAGAGGAAGAAAGAACATAAATACCATTACTCATGTCGGCCTGACTTATTTACTAATAGAATTAGAGGAAGAAAAAACATAAATACCATTACTCATGTTGGCCTGACTTATTTACTAATAGAATTAGAGGAAGAAAAAACATCAATACCATTACTCATGTCGGCCTGACTTATTTACTAATAGAATTAGAGGAAGAAAAAACATAAATACCATTACTCATGTCGGCCTGACTTATTCACTAATAGAATTAGGAGGAAGAAAGAACATAAATACCATTACTCATGTTGGCCTGACTTATTTACTAATAGAATTAGAGGAAGAAAAAACATCAATACCATTACTCATGTCGGCCTGACTTATTTACTAATAGAATTAGAGGAAGAAAGAACATAAATACCATTACTCATGTCGGCCTGACTTATTTACTAATAGAATTAGAGGAAGAAAAAACATAAATACCATTACTCATGTCGGCCTGACTTATTTACTAATAGAATTAGAGGAAGAAAAAACATAAATACCATTACTCATGTCGGCCTGACTTATTTACTAATAGAATTAGGAGGAAGAAAAAACATAAATACCATTACTCATGTCGGCCTGACTTATTTACTAATAGAATTAGAGGAAGAAAAAACATAAATACCATTGCTCATGTCGGCCTGACTTATTTACTAATAGAATTAGAGGAAGAAAAAACATAAATACCATTACTCATGTCGGCCTGACTTATTTACTAATAGAATTAGAGGAAGAAAAAACATAAATACCATTACTCATGTCGGTCTGACTTATTTACTAATAGAATTAGGAGGAAGAAAGAACATAAATACCATTGCTCATGTCGGCCTGACTTATTTACTAATAGAATTAGAGGAAGAAAAAACATAAATACCATTGCTCATGTCGGCCTGACTTATTAACTAATAGAATTAGAGGAAGAAAAAACATAAATACCATTACTCATGTCGGCCTGACTTATTTACTAATAGAATTAGAGGAAGAAAGAACATAAATACCATTACTCATGTCGGCCTGACTTATTTACTAATAGAATTAGAGGAAGAAAAAACATAAATACCATTACTCATGTCGGCCTGACTTATTTACTAATAGAATTAGAGGAAGAAAAAACATAAATACCATTACTCATGTCGGCCTGACTTATTTACTAATAGAATTAGAGGAAGAAAAAACATAAATACCATTACTCATGTCGGCCTGACTTATTTACTAATAGAATTAGAGGAAGAAAAAACATAAATACCATTGCTCATGTCGGCCTGACTTATTAACTAATAGAATTAGAGGAAGAAAAAACATAAATACCATTACTCATGTCGGTCTGACTTATTTACTAATAGAATTAGAGGAAGAAAAAACATCAATACCATTACTCATGTCGGCCTGACTTATTTACTAATAGAATTAGAGGAAGAAAGAACATAAATACCATTACTCATGTCGGCCTGACTTATTTACTAATAGAATTAGAGGAAGAAAAAACATAAATACCATTACTCATGTCGGCCTGACTTATTTACTAATAGAATTAGGAGGAAGAAAAAACATAAATACCATTACTCATGTCGGCCTGACTTATTTACTAATAGAATTAGAGGAAGAAAAAACATAAATACCATTGCTCATGTCGGCCTGACTTATTTACTAATAGAATTAGAGGAAGAAAAAACATAAATACCATTACTCATGTCGGCCTGACTTATTTACTAATAGAATTAGAGGAAGAAAAAACATAAATACCATTACTCATGTCGGCCTGACTTATTTACTAATAGAATTAGAGGAAGAAAAAACATAAATACCATTGCTCATGTCGGCCTGACTTATTAACTAATAGAATTAGAGGAAGAAAAAACATAAATACCATTACTCATGTCGGTCTGACTTATTTACTAATAGAATTAGAGGAAGAAAGAACATAAATACCATTGCTCATGTCGGCCTGACTTATTTACTAATAGAATTAGAGGAAGAAAAAACATAAATACCATTGCTCATGTCGGCCTGACTTATTAACTAATAGAATTAGAGGAAGAAAAAACATAAATACCATTACTCATGTCGGTCTGACTTATTTACTAATAGAATTAGAGGAAGAAAAAACATAAATACCATTACTTATGTTGGCCTGACTTATTTACTAATAGAATTAGGAGGAAGAAAGAACATAAATACCATTACTCATGTCGGCCTGACTTATTTACTAATAGAATTAGAGGAAGAAAGAACATAAATACCATTACTCATGTCGGCCTGACTTATTTACTAATAGAATTAGAGGAAGAAAAAACATAAATACCATTGCTCATGTCGGCCTGACTTATTTACTAATAGAATTAGAGGAAGAAAGAACATAAATACCATTACTCATGTCGGCCTGACTTATTTACTAATAGAATTAGAGGAAGAAAAAACATAAATACCATTACTTATGTTGGCCTGACTTATTTACTAATAGAATTAGGAGGAAGAAAGAACATAAATACCATTACTCATGTCGGCCTGACTTATTTACTAATAGAATTAGAGGAAGAAAAAACATAAATACCATTGCTCATGTCGGCCTGACTTATTTACTAATAGAATTAGAGGAAGAAAAAACATAAATACCATTACTCATGTCGGCCTGACTTATTTACTAATAGAATTAGAGGAAGAAAAAACATAAATACCATTACTTATGTTGGCCTGACTTATTTACTAATAGAATTAGGAGGAAGAAAGAACATAAATACCATTACTCATGTCGGCCTGACTTATTTACTAATAGAATTAGAGGAAGAAAAAACATAAATACCATTGCTCATGTCGGCCTGACTTATTTACTAATAGAATTAGAGGAAGAAAAAACATAAATACCATTGCTCATGTCGGCCTGACTTATTTACTAATAGAATTAGAGGAAGAAAAAACATAAATACCATTGCTCATGTCGGCCTGACTTATTTACTAATAGAATTAGAGGAAGAAAGAACATAAATACCATTACTCATGTCGGCCTGACTTATTTACTAATAGAATTAGGAGGAAGAAAAAACATAAATACCATTACTTATGTCGGCCTGACTTATTTACTAATAGAATTAGAGGAAGAAAAAACATAAATACCATTGCTCATGTCAGCCTGACTTATTTACTAATAGAATTAGAGGAAGAAAAAACATAAATACCATTACTCATGTCGGCCTGACTTATTTACTAATAGAATTAGAGGAAGAAAAAACATAAATACCATTGCTCATGTCGGCCTGACTTATTTACTAATAGAATTAGAGGAAGAAAAAACATAAATACCATTACTTATGTCGGCCTGACTTATTTACTAATAGAATTAGAGGAAGAAAAAACATAAATACCATTGCTCATGTCGGCCTGACTTATTTACTAATAGAATTAGAGGAAGAAAAAACATAAATACCATTACTCATGTCGGCCTGACTTATTTACTAATAGAATTAGAGGAAGAAAAAACATAAATACCATTGCTCATGTCGGCCTGACTTATTTACTAATAGAATTAGAGGAAGAAAAAACATAAATACCATTACTTATGTCGGCCTGACTTATTTACTAATAGAATTAGAGGAAGAAAAAACATAAATACCATTACTTATGTCGGCCTGACTTATTTACTAATAGAATTAGAGGAAGAAAAAACATAAATACCATTACTCATGTCGGCCTGACTTATTTACTAATAGAATTAGGAGGAAGAAAAAACATAAATACCATTACTCATGTCGGCCTGACTTATTTACTAATAGAATTAGAGGAAGAAAGAACATAAATACCATTACTCATGTCGGCCTGACTTATTTACTAATAGAATTAGAGGAAGAAAAAACATAAATACCATTACTCATGTCGGCCTGACTTATTTACTAATAGAATTAGAGGAAGAAAAAACATAAATACCATTGCTCATGTCGGCCTGACTTATTTACTAATAGAATTAGAGGAAGAAAAAACATAAATACCATTACTCATGTCGGCCTGACTTATTTACTAATAGAATTAGAGGAAGAAAGAACATAAATACCATTACTCATGTCGGCCTGACTTATTTACTAATAGAATTAGAGGAAGAAAAAACATAAATACCATTGCTCATGTCGGCCTGACTTATTTACTAATAGAATTAGAGGAAGAAAAAACATAAATACCATTGCTCATGTCGGCCTGACTTATTTACTAATAGAATTAGAGGAAGAAAGAACATAAATACCATTACTCATGTCGGCCTGACTTATTTACTAATAGAATTAGAGGAAGAAAGAACATAAATACCATTACTCATGTCGGCCTGACTTATTTACTAATAGAATTAGAGGAAGAAAGAACATAAATACCATTACTCATGTCGGCCTGACTTATTTACTAATAGAATTAGAGGAAGAAAGAACATCAATACCATTACTCATGTCGGCCTGACTTATTTACTAATAGAATTAGAGGAAGAAAAAACATAAATACCATTACTCATGTCGGCCTGACTTATTTACTAATAGAATTAGGAGGAAGAAAAAACATAAATACCATTACTCATGTCGGCCTGACTTATTTACTAATAGAATTAGAGGAAGAAAGAACATAAATACCATTACTCATGTCGGCCTGACTTATTTACTAATAGAATTAGAGGAAGAAAAAACATAAATACCATTGCTCATGTCGGCCTGACTTATTTACTAATAGAATTAGAGGAAGAAAAAACATAAATACCATTGCTCATGTCGGCCTGACTTATTTACTAATAGAATTAGAGGAAGAAAGAACATAAATACCATTACTCATGTCGGCCTGACTTATTTACTAATAGAATTAGAGGAAGAAAGAACATCAATACCATTACTCATGTCGGCCTGACTTATTTACTAATAGAATTAGAGGAAGAAAAAACATAAATACCATTACTCATGTCGGCCTGACTTATTTACTAATAGAATTAGGAGGAAGAAAAAACATAAATACCATTACTCATGTCGGCCTGACTTATTTACTAATAGAATTAGGAGGAAGAAAAAACATAAATACCATTACTCATGTCGGCCTGACTTATTTACTAATAGAATTAGGAGGAAGAAAAAACATAAATACCATTACTCATGTCGGTCTGACTTATTTACTAATAGAATTAGGAGGAAGAAAAAACATAAATACCATTACTCATGTCGGTCTGACTTATTTACTAATAGAATTAGAGGAAGAAAAAACATAAATACCATTACTCATGTCGGCCTGACTTATTTACTAATAGAATTAGGAGGAAGAAAAAACATAAATACCATTACTCATGTCGGTCTGACTTATTTACTAATAGAATTAGGAGGAAGAAAAAACATAAATACCATTACTCATGTCGGCCTGACTTATTTACTAATAGAATTAGAGGAAGAAAAAACATAAATACCATTACTCATGTCGGCCTGACTTATTTACTAATAGAATTAGGAGGAAGAAAAAACATAAATACCATTACTCATGTCGGCCTGACTTATTTACTAATAGAATTAGAGGAAGAAAAAACATAAATACCATTGCTCATGTCGGCCTGACTTATTTACTAATAGAATTAGAGGAAGAAAAAACATAAATACCATTGCTCATGTCGGCCTGACTTATTTACTAATAGAATTAGGAGGAAGAAAAAACATAAATACCATTGCTCATGTCGGCCTGACTTATTTACTAATAGAATTAGAGGAAGAAAAAACATAAATACCATTACTTATGTCGGCCTGACTTATTTACTAATAGAATTAGAGGAAGAAAGAACATAAATACCATTGCTCATGTCGGCCTGACTTATTTACTAATAGAATTAGGAGGAAGAAAAAACATAAATACCATTGCTCATGTCGGCCTGACTTATTTACTAATAGAATTAGAGGAAGAAAAAACATAAATACCATTACTCATGTCGGCCTGACTTATTTACTAATAGAATTAGGAGGAAGAAAAAACATAAATACCATTGCTCATGTCGGCCTGACTTATTTACTAATAGAATTAGGAGGAAGAAAAAACATAAATACCATTGCTCATGTCGGCCTGACTTATTTACTAATAGAATTAGAGGAAGAAAAAACATAAATACCATTACTCATGTCGGCCTGACTTATTTACTAATAGAATTAGGAGGAAGAAAAAACATAAATACCATTGCTCATGTCGGCCTGACTTATTTACTAATAGAATTAGAGGAAGAAAAAACATAAATACCATTACTTATGTCGGCCTGACTTATTTACTAATAGAATTAGAGGAAGAAAGAACATAAATACCATTGCTCATGTCGGCCTGACTTATTTACTAATAGAATTAGAGGAAGAAAAAACATAAATACCATTACTCATGTCGGCCTGACTTATTTACTAATAGAATTAGAGGAAGAAAAAACATAAATACCATTACTCATGTCGGCCTGACTTATTTACTAATAGAATTAGAGGAAGAAAGAACATCAATACCATTGCTCATGTCGGCCTGACTTATTTACTAATAGAATTAGAGGAAGAAAGAACATAAATACCATTACTCATGTCGGCCTGACTTATTTACTAATAGAATTAGAGGAAGAAAAAACATAAATACCATTACTCATGTCGGCCTGACTTATTTACTAATAGAATTAGAGGAAGAAAAAACATCAATACCATTACTCATGTCGGCCTGACTTATTTACTAATAGAATTAGAGGAAGAAAGAACATAAATACCATTACTCATGTCGGCCTGACTTATTTACTAATAGAATTAGAGGAAGAAAAAACATAAATACCATTACTCATGTCGGCCTGACTTATTTACTAATAGAATTAGGAGGAAGAAAAAACATAAATACCATTACTCATGTCGGCCTGACTTATTTACTAATAGAATTAGGAGGAAGAAAGAACATAAATACCATTACTCATGTCGGCCTGACTTATTTACTAATAGAATTAGGAGGAAGAAAAAACATAAATACCATTACTCATGTCGGCCTGACTTATTTACTAATAGAATTAGAGGAAGAAAGAACATCAATACCATTGCTCATGTCGGCCTGACTTATTTACTAATAGAATTAGAGGAAGAAAGAACATAAATACCATTACTCATGTCGGCCTGACTTATTTACTAATAGAATTAGAGGAAGAAAAAACATAAATACCATTACTCATGTCGGCCTGACTTATTTACTAATAGAATTAGAGGAAGAAAGAACATCAATACCATTGCTCATGTCGGCCTGACTTATTTACTAATAGAATTAGAGGAAGAAAGAACATAAATACCATTACTCATGTCGGCCTGACTTATTTACTAATAGAATTAGAGGAAGAAAAAACATAAATACCATTACTCATGTCGGCCTGACTTATTTACTAATAGAATTAGAGGAAGAAAAAACATCAATACCATTACTCATGTCGGCCTGACTTATTTACTAATAGAATTAGAGGAAGAAAGAACATAAATACCATTACTCATGTCGGCCTGACTTATTTACTAATAGAATTAGAGGAAGAAAAAACATAAATACCATTACTCATGTCGGCCTGACTTATTTACTAATAGAATTAGGAGGAAGAAAAAACATAAATACCATTACTCATGTCGGCCTGACTTATTTACTAATAGAATTAGGAGGAAGAAAGAACATAAATACCATTACTCATGTCGGCCTGACTTATTTACTAATAGAATTAGGAGGAAGAAAAAACATAAATACCATTACTCATGTCGGCCTGACTTATTTACTAATAGAATTAGGAGGAAGAAAGAACATAAATACCATTGCTCATGTCGGCCTGACTTATTTACTAATAGAATTAGGAGGAAGAAAGAACATAAATACCATTGCTCATGTCGGCCTGACTTATTTACTAATAGAATTAGAGGAAGAAAGAACATAAATACCATTACTCATGTCGGCCTGACTTATTTACTAATAGAATTAGGAGGAAGAAAAAACATCAATACCATTACTCATGTCGGCCTGACTTATTTACTAATAGAATTAGGAGGAAGAAAAAACATCAATACCATTACTCATGTCGGCCTGACTTATTTACTAATAGAATTAGGAGGAAGAAAGAACATAAATACCATTGCTCATGTCGGCCTGACTTATTTACTAATAGAATTAGAGGAAGAAAGAACATAAATACCATTACTCATGTCGGCCTGACTTATTTACTAATAGAATTAGAGGAAGAAAAACAATAAATACCATTACTCATGTCGGCCTGACTTATTTACTAATAGAATTAGAGGAAGAAAAAACATAAATACCATTGCTCATGTCGGCCTGACTTATTTACTAATAGAATTAGAGGAAGAAAGAACATAAATACCATTGCTCATGTCGGCCTGACTTATTTACTAATAGAATTAGAGGAAGAAAAAACATAAATACCATTACTCATGTCGGCCTGACTTATTTACTAATAGAATTAGGAGGAAGAAAAAACATCAATACCATTACTCATGTCGGCCTGACTTATTTACTAATAGAATTAGGAGGAAGAAAGAACATAAATACCATTGCTCATGTCGGCCTGACTTATTTACTAATAGAATTAGAGGAAGAAAGAACATAAATACCATTACTCATGTCGGCCTGACTTATTTACTAATAGAATTAGAGGAAGAAAAAACATAAATACCATTACTCATGTCGGCCTGACTTATTTACTAATAGAATTAGAGGAAGAAAGAACATAAATACCATTGCTCATGTCGGCCTGACTTATTTACTAATAGAATTAGAGGAAGAAAAAACATAAATACCATTGCTCATGTCGGCCTGACTTATTTACTAATAGAATTAGAGGAAGAAAAAACATAAATACCATTACTCATGTCGGCCTGACTTATTTACTAATAGAATTAGAGGAAGAAAAAACATAAATACCATTACTCATGTCGGCCTGACTTATTTACTAATAGAATTAGAGGAAGAAAGAACATAAATACCATTACTCATGTCGGCCTGACTTATTTACTAATAGAATTAGAGGAAGAAAAAACATAAATACCATTACTCATGTCGGCCTGACTTATTTACTAATAGAATTAGAGGAAGAAAAAACATAAATACCATTACTCATGTCGGCCTGACTTATTTACTAATAGAATTAGAGGAAGAAAAAACATAAATACCATTACTCATGTCGGCCTGACTTATTTACTAATAGAATTAGAGGAAGAAAGAACATAAATACCATTGCTCATGTCGGCCTGACTTATTTACTAATAGAATTAGAGGAAGAAAAAACATAAATACCATTACTCATGTCGGCCTGACTTATTTACTAATAGAATTAGGAGGAAGAAAGAACATAAATACCATTGCTCATGTCGGCCTGACTTATTTACTAATAGAATTAGAGGAAGAAAAAACATAAATACCATTACTCATGTCGGCCTGACTTATTTACTAATAGAATTAGAGGAAGAAAGAACATAAATACCATTACTCATGTCGGCCTGACTTATTTACTAATAGAATTAGAGGAAGAAAAAACATAAATACCATTACTCATGTCGGCCTGACTTATTTACTAATAGAATTAGAGGAAGAAAGAACATAAATACCATTACTCATGTCGGCCTGACTTATTTACTAATAGAATTAGAGGAAGAAAAAACATAAATACCATTACTCATGTCGGCCTGACTTATTTACTAATAGAATTAGAGGAAGAAAAAACATAAATACCATTACTCATGTCGGCCTGACTTATTTACTAATAGAATTAGAGGAAGAAAGAACATAAATACCATTACTCATGTCGGCCTGACTTATTTACTAATAGAATTAGAGGAAGAAAAAACATAAATACCATTACTCATGTCGGCCTGACTTATTTACTAATAGAATTAGAGGAAGAAAAAACATAAATACCATTACTCATGTCGGCCTGACTTATTTACTAATAGAATTAGAGGAAGAAAAAACATAAATACCATTACTCATGTCGGCCTGACTTATTTACTAATAGAATTAGAGGAAGAAAAAACATAAATACCATTACTCATGTCGGCCTGACTTATTTACTAATAGAATTAGAGGAAGAAAAAACATAAATACCATTACTCATGTCGGCCTGACTTATTTACTAATAGAATTAGAGGAAGAAAAAACATAAATACCATTGCTCATGTCGGCCTGACTTATTTACTAATAGAATTAGAGGAAGAAAAAACATAAATACCATTGCTCATGTCGGCCTGACTTATTTACTAATAGAATTAGAGGAAGAAAAAACATAAATACCATTGCTCATGTCGGCCTGACTTATTCACTAATAGAATACATAAGCTTCAGGAAAATACTTCTCAGCTGCAATATTCCTGATCTTAGTGAATAGAGTCTACAAAAACAAATACAGAACATTAATGAAAAGAATATACAAATATACAGTAGCTGTAACTGTTGGACTGGTTATTGACTGATTGGTGATGGATCCAAACTTGATGAATGGCAACTTATTTGACTGATTGTATCTGTCATTGACAAATACTGTTCATCACTAATTAAGCTGTTGTTTTTTTTACAATAAATCACCTAATTAAGCTGTTGTTTTTTTTACAATAAATCACCTAATTAAGCTGTCTATAATAAATCACCTAATTAAGCTGTTTTTATAATAAATCACCTAATTAAGCTGTCTATGATAAATCACCTAATTAAGCTGTCTATAATAAATCACCTAATTAAGCTGTCTATAATAAATCACCTAATTAAGCTGTTTTTACAATAAATCACCTCATTAAGCTGTCTATGATAAATCACCTAATTAAGCTGTTTTTATAATAAATCACCTAATTAAGCTGTCTATAATAAATCACCTAATTAAGCTGTTTTTATAATAAATCACCTAATTAATCTGTCTATAATAAATCACCTAATTAAGCTGTCTATAATAAATCACCTAATTAAGCTGTCTATAATAAATCACCTAATTAAGCTGTCTATGATAAATCACCTAATTAAGCTGTCTATAATAAATCACCTAATTAAGCTGTCTATAATAAATCACCTAATTAAGCTGTCTATAATAAATCACCTCATTAAGCTGTCTATAATAAATCACCTAATTAAGCTGTCTATAATAAATCACCTAATTAAGCTGTCTATGATAAATCACCTAATTAAGCTGTCTATAATAAATCACCTAATTAAGCTGTCTATAATAAATCACCTAATTAAGCTGTCTATAATAAATCACCTTTATTGATGTATTTTATTCTGCTGTTGTGTCTGTTAATCTCTCTGCTGGTCCTCTTGATGTCTGTCTGTATCCTGAAAAAACAATATCTTCAGATATTTAGCATATAGAAATTGTATAGCACTGATGAGAAAGCACACCTGGATTACATCATTTCCTTGTAGATGGATCAATTGCTTTTTAGTTTGGAAGAAAGTTTTTTTTACATGAGCAGAGTTATCTCCCTTTTTTGAGTAGAAGTTGGAACTCATAAATCTAGCTTAGTCCAGTCATTTTTGTTATTGAAGTGTCTGTAACAAATCCAAGAGAGTGAGCGGTCAAGCATACAGTGTGTAAAAGTGCTTGCAATAGTAGCTGTAACTGTTTGACTGATCATTGACTGATTGGTGATGGATCCATACTTGACAGATGGCAACATAATACATTTCTCTGACGTCACACTATTGTTCGGACAGTGGACTATTTCTAAAAATCTACAGTTTATTCTTTTGTTCTTGCATATATGAACTTTAACCTTTTACCGTCTTAAGCTTAAAAAAGTGTTGTAAATATTTTGGGACTTGCAGGTTTTATAAACTCTGCTTTGAGTTTTAAAACTTCCTTCTATCTAACCACCCGGCTATGGTGACCACATTATTATATTGTATAATTAATATATATGATTCTTGATAGTAAACTTTATTTAAAAGAAATATCAACAACTTTCTTAAATAAGAAATTCATCAATATATACACAGCATGATACACGAATTTAAAATCTGGCATAATTTATGTTCAGAGCTGACGAGTACGTGAGCATTTAAAAAATATTCTCGCAAGTAATTACAAATTAGAAAGACCGTGGGTGAACATTTGGGACAATTGAAAGACCTTAAAATATCTAAATATAAACGAGAATCTAAAGGACATTGACCGATAACAATTTGTAGTTTTATTTTTTGTTAATTGTTGTCTTATTTAGCTTTCTAAACATTAAAAGTTTAAAATATAAAATGAAAACACCTTCATAGATGGAAATGTATTATGTAAGAGAATACACTCCAACCTGTAGATTCTCCATTACTTATTTGACCGATTGAATCCATTATTGACAAATACTATTACTCATTACCATGACAACTGTCAGTCTATCAATCTGTCCAATAATGATATGCAATATAAGATAGATTTCATTATACTAAATATTTTAACACTCAACAAAACAAATTATGAACAGTTTAACTTTTTAACATAATTTTCAAAAAAAGCATAATTCATTATAAAAATACCATTTTTGTTAATTTTCTTAAATTCTTCAGTGTTTACATAAACATAATTTGTACCAAATTACAATTCATTGTGACTTTTATCAGAATAGAGCTTTAAAGTTTTACATTAATAAATAAAAAAATTACTAAAAAAATGTTTTAGCCATTCAAAACAAAGAATTTGCCATAGAATCCATATTTTTACCAGGTAAATATAAAATCAGGATGGTTTGTTGAAGACTTCACATACATCACTTGTACTATGTACATTGTATTAAACATACGTCACTTGTACTATGTACATTGTATTATACATACATCACTTGTACTATGTACATTGTATTAAACATACATCACTTGTACTATGTACATTGTATTACACATACATCACTTGTACTATGTACATTGTATTACACATACATCACTTGTACTATGTATATTGTATTACACATACATCACTTGTACTATGTACATTGTATTAAACATACATCACTTGTACTATGTACATTGTATTACACATACATCACTTGTACTATGTATATTGTATTACACATACATCACTTGTACTATGTACATTGTATTAAACATACATCACTTGTACTATGTACATTGTATTAAACATACATCACTTGTACTATGTACATTGTATTAAACATACATCACTTGTACTATGTATATTGTATTACACATACATCACTTGTACTATGTACATTGTATTAAACATACATCACTTGTACTATGTACATTGTATTAAACATACATCTCTTGTACTATGTACATTGTATTAAACATCAATCACGTGTACTATGTACATTGTATTAAACATACATCACTTGTACTATGTACATTGTATTACACATACATCACTTGTACTATGTACATTGTATTAAACATACATCACTTGTACTATGTACATTGTATTACACATACATCACTTGTACTATGTACATTGTATTAAACATACATCTCTTGTACTATGTACATTGTATTAAACATCAATCACGTGTACTATGTACATTGTATTAAACATACATCACTTGTACTATGTACATTGTATTACACATACATCACTTGTACTATGTACATTGTATTACACATACATCACTTGTACTATGTACATTGTATTACACATACATCACTTGTACTATGTATATTGTATTACACATACATCACTTGTACTATGTACATTGTATTAAACATACATCACTTGTACTATGTACATTGTATTAAACATACATCACTTGTACTATGTATATTGTATTACACATACATCACTTGTACTATGTACATTGTATTAAACATACATCACTTGTACTATGTACATTGTATTAAACATACATCACTTGTACTATGTACATTGTATTAAACATACATCACTTGTACTATGTATATTGTATTACACATACATCACTTGTACTATGTATATTGTATTACACATACATCACTTGTACTATGTACATTGTATTAAACATACATCACTTGTACTATGTACATTGTATTAAACATACGTCACTTGTACTATGTACATTGTATTAAACATCAATCACGTGTACTATGTACATTGTATTAAACATACATCACTTGTACTATGTATATTGTATTACACATACATCACTTGTACTATGTACATTGTATTAAACATACATCACTTGTACTATGTACATTGTATTAAACATACGTCACTTGTACTATGTACATTGTATTAAACATCAATCACGTGTACTATGTACATTGTATTAAACATACATCACTTGTACTATGTACATTGTATTAAACATACGTCACTTGTACTATGTACATTGTATTAAACATCAATCACGTGTACTATGTACATTGTATTAAACATACATCACTTGTACTATGTACATTGTATTAAACATACATCTCTTGTACTATGTACATTGTATTAAACATACATCACTTGTACTATGTACATTGTATTAAACATACGTCACTTGTACTATGTACATTGTAGTAAACATACATCACTTGTACTATGTACATTGTATTAAACATACATCACTTGTACTATGTACATTGTATTAAACATACGTCACTTGGACTATGTACATTGTATTAAACATCCATCACGTGTACTATGTACATTGTATTAAACATACATCTCTTGTACTATGTACATTGTATTAAACATACATCACTTGTATTATGTACATTGTATTAAACATACATCACTTGTACTATGTACGTTGTATTACACATACATCACGTGTACTATGTACATTGTATTAAACATACGTCACTTGTACTATGTACATTGTATTACACATACATCACTTGTACTATGTACGTTGTATTACACATACATCACTTGTACTATGTACATTGTATTACACATACATCACTTGTACTATGTACATTGTATTACACATACATCACTTGTACTATGTACATTGTATTAAACAAAGAATTTGAACCTGTCAATTCTGAAAATAGTTTCAAGGAGATTTTTTTTAATAATTTCAGCCAATCAGTAACAAGAAATGCAAATAAAAAAGAAGATATCTAATCTAACTTACGGAGGTCTTGCTATTTGACACATATCTAGAATAACTTACGAAGGTCTTGCTATTTGACACATATCTAGAATAACTTACGAAGGTCTTGCTATTTGACACATATCTAGAATAACTTACGAAGGTCTTGCTATTTGACACATATCTAGAATAACTTACGAAGGTCTTGCTATTTGACACATATCTAGAATAACTTACGGAGGTCTTGCTATTTGACACATATCTAGAATAACTTACGGAGGTCTTGCTATTTGACACATATCTAGAATAACTTACGAAGGTCTTGCTATTTGACACATATCTAGAATAACTTACGGAGGTCTTGCTATTTGACACATATCTAGAATAACTAACGGAGGTCTTGCTATTTGACACATATCTAGAATAACTTACGGAGGTCTTGCTATTTGACACATATCTAGAATAACTTACGGAGGTCTTGCTATTTGACACATATCTAGAATAACTTACGGAGGTCTTGCTATTTGACACATATCTAGAATAACTTACGAAGGTCTTGCTATTTGACACATATCTAGAATAACTTACGAAGGTCTTGCTATTTGACACATATCTAGAATAACTTACGGAGGTCTTGCTATTTGACACATATCTAGAATAACTTACGGAGGTCTTGCTATTTGACACATATCTAGAATAACTTACGAAGGTCTTGCTATTTGACACATATCTAGAATAACTTACGAAGGTCTTGCTATTTGACACATATCTAGAATAACTTACGGAGGTCTTGCTATTTGACACATATCTAGAATAACTTACGAAGGTCTTGCTATTTGACACATATCTAGAATAACTTACGGAGGTCTTGCTATTTGACACATATCTAGAATAACTAACGGAGGTCTTGCTATTTGACACATATCTAGAATAACTTACGGAGGTCTTGCTATTTGACACATATCTAGAATAACTTACGGAGGTCTTGCTATTTGACACATATCTAGAATAACTTACGAAGGTCTTGCTATTTGACACATATCTAGAATAACTTACGGAGGTCTTGCTATTTGACACATATCTAGAATAACTTACGAAGGTCTTGCTATTTGACACATATCTAGAATAACTTACGAAGGTCTTGCTATTTGACACATATCTAGAATAACTTACGAAGGTCTTGCTATTTGACACATATCTAGAATAACTTACGGAGGTCTTGCTATTTGACACATATCTAGAATAACTTACGGAGGTCTTGCTATTTGACACATATCTAGAATAACTTACGAAGGTCTTGCTATTTGACACATATCTAGAATAACTTACGAAGGTCTTGCTATTTGACACATATCTAGAATAACTTACGAAGGTCTTGCTATTTGACACATATCTAGAATAACTTACGGAGGTCTTGCTATTTGACACATATCTAGAATAACTTACGGAGGTCTTGCTATTTGACACATATCTAGAATAACTTACGAAGGTCTTGCTATTTGACACATATCTAGAATAACTTACGGAGGTCTTGCTATTTGACACATATCTAGAATAACTTACGAAGGTCTTGCTATTTGACACATATCTAGAATAACTTACGAAGGTCTTGCTATTTGACACATATCTAGAATAACTTACGAAGGTCTTGCTATTTGACACATATCTAGAATAACTTACGAAGGTCTTGCTATTTGACACATATCTAGAATAACTTACGGAGGTCTTGCTATTTGACACATATCTAGAATAACTTACGGAGGTCTTGCTATTTGACACATATCTAGAATAACTTACGAAGGTCTTGCTATTTGACACATATCTAGAATAACTTACGGAGGTCTTGCTATTTGACACATATCTAGAATAACTTACGGAGGTCTTGCTATTTGACACATATCTAGAATAACTTACGGAGGTCTTGCTATTTGACACATATCTAGAATAACTTACGGAGGTCTTGCTATTTGACACATATCTAGAATAACTTACGAAGGTCTTGCTATTTGACACATATCTAGAATAACTTACGAAGGTCTTGCTATTTGACACATATCTAGAATAACTTACGAAGGTCTTGCTATTTGACACATATCTAGAATAACTTACGAAGGTCTTGCTATTTGACACATATCTAGAATAACTTACGGAGGTCTTGCTATTTGACACATATCTAGAATAACTTACGGAGGTCTTGCTATTTGACACATATCTAGAATAACTTACGGAGGTCTTGCTATTTGCCGGATCCAGATTAAAAAAAGGGTTTTTGGAGAGGATTACATAATTATCATTTGTTCTTGTGCTTTCAGAGAAAATAATTTCTTTGTACAGTTTGACTAGACTAGCCTCCATGCTTATCCTAGTTAAAACAATAGATTGTTCCCCTTCTATGTAAACATTATTACTATTTACATACATGTGAAACTGTTCACAATTATCTCCCCTCCTTATAGTCTTACTTTTTTTTAATTAACAAACAGAAAATTTTACAACTTACAAAATTACTTAATTTTGTAAACATGAATGAATTATAAATATAACAGTGATTTCTAGTTTTATTTTCTGTGATTAAGTCAGAAACAGACTGAATTAATTCTTCAGTAAATATGTAGATATAGCCTGGAAGACCCTTCTGTGACAATTTTTACAATTTTTAAAAGAAATTAATTTATATACAAAAATATAGTTATATAACATATGTTTTAAATATATGGTTTTTATCTTTTTAATGTGTCTTTTATTTGTACGATTGTTTTATGTTTTATTTCTAAGGAACCTGTAGGTGTATACGTGTAATAATAAAATTTGATCACGCCACGATATAGCTGAAATATTGCTAAAGTTGGCATAAAACACCAACCAATCAATCAACCTTTCTGTGACTCAATGTAGAAGAGTAATGCTTTACTTGTGTTTAAGTGTAGTGTTTGATAGTTTTGTATGTCTAAGTGTAGTCTTTGATAGTTTTTTTATGTCTAAGTGTAGTGTTTGATAGTCTTTTATGTCTAAGTGTAGTGTTTGATAGTCTTTTATGTCTAAGTGTAGTGTTTGATAGTCTTTTATGTCCAAGTGTAGTGTTTGATAGTCTTTTATGTCAAGTGTAGTGTTTGATAGTTTTTTATGTCTAAGTGTAGTGTTTGATAGTCTTTTATGTCTAAGTGTAGTGTTTGATAGTCTTTTATGTCTAAGTGTAGTGTTTGATAGTCTTTTATGTCTAAGTGTAGTGTTTGATAGTCTTTTATGTCTAAGTGTAGTGCTTGATAGTCTTTTATGTCCAAGTGTAGTGTTTAATAGTCTTTTATGTCTAAGTGTAGTGTTTGATAATCTTTTATGTCCAAGTGTAGTGTTTAATAGTCTTTTATGTCCAAGTGTAGTGTTTAATAGTCTTTTATGTCTAAGTGTAGTGTTTGATAGTCTTTTATGTCTAAGTGTAGTGTTTGATAGTTTTTTATGATCAGTTACATCTTTTCTTACTAGAGTTATTTCTTTATTCAAATAATTCTTATGAAAAACTGCATCAGATATTGATATGAATGTAACTGAATTTATAGTTCATGCTTATCCTATGCAAAATGAGGAATTTTTATTGAGGTTCTCACATTTAACAAATTATTTGGACTGATATGTAGCTTCAGCTAAGCAGAATAGATTGGCAAATATAAAACTTACCACTCTCTTCACCATGAAATTCTTTTTAATCTTCGACATCTTCCCCACCCTGTGCCTCCCCCCGGTGACCCAAATGTAGCTCCAGACATTTTGGGTCATATCCCCCAAGTCGAATCCTGCTTGGTAGTTCAACTTAGGAGATCACGACACCCCAAATATAGGACCCAGATGTAGCACCAGACATCCGTTCCACCCCACTGTCCCCTAGTCAAGGTACACAGAGCATAGTACCTAAGGGACATGGCCGCCAAATGTGACTCCTGACATTTGGTATGCCTAAATGCACTCGAACCTGGACATTTAAGCATAGGGGGGACGTTGATAGATGTGAACCCCAAACACACCAGGCTTAACTTTCTATGCTTTAGCTTGTCCAAGGTCCAAGAACAAATAGTTCCACCTACCTCTTCCCAAGATCAGGTTGTCCTCTGAATAGAGGTGGCTGCATCAAGCAAAACAGGTTCCAACTGTTCCTTGGTTACAGGTAGTTGTCCTCGGAAAAGGTCATTGCATTTGAACATGTCCTCTGAACAGAGGTGGTTGCATCAGAACAAGTCAAATTTTACCCTTGATCGAGGAAATTGTTGGGTCTGGTTATGACCTTTCAGTACAGATAATTGCAGGAATATTTTAATATGTTGTTGAAAATTTGTGAATCAGTCCAATTTTTTAAGTTTATATTGGTTTTTCTGACAGATACAGTAGAACCTGTCTTATGTGACCTTCCAAGGGAACAGTGAAATATGGTCACTTAATACGGTTTTAATTGATATGAAATGGACTGTGAGAGAGATAAAAATTAAAGTCACATTATACAAGTTATTGCTTAATAGAGGTGGTCACTAAAGCAGGTTTGACTGTATCTAGTAATAAATAGGCGAAGGTCATTAAATACCAATCCTTGCCAATTGTACCCATCACAAGCCAGGAGATACAATTTCTTTCAGCCTTTCACTTTCATGTGTTTTTTGCACTTAGTGTTTGAGATTTGCAGGTAGTTGTGTGTTGTTATGGTTATTTGTAAACAACCATCAGTGTTTGATGTGTTTTTAATTCTGTCATGGTTACTAATATTGACAATCATTAGCATTTTATTTTCAATGTATTGTGAACTTAAAATAAAAAAAAATGCAAAAAGAAATCTTCAATTACTGTATTTTATTTTTATCAACATTCATATTATTCAATACATTATATACAGATTATTATTGTCATATTTCAGATCTTCAAACCCTGATACTAAAACTGAACAAGAAATAAATAGTACATCAATAAAACTTATATCTGTCTGCATCAATGGATTTAAACAACATTCAATAAATCATTCACAAGTAAAATAAGTCAAAAATACAAATATCACTAAAGTTTTCCATCAAATAAACTCCATTGAAATTCCTTTAGAATACACTACATGCATTTCTTCTATTTTTCTTTGTATTCTTCCAGGCAACAAATGGCTATCTTCCAGACTTTAGGAAATAAATGATGTTGGCAATCTTCCAGACATTAGGCAGCAAATGATACTGGCAATCTTCCAGACTTTAAAGATATCAGTTTCCCCTATAAAACAAAAACAATAGTATATTTATAGTTATCTAATTAACATCCTTTCATGTCCATTAAATTGTAGATTTGTGATAAAACCTGAAAGAAGCGTAGACAGATCTATGTTTCACTTGGCCCCTGCAGAATTTTTTTTTTTTTAAATACCAGGTCCATCATCAAAGTACAGTAAAACCTGTATTAAGAGGTCACCTTTGTTTCAAAGAAAAAGTGGTCTAATAAGAAAGGTGACCTCTTAGAAGAGGTTAAATGCATATGAAATTTTCTATGATGTGACAAGAAACATGTGACCTTTTAATACAGATGACTGCTTAATAGAGGTGACTGCATGGGCAGTTTTGACTGTATAAATCATATATGGTGAACCTAGGTTGTAGAAACTTTTCTAATCAGGAAAACTTTACATAAATTTAACAAGGTCAGCAGACTGTGAAAATGAGGTGAAGGTCATTTGACATATGTCTGAACCTCTATGATCAATGTGTGGACCAAATAAGGTGAACCTAGATTGTATGGTAGTGGAGAAAGTGATCTAATCACAAAAACTTTACTCAAATTTAACAAAGTCAACAGACCATCAATATGAGATCAAAGTTAGGTGACATATGCCTGACTGACATGTACACACCATGATGTGTGGTGAACCTAGGTTGTATGGTACTGGAGAAAGTGATCTAATCATGAAAACATTACTCAAATTTAACAAAGTCAACAGACCATCAATATGAGATCAAAGTCAGGTGACATATGCCTGACTGACATGTACACACTATGATGTGTGGTGAACCTAGGTTGTATGGTAGTGGAGAAAGTGATCTAATCATGAAAACTTTACTCAAATTTAACAAAGTCAACAGACCATCAATATGAGATCAAAGTCAGGTGACATATGCCTGACTGACATGTACACACTATGATGTGTGGTGAACCTAGGTTGTATGGTAGAGGAGAAAGTGATCTAATCATGAAAACTTTACTCAAATTTAACAAAGTCAACAGACCATCAATATGAGATCAAAGTTAGGTGACACATGCCTGACTGACATGTACACACTATGATGTGTGGTGAACCTAGGTTGTATGATAGTGGAGAAAGTGATCTAATCATGAAAACTTTACTCAGATTTAACAAAGTCAACAGACCATCAATATGAGATCAAAGTCAGGTGACATATGCCTGACTGACATGTACACACCATGATGTGTGGTGAACCTAGGTTGTATGGTAGAGGAGAAAGTGATCTAATCATGAAAACTTTACTCAAATTTAACAAAGTCAACAGACCATCAATATGAGATCAAAGTCAGGTGACATATGCCTGACTGACATGTACACACTATGATGTGTGGTGAACCTAGGTTGTATGATAGTGGAGAAAGTGATCTAATCATGAAAACTTTACTCAGATTTAACAAAGTCAACAGACCATCAATATGAGATCAAAGTCAGGTGACATATGCCTGACTGACATGTACACACCATGATGTGTGGTGAACCTAGGTTGTATGGTAGAGGAGAAAGTGATCTAATCATGAAAACTTTACTCAAATTTAACAAAGTCAACAGACCATCAATATGAGATCAAAGTCAGGTGACATATGCCTGACTGACATGTACACACTATGATGTGTGGTGAACCTAGGTTGTATGGTAGAGGAGAAAGTGATCTAATCATGAAAACTTTACTCAAATTTAACAAAGTCAACAGACCATCAATATGAGATCAAAGTCAGGTGACATATGCCTGACTGACATGTACACACCATGATGTGTGGTGAACCTAGGTTGTATGGTAGTGGAGAAAGTGATCTAATCATGAAAACTTTACTCAAATTTAACAAAGTCAACAGACCATCAATATGAGATCAAAGTCAGGTGACATATGCCTGACTGACATGTACACACTATGATGTGTGGTGAACCTAGGTTATATGGTAGTGGAGAAAGTGATCTAATCATGAAAACTTTACTCAAAACAAAGTCAACAGACCATCAATATGAGATCAAAGTCAGGTGACATATGCCTGACTGACATGTACACACTATGATGTGTGGTGAACCTAGGTTGTATGGTAATGGAGAAACTGATCTAATCATGAAAACTTTACTCAAATTTAACAAAGTCAACAGACCATCAATATGAGATCAAAGTCAGGTGACACATGCCTGACTGACATGTACACACCATGATGTGTGGTGAACCTAGGTTGTATGGTAGTGGAGAAAGTGATCTAATCATGAAAACTTTACTCAAATTTAACAAAGTCAACAGACCATCAATATGAGATCAAAGTCAGGTGACATATGCCTGACTGACATGTACACACTATGATGTGTGGTGAACCTAGGTTGTACGGTAGTGGAGAAAGTGATCTAATCATGAAAACTTTACTCAAATTTAACAGTCAACAGACCATCAATATGAGATCAAAGTCAGGTGACATATGCCTGACTGACATGTACACACTATGATGTGTGGTGAACCTAGGTTGTATGGTAGTGGAGAAAGTGATCTAATCATGAAAACTTTACTCAAATTTAACAAAGTCAACAGACCATCAATATGAGATCAAAGTCAGGTGACATATGCCTGACTGACATGTACACACCATGATGTGTGGTGAACCTAGGTTGTATGGTAGAGGAGAAAGTGATCTAATCATGAAAACTTTACTCAAAACAAAGTCAACAGACCATCAATATGAGATCAAAGTCAGGTGACATATGCCTGACTGACATGTACACACTATGATGTGTGGTGAACCTAGGTTGTATGGTAGTGGAGAAAGTGATCTAATCATGAAATCTTTACTCAAATTTAACAGTCAACAGACCATCAATATGAGATCAAAGTCAGGTGACATATGCCTGACTGACATGTACACACTATGATGTGTGGTGAACCTAAGTAGTATGGTAGTGGAGAAAGTGATCTAATCATGAAAACTTTACTCAAATTTAACAAAGTCAACAGACCATCAATATGAGATCAAAGTCAGGTGACATATGCCTGACTGACATGTACACCCTATGATGTGTGGTGAACCTAGGTTGTATGGTAGTGGAGAAAGTGATCTAATCATGAAAACTTTATTCAAATTTAACAAAGTCAACAGACCATCAATATGAGATCAAAGTTAGGTGACATATGCCTGACTGAAATGTAAACACTATGATGTGTGGTGAACCTAGGTTGTATGGTAGTGGAGAAAGTGATCTAATCATGAAAACTTTACTCAAAACAAAGTCAACAGACCATCAATATGAGATCAAAGTCAGGTGACATATGCCTGACTGACATGTACACACTATGATGTGTGGTGAACCTAGGTTGTATGGTAGTGGAGAAAGTGATCTAATCATGAAAATTTTACTCAGATTAAACAGTCAACAGACCATCAATATGAGATCAAAGTCAGGTGACATATGCCTGACTGACATGTACACACCATGATGTGTGGTGAACCTAGGTTGTATGGTAGTGGAGAAAGTGATCTAATCATGAAAACTTTACTCAAATTTAACAGTCAACAGACCATCAATATGAGATCAAAGTCAGGTGACATATGCCTGACTGACATGTACACACTATGATGTGTGGTGAACCTAGGTTGTATGGTAGAGGAGAAAGTGATCTAATCATGAAAACTTTACTCAAATTTAACAAAGTCAACAGACCATCAATATGAGATCAAAGTCAGGTGACATATGCCTGACTGACATGTACACACTATGATGTGTGGTGAACCTAGGTTGTATGGTAGAGGAGAAAGTGATCTAATCATGAAAACTTTACTCAAATTTAACAAAGTCAACAGACCATCAATATGAGATCAAAGTCAGGTGACATATGCCTGACTGACATGTACACACTATGATGTGTGGTGAACCTAGGTTGTATGGTAGAGGAGAAAGTGATCTAATCATGAAAACTTTACTCAAATTTAACAAAGTCAACAGACCATCAATATGAGATCAAAGTCAGGTGACACATGCCTGACTGACATGTACACACTATGATGTGTGGTGAACCTAGGTTGTATGGTAGAGGAGAAAGTGATCTAATCATGAAAACTTTACTCAGATTTAACAAAGTCAACAGACCATCAATATGAGATCAAAGTCAGGTGACATATGCCTGACTGACATGTACACACTATGATGTGTGGTGAACCTAGGTTGTATGGTAGTGGAGAAAGTGATCTAATCATGAAATCTTTACTCAAATTTAACAGTCAACAGACCATCAATATGAGATCAAAGTCAGGTGACATATGCCTGACTGACATGTACACACTATGATGTGTGGTGAACCTAAGTAGTATGGTAGTGGAGAAAGTGATCTAATCATGAAAACTTTACTCAAATTTAACAAAGTCAACAGACCATCAATATGAGATCAAAGTCAGGTGACATATGCCTGACTGACATGTACACCCTATGATGTGTGGTGAACCTAGGTTGTATGGTAGTGGAGAAAGTGATCTAATCATGAAAACTTTACTCAAATTTAACAAAGTCAACAGACCATCAATATGAGATCAAAGTTAGGTGACATATGCCTGACTGACATGTACACACCATGATGTGTGGTGAACCTAGGTTGTATGGTAGTGGAGAAAGTGATCTAATCATGAAAACTTTACTCAAAACAAAGTCAACAGACCATCAATATGAGATCAAAGTCAGGTGACATATGGCTGACTGACATGTACACACTATGATGTGTGGTGAACCTAGGCTGTATGGTAGTGGAGAAAGTGATCTAATCATGAAAACTTTACTCAGATTAAACAGTCAACAGACCATCAATATGAGATCAAAGTCAGGTGACATATGCCTGACTGACATGTACACACCATGATGTGTGGTGAACCTAGGTTGTATGGTAGTGGAGAAAGTGATCTAATCATGAAAACTTTACTCAAATTTAACAGTCAACAGACCATCAATATGAGATCAAAGTCAGGTGACATATGCCTGACTGACATGTACACACTATGATGTGTGGTGAACCTAAGTAGTATGGTAGTGGAGAAAGTGATCTAATCATGAAACCTTTACTCAAAACAAAGTCAACAGACCATCAATATGAGATCAAAGTCAGGTGACATATGCCTGACTGACATGTACACACTATGATGTGTGGTGAACCTAGGTTGTATGGTAGTGGAGAAAGTGATCTAATCATGAAAACTTTACTCAAATTTAACAAAGTCAACAGATCATCAATATGAGATCAAAGTTAGGTGACATATGCCTGACTGACATGTACACACCATGATGTGTGGTGAACCTAGGTTGTATGGTAGTGGAGAAAGTGATCTAATCATGAAAACTTTACTCAGATTTAACAAAGTCAACAGACCATCAATATGAGATCAAAGTCAGGTGACATATGCCTGACTGACATGTACACACTATGATCTGTGGTGAACCTAGGTTGTACGGTAGTGGAGAAAGTGATCTAATCATGAAAACTTTACTCAAATTTAACAAAGTCAACAGACCATCAATATGAGATCAAAGTCAGGTGACATATGCCTGACTGACATGTACACACTATGATGTGTGGTGAACCTAGGTTGTACGGTAGTGGAGAAAGTGATCTAATCATGAAAACTTTACTCAAAACAAAGTCAACAGACCATCAATATGAGATCAAAGTCAGGTGACACATGCCTGACTGACATGTACACACTATGATGTGTGGTGAACCTAGGTTGTACGGTAATGGAGAAACTGATCTAATCATGAAAACTTTACTCAAATTTAACAAAGTCAACAGACCATCAATATGAGATCAAAGTCAGGTGACATATGCCTGACTGACATGTACACACTATGATGTGTGGTGAACCTAGGTTGTACGGTAATGGAGAAAGTGATCTAATCATGAAAACTTTACTCAAATTTAACAGTCAACAGACCATCAATATGAGATCAAAGTCAGGTGACATATGCCTGACTGACATGTACACACTATGATGTGTGGTGAACCTAGGTTGTACGGTAATGGAGAAACTGATCTAATCATGAAAACTTTACTCAAATTTAACAAAGTCAACAGACCATCAATATGAGATCAAAGTCAGGTGACATATGCCTGACTGACATGTACACACTATGATGTGTGGTGAACCTAGGTTGTATGGTAGTGGAGAAAGTGATCTAATCATGAAAACTTTACTCAAATTTAACAAAGTCAACAGACCATCAATATGAGATCAAAGTCAGGTGACATATGCCTGACTGACATGTACACACTATGATGTGTGGTGAACCTAGGTTGTACGGTAGTGGAGAACGTGATCTAATCATGAAAACTTTACTCAAATTTAACAGTCAACAGACCATCAATATGAGATCAAAGTCAGGTGACATATGCCTGACTGACATGTACACACTATGATGTGTGGTGAACCTAGGTTGTATGGTAGAGGAGAAAGTGATCTAATCATGAAAACTTTACTAAAAACAAAGTCAACAGACCATCAATATGAGATCAAAGTCAGGTGACATATGCCTGACTGACATGTACACACTATGATGTGTGGTGAACCTAGGTTGTATGGTAGAGGAGAAAGTGATCTAATCATGAAAACTTTACTCAAATTTAACAGTCAACAGACCATCAATATGAGATCAAAGTCAGGTGACACATGCCTGACTGACATGTACACACTATGATGTGTAGTGAACCTAGGTTGCATGGTAGTGGAGAAAGTGATCTAATCATGAAAACTTTACTCAAAACAAAGTCAACAGACCATCAATATGAGATCAAAGTCAGGTGACATATGCCTGACTGACATGTACACACTATGATGTGTGGTGAACCTAGGTTGTACGGTAATGGAGAAACTGATCTAATCATGAAAACTTTACTCAAATTTAACAAAGTCAACAGACCATCAATATGAGATCAAAGTCAGGTGACATATGCCTGACTGACATGTACACACTATGATGTGTGGTGAACCTAGGTTGTATGGTAGTGGAGAAACTGATCTAATCATGAAAACTTTACTCAAATTTAACAAAGTCAACAGACCATCAATATGAGATCAAAGTCAGGTGACACATGCCTGACTGACATGTACACACCATGATGTGTGGTGAACCTAGGTTGTATGGTAGTGGAGAAAGTGATCTAATCATGAAAACTTTACTCAAATTTAACAAAGTCAACAGACCATCAATATGAGATCAAAGTCAGGTGACATATGCCTGACTGACATGTACACACTATGATGTGTGGTGAACCTAGGTTGTACGGTAGTGGAGAAAGTGATCTAATCATGAAAACTTTACTCAAATTTAACAGTCAACAGACCATCAATATGAGATCAAAGTCAGGTGACATATGCCTGACTGACATGTACACACTATGATGTGTGGTGAACCTAGGTTGTATGGTAGTGGAGAAAGTGATCTAATCATGAAAACTTTACTCAAATTTAACAAAGTCAACAGACCATCAATATGAGATCAAAGTCAGGTGACATATGCCTGACTGACATGTACACACCATGATGTGTGGTGAACCTAGGTTGTATGGTAGAGGAGAAAGTGATCTAATCATGAAAACTTTACTCAAAACAAAGTCAACAGACCATCAATATGAGATCAAAGTCAGGTGACATATGCCTGACTGACATGTACACACTATGATGTGTGGTGAACCTAGGTTGTATGGTAGTGGAGAAAGTGATCTAATCATGAAATCTTTACTCAAATTTAACAGTCAACAGACCATCAATATGAGATCAAAGTCAGGTGACATATGCCTGACTGACATGTACACACTATGATGTGTGGTGAACCTAAGTAGTATGGTAGTGGAGAAAGTGATCTAATCATGAAAACTTTACTCAAATTTAACAAAGTCAACAGACCATCAATATGAGATCAAAGTCAGGTGACATATGCCTGACTGACATGTACACCCTATGATGTGTGGTGAACCTAGGTTGTATGGTAGTGGAGAAAGTGATCTAATCATGAAAACTTTATTCAAATTTAACAAAGTCAACAGACCATCAATATGAGATCAAAGTTAGGTGACATATGCCTGACTGAAATGTACACACTATGATGTGTGGTGAACCTAGGTTGTATGGTAGTGGAGAAAGTGATCTAATCATGAAAACTTTACTCAAAACAAAGTCAACAGACCATCAATATGAGATCAAAGTCAGGTGACATATGCCTGACTGACATGTACACACTATGATGTGTGGTGAACCTAGGTTGTATGGTAGTGGAGAAAGTGATCTAATCATGAAAATTTTACTCAGATTAAACAGTCAACAGACCATCAATATGAGATCAAAGTCAGGTGACATATGCCTGACTGACATGTACACACCATGATGTGTGGTGAACCTAGGTTGTATGGTAGTGGAGAAAGTGATCTAATCATGAAAACTTTACTCAAATTTAACAGTCAACAGACCATCAATATGAGATCAAAGTCAGGTGACATATGCCTGACTGACATGTACACACTATGATGTGTGGTGAACCTAGGTTGTATGGTAGAGGAGAAAGTGATCTAATCATGAAAACTTTACTCAAATTTAACAAAGTCAACAGACCATCAATATGAGATCAAAGTCAGGTGACATATGCCTGACTGACATGTACACACTATGATGTGTGGTGAACCTAGGTTGTATGGTAGAGGAGAAAGTGATCTAATCATGAAAACTTTACTCAAATTTAACAAAGTCAACAGACCATCAATATGAGATCAAAGTCAGGTGACATATGCCTGACTGACATGTACACACTATGATGTGTGGTGAACCTAGGTTGTATGGTAGAGGAGAAAGTGATCTAATCATGAAAACTTTACTCAAATTTAACAAAGTCAACAGACCATCAATATGAGATCAAAGTCAGGTGACACATGCCTGACTGACATGTACACACTATGATGTGTGGTGAACCTAGGTTGTATGGTAGAGGAGAAAGTGATCTAATCATGAAAACTTTACTCAGATTTAACAAAGTCAACAGACCATCAATATGAGATCAAAGTCAGGTGACATATGCCTGACTGACATGTACACACTATGATGTGTGGTGAACCTAGGTTGTATGGTAGTGGAGAAAGTGATCTAATCATGAAAACTTTACTCAGATTTAACAAAGTCAACAGACCATCAATATGAGATCAAAGTCAGGTGACATATGCCTGACTGACATGTACACACCATGATGTGTGGTGAACCTAGGTTGTATGGTAGAGGGGAAAGTGATCTAATCATGAAATCTTTACTCAAATTTAACAAAGTCAACAGACCATCAATATGAGATCAAAGTCAGGTGACATATGCCTGACTGACATGTACACACTATGATGTGTGGTGAACCTAGGTTGTATGGTAGTGGAGAAAGTGATCTAATCATGAAATCTTTACTCAAATTTAACAAAGTCAACAGACCATCAATATGAGATCAAAGTCAGGTGACATATGCCTGACTGACATGTACACACTATGATGTGTGGTGAACCTAGGTTGTATGGTAGTGGAGAAAGTGATCTAATCATGAAATCTTTACTCAAATTTAACAGTCAACAGACCATCAATATGAGATCAAAGTCAGGTGACATATGCCTGACTGACATGTACACACTATGATGTGTGGTGAACCTAAGTAGTATGGTAGTGGAGAAAGTGATCTAATCATGAAAACTTTACTCAAATTTAACAAAGTCAACAGACCATCAATATGAGATCAAAGTCAGGTGACATATGCCTGACTGACATGTACACCCTATGATGTGTGGTGAACCTAGGTTGTATGGTAGTGGAGAAAGTGATCTAATCATGAAAACTTTACTCAAATTTAACAAAGTCAACAGACCATCAATATGAGATCAAAGTTAGGTGACATATGCCTGACTGACATGTACACACCATGATGTGTGGTGAACCTAGGTTGTATGGTAGTGGAGAAAGTGATCTAATCATGAAAACTTTACTCAAAACAAAGTCAACAGACCATCAATATGAGATCAAAGTCAGGTGACATATGGCTGACTGACATGTACACACTATGATGTGTGGTGAACCTAGGCTGTATGGTAGTGGAGAAAGTGATCTAATCATGAAAACTTTACTCAGATTAAACAGTCAACAGACCATCAATATGAGATCAAAGTCAGGTGACATATGCCTGACTGACATGTACACACCATGATGTGTGGTGAACCTAGGTTGTATGGTAGTGGAGAAAGTGATCTAATCATGAAAACTTTACTCAAATTTAACAGTCAACAGACCATCAATATGAGATCAAAGTCAGGTGACATATGCCTGACTGACATGTACACACTATGATGTGTGGTGAACCTAAGTAGTATGGTAGTGGAGAAAGTGATCTAATCATGAAACCTTTACTCAAAACAAAGTCAACAGACCATCAATATGAGATCAAAGTCAGGTGACATATGCCTGACTGACATGTACACACTATGATGTGTGGTGAACCTAGGTTGTATGGTAGTGGAGAAAGTGATCTAATCATGAAAACTTTACTCAAATTTAACAAAGTCAACAGATCATCAATATGAGATCAAAGTTAGGTGACATATGCCTGACTGACATGTACACACCATGATGTGTGGTGAACCTAGGTTGTATGGTAGTGGAGAAAGTGATCTAATCATGAAAACTTTACTCAGATTTAACAAAGTCAACAGACCATCAATATGAGATCAAAGTCAGGTGACATATGCCTGACTGACATGTACACACTATGATGTGTGGTGAACCTAGGTTGTACGGTAGTGGAGAAAGTGATCTAATCATGAAAACTTTACTCAAATTTAACAAAGTCAACAGACCATCAATATGAGATCAAAGTCAGGTGACATATGCCTGACTGACATGTACACACTATGATGTGTGGTGAACCTAGGTTGTACGGTAGTGGAGAAAGTGATCTAATCATGAAAACTTTACTCAAAACAAAGTCAACAGACCATCAATATGAGATCAAAGTCAGGTGACACATGCCTGACTGACATGTACACACTATGATGTGTGGTGAACCTAGGTTGTACGGTAATGGAGAAACTGATCTAATCATGAAAACTTTACTCAAATTTAACAAAGTCAACAGACCATCAATATGAGATCAAAGTCAGGTGACATATGCCTGACTGACATGTACACACTATGATGTGTGGTGAACCTAGGTTGTACGGTAATGGAGAAAGTGATCTAATCATGAAAACTTTACTCAAATTTAACAGTCAACAGACCATCAATATGAGATCAAAGTCAGGTGACATATGCCTGACTGACATGTACACACTATGATGTGTGGTGAACCTAGGTTGTACGGTAATGGAGAAACTGATCTAATCATGAAAACTTTACTCAAATTTAACAAAGTCAACAGACCATCAATATGAGATCAAAGTCAGGTGACATATGCCTGACTGACATGTACACACTATGATGTGTGGTGAACCTAGGTTGTATGGTAGTGGAGAAAGTGATCTAATCATGAAAACTTTACTCAAATTTAACAAAGTCAACAGACCATCAATATGAGATCAAAGTCAGGTGACATATGCCTGACTGACATGTACACACTATGATGTGTGGTGAACCTAGGTTGTACGGTAGTGGAGAACGTGATCTAATCATGAAAACTTTACTCAAATTTAACAGTCAACAGACCATCAATATGAGATCAAAGTCAGGTGACATATGCCTGACTGACATGTACACACTATGATGTGTGGTGAACCTAGGTTGTATGGTAGAGGAGAAAGTGATCTAATCATGAAAACTTTACTAAAAACAAAGTCAACAGACCATCAATATGAGATCAAAGTCAGGTGACATATGCCTGACTGACATGTACACACTATGATGTGTGGTGAACCTAGGTTGTATGGTAGAGGAGAAAGTGATCTAATCATGAAAACTTTACTCAAATTTAACAAAGTCAACAGACCATCAATATGAGATCAAAGTCAGGTGACACATGCCTGACTGACATGTACACACTATGATGTGTAGTGAACCTAGGTTGCATGGTAGTGGAGAAAGTGATCTAATCATGAAAACTTTACTCAAAACAAAGTCAACAGACCATCAATATGAGATCAAAGTCAGGTGACATATGCCTGACTGACATGTACACACTATGATGTGTGGTGAACCTAGGTTGTACGGTAATGGAGAAACTGATCTAATCATGAAAACTTTACTCAAATTTAACAAAGTCAACAGACCATCAATATGAGATCAAAGTCAGGTGACATATGCCTGACTGACATGTACACACTATGATGTGTGGTGAACCTAGGTTGTATGGTAGTGGAGAAAGTGATCTAATCATGAAAACTTTACTCAAATTTAACAAAGTCAACAGACCATCAATATGAGATCAAAGTCAGGTGACATATGCCTGACTGACATGTACACACTATGATGTGTGGTGAACCTAGGTTGTACGGTAGTGGAGAACGTGATCTAATCATGAAAACTTTACTCAAATTTAACAGTCAACAGACCATCAATATGAGATCAAAGTCAGGTGACATATGCCTGACTGACATGTACACACTATGATGTGTGGTGAACCTAGGTTGTATGGTAGTGGAGAAAGTGATCTAATCATGAAAACTTTACTCAAATTTAACAGTCAACAGACCATCAATATGAGATCAAAGTCAGGTGACATATGCCTGACTGACATGTACACACTATGATGTGTGGTGAACCTAAGTAGTATGGTAGTGGAGAAAGTGATCTAATCATGAAAACTTTACTCAAATTTAACAGTCAACAGACCATCAATATGAGATCAAAGTCAGGTGACATATGCCTGACTGACATGTACACACCATGATGTGTGGTGAACCTAGGTTGTATGGTAGTGGAGAAAGTGATCTAATCATGAAAACTTTACTCAAATTTAACAAAGTCAACAGACCATCAATATGAGATCAAAGTCAGGTGACATATGCCTGACTGACATGTACACACTATGATGTGTGGTGAACCTAGGTTGTATGGTAGTGGAGAAAGTGATCTAATCATGAAAACTTTACTCAAATTTAACAGTCAACAGACCATCAATATGAGATCAAAGTCAGGTGACATATGCCTGACTGACATGTACACACTATGATGTGTGGTGAACCTAAGTAGTATGGTAGTGGAGAAAGTGATCTAATCATGAAAACTTTACTCAAATTTAACAAAGTCAACAGACCATCAATATGAGATCAAAGTCAGGTGACACATGCCTGACTGACATGTACACACTATGATGTGTAGTGAACCTAGGTTGCATGGTAGTGGAGAAAGTGATCTAATCATGAAAACTTTACTCAAAACAAAGTCAACAGACCATCAATATGAGATCAAAGTCAGGTGACATATGGCTGACTGACATGTACACACCATGATGTGTGGTGAACCTAGGTTGTATGGTAGTGGAGAAAGTGATCTAATCATGAAAACTTTACTCAGATTAAACAGTCAACAGACCATCAATATGAGATCAAAGTCAGGTGACATATGCCTGACTGACATGTACACACCATGATGTGTGGTGAACCTAGGTTGTATGGTAGTGGAGAAAGTGATCTAATCATGAAAACTTTACTCAGATTTAACAAAGTCAACAGACCATCAATATGAGATCAAAGTCAGGTGACACATGCCTGACTGACATGTACACACTATGATGTGTGGTGAACCTAAGTAGTATGGTAGTGGAGAAAGTGATCTAATCATGAAAACTTTACTCAAAACAAAGTCAACAGACCATCAATATGAGATCAAAGTCAGGTGACATATGCCTGACTGACATGTACACACTATGATGTGTGGTGAACCTAGGTTGTATGGTAGTGGAGAAACTGATCTCATCATGAAAACTTTACTCAAATTTAACAAAGTCAACAGACCATCAATATGAGATCAAAGTCAGGTGACATATGCCTGACTGACATGTACACACTATGATGTGTGGTGAACCTAGGTTGTATGGTAGAGGAGAAAGTGATCTAATCATGAAAACTTTACTCAAATTTAACAAAGTCAACAGACCATCAATATGAGATCAAAGTCAGGTGACACATGTCTGACTGACATGTACACACTATGATGTGTGGTGAACCTAGGTTGTATGGTAGTGGAGAAAGTGATCTAATCATGAAAACTTTACTCAGATTTAACAAAGTCAACAGACCATCAATATGAGATCAAAGTCAGGTGACATATGCCTGACTGACATGTACACACTATGATGTGTGGTGAACCTAGGTTGTATGGTAGAGGAGAAAGTGATCTAATCATGAAAACTTTACTCAAATTTAACAAAGTCAACAGACCATCAATATGAGATCAAAGTCAGGTGACATATGCCTGACTGACATGTACACACCATGATGTGTGGTGAACCTAGGTTGTATGGTAGTGGAGAAAGTGATCTAATCATGAAAACTTTACTCAAATTTAACAAAGTCAACAGACCATCAATATGAGATCAAAGTCAGGTGACATATGCCTGACTGACATGTACACACTATGATGTGTGGTGAACCTAGGTTGTATGGTAGAGGAGAAAGTGATCTAATCATGAAAACTTTACTCAAATTTAACAAAGTCAACAGACCATCAATATGAGATCAAAGTCAGGTGACATATGCCTGACTGACATGTACACACTATGATGTGTGGTGAACCTAGGTTGTATGGTAATGGAGAAAGTGATCTAATCATGAAAACTTTACTCAAATTTAACAGTCAACAGACCATCAATATGAGATCAAAGTCAGGTGACATATGCCTGACTGACATGTACACACTATGATGTGTGGTGAACCTAAGTAGTATGGTAGTGGAGAAAGTGATCTAATCATGAAAACTTTACTCAAATTTAACAGTCAACAGACCATCAATATGAGATCAAAGTCAGGTGACACATGCCTGACTGACATGTACACACCATGATGTGTGGTGAACCTAGGTTATATGGTAGAGGAGAAAGTGATCTAATCATGAAAACTTTACTCAAATTTAACAGTCAACAGACCATCAATATGAGATCAAAGTCAGGTGACATATGCCTGACTGACATGTACACACTATGATGTGTGGTGAACCTAGGTTGTATGGTAGAGGAGAAAGTGATCTAATCATGAAAACTTTACTCAAATTTAACAGTCAACAGACCATCAATATGAGATCAAAGTCAGGTGACATATGCCTGACTGACATGTACACACCATGATGTGTGGTGAACCTAGGTTGTATGGTAATGGAGAAACTGACCTAATCATGAAAACTTTACTCAAATTTAACAAAGTAGGTAGACCGTCAATATGAGATCAAAGTCAGGTGACACATGTCTGACTGACATGTACACACTATGATGTGTGGTGAACCTAGGTTGTATGGTAGTGGAGAAAGTGATCTAATCATGAAAACTTTACTCAAATTTAACAAAGTCAACAGACCATCAATATGAGATCAAAGTCAGGTGACATATGCCTGACTGACATGTACACACCATGATGTGTGGTGAACCTAGGTTGTATGGTAATGGAGAAACTGACCTAATCATGAAAACTTTACTCAAATTTAATAAAGTAAGTAGACCATGAAAATGAGGTCAAGATCTAGATTTTAAGACAAAATATTATATTCATTTTTCCATTGATGTTCAGTTGTAACTCATTAAAGTAGAGTTAGTGGTTACGGTGGTAAATGTCATTTTCAACAATATTTCAGTTATATCAGTGGCAATCAGTTATATCAGTGGCAGTCAGTTATATCAGTGGCAGTCAGTTATATCAGTGGCAGTCAGTTATATCAGTGGCAGTCAGTTATATCAGTGGCAGTCAGTTTTACTGGTGGAGTAAACCTGGGTACTCTGAGAAAACCACAGACATACCACAAGTCACTGACAAATGTTATCACAAAAAGTTGTATAGAGTGCACCTTGAGATTCAAACTCACAACTTTAGTTGTGATATGCACTGATAGCACATATAGTTGAAAATCAAACTACTATATTATCACACCATGAATGCTTCAAATCAAAGTAGGACTTCAATACAAAAAAAATATTATTGATAGAGGAAATATGTTGACACAATCCATTCGGAATTTGGGCCCCTATTAGACCCCTTTCCGAAATAAAATGACCAATTTTTTTATGGCCCATCAATAGCTCAATAATATGAATTAAAATTGGATGAAAAATACAAACTTTCAAATTTTGGAAATTGGCCCATTTCTTCATCTTGTGTGCCCTGTATCTCTGGCTTGTCCATTCTTGATTGTCCTTATGGTATTCTCTAATGTTTATTCATGCCCCTTTCAATCAAATGTTACAATGTGTATTTTAATATGTTGATGAGGGCATCGAGAAAGATCAGTTATTAACTAACTCTTTAAATAAAGAATTTATTATTATTATTATAATTTATCTAAAAACCATAAAAGATAGAACAAATCTTTCGACAAACTACCTAAAGCTCTCAACACAATCCATTCAACAACAAAAAAATCCATCAAAATTGGATGAAAAATTAAAAAAATTATGCACTTGTCAAATACAATGTATGCAAAATTTCAGAATTTTAACCCCTTTTTCAAAAAAAAAAAGCTAAGAAAATGTATGGCCCTTCAATAACACATAGAGATGAACACTTTGCAAAAAGCTACATTTAAATTGGATGAAAGTTTAAAAAGTTCAATTTTTTTTAAATTCCCCCCTTTTGACCCCTTTTATGTCAAAAAGGTAATAGTTGCATAATATGCATGTTTCTCAAAGGAATTTTCAAAGGAATGCATTAAAAAACCTCATAAAAACATAATATATACCCATGTATACACACCCTTTTTAATAACTTTTGGGTAAGGTGAGCTAAGAATTTTTTTCATTAAATTATAATACACAACAATGTAAACAAATTATCTACCTGTCAAAGTTTCTGTAAACAAATTATCTACCTGTCAAAGTTTCTGTAAACAAATTATCTTACCTGTCAAAGTTTCTGTAAACAAATTATCTACCTGTCAAAGTTTCTGTAAACAGCTTGATGTTGGAGGCAGTATATGTCTATTATCACATTAGAACTTGACACAACTGCAAAGAAATAAAATATATTAGGTTGGCTCTTTAAAGCTTTAGCTCATAAATATTAAGAAGAGTTTGAAGATACCAAAGGGGTAATCAGAATCTGTATATCGAAGAAGAACAGACAACACAATGGCCAAAAGAAAAAGTACAAAAGGACTAACAACGAACTACAAAACATACACATAAAACTAAAGATTGAGTAACATGAACCCCACTAAAACCCGGGGGGTAAACTCGGGTACTCCGGATTGACAAGCAGTTCCAGCTCCACTAGTGGCACCTGTCATGTTAATCTATTAACCCCATTTATTTGTATCCTGTAGTGTACAGAATTTTATTTAAGATGTACAGACAAACGTTGTAAGAACAATGAGTGGAAATAAGTGGCAAAATGTATGATCAATAAGGGGAGATAATCAGCAAAAATGTATGATCAATAAGGGGAGATAATCAGCAAAAATATATGATCAATGAGGGGAGATAATCAGCAAAAATGTATGATCAATAAGGGGAGATAATCAGCAAAAATGTATGATTAATGAGGGGAGATAATCAGCAAAAAATGTATGAACAATAAAAAATATGAAAAATAAGCAATTTGTACAACATGATAAAAATGCATTTTTTTTATTAAATAAAATGTTTTAGTATTCCGCAATAAAAAAAAAGATAAGTTATTTATTTAATTAGTACCGTTGAACTGTGAGTGTTTGTACATGTATGTATACATTTCATAAATAGTTACCAAGTGATATCAAATCAGATTATAAATAAGCATTAGTATGCAAATAAACATCAATACAATGTATAAGAAAATAATATTAAAAAAAATACAATCCATTTGGACTTTGGGATCCTTTTAGACCCCTTTTCGAAATAAAAATGTTTTTTGGCCCATCAATAGCCCATTAAGATGAACACTTCCCACAAACTGCATTAAAATTGGATGAAAAATTGTATGTAAACCTTGTATTAAACAAACAATGTCTTTCACATATATAGTGAATGCTCAATGTAAGATTGATTTGATTTTTGGTGTTTTAACGCCACTTTCAACAATATTTCAGCTATACATGTATCATGGCGACCAGTTTTAGTGGTGGAGGAAGCAGGAGTACCCGGTGAGAACCTCCGACCATGGGCAAGCAACTGGTAAACTTTATCACTTGCGACCGAGTCGAGTGCACCCTTTTTGTAATTTACAAAGCCGGGCACGAATTTACGCCGTATTGGTGATAGGCTTGTGCGATTTGTTAGATCCAACGACCTACTCATTGAGCCACCCCGGCCCCTCTCAATTTAAACAAGCTTTACCAAGTCACGGCAAGTGGTAATGACAATACTGTCAATAGTTGCGTCAATACATTTTTTTCTTTCAAGTCGACACGAATGTTCAATAATTTCAAGTTTCACTGCAAAATAAATACTATTTACTGATGTAGTCTTCTAACACAGCATATATAAACATTACACATAATTTACAATTAAACTTACAATAATCATCTGACTTAATTCAATGAAAACATCCATGTCTACACAAAATTGAATTCAGCGCTGTTTACATCTAAACCGGAAGTTGAAATTTTAATTTGGATACGGTGATCACTGTAATATTATCCGGTCCAAAGTTCCAGAACAAAATCCACTCTGTCAAAGTTAAAAATAGAATTACGTGTGCGGCATTATGTAGTATTATTTGACTCCTCCAATAATAACAAGCTTCTGTAGGGTTCTTCTACTATTTATTTACTTAGACTAAATTATATATCCCTGCAATTACAACAATCAATATAAGTACAATATCAATGAAAAGAAAGACAACTCTTTCTAATATTTGTAAACATGTATTATGATAACGGTAAAAAATACAATACAATGTAACTCTATGTGATTACACATCATTAATATCAAAGAGGTGACCTGGGGGTCATGAACTCATCAAAATGTTTAGAGTGATGAAGAACGCAAATACAAATATAAGATAAATAACTTACTAAATTAAATAATAAAGCAAAGCAACAGTAAAATAAAATACACTGATTCTTACCTCACATGAGGTGCAAAGGATTTCTAGGTAGTTAGATCTCCATAGGTGACTCAATACATTTGTACCTGTATAACAAAAGAGTTATTTTACTCTGACTGTTTAAATATATACATGACATTTTAATAAACAAAATGCACATGCAACTGTTTTTATAAATTACTGTTTTCCATTTACCTTTATTTAAAATCGTAAATGCTCCTCCGACATTCTTAGCAGTAAACTTGTTAAAATAATAAATTTAATTAACGGTCCATTTGTTAATTATAATTTAATTATCAACTTTGATATATAAGCATTATTTACCAAATTTAAAAGGTAGTCAAGTTTATTATTTATTTCACACTTTCAACTAACATTCTTATAACTAGTGTTCAAACTGATACAATGTCATGCAATCCATTCAGGATAAAATTATGAATACGGACATTTAGCATCATATTAGATTTTAGAAAAGAAAATAACTGACCTTAGAAAAAGAAATAAACTATCCAAAGGTTAGATTTCTCAATTTCTCAGCCACATCTCTAAATTTCTGTGTTATACAGAGGTACATCAAAAGCAATGGTGTCATACAAAATTAAAGACAATAGACAAAAGAATGTTACCGCCAAAATAGAAGTGACCAATGGAGGTAAAGTAAAAGGGCGGTTCAACGAACCATGGATAGAAATGGTTAGAGTTAAATATAGCAGAACCAAAAATATATACAGTCCTTGATTATGTCATGTCTGTCAAACAGATCTACAGTAAAATCAATTAATCAAAATAATATCAATATACTTAATTACACTTTGTAATTAATCTGTAATAATAGAAAATAATTAAATAATTCCGTTTAGTTAAATTATTACCACTGACTAATACTGAAAAAGAATAGAATTTGAATTTTGGTGTTTAACGCTACTTTCAGCAATATTTCAGCTATATCATGGCGACCAGTTTTAGTGGGAGAGGAAGCCGGAGTACCCGGAGAGAACCACCGACCCTGGGCAAGCAATTGGTAAACTTTATCACTTGCGGCTGTGAGTCGAGTGCACCCTTTGAAAAAGAATAGAAGGCAAAACCTGATAAAATGACTAAAACACAGACTATCACACAGTGTACAAGCACTTAAAAAGTTGTTATTTTGTGGATTTTAACTTTTATCCAAGTACATAAAAAAAAATAGGAGGTCACCAGCCATTTGAGAGCATAATAAGCAATCGAAAATTTGGTAAATTTGAAATTATTTTACATGCAATAACAGGGAATAATTGTATAATTGGCATTGTAGACCAGCATATGGAAAGAAACAAATGATAGAATTTTGAAATATTGTTTTTAAGAAGAGCTTATACCCTATATTTTATATTAAAAATAAAAACATGCAATAGGTCACCGTGTATATAAATAAAGAAAATGAGTTTTCATTTATTTCCGTTGCTATGGGAATACTCATATAGTTTAGTTTGTGTGATTATCATAATAGGGCTTCCTATTGTTAAAATGTTATGTTTTCAATAAAAATTTGCATGGAGTTTGTAAATATGAAGGACTTGAATGAATGTTCACATTGATACAATCTGGCCATTATTATTTGAGAAAATTAAAGGTTTTTGTTGAAAAATGATGGATTTTGAAAGGGTGCACTATCTATGTGCAGACTTGGGAATTAACAGGTATAACATTTGCGCGGAGAAAGTGCATTACAACTACATGGATTATTAGACTCAGCCCCCTTGGATGGAGGTCAGGCTCTTGGATATAATTTTGAAGGGGAATCATCCATGGACCATCCCTGCAATGCTTGGTTTAATTTGGTGAATGGATTTCAGATGAATGAGAGATTTTCAAATGTTTTTTTTTTTTATTAAAATCAGTATGGTTCGATCAAATTAATAGTTTTTGATGAAATTTATTTTTCATTTTTCTATAGGGTCCTATTTTAAGACAATGCCCTGCTGTGGTGGCCATCTTAGATTTCAGATCAACACAAACTTGAGACCCCCTGGAATTCACCTGGTTTTCAATTTGACTTCTAAATATTATAGTAAAATTTCATGTGATTCTTTCTTTTTGGCCATTTAATGACATTTCTACAAATAGTAATGCCAGCCATCTTAGGGGTGTCCCACATGAAAGCGGCCAATCAAAGATCACTTCAGCTCAAATTTCTAAGCAGAAGATTTCAATGTGATTTTTTTTTCTCATAAAATGCATAATCTCTATAAAAAAAAATCCACAGATCTTGGAATTTTCATTGACATAGACAACTAATTGTATTAAAGACCATCCAATGATTATTCATGTACAATTTGGGTTCAATCCAATATATAGTTTTTGAGAAAAAATAAATTTTCATATTCCCAATGGCCATACGGTTCCAATTAAAACAACAGAGATTGACAAGACAAACATAGTAAAATTTATCGTGCAGATATGCGTAAGAAGAAAACAAAATTAAAAACATCAGACCCAAAAGAATACTGGAAACTGTTGAATAAGGGTAGGGATAGAAAACAACCCAACATCCGTTTGGGAGACTTATTCAAGTTTTTCAAAAACCTGAATAAAGCTCCCGATGAACTTCTTGTACAACAAGAGAATTTTGATACAGATCTCCTTGATAATGTTAATATTGGTCCCCTAAATGAAGAAATTAATTTCAGTATAACGCAAGAGGAAATACTGCGCTGTATTAAGAAGTTAAAACATAATAAAGCTTGTGGAGAAGATTATGTTGTAAACGAATATATAAAATCTACATCAGATCTGTTTCTCCCTACTTATGAGAAGATATTTAATGCAATTTTTAACTCTGGTGTAATGCCCGACATTTGGATTGTAGGTAATTTAAAACCAATATAAAAAAATAAAGGCAATACACTGGATCCAAAAAACTTACGCCCGATTACAATCCTTAGGGAATGACTATTTAACTTGAAAGGGTTAAAAATATTCTGATTCCCAATGTTGCTGAAAAAAATATTCTGATTTTGGTGGAGAAAAAAAAAATAATCTGATTCAGAGGTTTTGTCATATAACCTAATGTTAAATTCTGGAAAAAAAATTCGCGCTTTGCGTGACAGAAAAAATAAATATTCTGACTCTTGTGTTGTCCGAAAAAAAAATTCTGAACGAAACAAAAAACCATAACCCCTCCCCCCCTCCCCCCTTCAAGTTAAATGGTCGGTCCCTTGGTAAATTATTCACAGCCATATTAAATGAAAGATTATGTCGTTTCTCGGAAGAAGCTCTCTTGATGAACGAAAACCAATTTGGTTTCCGAAAATCTTACTCGACGACGGACAGATTTTTCACATTATTTTCATTTTTAAAGATCTTAAAAAGAACAAAGAAAAAACTGTTTTGTGCCTTTGTCGACTTCGAAAGGGCTTATGACACGGTATGGAGAGATGCACTATGGTACAAATTACTATTGAATCACATAAATGGCAAAATGTATACTATTATTCTAAATATGTCGACAGATGTAAAATCATGTATAACCTATAATTATTGTAAATCTGATTATTTTAACTGTGATATGGGAGTGGGGCAATGGGGAAATTTATATCCTTTTCTATTTGCTATGTTCCTAAGCGATCTACAAATGTTTTTTGAAAATGGAAGTCTTAATAGTTTAGAAACAGTTTCAAATTGCATAGAAGATAAGTTGAATATTTATTTAAAGCTATTTGCACTTTTATATGCTGACGATACTGTCCTAATGGCTGAAACCCACGATGATTTACCAAATATTCTGAATAAATTCGGTGAATATTGCAATACTTGGAGATTAAAAGCAAACACTGATAAAACTAAAGTTATAGTTTTTTCCAGGGGGAGACAATCAACCAATTTAAAATTTACATTGAATGGGTCTGAATTAGAAATTGTTAATGAATTTAATAATCTGGGAATATTGTTTAACAGGACAGGAAATTTTAACAAAACTATTAAAAAGCAAGCCGAAAAAGCTACAAAATCAATGTTTGAAGTTTTGAAAAGAGGTAGAACACATAACTTATCAATTGAATGCCAGCTTGAACTTTTAAAAAAAAATGGTAAAACCAATATTACTATATGGTTCAGAAATATGGGGTTTTAGTAAAAATATTCAATGTCTTGAAAAAGTACAACTTAGATTTTGCAAGCTGTTATTGAAATTAAAAACATCGACACCTAGTTATATGAAATATGGTGAACTTGGATTGTTTCCTTTGAAATTGATGTAAAATTAAGAATGATATCATATTGGGCAAGACTGTTAACCGGTAAAGAAACAAAACTCTCATATTTATCCTATAACATTTTGTATAACCTTTTTATTGATGAAAATCTGGATTTTTCGTGGATTAAACATGTTAAACACATTTTTGATGATACAGGCTATTCCTACATTTGGTCTCAACAATTCTTTCAAAATTCCGACCTGCTTTTAGCTTTAATTAGGAACCGTCTCCATGAACAGTTTACACAGGAGTGGCATTCTCTGATACAAAACTCACCAAAAGCTATCAATTATAGATTATTTAAAGACAACTTTGAATTCGAAAATTATTTCAATAATTTGGAAGACAAAGATATATATACACTATGTAAATTTCGAACCACAAACCACAAATTACCGATAGAAACTGGACGGTGGAATGGTATCGACAGAGAAAATAGAGAGTGTTTAAAATGTAATAGCAGATCTATTGGTGACGAATTCCACTATATTATGGAATGTCATTTTTTTACTGAAAATCGAACCCAACTAATAAGTAGATATCTTACTCAAAGGTCAAATATATTAAAATTTAAACAAATAATGTGTACTTCTGAAAAAATAAAACTAGAAAAGTTATGTAGATTTATAAGAAAAATCAACAGATCAGATATTCTCTTGGCTAATACTTAACTCCTCCTGTTGTAATGTAAATATTGTATGTATATGTATTTGTGTATCTGTTATTTATTTGTCATGTATGTGTTGCGTTGTATTTTTATATGCAACTTCTCTATACCATTGTAATGTATGGTTTATTTGAGAATAAAGATTCTTAGTTCTTAAAAAAAAAAATATCTTAGATAAAGACCAGTCACAGTTCAAGCAATATTGATTAAGACAAAAAAACTTGGCCACCTTTTGAAGATCAAACTCAACTGCGACAAGATCATGTTTGAAGAAATCCTACAACCAACAGTCACCAACTTCTTCCAGACTAAAGATAGAAGACTAAACTCCATGTGTTAAAATGAACATTTTATTTTAGATATTTCATTTATAAATAAATGTAGTACTTAACGATTAAAAAAACTGATTTATAAGTTGACTCTTTGATAACTTGTAACTGGTTAGTGCTGAATGTAGTACAATGTCTTAGATATGTTAAAAAACTAGTGCTGAACTTTGTCAGTGCTGCATGTATTATGTACAGGTATTTCTCTTTACTATAACGTATTCAAGTATTCCCATAAATAACATTCATTTATTGAAATACTTTTGTCATTGACTTCGTAATAAAATTGTTCACATTATTAATGTGTCTTTCTGTTACATGCTTAAACAAACAATTACAAACCAAAACAATTTAAAAAGTGCAACAAATTAAATCAAATTAAAGAGTTCTCTAAATAAATGCTATTTTAACAAGACAAAATGTCCTGTGTTTTGCTTGCACCCTGCTCTTTCAAATTCTAGCTACTGCTGGAGTGCTGGAAATCGTCATTTTGTGATGATATATATAAGATTATCGTATAATTAAACTGAGAAGTATAGCTGAAATTTTCGTAGTTTTGCAAAAATATACATTGATAGCTACCTACATATATCAGTAACTCTGTATGGATAGAAAGTACTGTTTGATCGTATTCATTGTTTTTAAGTCATTCGATCAGTTATGCATAATTGTCAATAATTCAATGATGATATATAGTGACAGATTATTCATAGAAAAGTGAACTTTGAGAATCTGTAATGTTATTTTATAATTTTGCGATATTAACGCGAAAACTGCTCACAATGTCACCAGGTATACAGATATATGTACATCAACAAACTGCTCACAATGTCACCAGGTATACAGATATATGTACATCAACAAACTGCTCACAATGTCACCAGGTATACAGATATATGTACATCAACAAACTGCTCACAATGTCACCAGGTATACATATATATGTACATCAACAAACTGCTCACAATGTCACCAGGTATACAGATATATGTACATCAACAAACTGCTCACAATGTCACCAGGTATACAGATATATGTACATCAACAAATTGCTCACAATGTCTCCAGGTATACAGATATATGTACATCAATAAACTGCCGACAATGTCACCAGGTATACAGATATATGTACATCAACAAACTGCTCACAATGTCACCAGGTATACAGATATATCTACATCAACAAACAGCTCACAATGTCACCAGGTATACAGATATATGTACATCAACAAACTGCTCACAATGTCACCAGGTATACAGATATATGTACATCAACAAACTGCTCACAATGTCACCAGGTATACAGATATATGTACATCAACAAACTGCTCACAATGTCACCAGGTATACAGATATATCTACATCAACAAACAGCTCACAATGTCACCAGGTATACAGATATATATACATCAACAAACTGCTCACAATGTCACCAGGTATACAGATATATGTACATCAACAAACTGCTCACAATGTCACCAGGTATACAGATATATGTACATCAACAAACTACTCACAATGTCACCAGGTATACAGATATATGTACATCAACAAACTGCTCACAATGTCTCCAGGTATACAGATATATGTACATCAATAAACTGCCGACAATGTCACCAGGTATACAGATATATGTACATCAACAAACTGCTCACACTGTCACCAGGTATACAGATATATCTACATCAACAAACAGCTCACAATGTCACCAGGTATACAGATATATGTACATCAACAAACTGCTCACAATGCCACCAGGTATACAGATATATGTACATCAACAAACTGCTCACAATGTCACCAGGTATACAGATATATGTACATCAACAAACTGCTCACAATGTCACCAGGTATACAGATATATGTACATCAACAAACTGCTCACAATGTCACCAGGTATACAGATATATGTACATCAACAAACTGCTCACAATGTCACCAGGTATACAGATATATGTACATCAACAAACTGCTCACAATGTCACCAGGTATACAGATATATGTACATCAACAAACTGCTCACAATGTCACCAGGTATACAGATATATGTACATCACCAAACTGCTCACAATGTCACCAGGTATACAGATATATGTACATCAACAAACTTTAAATATTATCTACCTTTGTTTACATTTTATAGACTGTCAATAAATCTACCCGTATATCAAATCAGTTCATTACGTCTAAAAATATTGCAACAATGTCGACTCCCTAAAGTAGAAGGCAACGTACAAGCAATCCCACTCCACACCGAACGTTCAGATGTTAAAAAACTAGACTGACTGTGTCTCCAGTACCAGTACAATCTCCATCTAATCTACAGTTAGTAGTAGACTGTGTCTCCAGTACCAGTACAATCTCCATCTAATCTACAGTTAGTAGTAGACTGTATCTCCAGTACCAGTACAATCTCCATCTAATCTACAGCTAGTAGTAATGATATAAACAGAGTAACCGCCCTTTGCAATGCCTAATTTTTCCGTTGTGCATCAAACCCTTGTATCGTTTCTTTTGTTGACTAGAATATATATAAATATGTTTTTATCTAAAATGTAATTTTTAGACTCTGTAGAACATGACCCCAAAAATTGTTCCATGCATGTATAGCGTCTTGATAGTATATTGGAATGGTCGCGATATCTAAACTTTTAATATCGGAACATTTACAAAGAAAAATATCAACTACAAATTTATTATCGTATTTCTGTATCTAGTGTTTACCTATCGCATTCCACGAGTTCATCTCACTGTTTATTATTTTGTATATATATGTTATCTGTTTACTTTTGACAAAATTGTCTATGTTAATCATCCCCCCTCCCTTTTCATTGATATTTAAGCAACATACGTTTCTTTCTAATTGGTTTGGTTTATTGCCGCAAATGAATTTCCAAATCAAATAATTCACCTCTTTTTTTTATATTTCAATTCAATTCAAATATTTTATTGAATAAAATGCATAAATTTAATTGTACAAAATCCAATGGGATTGCACATCAGGCATAGCCTATGTAAGTGCTCTCCCTCAATAACTAAAGACATCAAGTATAATGATAAGAATAATTAATCAACTTACATTATAATGGGGTAGTGTATAACAGGAGAAATTCAAAATTTTGTAATAATTTTAAAACTGTCCATTTATTCATTATAATTGGATATTTTTTTTATATTTCTCTGGTACCCCCCTCATTTCAGTTTCAAATCCCATTTGAGCGAACAGAAAATTTTTAACAATCAAAGTTTTTCCCTTAAAAGTTAAATTTCTAGTTTTCCAAACCTGGGTGCAGTTTTTAATTTATTTATATATGGACGGCAGTTAAAGGCATACAGGCTGTCAGAATTGATTTTTTTTAAATATTAAAAGTTGCCAATATTCGATGTTTTATACTAATTGCAGGTGAAATTTTTCATAATATCATACGTAAATAGACTAGAACGAAGGAAATACGTCGCTGTTTTATTTTCTTGAATCCAGTAAAGAATCCAATGTTTACCCGCGCAATATTCATACGAACTGACAGTGAACTCATTCGGGAAAGCGTTTGCGCATGTGCGAAATTGTTTGTTGATGAAGAAAGCACATGGCACAAATCGAATCGTGGTCCAAGAACAAACACATTGACGGATTCTATACGAAAACGACGCAAAAAGAAGGATTCAGCAAGCTTTGAGTAAAAATAAAAAAAAAGATGTTATACCGACCTACTCCATTTTTCAACACGTAAGTATAATTTAGTATCTTTTTTCGGCCGAATCGTATTTTGACAGTAGAATTGAATTGTAGTTTTTTTCTATATAGTCCTTATTTCAGTAGAAAAGGCTAGGTGATATCTCTTTTAAATTAGAGACTAAAATAATGAACTTCATGTCTGTTTTTTTCTAAAAAAAATTTAATCAAATCAACTCAAGTGTTGTCAATAATATGCAGTACAATTTGACTACAATTTTCCCTTTATCGGGCCCCTTTGCAGAGTTTGGGTTTGTTTTTATTGATTTCAGCTCACGTATTTCCGATTTTAAGTGTCATTCTTACTAAATACCATTATATAATATTAACTGATTACCGCGGGATCCAGTTTCATAGATATATTTCTTAAATTATATTAATTCTAACGAATTTACATGCAACATGCTTCCTGGTTATTAATAGCAGTTATCAGTATTCGGCAAACTTCGGAAAAGCAGCGGACTTACAATTATGTTGTGTTAATGGCGATTTTACCTACAGACATTCGAATTCTTTTCACTAATTACGACATTATAATATATTTTTTAAACCTGGCTTCTTGTTCAGAACATTTTATTAGTATAAAACATCGAATATTGGCAACTTTTAATAAACAAAAAAAAATCAATTCTGACAGCCTGTATGCCTTTAATATATTTATGTATATCGTGCGTTGTATTTTACTGTATTAGTAAGAACCGGTTTTCATAATACGGAGGTATAAAGAACTGTGAGAAGAATTCAGTATCGAGACTAGGCAGTGACCGTATCGAACACACCCACGAGTTGATTATGAAGTCAAATTTTCACTTACATCAATAACTTTATAGTATAAAGAATATATCATTATTATACGTAGCATGCTTGTACACACCTATTTTTTTCTCTCGTCAGTATATATAATGTATGTATATGTACGAATCAATTTGTAATTTTTAAAATATCTTTTATAGATTGGTAGAGACTTTCCAGTGACTTTTGACAGTTAAATATATATATAGTGAAACATAAAGTTGTAAAATGAACTAATTTATAATTTGATGTTGTTTGTTGATTGTGTATTGTTTTAATACAACGGTTGTTTCGAATCATTTCCATTCCGTCAAAATTTTGTTATTTTCGTCCGCCAGATCACGTGATTTCGATAGAATGCTCAGCGCTGAATTTCCGGTGTCAATGTACACAACAAAAACTCCAATCATGGATATGTGCTGTTTTAACGTTCGATCATCAACTTAAAACAAATCTTAACATTTTCTGTAAAAGACAGATATCAATTAAATTGTTTTATTTGTATCAAAGACTTCAATGCAGAGACAATTACTTCTTTAAAATTAAATTTGTTTTCTTTCTTTATTTGCGGCTGTCAGCATCATCAAAGGAAAACGATCTGCCTCTATGTATATTTCTGATATCAGACAGATAGTGGGATACCGAACACCAGTATTTATTCAGCGATTTCCTTGGCGTCTCCATATTACAATTACTTATAATCTACCGCATCTACGACTATCATATGCTGACGTCACAGTAATAGCGTTAACACCGGAAGTCGTCTGCAGAGAAATTCAGACGTTAAGACACGAAAAAGACGGAACGTGGTCGGAATTGACATGATTCGAAACAACCGTAAGTGTTTGTGTTTTATTTATTAACATGTATAGGTACATAACGCAAATACTTGGTTTTCGTCGTATAAGAATATTACAGCTATCAGTACATAAATACTTTGTGATCAGTATGCTGGAGTTCCTCATCGATAACATATCTGTCTCCTTTGGTGGGACACTGTTTCAGCCGGTCGTCGGCATACCAATGGGTACGAATTGTGCCCCTCTTCTAACCGATTTATTTTTATACTCATATGAGTCGGAGTTTCTTTAAAAGCTTGTAAAAGATAAGAAGATTCATGAGGCTAGAGCCTTTAATTTCACATACAGGTATATTGATGATGTTTTATCTATCAATAATTCTAGATTTGCAGAATTTCTTCCATTGATATATCCTCCAGAGCTGGAAGTTAAAGAGACCACATATACAGCTTCGTCTGCATCATTTTTGGACTTATACCTCGAATTTGATGACAGTGGTCAACTCAGTACTAAAATTTATAAAAAATTTATGACTTCAATTTTAAAATCATAAATTTTCCAAATATGTGCAGCAATATACCAACTTCTCCTGCATGTGGTGTTTACATCTCGCAATTGATTCGTTATGCAAGGGCCAGTAGCAATTATTCTGATTTCCTGAAACGTCATCTTCATCTGAGAAACAGGTTACTGGACCAGGGCTATGAAAAGATTCGCCTTATTCGATCTCTTAAAAAGTTTATATTCCGATACCAAGATCTTGTCGAAATATATTCCGTCTCTGCAGAGACAATGATAAACGATGCATTTTCATATAATGAAAATGTATAAAGATAAGGAAGTCAACAAAAATGTCAAAAATAATTTTTTATCAATGTGTGACGTAAAATTGTTTTTGACATTTGCTTCACTGGGTTTGGTACTGCTTTGACAACTATTTTACCTATTTTGTTCCAGTATTGTTATAAATACTGTTATAGTGACAGCCGGAACCTTTGAGCCGTAATGAAAGCAGGAGGTTTGGCACTTTAAAATCTGATTCAACCCACCATTTCTTTAGAAATGCCTGTACCAAGTCAGGGTCTTTACGGTTTTCACAGTTTTCCGGTTGTTGACTGATTATGTCCGTTTATATACTTATGAGTTTTGACTTTCCCTTTGTAAGATTGTTCGGAGTTCGGTAATTTTGTTATTACCCTTATTGGACAACGTGAATTATAACATAGCGTATGTTATCTATACCCCCCCCCCCCCCCCCCTTTATGAAGTAACGCCAATATTCCTCGACACTGGGAATCACATTTTTCAAAATTATCAAAATTTTCTAGCATTACTTCAAATAAATCCTCCTTTATTGTATCCCAATTTAGTTAATAAAATTCATTTATAATCCCGTCTAATCCAAGTGATTTGTATTGTTTCATCGAAAAATATATTTTCTTAATTTCTTAGATTGTCAAGTTCTTGTCTAAATCTTCACTTTCGTCGCATGTTAATTTTTTATCCATATGAGTAACCAGTTCCTCTGCTACACTTTTATCCCACCCTTCTGTTGAAAATAGATTTGAGTAAAAATTTACCTGTTCATCTAGTATCTCGTCGATATCATATCTTAAATTACCATCTAGACCCCTGATTTTTTGCCATAATTTATTTTGCCCATTTTTTCTCTCTAGATTAAAAAAATATTTAGTTGATTGTTCCCCCTGCTCCTATACCAATCAACTTTAGCTTTTGACCTTGTGGCGTCAGTTTTATTTTCATACTTGATATACGAAGTCTGTTTACTCTTCTAATTGTTGCCTGGAGGGTTCGGAGATATCATTTAAGGTCTCCAATTAATTTTCTAGAAACTTTATTTTGTTGTCAGTAATGTTTACATTTTTAGACGCTTCTAAAGTTTACGATTTAATTTTAACCTTGGCTATGTCCCACCAATCCCTCAAATTTGAAAAAAAGATTTATTTTCTAATTTCCAATATACCCACCAGTTTGTAAACACATGTCGAAAACAGTCGGATCTAATTGTATGCAAATTCATCATCCATGTACCAGGCCCTCTAGTAATATCGCATACGTTTAATTTCATAATTTTAATACCATGACCACTGAACGAACAGTGAATTATTTGAATGCATCATATTTTGTCAGTATCTTTGTTCGATACATCCAACTCCACATTTCTGATACCGATATGATATAGTTCCGTCAATTGTGGGGTATTTGATTTGTTCACTGACTTGATTATTATATTGGGGGAAAAGGGGGGTTATATCTTTCATCTTGAAGAATCTTGCAGCATTTATTGCTTAGGTAGTTGACACTTTACCTTCTTTAAGCTTTCATTTCTAATATGTCTGATGTTTTGCCAATTTTCGCAATATCTCCCTCCCCAAGAAAATGTTTGAAAATTAGATGCTAAATCCTGCATTGTGAGTATTTCCTGGAGGTGTTTTCTTTTTCCAAAGTCACCATGGTATTATCACTTGGACTTGCTGAACTCATTACAACTTTTGAGTATTTTTTTGTTTAAATAAACAGGGCCCGGGTTGCTCAGAGTTGGATTACCTAACAACTCATACAAGCCTATCACCAATACGGCGTGGGTTCGTGCCCGGCTTTGTAAATTACAAAAAGGGTGCACTCGACCTGCATCCACAAGTGATAAAGTTTTCCAGTTGCTTGCCCATGTTCGGTGGTTCTCTCCGGGAACTCCGGCTTCTTCCACCACTAAAACCGGTCGCCAAGATATAGCTGAAATATTGCTGAAAGCTGCGTTAAACACCAAAAATCAATCAAGCAATCAATGCTTAAATAATCATGAGTGTTAGAGCTATCCATATGCAGTGTCGAACCCTGTAATGTACCTAACATTATGATTCCAGCTTGTACAGGATTTTAACAGTGGTCAACTTTCTTATCTTTATCACATTAAACCCATTATACACCCTAGCAACCCGGTCATTTCTATTTCTGAATAGGATATCTAATATTAGATAAAGGTCAAATCAAAAGATAAAGATGGAACCCCATAGTTGGCTTAAGATAGTATAATAATATATACATTTGTCATATGTTTAAGTACAGTTTGAAGATACCAAAGGGGTTATCAGAAGATAACAAAGGGGTTATCAGAAGATACCAAAGGGGTTATCAGAAGATACCAAAGGGGTTATCAGAAGATAACAAAGGGGTTATCAGAAGATACCAAAGGGGTTATCAGAAGATACCAAAGGGGTTATCAGAAGATAACAAAGGGGTTATCAGAAGATAACAAAGGGGTTATCAGAAGATAACAAAGGGGTAATCAGAAGATACTAAAAGGGTTATCAGAAGATAACAAAGTGGCTATTAGAAGATACCAAAGGGGTTATCAGAAGATACCAAAGGGGTTATCAGAAGATACCAAAGGGGTTATCAGAAGATAACAAAGGGGTTATCAGAAGATACCAAAGGGGTTATCAGAAGATAACAAAGGGGTTATCAGAAGATAACAAAGGGGTTATCAGAAGATACCAAAGGGGTAATCAGGAGATAACAAAGGGATAATCAGAAGATACCAAAGGGGTTATCAGAAGATAACAACGTGGTTATTAGAAGATACCAAAGGGGTTATCAGAAGATACCAAAGGGGTTATCAGAAAATAACAAAGGGGTTATCAGAAGATACCAAAGGGGTTATCAGAAGATAACAAAGTGATTATCAGAAGATACCAAAGGGGTTATCAGAAGATAACAAAGGGGTTATCAGAAGATGACAATGGGGTTATCAGAAGATTAGAAAGGGGTTATCAGAAGATAACAAAGGGGTAATCAGAAGATAACAAAGGGGTAATCAGAAGATACCAAAGGGGTTATCAGAAGATAACAAAGTGGTTATTAGAAGATACCAAAGGGGTTATCAGAAGATACCAAAGGGGTTATCAGAAGATAACAAAGGGTTATCAGAAGATACCAAAGAAGTTATCAGAAGATAACAAAGTGATTATTAGAAAATACCAAAGGGGTTATCAGAAGATACCAAAGGGGTTATCAGAAGATAACAAAGGGGTTATCAGAAGATAACAAAGTGGTTATTAGAAGATACCAAAGGGGTTATCAGAAGATACCAAAGGGGTTATCAGAAGATAACAAAGGGGTTATCAGAAGATACCAAAGGGGTTATCAGAAGATACCAAAGGGGTTATCAGAAGATAACAAAGGGGTTATCAGAAGATAACAAAGGGGTTATCAGAAGATAACAAAGGGGTTATCAGAAGATACCAAAGGGGTAATCAGGAGATAACAAAGGGATAATCAGAAGATACCAAAGGGGTTATCAGAAGATAACAACGTGGTTATTAGAAGATACCAAAGGGGTTATCAGAAGATACCAAAGGGGTTATCAGAAGATAACAAAGGGGTTATCAGAAGATACCAAAGGGGTTATCAGAAGATACCAAAGGGGTAATCAGGAGATAACAAAGGGATAATCAGAAGATACCAAAGGGGTTATCAGAAGATAACAACGTGGTTATTAGAAGATACCAAAGGGGTTATCAGAAGATACCAAAGGGGTTATCAGAAGATAACAAAGGGGTTATCAGAAGATACCAAAGGGGTTATCAGAAGATAACAAAGTGATTATCAGAAGATACCAAAGGGGTTATCAGAAGATAACAAAGGGGTTATCAGAAGATGACAAAGGGGTTATCAGAAGATTAGAAAGGGGTTATCAGAAGATAACAAAGGGGTAATCAGAAGATAACAAAGGGGTAATCAGAAGATACCAAAGGGGTTATCAGAAGATAACAAAGTGGTTATTAGAAGATACCAAAGGGGTTATCAGAAGATACCAAAGGGGTTATCAGAAGATAACAAAGGGTTATCAGAAGATACCAAAGAAGTTATCAGAAGATAACAAAGTGATTATTAGAAAATACCAAAGGGGTTATCAGAAGATACCAAAGGGGTTATCAGAAGATAACAAAGGGGTTATCAGAAGATAACAAAGTGGTTATTAGAAGATACCAAAGGGGTTATCAGAAGATACCAAAGGGGTTATCAGAAGATAACAAAGGGGTTATCAGAAGATACCAAAGGGGTTATCAGAAGATACCAAAGGGGTTATCAGAAGATAACAAAGGGGTTATCAGAAGATAACAAAGGGGTTATCAGAAGATAACAAAGGGGTTATCAGAAGATACCAAAGGGGTTTTCAGAAGATACCAAAGGGTTTATCAGAAGATACCAAAGGGGTTATCAGAAGATAACAAAGGGGTTATCAGAAGATACCAAAGGGGTTATCAGAAGATACCAAAGGGGTTATCAGAAGCTACAATTCGGAGACAATGCAATGACAAAAATGGGACATCAAGAAAATCAATGATCGACAACATACTATTACAAGAAATTAACGATTGAGCAACACCTCCTCAACTAAAACAGAGGATGACCTGAGGTGCTCCGGAAGGATAAGTAGATCCTGCTCCACTATTGGAACCCTTCATGTTGCTGTTAAACGACACGAACATCATCTGATATAGAAATGTATCTATAACTTTAACAGAAAAACGAGGGTATGTAGTTCCTGCTTCACAAGTGACACCATGCATGTAACTGTTGAATGACACGGACATCATCTGATATGGAAATGTAACTATAATCTCGACATCTATAATATCATATATTGTATTACAAATTAAGTAAATACAAATGTATATTGAAAAGATTTACACAAAAAAATAGAATGAAAACTCATGTACATCATAATATCACATTTTAAGTAATAATACACACAAATATTGAGAACAAGAACATTCTTTGTAGGGTTATATATCAGAAAGGACCATTCTTTGTAGGGCTATATATCAGAAAGGACCATTCTTTGTAGGGTTATATATCAGAAAGGACCATTCTTTGTAGGGCTATATATCAGAAAGGACCATTCTTTGTAGGGTTATATATCAGAAAGGACCATTCTTTGTAGGGCTATATATCAGAAAGGACCATTCTTTGTAGGGTTATATATCAGAAAGGACCATTCTTTGTAGGGCTATATATCAGAAAGGACCATTCTTTGTAGGGTTATATATCAGAAAGGACCATTCTTTGTAGGGCTATATATCAGAAAGGACCATTCTTTGTAGGGTTATATATCAGAAAGGACCATTCTTTGTAGGGTTATATATCAGAAAGGACCATTCTTTGTAGGGCTATATATCAGAAAGGACCATTCTTTGTAGGGCTATATATCAGAAAGAACCATTCTTTGTAGGGTTATATATCAGAAAGGACCATTCTTTGTAGGGTTATATATCAGAAAGGACCATTCTTTGTAGGGCTATATATCAGAAAGGACCATTCTTTGTAGGGTTATATATCAGAAAGGACCATTCTTTGTAGGGCTATATATCAGAAAGGACCATTCTTTGTAGGGTTATATATCAGAAAGGACCATTCTTTGTAGGGCTATATATCAGAAAGGACCATTCTTTGTAGGGTTATATATCAGAAAGGACCATTCTTTGTAGGGCTATATATCAGAAAGGACCATTCTTTGTAGGGTTATATATCAGAAAGGACCATTCTTTGTAGGGCTATATATCAGAAAGGACCATTCTTTGTAGGGTTATATATCAGAAAGGACCATTCTTTGTAGGGCTATATATCAGAAAGGACCATTCTTTGTAGGGTTATATATCAGAAAGGACCATTCTTTGTAGGGCTATATATCAGAAAGGACCATTCTTTGTAGGGTTATATATCAGAAAGGACCATTCTTTGTAGGGCTATATATCAGAAAGGACCATTCTTTGTAGGGTTATATATCAGAAAGGACCATTCTTTGTAGGGTTATATATCAGAAAGGACCATTCTTTGTAGGGCTATATATCAGAAAGGACCATTCTTTGTAGGGCTATATATCAGAAAGAACCATTCTTTGTAGGGTTATATATCAGAAAGGACCATTCTTTGTAGGGTTATATATCAGAAAGGACCATTCTTTGTAGGGCTATATATCAGAAAGGACCATTCTTTGTAGGGTTATATATCAGAAAGGACCATTCTTTGTAGGGCTATATATCAGAAAGGACCATTCTTTGTAGGGTTATATATCAGAAAGGACCATTCTTTGTAGGGCTATATATCAGAAAGGACCATTCTTTGTAGGGTTATATATCAGAAAGGACCATTCTTTGTAGGGCTATATATCAGAAAGGACCATTCTTTGTAGGGTTATATATCAGAAAGGACCATTCTTTGTAGGGCTATATATCAGAAAGGACCATTCTTTGTAGGGTTATATATCAGAAAGGACCATTCTTTGTAGGGCTATATATCAGAAAGGACCATTCTTTGTAGGGTTATATATCAGAAAGGACCATTCTTTGTAGGGTTATATATCAGAAAGGACCATTCTTTGTAGGGCTATATATCAGAAAGGACCATTCTTTGTAGGGCTATATATCAGAAAGAACCATTCTTTGTAGGGTTATATATCAGAAAGGACCATTCTTTGTAGGGTTATATATCAGAAAGGACCATTCTTTGTAGGGCTATATATCAGAAAGGACCATTCTTTGTAGGGTTTTATATCAGAAAGGACCATTCTTTGTAGGGTTATATATCAGAAAGGACCATTCTTTGTAGGGTTATATATCAGAAAGGACCATTCTTTGTAGGGTTATATATCAGAAAGGACCATTCTTTGTAGGGCTATATATCAGAAAGGACCATTCTTTGTAGGGCTATATATCAGAAAGGACCATTCTTTGTAGGGTTATATATCAGAAAGGACCATTCTTTGTAGGGTTATATATCAGAAAGGACCATTCTTTGTAGGGTTATATATCAGAAAGGACCATTCTTTGTAGGGCTATATATCAGAAAGGACCATTCTTTGTAGGGCTATATATCAGAAAGGACCATTCTTTGTAGGGTTATATATCAGAAAGGACCATTCTTTGTAGGGTTATATATCAGAAAGGACCATTCTTTGTAGGGCTATATATCAGAAAGGACCATTCTTTGTAGGGCTATATATCAGAAAGGACCATTCTTTGTAGGGCTATATATCAGAAAGGACCATTCTTTGTAGGGTTATATATCAGAAAGGACCATTCTTTGTAGGGTTATATATCAGAAAGGACCATTCTTTGTAGGGCTATATATCAGAAAGGACCATTCTTTGTAGGGCTATATATCAGAAAGAACCATTCTTTGTAGGGTTATATATCAGAAAGGACCATTCTTTGTAGGGTTATATATCAGAAAGGACCATTCTTTGTAGGGCTATATATCAGAAAGGACCATTCTTTGTAGGGTTTTATATCAGAAAGGACCATTCTTTGTAGGGTTATATATCAGAAAGGACCATTCTTTGTAGGGTTATATATCAGAAAGGACCATTCTTTGTAGGGTTATATATCAGAAAGGACCATTCTTTGTAGGGTTATATATCAGAAAGGACCATTCTTTGTAGGGTTATATATCAGAAAGGACCATTCTTTGTAGGGCTATATATCAGAAAGGACCATTCTTTGTAGGGCTATATATCAGAAAGGACCATTCTTTGTAGGGCTATATATCAGAAAGGACCATTCTTTGTAGGGCTATATATCAGAAAGGACCATTCTTTGTAGGGTTATATATCAGAAAGGACCATTCTTTGTAGGCTTATATATCAGAAAGGACCATTCTTTGTAGGGTTATATATCAGAAAGGACCATTCTTTGTAGGGTTATATATCAGAAAAGACCATTCTTTGTAGGGTTATATATCAGAAAGGACCATTCTTTGTAGGGTTATATATCAGAAAGGACCATTCTTTGTAGGGCTATATATCAGAAAGGACCATTCTTTGTAGGGCTATATATCAGAAAGGACCATTCTTTGTAGGGCTATATATCAGAAAGGACCATTCTTTGTAGGGTTATATATCAGAAAGAACCATTCTTTGTAGGGTTATATATCAGAAAGGACCATTCTTTGTAGGGTTTTATATCAGAAAGGACCATTCTTTGTAGGGTTATATATCAGAAAGGACCATTCTTTGTAGGGTTATTATCAGAAAGGACCATTCTTTGTAGGGTTATATATCAGAAAGGACCATTCTTTGTAGGGTTATATATCAGAAAGGACCATTCTTTGTAGGGCTATATATCAGAAAGGACCATTCTTTGTAGGGTTATATATCAGAAAGGACCATTCTCTGTAGGGTTATATATCAGAAAGGACCATTCTTTGTAGGGTTATATATCAGAAAGAAAGGACCATTCTTTGTAGGGTTATATATCAGAAAGGACCATTCTTTGTAGGGTTATATATCAGAAAGGACCATTCTTTGTAGGGTTATATATCAGAAAGGACCATTCTTTGTAGGGTTATATATCAGAAAGGACCATTCTTTGTAGGGTTATATATCAGAAAGGACCATTCTTTGTAGGGTTATATATCAGAAAGGACCATTCTTTGTAGGGTTATATAACAGAAAGGACCATTCTTTGTAGGGTTATATATCAGAAAGGACCATTCTTTGTAGAGTTATATATCAGAAAGGACCATTCTTTGTAGGGTTATATATCAGAAAGGACCATTCTTTGTAGGGTTTTATATCAGAAAGGACCATTCTTTGTAGGGTTATATATCAGAAAGGACCATTCTTTGTAGGGTTATATATCAGAAAGGACCATTCTTTGTAGGGTTATATATCAGAAAGGACCATTCTTTGTAGGGTTATATATCAGAAAGGACCATTCTTTGTAGGCTTATATATCAGAAAGGACCATTCTTTGTAGGGTTATATAACAGAAAGGACCATTCTTTGTAGGGTTATATATCAGAAAGGACCATTCTTTGTAGGGTTATATATCAGAAAGGACCATTCTTTGTAGGGTTATATATCAGAAAGGACCATTCTTTGTAGGGTTATATATCAGAAAGGACCATTCTTTGTAGGGCTATATATCAGAAAGGACCATTCTTTGTAGGGTTATATATCAGAAAGGACCATTCTTTGTAGGGTTATATATCAGAAAGGACCATTCTTTGTAGGGCTATATATCAGAAAGGACCATTCTTTGTAGGGCTATATATCAGAAAGGACCATTCTTTGTAGGGTTATATATCAGAAAGGACCATTCTTTGTAGGGTTATATATCAGAAAGGACCATTCTTTGTAGGGTTATATAACAGAAAGGACCATTCTTTGTAGGGTTATATATCAGAAAGGACCATTCTTTGTAGGGTTATATATCAGAAAGGACCATTCTTTGTAGGGTTATATATCAGAAAGGACCATTCTTTGTAGGGCTATATATCAGAAAGGACCATTCTTTGTAGGGCTATATATCAGAAAGGACCATTCTTTGTAGGGCTATATATCAGAAAGGACCATTCTTTGTAGGGTTATATATCAGAAAGGACCATTCTTTGTAGGGTTATATATCAGAAAGGACCATTCTTTGTAGGGTTATATATCAGAAAGGACCATTCTTTGTAGGGCTATATATCAGAAAGGACCATTCTTTGTAGGGCTATATATCAGAAAGGACCATTCTTTGTAGGGTTATATATCAGAAAGTACCATTCTTTGTAGGGTTATATATCAGAAAGGACCATTCTTTGTAGGGCTATATATCAGAAAGGACCATTCTTTGTAGGGCTATATATCAGAAAGGACCATTCTTTGTAGGGTTATATATCAGAAAGGACCATTCTTTGTAGGGTTATATATCAGAAAGGACCATTCTTTGTAGGGCTATATATCAGAAAGGACCATTCTCTGTAGGGTTATATATCAGAAAGGACCATTCTTTGTAGGGTTATATATCAGAAAGGACCATTCTTTGTAGGGCTATATATCAGAAAGGACCATTCTTTGTAGGGTTATATATCAGAAAGGACCATTCTTTGTAGGGCTATATATCAGAAAGGACCATTCTTTGTAGGGTTATTTATCAGAAAGGACCATTCTTTGTAGGGTTATATATCAGAAAGGACCATTCTTTGTAGGCTTATATATCAGAAAGGACCATTCTTTGTAGGGCTATATATCAGAAAGGACCATAGTTTGTAGGGCTATATATCAGAAAGGACCATTCTTTGTAGGGTTATATATCAGAAAGGACCATTCTTTGTAGGGCTATATATCAGAAAGGACCATTCTTTGTAGGGTTATATATCAGAAAGGACCATTCTTTGTAGGGTTATATATCAGAAAGGACCATTCTTTGTAGGGTTATATATCAGAAAGGACCATTCTTTGTAGGGTTAGATATCAGAAAGGTCCATTCTTTGTAGGGCTATATATCAGAAAGGACCATTCTTTGTAGGGCTATATATCAGAAAGGACCATTCTTTGTAGGGCTATATATCAGAAAGGACCATTCTTTGTAGGGCTATATATCAGAAAGGACCATTCTTTGTAGGGTTATATATCAGAAAGGACCATTCTTTGTAGGGCTATATATCAGAAAGGACCATTCTTTGTAGGGTTATATATCAGAAAGGACCATTCTTTGTAGGGTTATATATCAGAAAGGACTATTCTTTTGCAAAATTCAAATACAAAATAAAGTTGTTCATTTTGTCATGCATTTCATTGCTCAACTTTAAAATGGAACAACATGATCGGACGCAAGTTATATAATATACCAGCTTACACTAGTTTCTACATACATATATTAAAACATAGAAAAATACTTACGATAGCCAGAAAATAATGTATACATGTATATTTCATATTTTACAAGAAAAAGTATGTTATCTGAATATGCAGTCAAACCGGCCATAAAGGACACCTCTAATAACAAATCTCAGCCTAATTAATGAATAGTGCATATAGTTTAAACCTGTATATCTTTATTTTTTAATGTTTATGAATCACTGTAATGCCTTTGCCCCTTGTGGGTCCTCTATTGGACAATAAAAATTCTTATTCTTATTCTTATAGGACAACTGCTCATAAAGGGCACATTTCCAGGTACCATTGAGTGGCCTTTATATACAGGTTTGACTGTACATTTATTTATACTATACATACTCTAAAGATGACAAAATATTGATGAAAGAAGAAATGTTTTCTATGTAGGCTGATAACATGGATATCTGATTTACTGAGCGTCCTTTGTGTCTTAGTAGGATGATAACATGGATATCTGATTTACTGAGCGTCCATTGTGTCTTAGTAGGATGATAACATGGATATCTGATTTACTGAGCGTCCATTGTGTCTTAGTAGGATGATAACATTGATATCTGATTTACTGAGCGTCCATTGTGTCTTAGTAGGATGATAACATTGATATCTGATTTACTGAGCGTCCATTGTGTCTTAGTAGAATGATAACATGGATATCTGATTTACTGAGCGTCCATTGTGTCTTAGTAGGATGATAACATGGATATCTGATTTACTGAGCGTCCATTGTGTCTTAGTAGGATGATAACATTGATATCTGATTTACTGAGCGTCCATGACACTTTGATCATAACAATGTCATTTACAGTTGCTACACTTAAATGTTCATTTCATCTTCAAATTTTACAGAATTATTATGTAGATCTGTTGATTGATTCATTGAACATTACACACTTGTGGATTATATTTATATAAACCGATCACTTTTAAACATTACACATTTATATTTATGTAAACCGATCACTTTTAAACATTACACATTTATATTTATGTAAACCGATCACTTTTAAACATTACACATTTATATTTATGTAAACCGATCACTTTTAAACATTACACATTTATATTTATGTAAACCGATCACTTTTAAACATTACACATTTATATTTATGTAAACCGATCACTTTTAAACATTACACATTTATATTTATGTAAACCGATCACTTTTAATATGAAGTAAAGATTAGAAAATGATGGTGAGAAATCATGATTTTCAATTTGTTTTCAATCGATATTTAGAATCAAAGTGATTTGTCCCTTTCCTTTTCCTCTTCTGCTCTCCATAGTTTTGGAAATTTTGGGTGATTTTGTTCTACACATTTAGTCCCTGGATTATCGATGCTTGGACTCCACGTGCCATTAACACAGGTGGCACCACTGGGTCCCCTCCTGATATAACCGTGATTACAGACAAATATTAATCGTGTCCCGTGCCTGATTGTAAATATATACTTCTGGAATATAAACTTTTTACTCTTGTTACCCTTTTTATATATGACGCCATTCTCAAACGGACTTTCTGATGGGTTACGACAGTAAACTGAAAAAGATAGAGATAGATTGAACAAGATTTATTTCATGTCATTCTAAATAACACGTCTTCATTGGTGTAGACATGGTCATGTGTCATGCATTAATCTGTTAAAAAAATTCACCTGTCATTAACATGAAAATTGTGTCCCTTTTTTAAATGCAACGGAGATCGTGCAGTTGTCAATGTAAGGTCTTATTTCCTTCAATGAAATTAAAAAAAAAATAGTTTCTTATGTATTGGGTATTATCGTGATAGAGAGACTGCACTCGGGCATGATCAGTGTTGAGGTCAATACTACTGTCCCTTTGGCAGTCTTGAAATCACGATAATACCCAATACATCAGTAACTATTATATAATTAAATGTCATAACGCTGTCCTAACACATTCATATTGAATATAATGTAACTACCGGAACGTGACCTATTTGGAAGCGAAAAACCACATCGGTGGTATATTGGTTAAGAGTACTACACTATAAGGGGCTGTCGTGGCCGTGATCGTATGGTAGTTAGATTTATAACTACCTATGCAATCAGTGCTCTAGTACAAAGCGGATATCATCATCATCTCATCAAAAATAGCTTAGTCTCACCACGATATAGTGGCAAAAATAGCTTAGTCTCATCATGATATAGTGGCAAAAATAGCTTAGTCTCACCATGATATAGTGGCAAAAATAGCTTAGTCTCACCATGATATAGTGGCAAAAATAGCTTAGTCTCACCATGATATAGTGGCAAAAATAGCTTAGTCTCACCATGATATAGTGGCAAAAATAGCTTAGTCTCACCATGATATAGTGGCAAAATAGCTTAGTCTCATCATGATATAGTGGCAAAAATAGCTTAGTCTCACCATGATATAGTGGCAAAAATAGCTTAGTCTCACCATGATATAGTGGCAAAAATAGCTTAGTCTCACCATGATATAGTGGCAAAAATAGCTTAGTCTCACCATGATATAGTGGCAAAAATAGCTTAGTCTCACCATGATATAGTGGCAAAAATAGCTTAGTCTCACCATGATATAGTGGCAAAAATAGCTTAGTCTCGCCGTGATATAGTGGCAAAAATAACTTAGTCTCACCATGATATAGTGGCAAAAATAGCTTAGTCTCACCATGATATAGTGGAAAAAATAGCTTAGTCTCACCATGATATAGTGGCAAAAATAGCTTAGTCTTACCACGATATAGTGGCAAAAATAGCTTAGTCTCACCATGATATAGTGGCAAAAATAGCTTAGTCTCGCCATGATATAGTGGCAAAAATAGCTTAGTCTCACCATGATATAGTGGCAAAAATAGCTTAGTCTCACCATGATATAGTGGAAAAAATAGCTTAGTCTCACCATGATATAGTGGCAAAAATAGCTTAGTCTCACCATGATATAGTGGCAAAAATAGCTTAGTCTCACCATGATATAGTGGCAAAAATAGCTTAGTCTCACCATGATATAGTGGCAAAATAGCTTAGTCTCATCATGATATAGTGGCAAAAATAGCTTAGTCTCACCATGATATAGTGGCAAAAATAGCTTAGTCTCACCATGATATAGTGGCAAAAATAGCTTAGTCTCACCATGATATAGTGGCAAAAATAGCTTAGTCTCACCATGATATAGTGGCAAAAATAGCTTAGTCTCACCATGATATAGTGGCAAAAATAGCTTAGTCTCACCATGATATAGTGGCAAAAATAGCTTAGTCTCGCCGTGATATAGTGGCAAAAATAACTTAGTCTCACCATGATATAGTGGCAAAAATAGCTTAGTCTCACCATGATATAGTGGAAAAAATAGCTTAGTCTCACCATGATATAGTGGCAAAAATAGCTTAGTCTTACCACGATATAGTGGCAAAAATAGCTTAGTCTCACCATGATATAGTGGCAAAAATAGCTTAGTCTCGCCATGATATAGTGGCAAAAATAGCTTAGTCTCACCATGATATAGTGGCAAAAATAGCTTAGTCTCACCATGATATAGTGGAAAAAATAGCTTAGTCTCACCATGATATAGTGGCAAAAATAGCTTAGTCTCACCATGATATAGTGGCAAAAATAGCTTAGTCTCACCATGATATAGTGGCAAAAATAGCTTAGTCTCACCATGATATAGTGGCAAAATAGCTTAGTCTCATCATGATATAGTGGCAAAAATAGCTTAGTCTCACCATGATATAGTGGCAAAAATAGCTTAGTCTCACCATGATATAGTGGCAAAAATAGCTTAGTCTCACCATGATATAGTGGCAAAAATAGCTTAGTCTCACCATGATATAGTGGCAAAAATAGCTTAGTCTCACCATGATATAGTGGCAAAAATAGCTTAGTCTCACCATGATATAGTGGCAAAAATAGCTTAGTCTCGCCGTGATATAGTGGCAAAAATAACTTAGTCTCACCATGATATAGTGGCAAAAATAGCTTAGTCTCACCATGATATAGTGGAAAAAATAGCTTAGTCTTACCATGATATAGTGGCAAAAATAGCTTAGTCTTACCACGATATAGTGGCAAAAATAGCTTAGTCTCACCATGATATAGTGGCAAAAATAGCTTAGTCTCGCCATGATATAGTGGCAAAAATAGCTTAGTCTCACCATGATATAGTGGCAAAAATAGCTTAGTCTCACCATGATATAGTGGAAAAAATAGCTTAGTCTCACCATGATATAGTGGCAAAAATAGCTTAGTCTCACCATGATATAGTGGCAAAAATAGCTTAATCTCACCATGATATAGTGTCAAAATAGCTTAGTCTCACCATGATATAGTGTCAAAATAGCTTAGTCTCACCATGATATAGTGGCAAAAATAGCTTAATCTCACCATGATATAGTGTCAAAATAGCTTAGTCTCACCATGATATAGTGGCAAAAATAGCTTAATCTCACCATGATATAGTGTCAAAATAGCTTAGTCTCACCTAGATACGATAACGTAACCCTCAGTCCGCTTTTGCTCCCAGCGAGGGTTACGAATCGGTCCCATTCAACGTATGGGAGCAGCGCCCGGAGTGATTCACACCGGGCGGTTTTTTGTCCTAATTCCGTTATAAGTGGTTGGAAAAAGTAACGGGGGTGAAAGATAAATGTATTTAGGTAAACCTTGAGGTGTTAAGTAAACGCTGCATCAATCCATGGTAAACTTATATCCATCTGAAAATTTGAATGCATGTAATCTTCTTTCTGTCCGACATTTTGTTTACAAGTTGCTATTTCACGTGCACTTGCCTCGTTTTGGAGATATCCTTATTTGGATCAATCGTAGTAAAAATTAATAGTAAAGTTTTTCATATTTGGCATTCAGATCCATATATGGATAGGCTCCGCCCATCACGAGAGTATAAGTAAGGTGCCATGGCGGACAATAAATAATTTTCGAATACTAAATCGATCGTGAAGGTAGAAATAGGTATTGTAACACTTATTTCGTATCGTCATTACTTAAAAATTTTAGGGAATAATAAGTTATGACCAGATATGCAAAAAGAGAGTTAAAATATTCAGTTAACGAAAATTTTAATTTTCTCTCATACGTTGAATGGGACCGATGCGTAACCCTAACTGGAGCACAAGCGGAACGAGGGTTACGTTATCGTATCTAAGTCTCACCATGATATAGTGACAAAATTACTCACTTGGCGTTAACGAAGCAACAATCACCGACTTACTCTGACCATGAACATAGCTGAAATACTTTTCATTAGTCGTTAAATAACAATCAATCAATCAATCGATCAATCAATCAATCAAAGAAAGTATCAAATACGGAACAGGAACACCAAACGATCACCTGCTGTAATCTTGAATATTCATATCAAGTTCCGAATCTAAATTTAGAATTAATACAAATAATACTTACATTCTTTACATTTAGGTGATCCCCCACTCCATGTTCCAAATTTACAAACAAGATAAGGCGACTGATCAACAATACCAGTTAGTTGGTAACCATTACGACAGATATATTTGGCCCTGTCGCCATGCTTTAATCCTTCAAATATTCTTAGACCACTGTCTACATGCGGTGGTGGCCCTTTACAAGACGCTGTATAATAAAATACAATATACATAGTCAGCAACAGAAAAATAGACCCTACCAACGTATGAGAGAAGATAGATGTAATCACTTAGCGAGGTACAATAATTATAGTCTAGCGAAATGAAGACAGTAGAGAACCCTGAATATCGTAGCCAGACATTTAAAGACGAGATAATAGATAGTACATCAATCACCTAACCATATACTACTCTCTAGCAAGATTGTGATAAAGGAGATCTACAAAAGAGTAGGCAGATATCATGTTTTGGCGTCAATAATGAAGACTTTGACGATACCAAAGAGGTAATCAGAACCCGCAAATCGACGAAGAACAGACAACACAATGGCCAAAAGAAAATGACAATAGGACAAACAACGATCTACAAAACATACATATAAAACGAAAGATCGAGTAACACGAACCCCACTAAAAACCGGGGGCGAACTTCAGAAGAGTAAGCCGTTCCTGCTCCACTAGAAGTCTGTTACTACCCCCAGTAGGAAGATATTCTGCTCTAGCAACACAATGAAAGAAGATAGCATTAATAGCTGAATCCTATATTTTCCCCAGCAACATAAGCACCAAAATGAACACTCTGAAAACACTCCCATATTTTTAGGAAGTTATTATCTTACCTGGAGTACATCTTGGTACTGATGTCCATGTTCCATTATCACAACGGACTGGATTAGTGTCGTCTGGTACCCTGCCATGTTGACACTGGTAGTTAAGTATATCACCATGTCTGGCATATTCTCCTTCCCTTTTGTCTAAAGTAGCATTAGGAATGGATGGTACCAAACATTGACCTGTTCAGTTAAAAGTAATACAATAGTGTAGGATGTTCATTGGATAAATATACTGATACTACAGAAAATTCGGTTAGGCCAATACGTCTCACAGATTCAGTTAGGCCAATACGTCTCACTGATTCAGTTAGGCCAATACGTCTCACTGATTCAGTTAGACCAATGCGCCGCGCTGATTCGATTAGGCCAATATGTCGCGCTGATTCAGTTAGGCCTATACATCGCGATGATTAGGTTAGGCCAATACGTCGGGCTAAATCGGTTAGGCCGGTACGTCGCGCTGTTTCGGTTAGGTCAATACGTATCACTGGTTCCGTTAGGCCGGTACGTTGCGCTGATTCGGTTAGGCAAATGCGTCGTGCTGATTCGGTTAGGTCAATACCCCACGCTGATTTGGCTAGGGAAGCATGTTGCGCTGATTCGGTTGGGTCAATACGTCCCGCTGATTCTGTTTAGCCAATACGTCACACCGAGTCAGTAAGGCCAATGCGTGGCGTTGATTCAGTTAGGTCAATACGTCGCACTGGTTCGGTTAGGCAAACATGTTGCGCTGATTCGATTAGGCCAATATGTCGCGCTGAGTCGCTTAGGACAATACACCGCTAAGAGTTTGCTATGATATTTTGTTCATTTGGAAAATGAAATCAGCATTAACGTATTCCTGTTACTCTATCTTTAGTTTTCTGTGTTAACGTATTCCTGTTACTCTATCTTTAGTTTTCTGTGTTAACGTATTCCTGTTACTCTATCTTTAGTTTTCTGTGTTAACGTATTCCTGTTACTCTATCTTTAGTTTTCTGTGTAGTGTTTTGTAGATCGTTGTTTTTTCCCCTTTTCTTTTGCCCATTGTCATGTTTGACCTTCTTCGGTGTACGGATTCTGGTTACCCGTTGTCATGTTTGACCTTCTTCGGTTTACGGATTCTGGTTACCCGTTGTCATGTTTGACCTTCTTCGGTGTACGGATTCTGGTTACCCGTTGTCATGTTTGACCTTCGGTGTACGGATTCTGGTTACCCGTTGTCATGTTTGACCTTCTTCGGTGTACGGATTCTGGTTACCCGTTGTCATGTTTGACCTTCTTTGGTTTACGGATTCTGGTTACCCGTTGTCATGTTTGACCTTCTTCTTTTTACGGATTCTGGTCACCCGTTGTCATGTTTGACCTTCTTCTTTTTACGGATTCTGGTTACCCGTTGTCATGTTTGACCTTCTTCGGTTTACGGATTCTGGTTACCCGTTGTCATGTTTGACCTTCTTCGGTTTACGGATTCTGGTTACCCGTTGACATGTTTGACCTTCTTCGGTAAACGGATTCTGGTTACCCGTTGTCATGTTTGACCTTCTTCGGTTTACGGATTCTGGTTACCCGTTGTCATGTCTGACCTTCTTCGGTTTACGGATTCTGGTTACCCGTTGTCATGTCTAACCTTCTTCGGTGTACGGATTCTGGTTACCCGTTGTCATGTTTGACCTTCTTCGGTTTACGGATTCTGGTTACCCGTTGTCATGTTTGACCTTCTTCGGTTTACGGATTCTGGTTACCCGTTGTCATGTTTGACCTTCTTCGGTTTACGGATTCTGGTTACCCGTTGTCATGTCTGACCTTCTTCGGTTTACGGATTCTGGTTACCCGTTGTCATGTCTGACCTTCTTCGGTGTACGGATTCTGGTTACCCGTTGTCATGTTTGACCTTCTTCGGTGTACGGATTCTGGTTACCCGTTGTCATGTTTGACCTTCTTCGGTTTACGGATTCTGGTTACCCGTTGTCATGTTTGACCTTCTTCGGTTTACGGATTCTGGTTACCCGTTGTCATGTTTGACCTTCTTCGGTTTACGGATTCTGGTTACCCGTTGTCATGTTTGACATTCTTCGGTTTACGGATTCTAGTTACCCGTTGTCATGTTTGACCTTCTTCGGTTTACGGATTCTGGTTACCCGTTGTCATGTTTGACCTTCTTCGGTTTACGGATTCTGGTTACCCGTTGTCATGTCTGACCTTCTTCGGTAAACGGATTCTGGTTACCCGTTGTCATGTCTGACCTTCTTCGGTGTACGGATTCTGGTTACCCGTTGTCATGTTTGACCTTCTTCGGTTTACGGATTCTGGTTACCCGTTGTCATGTCTGACCTTCTTCGGTTTACGGATTCTGGTTACCCGTTGTCATGTCTGACCTTCTTCGGTTTACGGATTCTGGTTACCCGTTGTCATGTCTGACCTTCTTCGGTTTACGGATTCTGGTTACCCGTTGTCATGTCTGACCTTCTTCGGTTTACGGATTCTGGTTACCCGTTGGTATCATCAAACTTTTCTTGAAATTCACAGATGCCGACATCAACCAGAAGATTGGATATATATAGTTCGGTCAACACAATTTATTGTCAGTTGTTCATGAGATTTGTTTGTGTCCCAAGTTTTACATTTTGCTGTTCCCTGATATATTATTGCATGCAGATCTTACTTTGAGTTACGTCATTTTTTAACTTTAAGATCCTCACAAATAATACATCTATTAACATTTTTGAAAAGGTGATTGGGGGGGGGGGGACGTTTTTATCTTTTGCATGGTTCGTACAGCTACATGTAGTTTAAATTTCCATTGTTTACAAATCTCATTATATGCTGATTTAACCATAATGTAAATTGTATTAGGTCAATGATATTACATTTTCATCATATACATTCTGCCTGACTTCATCGGTAAAGATATCACAATACCTTTGATGTCAATGGTAAAAAGAACACTTCTAGATATAGTGTAGACAGAAACGATTCTTCAATCGTTGTCCTTACCTGAACAAGGGCCCGGGTGGCTCATTGAGTTAGGTAGTTGGATTATCTAGCAACTCATTCAAGCCTATCACCAATACGGCTTTGTAAATTACAAAAAGGATGCACTCGACTCGCAACCGCAAGTGATAAAGTTTACCAGTTTGTTGCTCATGGTCGGTGGTTCTCTCCGGCTTCTTCCACCACTAAAACTGGTCGCCATCATATAGCTGAAATATTATTGAAAGTTGCGTTAAACACAATAAATCAAATTAAATACTTACCTAAACACAGTGGTGGAGGGTGAGACCAGGTGCCATTTTCTAGACATTCCGTTTTAAGTGAAGATCCGACAAAGTTCGTTCTTATATCACAACTGAAATAAAAAAACATTTTTACGAATCTTTCAATGTTTAGGAACATTGAAAACCTGATTCATTTAAATAGAATCAAAGTGCTTAGGGAACGACCATTTAACTTGAGGGGGGGGGGGGGGGGGGGGGGGTTATGTTTTTTTTTTCTAAAATAATATTCTGATTCCCAATGTTGCTGAAAAAAATATTCTGATTTTGGTGGAGGGAAAAAAATAATTTGATTCAAAGTTTTTGTCATAAAACATAATGTTAAATTCTGGAAAAATTAATATTCTAATTCTTGTGTTGTCCGAAAAAACATTTCTGAACGAAACAAAAAACCATAACCCCCCCCCCCCCCCCCCTCCCCCCCCCCTCAAGTTAAATGGTCGGTCCCTTATTAGATTATTTTATAGATATCTAATAATCATTAGACCCACAACTGTGTGGTGTGGTGTGTGTGTCTGTGTGTGTGTGCGTGTGCGTGTGCGTGTGTGTGTGTGTGTGAGAACAACGTTGATCAACTATTACATAAGCACACATTCAGGAGAGTTGATTATCCATATTTTTACGATATTCGCGTACGGACAGTACACGTGGAGTAGTATATATCGAGTAGAACAACTTTCGGGAATACCTTGAGAGTTGATTAACCATATTTTTATGATATTCGGTACACAAGGAGTAGTATATATCGAGTAGAACAACTTTCGGGAATACCTTGAGAGTTGATTAACCATATTTTTATGATATTCGGTACACAAGGAGTAGTATATATCGAGTAGAACAACTTTCGGGAATACCTTGAGAGTTGATTAACCATATTTTTACGATATTCGGTACACAAGGAGTAGTATATATCGAGTAGAACAACTTTCGGGAATACCTTGAGAGTTGATTAACCATATTTTTACGATATTCGGTACACAAGGAGTAGTATATATCGAGTAGAACAACTTTCGGGAATACCTTGAGAGTTGATTAACCATATTTTTACGATATTCGGTACACAAGGAGTAGTATATATCGAGTAGAACAACTTTCGGGAATACCTTGAGAGTTGATTAACCATATTTTTACGATATTCGGTACACAAGGAGTAGTATATATCGAGTAGAACAACTTTCGGGAATACCTTGAGAGTTGATTAACCATATTTTTACGATATTCGGTACACAAGGAGTAGTATATATCGAGTAGAACAACTTTCGTGAATACCTTGAGAGTTGATTAACCATATTTTTACGATATTCGGTACACAAGGAGTAGTATATATCGAGTAGAACAACTTTCGGGAATACCTTGAGAGTTGATTAACCATATTTTTACGATATTCGGTACACAAGGAGTAGTATATATCGAGTAGAACAACTTTCGGGAATACCTTGAGAGTTGATTAACCATATTTTTACGATATTCGGTACACAAGGAGTAGTATATATCGAGTAGAACAACTTTCGGGAATACCTTGAGAGTTGATTAACCATATTTTTACGATATTCGGTACACAAGGAGTAGTATATATCGAGTAGAACAACTTTCGGGAATACCTTGAGAGTTGATTAACCATATTTTTACGATATTCGGTACACAAGGAGTAGTATATATCGAGTAGAACAACTTTCGGGAATACCTTGAGAGTTGATTAACCATATTTTTACGATATTCGGTACACAAGGAGTAGTATATATCGAGTAGAACAACTTTCGGGAATACCTTGAGAGTTGATTAACCATATTTTTACGATATTCGGTACACAAGGAGTAGTATATATCGAGTAGAACAACTTTCGGGAATACCTTGAGAGTTGATTAACCATATTTTTACGATATTCGGTACACAAGGAGTAGTATATATCGAGTAGAACAACTTTCGGGAATACCTTGAGAGTTGATTAACCATATTTTTACGATATTCGGTACACAAGGAGTAGTATATATCGAGTAGAACAACTTTCGGGAATACCTTGAGAGTTGATTAACCATATTTTTACGATATTCGGTACACAAGGAGTAGTATATATCGAGTAGAACAACGTTCGGGAATACCTTGAGAGTTGATTAACCATATTTTTACGATATTCGGTACACAAGGAGTAGTATATATCGAGTAGAACAACTTTCGGGAATACCTTGAGAGTTGATTAACCATATTTTTACGATATTCGGTACACAAGGAGTAGTATATATCGAGTAGAACAACTTTCGTGAATACCTTGAGAGTTGATTAACCATATTTTTACGATATTCGGTACACAAGGAGTAGTATATATCGAGTAGAACAACGTTCGGGAATACCTTGAGAGTTGATTAACCATATTTTTACGATATTCGGTACACAAGGAGTAGTATATATCGAGTAGAACAACTTTCGGGAATACCTTGAGAGTTGATTAACCATATTTTTACGATATTCGGTACACAAGGAGTAGTATATATCGAGTAGAACAACTTTCGTGAATACCTTGAGAGTTGATTAACCATATTTTTACGATATTCGGTACACAAGGAGTAGTATATATCGAGTAGAACAACTTTCGGGAATACCTTGAGAGTTGATTAACCATATTTTTACGATATTCGGTACACAAGGAGTAGTATATATCGAGTAGAACAACTTTCGTGAATACCTTGAGAGTTGATTAACCATATTTTTACGATATTCGGTACACAAGGAGTAGTATATATCGAGTAGAACAACTTTCGGGAATACCTTGAGAGTTGATTAACCATATTTTTACGATATTCGGTACACAAGGAGTAGTATATATCGAGTAGAACAACTTTCGTGAATACCTTGAGAGTTGATTAACCATATTTTTACGATATTCGGTACACAAGGAGTAGTATATATCGAGTAGAACAACTTTCGTGAATACCTTGAGAGTTGATTAACCATATTTTTACGATATTCGGTACACGAGGAGTAGTATATATCGAGAAGAACAACGTTCGGGAATACCTTGAGAGTTGATTAACCATATTTTTACGATATTCGGTACACAAGGAGTAGTATATATCGAGTAGAACAACTTTCGTGAATACCTTGAGAGTTGATTAACCATATTTTTACGATATTCGGTACACAAGGAGTAGTATATATCGAGTAGAACAACTTTCGTGAATACCTTGAGAGTTGATTAACCATATTTTTACGATATTCGGTACACGAGGAGTAGTATATATCGAGAAGAACAACGTTCGGGAATACCTTGAGAGTTGATTAACCATATTTTTACGATATTCGGTACACAAGGAGTAGTATATATCGAGTAGAACAACTTTCGGGAATACCTTGAGAGTTGATTAACCATATTTTTACGATATTCGGTACACAAGGAGTAGTATATATCGAGTAGAACAACTTTCGTGAATACCTTGAGAGTTGATTAACCATATTTTTACGATATTCGGTACACAAGGAGTAGTATATATCGAGTAGAACAACTTTCGGGAATACCTTGAGAGTTGATTAACCATATTTTTACGATATTCGGTACACAAGGAGTAGTATATATCGAGTAGAACAACTTTCGTGAATACCTTGAGAGTTGATTAACCATATTTTTACGATATTCGGTACACAAGGAGTAGTATATATCGAGTAGAACAACTTTCGGGAATACCTTGAGAGTTGATTAACCATATTTTTACGATATTCGGTACACAAGGAGTAGTATATATCGAGTAGAACAACTTTCGTGAATACCTTGAGAGTTGATTAACCATATTTTTACGATATTCGGTACACAAGGAGTAGTATATATCGAGTAGAACAACTTTCGTGAATACCTTGAGAGTTGATTAACCATATTTTTACGATATTCGGTACACGAGGAGTAGTATATATCGAGAAGAACAACGTTCGGGAATACCTTGAGAGTTGATTAACCATATTTTTACGATATTCGGTACACAAGGAGTAGTATATATCGAGTAGAACAACTTTCGTGAATACCTTGAGAGTTGATTAACCATATTTTTACGATATTCGGTACACAAGGAGTAGTATATATCGAGTAGAACAACTTTCGTGAATACCTTGAGAGTTGATTAACCATATTTTTACGATATTCGGTACACGAGGAGTAGTATATATCGAGAAGAACAACGTTCGGGAATACCTTGAGAGTTGATTAACCATATTTTTACGATATTCGGTACACGAGGAGTAGTATATATCGAGAAGAACAACGTTCGGGAATACCTTGAGAGTTGATTAACCATATTTTTACGATATTCGGTACACGAGGAGTAGTATATATCGAGAAGAACAACGTTCGGGAATACCTTGAGAGTTGATTAACCATATTTTTACGATATTCGGTACACGAGGAGTAGTATATATCGAGTAGAACAACGTTCGGGAATACCTTGAGAGTTGATTAACCATATTTTTACGATATTCGGTACACGAGGAGTAGTATATATCGAGTAGAACAACTTTCGGGAATACCTTGAGAGTTGATTAACCATATTTTTATGATATTCGGTACACGAGGAGTAGTATATATCGAGTAGAACAACTTTCGTGAATACCTTGAGAGTTGATTAACCATATTTTTATGATATTCGGTACACGAGGAGTAGTATATATCGAGTAGAACAACGTTCGGGAATACCTTGAGAGTTGATTAACCATATTTTTACGATATTCGGTACACGAGGAGTAGTATATATCGAGTAGAACAACTTTCGGGAATACCTTGAGAGTTGATTAACCATATTTTTATGATATTCGGTACACGAGGAGTAGTATATATCGAGTAGAACAACTTTCGTGAATACCTTGAGAGTTGATTAACCATATTTTTATGATATTCGGTACACAAGGAGTAGTATATATCGAGTAGAACAACTTTCGTGAATACCTTGAGAGTTGATTAACCATATTTTTATGATATTCGGTACACGAGGAGTAGTATATATCGAGTAGAACAACTTTCGTGAATACCTTGAGAGTTGATTAACCATATTTTTATGATATTCGGTACACGAGGAGTAGTATATATCGAGTAGAACAACTTTCGTGAATACCTTGAGAGTTGATTAACCATATTTTTATGATATTCGGTACACAAGGAGTAGTATATATCGAGTAGAACAACTTTCGTGAATACCTTGAGAGTTGATTAACCATATTTTTATGATATTCGGTACACGAGGAGTAGTATATATCGAGTAGAACAACTTTCGTGAATACCTTGAGAGTTGATTAACCATATTTTTATGATATTTGGTACACAAGGAGTAGTATATATCGAGTAGAACAACTTTCGTGAATACCTTGAGAGTTGATTAACCATATTTTTATGATATTCGGTACACGAGGAGTAGTATATATCGAGTAGAACAACTTTCGTGAATACCTTGAGAGTTGATTAACCATATTTTTATGATATTTGGTACACAAGGAGTAGTATATATCGAGTAGAACAACTTTCGTGAATACCTTGAGAGTTGATTAACCATATTTTTATGATATTCGGTACACGAGGAGTAGTATATATCGAGTAGAACAACTTTCGTGAATACCTTGAGAGTTGATTAACCATATTTTTATGATATTTGGTACACAAGGAGTAGTATATATCGAGTAGAACAACTTTCGTGAATACCTTGAGAGTTGATTAACCATATTTTTATGATATTCGGTACACGAGGAGTAGTATATATCGAGTAGAACAACTTTCGTGAATACCTTGAGAGTTGATTAACCATATTTTTATGATATTCGGTACACAAGGAGTAGTATATATCGAGTAGAACAACTTTCGTGAATACCTTGAGAGTTGATTAACCATATTTTTATGATATTCGGTACACGTGGAGTAGTATATATCGAGTAGAACAACTTTCGTGAATACCTTGAGAGTTGATTAACCATATTTTTATGATATTCGGTACACGAGGAGTAGTATATATCGAGTAGAACAACTTTCGTGAATACCTTGAGAGTTGATTAACCATATTTTTATGATATTTGGTACACAAGGAGTAGTATATATCGAGTAGAACAACTTTCGTGAATACCTTGAGAGTTGATTAACCATATTTTTATGATATTCGGTACACGAGGAGTAGTATATATCGAGTAGAACAACTTTCGTGAATACCTTGAGAGTTGATTAACCATATTTTTATGATATTCGGTACACGAGGAGTAGTATATATCGAGTAGAACAACGTTCGGGACCTTGTCGGGTATTAATGTTATTTGTATTTATTTATGTATTATGGTGCCTAATATAATTTCCATATCAGATGATGTTCATGTTGTTTAATAGTAATACGACGGGTGTCACTAGTGGAGCAGGTATTGCTAATATTTCCGGAGCACACGAGTTCACCTTCGGGTACTACAGTTTCATAACGTTACATGAAGTTATGTGCAGGCATACCTGAAGAATATGATTGATCCTACATTTGTTTTTTGTCCCAGAAGAAATCCATTATAAAACGGTCCTGGCCATCCACAATCCACCTCTGTAATGAAAACAATGACAAATATGTACGAAACAACGTACATCACTATGCTATCTCCGTGATGTAAAGTGATTTGATTTAAAATTTGATTTATTGTGTTTAACGCCACTTTCGATAATATTTCAGCTACTATTATATCATGGCGACCAGTTTTAGTGGTGGAAGAAGCCGGAGTACCAGGAGAGAACCATCCACCATGGGCAAGCAACTGATAAACTCTATCACTTGCGGCTGCGAGTCGAGCGTACCCTTTTTGTAATTTACATATTTACGTATTGGCGTATAAGTTCTTCGGTAATCCAACTACCTAACTCATTGAGCCACTCGGGCCCTCGAAGCAAAGTGAAGTGTTAAAAGTAACCGACTTAGGAGCCACCCGGGCCCTCGAAGTAAAGTGAAGTGTTAAAAGTAACCGACTTAGGAGCCACCCGGGCCCTCGAAGTAAAGTGAAGTGTTAAAAGTAACCGACTTAGGAGCCACCCGGGCCCTCGAAGTAGAGTGAAGTGTTAAAAGTAACCGACTTAGGAGCCACCCTGGCCCTCGAAGTAAAGTGAAGTGTTAAAAGTAACCGACTTAGGAGCCACCCGGGCCCTCGAAGTAAAGTGAAGTGTTAAAAGTAACCGACTTAGGAGCCACCCGGGCCCTCGAAGTAAAGTGAAGTGTTAAAAGTAACCGACTTAGGAGCCACCCGGGCCCTCGAAGTAAAGTGAAGTGCTAAAAGTAACCGACTTAGGAGCCACCCTGGCCCTCGAAGTAAAGTGAAGTGTTAAAAGTAATCGACTTAGGAGCCACCCGGGCCCTCGAAGTAAAGTGAAGTGTTAAAAGTAACCGACTTAGGAGCCACCCGGACCCGCGAAGTAAAGTGAAGTGTTAAAAGTAACCGACTTAGGCGCCACCCGGGCCCTCGAAGTAAAGTGAAGTGTTAAAAGTAACCGACTTAGGAGCCACCCGGGTCCTCGAAGTAAAGTGAAGTGTTAAAAGTAACCGACTTAGGAGCCACCCGGGCCCTCGAAGTAAAGTGAAGTGTTAAAAGTAACCGACTTAGGAGCCACCCGGGCCCTCGAAGTAAAGTGAAGTGTTAAAAGTAACCGACTTAGGAGCCACCCGGGTCCTCGAAGTAAAGTGAAGTGTTAAAAGTAACCGACTTAGGAGCCACCCGGGCCCTCGAAGTAAAGTGAAGTGTTAAAAGTAACCGACTTAGGAGCCACCCGGGCCCTCGAAGTAAAGTGAAGTGTTAAAAGTAACCGACTTAGGCGCCACCCGGGCCCTCGAAGTAAAGTGAAGTGTTAAAAGTAACCGACTTAGGAGCCACCCGGGCCCTCGAAGTAAAGTGAAGTGTTAAAAGTAACCGACTTAGGAGCCACCCGGGCCCTCGAAGTAAAGTGAAGTGTTAAAAGTAACCGACTTAGGAGCCACCCGGGTCCTCGAAGTAAAGTGAAGTGTTAAAAGTAACCGACTTAGGAGCCACCCGGGCCCTCGAAGTAAAGTGAAGTGTTAAAAGTAACCGACTTAGGAGCCACCCGGGCCCTCGAAGTAAAGTGAAGTGTTAAAAGTAACCGACTTAGGCGCCACCCGGGCCCTCGAAGTAAAGTGAAGTGTTAAAAGTAACCGACTTAGGAGCCACCCGGGCCCTCGAAGTAAAGTGAAGTGTTAAAAGTAACCGACTTAGGAGCCACCCGGGCCCTCGAAGTAAAGTGAAGTGTTAAAAGTAACCGACTTAGGAGCCACCCGGGCCCTCGAAGTAAAGTGAAGTGTTAAAAGTAACCGACTTAGGAGCCACCCGGGCCCTCGAAGTAAAGTGAAGTGTTAAAAGTAACCGACTTAGGAGCCACCCGGGCCCTCGAAGTAAAGTGAAGTGTTAAAAGTAACCGACTTAGGAGCCACCCGGGCCCTCGAAGTAAAGTGAAGTGTTAAAAGTAACCGACTTAGGAGCCACCCGGGCCCTCGAAGTAAAGTGAAGTGTTAAAAGTAACCGACTTAGGAGCCACCCGAGCCCTCGAAGTAAAGTGAAGTGTTAAAAGTAACCGACTTAGGAGCCACCCGGGCCCTCGAAGTAAAGTAAAGTGTTAAAAGTAACCGACTTAGGAGCCACCCGGGCCCTCGAAGTAAAGTGAAGTGTTAAAAGTAACCGACTTAGGAGCCACCCGGACCCTCGAAGTAAAGTGAAGTGTTAAAAGTAACCGACTTAGGAGCCACCCGGGCCCTCGAAGTAAAGTGAAGTGTTAAAAGTAACCGACTTAGGAGCCACCCGGGCCCTCGAAGTAAAGTAAAGTGTTAAAAGTAACCGACTTAGGAGCCACCCGAGCCCTCGAAGTAAAGTGAAGTGTTAAAAGTAACCGACTTAGGAGCCACCCGGGCCCTCGAAGTAAAGTGAAGTGTTAAAAGTAACCGACTTAGGAGCCACCCGAGCCCTCGAAGTAAAGTGAAGTGTTAAAAGTAACCGACTTAGGAGCCACCCGGGCCCTCGAAGTAAAGTGAAGTGTTAAAAGTAACCGACTTAGGAGCCACCCGGGCCCTCGAAGTAAAGTGTTATGCTAAAAGTAACCGACTTAGGAGCCACCCGGGCCCTCGAAGTAAAGTAAAGTGTTAAAAGTAACCGACTTAGGAGCCACCCGGGCCCTCGAAGTAAAGTGAAGTGTTAAAAGTAACCGACTTAGGAGCCACCCGGGCCCTCGAAGTAAAGTGAAGTGTTAAAAGTAACCGACTTAGGAGCCACCCGGGCCCTCGAAGTAAAGTGAAGTGTTAAAAGTAACCGACTTAGGAGCCACCCGGGCCCTCGAAGTAAAGTGAAGTGTTAAAAGTAACCGACTTAGGAGCCACCCGGGCCCTCGAAGTAAAGTGAAGTGTTAAAAGTAACCGACTTAGGAGCCACCCGGGCCCTCGAAGTAAAGTGAAGTGTTAAAAGTAACCGACTTAGGAGCCACCCGGGCCCTCGAAGTAAAGTGAAGTGTTAAAAGTAACCGACTTAGGAGCCACCCGGGCCCTCGAAGTAAAGTGAAGTGTTAAAAGTAACCGACTTAGGAGTCACCCGGGCCCTCGAAGTAAAGTAAAGTGTTAAAAGTAACCGACTTAGGAGCCACCCGGGCCCTCGAAGTAAAGTGAAGTGTTAAAAGTAACCGACTTAGGAGCCACCCGGGCCCTCGAAGTAAAGTGAAGTGTTAAAAGTAACCGACTTAGGAGCCACCCGGGCCCTCGAAGTAAAGTGAAGTGTTAAAAGTAACCGACTTAGGAGCCACCCGGGCCCTCGAAGTAAAGTGAAGTGTTAAAAGTAACCGACTTAGGAGCCACCCGGGCCCTCGAAGTAAAGTGAAGTGTTAAAAGTAACCGACTTAGGAGCCACCCGAGCCCTCGAAGTAAAGTGAAGTGTTAAAAGTAACCGACTTAGGAGCCACCCGGGCCCTCGAAGTAAAGTGAAGTGCTAAAAGTAACCGACTTAGGAGCCACCCGGGCCCTCGAAGTAAAGTGAAGTGTTAAAAGTAACCGACTTAGGAGCCACCCGGGCCCTCGAAGTAAAGTGAAGTGTTAAAAGTAACCGACTTAGGAGCCACCCGGGCCCTTGAAGTAAAGTAAAGTGTTAAAAGTAACCGACTTAGGAACCACTCGGGCCCTCGAAGTAAAGTGAAGTGTTAAAAGTAACCGACTTAGGAGCCACCCGGGCCCTCGAAGTAAAGTGAAGTGTTAAAAGTAAGCGACTTAGGAGCCACCCGGGCCCTGGTAGTAAAGTGAAGTGTTAAAAGTAACCGACTTAGGAGCCACCCGGGCCCTCGAAGTAAAGTGAAGTGTTAAAAGTAACCGACTTAGGAGCCACCCGGGCCCTCGAAGTAAAGTGAAGTGTTAAAAGTAACCGACTTAGGAGCCACCCGGGCCCTCGAAGTAAAGTGAAGTGTTAAAAGTAACCGACTTAGGAGCCACCCGGGCCCTCGAAGTAAAGTGAAGTGTTAAAAGTAACCGACTTAGGAGCCACCCGGGCCCTCGAAGTAAAGTGAAGTGTTAAAAGTAACCGACTTAGGAGCCACCCGGGCCCTCGAAGTAAAGTGAAGTGTTAAAAGTAACCGACTTAGGAGCCACCCGAGCCCTCGAAGTAAAGTGAAGTGTTAAAAGTAACCGACTTAGGAGCCACCCGGGCCCTCGAAGTAAAGTGAAGTGTTAAAAGTAACCGACTTAGGAGCCACCCGGGCCCTCGAAGTAAAGTGAAGTGTTAAAAGTAACCGACTTAGGAGCCACCCGGGCCCTCGAAGTAAAGTGAAGTGTTAAAAGTAACCGACTTAGGAGCCACCCGGGCCCTCGAAGTAAAGTGAAGTGTTAAAAGTAACCGACTTAGGAGCCACCCGGGCCCTCGAAGTAAAGTAAAGTGTTAAAAGTAACCGACTTAGGAGCCACCCGGGCCCTCGAAGTAAAGTAAAGTGTTAAAAGTAACCGACTTAGGAGCCACCCGGGCCCTCGAAGTAAAGTGAAGTGTTAAAAGTAACCGACTTAGGAGCCACCCGGACCCTCGAAGTAAAGTGAAGTGTTAAAAGTAACCGACTTAGGAGCCACCCGGACCCTCGAAGTAAAGTGAAGTGTTAAAAGTAACCGACTTAGGAGCCACCCGGGCCCTCGAAGTAAAGTAAAGTGTTAAAAGTAACCGACTTAGGAGCCACCCGAGCCCTCGAAGTAAAGTGAAGTGTTAAAAGTAACCGACTTAGGAGCCACCCGGGCCCTCGAAGTAAAGTGAAGTGTTAAAAGTAACCGACTTAGGAGCCACCCGAGCCCTCGAAGTAAAGTGAAGTGTTAAAAGTAACCGACTTAGGAGCCACCCGGGCCCTCGAAGTAAAGTGAAGTGTTAAAAGTAACCGACTTAGGAGCCACCCGGGCCCTCGAAGTAAAGTGAAGTGTTAAAAGTAACCGACTTAGGAGCCACCCGAGCCCTCGAAGTAAAGTGAAGTGTTAAAAGTAACCGACTTAGGAGCCACCCGGGCCCTCTAAGTAAAGTGAAGTGCTAAAAGTAACCGACTTAGGAGCCACCCGGGCCCTCGAAGTAAAGTGAAGTGTTAAAAGTAACCGACTTAGGAGCCACCCGGGCCCTCGAAGTAAAGTGAAGTGTTAAAAGTAACCGACTTAGGAGCCACCCGGGCCCTCGAAGTAAAGTGAAGTGTTAAAAGTAACCGACTTAGGAGCCACCCGGGCCCTCGAAGTAAAGTGAAGTGTTAAAAGTAACCGACTTAGGAGCCACCCGGGCCCTCGAAGTAAAGTGAAGTGTTAAAAGTAACCGACTTAGGAGCCACCCGGGCCCTCGAAGTAAAGTAAAGTGTTAAAAGTAACCGACTTAGGAGCCACCCGAGCCCTCGAAGTAAAGTGAAGTGTTAAAAGTAACCGACTTAGGAGCCACCCGGGTCCTCGAAGTAAAGTGAATGGTTAAAAGTAACCGACTTAGGAGCCACCCGGGCCCTCGAAGTAAAGTGAAGTGTTAAAAGTAACCGACTTAGGAGCCACCCGGACCCTCGAAGTAAAGTGAAGTGTTAAAAGTAACCGACTTAGGAGCCACCCTGGCCCTCGAAGTAAAGTGAAGTGTTAAAAGTAACCGACTTAGGAGCCACCCGGGCCCTCGAAGTAAAGTGAAGTGTTAAAAGTAACCGACTTAGGAGCCACCCGGGCCCTCGAAGTAAAGTGAAGTGTTAAAAGTAACCGACTTAGGAGCCACCCGGGCCCTCGAAGTAAAGTGAAGTGTTAAAAGTAACCGACTTAGGAGCCACCCGGGCCCTCGAAGTAAAGTGAAGTGTTAAAAGTAACCGACTTAGGAGCCACCCGGGCCCTCGAAGTAAAGTAAAGTGTTAAAAGTAACCGACTTAGGAGCCACCCGGGCCCTCGAAGTAAAGTGAAGTGTTAAAAGTAACCGACTTAGGAGCCACCCGGGCCCTCGAAGTAAAGTGAAGTGTTAAAAGTAACCGACTTAGGAGCCACCCGGGCCCTCGAAGTAAAGTGAAGTGTTAAAAGTAACCGACTTAGGAGCCACCCGGGCCCTCGAAGTAAAGTGAAGTGTTAAAAGTAACCGACTTAGGAGCCACCCGGGCCCTCGAAGTAAAGTGAAGTGTTAAAAGTAACCGACTTAGGAGCCACCCGAGCCCTCGAAGTAAAGTGAAGTGTTAAAAGTAACCGACTTAGGAGCCACCCGGGCCCTCGAAGTAAAGTAAAGTGTTAAAAGTAACCGACTTAGGAGCCACCCGAGCCCTCGAAGTAAAGTGAAGTGTTAAAAGTAACCGACTTAGGAGCCACCCGGGCCCTCGAAGTAAAGTGAAGTGTTAAAAGTAACCGACTTAGGAGCCACCCGGGCCCTCGAAGTAAAGTGAAGTGCTAAAAGTAACCGACTTAGGAGCCACCCGGGCCCTCGAAGTAAAGTGAAGTGTTAAAAGTAACCGACTTAGGAGCCACCCGGGCCCTCGAAGTAAAGTGAAGTGTTAAAAGTAACCGACTTAGGAACCACTCGGGCCCTCGAAGTAAAGTGAAGTGTTAAAAGTAACCGACTTAGGAGCCACCCGGGCCCTCGAAGTAAAGTGAAGTGTTAAAAGTAAGCGACTTAGGAGCCACCCGGGCCCTCGAAGTAAAGTGAAGTGTTAAAAGTAACCGACTTAGGAGCCACCCGGGCCCTCGAAGTAAAGTGAAGTGTTAAAAGTAACCGACTTAGGAGCCACCCGGGCCCTCGAAGTAAAGTGAAGTGTTAAAAGTAACCGACTTAGGAGCCACCCGGGCCCTCGAAGTAAAGTGAAGTGTTAAAAGTAACCGACTTAGGAGCCACCCGGGCCCTCGAAGTAAAGTGAAGTGTTAAAAGTAACCGACTTAGGAGCCACCCGGGCCCTCGAAGTAAAGTGAAGTGTTAAAAGTAACCGACTTAGGAGCCACCCGGGCCCTCGAAGTAAAGTGAAGTGTTAAAAGTAACCGACTTAGGAGCCACCCGAGCCCTCGAAGTAAAGTGAAGTGTTAAAAGTAACCGACTTAGGAGCCACCCGGGCCCTCGAAGTAAAGTGAAGTGTTAAAAGTAACCGACTTAGGAGCCACCCGGGCCCTCGAAGTAAAGTGAAGTGTTAAAAGTAACCGACTTAGGAGCCACCCGGGCCCTCGAAGTAAAGTGAAGTGTTAAAAGTAACCGACTTAGGAGCCACCCGGGCCCTCGAAGTAAAGTGAAGTGTTAAAAGTAACCGACTTAGGAGCCACCCGGGCCCTCGAAGTAAAGTAAAGTGTTAAAAGTAACCGACTTAGGAGCCACCCGGGCCCTCGAAGTAAAGTAAAGTGTTAAAAGTAACCGACTTAGGAGCCACCCGGGCCCTCGAAGTAAAGTGAAGTGTTAAAAGTAACCGACTTAGGAGCCACCCGGGCCCTCGAAGTAAAGTGAAGTGTTAAAAGTAACCGACTTAGGAGCCACCCGGGCCCTCGAAGTAAAGTGAAGTGTTAAAAGTAACCGACTTAGGAGCCACCCGGGCCCTCGAAGTAAAGTAAAGTGTTAAAAGTAACCGACTTAGGAGCCACCCGGGCCCTCGAAGTAAAGTGAAGTGTTAAAAGTAACCGACTTAGGAGCCACCCGGGCCCTCGAAGTAAAGTGAAGTGTTAAAAGTAACCGACTTAGGAGCCACCCGGGCCCTCGAAGTAAAGTGAAGTGTTAAAAGTAACCGACTTAGGAGCCACCCGGGCCCTCGAAGTAAAGTGAAGTGTTAAAAGTAACCGACTTAGGAGCCACCCGGGCCCTCGAAGTAAAGTGAAGTGTTAAAAGTAACCGACTTAGGAGCCACCCGGGCCCTCGAAGTAAAGTGAAGTGTTAAAAGTAACCGACTTAGGAGCCACCCGGGCCCTCGAAGTAAAGTGAAGTGTTAAAAGTAACCGACTTAGGAGCCACCCGGGCCCTCGAAGTAAAGTGAAGTGTTAAAAGTAACCGACTTAGGAGCCACCCGGGCCCTCGAAGTAAAGTGAAGTGTTAAAAGTAACCGACTTAGGAGCCACCCGGGCCCTCGAAGTAAAGTGAAGTGCTAAAAGTAACCGACTATCAACAAACAAACGAAATGGTACTTTCTATGCTAAAATGTTTCTATTTTTTATATGAGCGAGGATCTATTTCAGGACAATCATGTATAAAACAATTATACCCCAATTTTAAATTACATTATTATGCATCATCCTTGGTTTAAAACATAAAATCCCAGACACCTTCAAAATTAAGAGCCAAACATTCAGTGCAGAAATATTTACAAGGAGAATAAATTAACAATTGTTTTGTTTGTTTGTTTTTTTTTTATTTGTTTTATTTTGCTTTGTTTTATTTTTGGTTATTAGTTTTTTGTTTGTTTGTTTTTGTTTTGTTTACAAAGTTATATCAAAACCAGTTGTAGAGAAGTAAAATAAAGATAACAGAATATACACTTTCAGCACAGGGTTGAAAGTAAATTAGTAAAAGAATTGAAAACAAATATGAACCGTTTTTGGGGGGTACGTGTTGCTCAAAATTTACTTTTGTGTGCAGTGTTTTACGAATTACTATTTTATTTATCTTTGTGTTTTTATTCATTTTGGACATCGTAACCGTCTATTGAATTACCATAACCTGAATACCCCATTTGTTATCTTCAATCTTTTCTCATATTAAACATAATAACTATAGTAACGTACCATTGCATGACACGTCTGTCCCACTCCATTGTCCGTTCTCTTGACAACGTCTTTCAATAGACCCTGTAAGTTGGAAGCCATTCTTGCATTCAAATCTCAAAACGGTGCCATAAGCATTTCCTGACCCAATTATATTACAATTCAGGGGTACACTTAGATGAGGGCACTCGACAGCTACAATACAAAGTACAATGTGCTCTGCATTGTTTTCTCAAATTTAAAGGTTACTAGAAATGGGTCTCTTTGATTTTTTATAAGGGCATCATATTTCGACATAGCAAAATTGGGAGCATCACAATAGTAGTATTGATTTACTTTATCTTTAAATGTGAAATGCAATGTTTTTGAGTTATTGATTTTAATGCTTTACTTGATGAAGATACATAAATAATGCCGAAAAAACAAATTTATGACGCCCAGTGTGCAACAGTTTACCTGACGATTTCGCACAAACGGTTTGAGAAAATTGTAAATTATTACGATTTTCCATCATGGTACACAAATCACAATCTAAAAAGTGTAAAACTCAATAAAAGTTCTGTACCTTTGTATTCCACTTTTAAGAGAAAATGTCATCCTTTATATGCATGAAATATTTGCCGCCGGATGTTTAGCACCACACAATCAATCAATTAAAGAGTAATAAGATGATAAATAAAAAATACCACACTGTCGGAACAGTTCTAAAATACCAAACTGTCGGAACAGTTCTAAAATACCACACTGTCGGAACAGTTCTATAATACCACACTGTCAGAACAGTTCTAAAATACCACACTGTCGGAACAGTTCTAAAATACCACACTGTCAGAACAGTTCTAAAATACCACACTGTCGGAACAGTTCTAAAATACCACACTGTCAGAACAGTTCTAAAATACCACACTGTCGGAACAGTTCTATAATACCACACTGCCGGAACAGTTCTATTATACCACACTGTCAGAACAGTTCTAAAATACCACACTGTCGGAACAGTTCTATAATACCACACTGTCAGAACAGTTCTATAATACCACACTGTCGGAACAGTTCTAAAATACCACACTGTCAGAACAGTTCTAAAATACCACACTGTCGGAACAGTTCTAAAATACCACACTGTCAGAACAGTTCTAAAATACCACACTGTCGGAACAGTTCTATAATACCACACTGCCGGAACAGTTCTATTATACCACACTGTCAGAACAGTTCTAAAATACCACACTGTCTGAACAGTTCTATAATACCACACTGTCAGAACAGTTCTATAATACCACACTGTCAGAACAGTTCTATAAAACCACACTGTCAGAACAGTTCTAAAATACCACACTGTCAGAACAGTTCTATAATACCACCCTGTCAGAACAGTTCTAAAATACCACACTGTCGGAACAGTTCTAAAATACTACATTGTCTGAACAGTTCTATAATACCACACTGTCGGAACAGTTCTAAAATACAACACTGTCGGAACAGTTCTATAATACCACTGTCGGAACAGTTCTATAATACCACACTGTCGGAACAGTTCTATAATACCACACTGTCGGAACAGTTCTATAATACCACACTGTCGGAACAGTTCTATAATACCACACTGTCGGAACAGTTCTATGATACCACATTGTCGGAACAGTTCTATAATACCACACTGTCGGAACAGTTCTATAATACAACACTGTCGGAACAGTTCTATAATACAACACTGTCGGAACAGTTCTATAATACCACACTGTCGGAACAGTTCTATAATACCACACTGTCGGAACAGTTCTATAATACAACACTGTCGGAACAGTTCTATAATACAACACTGTCGGAACAGTTCTATAATACCACACTGTTGGAACAGTTCTATAATACCACACTGTCGGAACAGTTCTATAATCCAATCGAAAAATCGTAGAAAAATGCAGAATAGATACTCCTAACACACAAAATTACATTACGCTCAATTTCCTAGTTTGGCACATGCACTTCAATAAAGAGTGGCGACGTTAAATTAGATTTATGTGACCAAATCTCCCCTGTTAGTGGGTCTTGGTGAATGATGTAGTCATGCACGTGATTTACACGTGTGAGTAAAATGTCAACTCTCATATATAACCCGGTGAACAGCATTATTATAAAGAACGCTGCAATCTTGAACATAATATTAGTACATAATATATTTAGTCTGTGCTACACAAAACAGACATTGTCATATGTATACTATTAGTTGTAGTAAAGAGAGCCGATGGCTTCAACCACCATTTATATATAAGATAGTATACATTTATATATAAGATAGAATACATTTATATATAAGATAGAATACATTTATATATAAGATAGTTTACATTTATATATAAGATAGTATACATTTATATATAAGATAGTATACATTTATATATAAGATAGTTTACATTTATATATAAGATAGTATACATTTATATATAAGATAGTATACATTTATATATAAGATAGTATACATTTATATATAAGATAGTATACATTTATATATAAGATAGTTTACATTTATATATAAGATAGTATACATTTATATATAAGATAGTATACATTTATATATAAGATAGTATACATTTATATATAAGATAGTTTACATTTATATATAAGATAGAATACATTTATATATAAGATAGAATACATTTATATATAAGATAGTTTACATTTATATATAAGATAGTATACATTTATATATAAGATAGTTTACATTTATATATAAGATAGTATACATTTATATATAAGATAGTATACATTTATATATAAGATAGTATACATTTATATATAGGATAGTATACATTTATATATAAGATAGTTTACATTTATATATAAGATAGTATACATTTATATTTAAGATAGTATACATTTATATAAAAGATAGTTTACATTTATATATAAGATAGTATACATTTATATATAAGATAGTATACATTTATATATAAGATAGTTTACATTTATATATAAGATAGTATACATTTATATATAAGATAGTATACATTTATATATAAGATAGTATACATTTATATATAAGAGAGTATACATTTATATATAAGATAGAATACATTTATATATAAGATAGTATACATTTATATAAAAGATAGTTTACATTTATATATAAGATAGTATACATTTATATATAAGATAGAATACATTTATATATAAGATAGTTTACATTTATATAAAAGATAGTTTACATTTATATATAAGATAGTTTACATTTATATATAAGATAGAATACATTTATATATAAGATAGTATACATTTATATAAAAGATAGTTTACATTTATATATAAGATAGTATACATTTATATATAAGATAGTATACATTTATATATAAGATAGTTTACATTTATATAAAAGATAGTATACATTTATATATAAGATAGTATACATTTATATATAAGATAGTATACATTTATATATAAGATAGTTTACATTTATATATAAGATAGTATACATTTATATATAAGATAGTATACATTTATATATAAGATAGTATACATTTATATATAAGATAGTTTACATTTATATATAAGATAGTATACATTTATATATAAGATAGTATACATTTATATATAAGATAGTTTACATTTATATATAAGATAGTATACATTTATATATAAGATAGTATACATTTATATATAAGATAGTTTACATTTATATAAAAGATAGTATACATTTATATATAAGATAGTTTACATTTATATATAAGATAGTATACATTTATATATAAGATAGTATACATTTATATATAAGATAGTATACATTTATATATAAGATAGTATACATTTATATATAAGATAGTATACATTTATATATAAGATAGTATACATTTATATATAAGATAGTATACATTTATATAAAAGATAGTTTACATTTATATATAAGATAGTTTACATTTATATATAAGATAGTTTACATTTATATATAAGATAGTTTACATTTATATATAAGATAGTTTACATTTATATATAAGATAGTTTACATTTATATATAAGATAGTTTACATTTATATAAAAGATAGTATACATTTATATATAAGATAGTATACATTTATATATAAGATAGTATACATTTATATATAAGATAGTATACATTTATATATAAGATAGTATACATTTATATATAAGATAGTATACATTTATATATAAGATAGTATACATTTATATATAAGATATTATACATTTATATATAAGATAGTTTACATTTATATAAAAGATAGTATACATTTATATATAAGATAGTATACATTTATATATAAGATAGTTTACATTTACATAAAAGATAGTATACATTTATATATAAGATAGTTTACATTTATATATAAGATAGTATACATTTATATATAAGATAGTATTCATTTATATATAAGACAGTATACATTTATATATAAGATAATTTACATTTATATATAAGATAGTATACATTTATATATAAGATAGTTTACATTTATATATAAGATAGTTTACATTTATATATAAGATAGTATACATTTATATATAAGATAGTTTACATTTATATATAAGATAGTATACATTTATATATAAGATAGTATACATTTATATATAAGATAGTATACATTTATATATAAGATAGTATACATTTATATAAAAGATAGTATACATTTATATATAAGATAGTATACATTTATATATAAGATAGTTTACATTTATATATAAGATAGTATACATTTATATATAAGATAGTATACATTTATATATAAGATAGTTTACATTTATATATAAGATAGTATACATTTATATATAAGATAGTATACATTTATATATAAGATAGTATACATTTATATATAAGATAGTATACATTTATATATAAGATAGTATACATTTATATATAAGATAGTATACATTTATATATAAGATAGTATACATTTATATATAAGATAGTTTACATTTATATATAAGATAGTATACATTTATATATAAGATAGTATACATTTATATATAAGATAGTTTACAGATTTCAGTTTTTGTGTACACTTGTTAACACTGTTTGGTTCCTTTGTAAATTCTTGGTGTATACTATTTTGCTAATTCTTGGTGTATATTATTTTGCTAATTCTTGGTGCATACTATTTTGCTAATTCTTGGTGTATACTATTTTGCTAATTCTTGGTGTATACTATTTTGCTAATTCTTGGTGTATACTATTTTGTTAATTCTTGGTGTATACTATTTTGTTAATTCTTGGTGTATACTATTTTGCTAATTCTTGGTGTATACCATTTTGTTAATTCTTCGTGTATACTATTTTGCTAATTCTTGGTGTATATTATTTTGCTAATTCTTGGTGTATATTATTTTGTTAATTCTTGGTGTATACTATTTTGCTAATTCTTGGTGTATACTATTTTGTTAATTCTTGGTGTATACTATTTTGCTTATTCTTGGTGTATACTATTTTGTTAATTCTTGGTGTATACTATTTTGCTAATTCTTGGTGTATACTATTTTGCTAATTCTTGGTGTATACTATTTTGTTAATTCTTGGTGTATACTATTTTGCTAATTCTTGGTGTATACTATTTTGTTAATTCTTCGTGTATATTATTTTGTTAATTCTTGGTGTATACTATTTTGTTAATTCTTGGTGCATATTATTTTGCTAATTCTTGGTGTATATTATTTTGCTAATTCTTGGTGTATACTATTTTGCTAATTCTTGGTGTATACTATTCTGCTAATTCTTGGTGTATACTATTTTGCTAATTCTTGGTGTATACCATTTTGTTAATTCTTCGTGTATACTATTTTGCTAATTCTTGGTGTATATTATTTTGCTAATTCTTGGTGTATATTATTTTGCTAATTCTTGGTGTATACTATTTTGCTAATTCTTGGTGTATACTATTTTGCTAATTTTTGGTGTATACCATTTTGCTAATTCTTGGTGTATACTATTTTGTTAATTCTTCGTTTATACTATTTTGCTAATTCTTGATGTATACTATTTTGTTATTCTTGGTGTATACTATTTTGCTAATTCTTGGTGTATACCATTTTGCTAATTCTTGGTGTATACTATTATGCTAATTCTTGGTGTATACAATTTTGCTAATTCTTGGTGTATATTATTTTGCTAATTCTTGGTGTATACTATTTTGCTAATTCTTGGTGTATACTATTTTGCTAATTCTTGGTGTATACCATTTTGTTAATTCTTCGTGTATACTATTTTGCTAATTCTTGATGTATACTATTTTGTTATTCTTGGTGTATACTATTTTGCTAATTCTTGGTGTATACCATTTTGCTAATTCTTGGTGTATACTATTTTGCTAATTCTTGGTGTATACTATTTTGCTAATTCTTGGTGTATATTATTTTGCTAATTCTTGGTGTATACTATTTTGCTAATTCTTGATGTATACTATTTTGCTAATTCTTGGTGTATACTATTTTGTTAATTCTTGGTGTATACTATTTTGCTAATTCTTGGTGTATACTATTTTGTTAATTCTTGGTGTATACTATTTTGCTAATTCTTGGTGTATACTATTTTGCTAATTCTTGGTGTATATTATTTTGCTAATTCTTGGTGCATACTATTTTGCTAATTCTTGGTGTATACTATTTTGCTAATTCTTGGTGTATACTATTTTGCTAATTCTTGGTGTATACTATTTTGCTAATTCTTGGTGTATACTATTTTGTTAATTCTTGGTGTATATTATTTTGCTAATTCTTGGTGTATACTATTTTGCTAATTCTTGGTGTATACTATTTTGCTAATTCTTGGTGTATACCATTTTGTTAATTCTTCGTGTATACTATTTTGCTAATTCTTGGTGTATATTATTTTGCTAATTCTTGGTGTATATTATTTTGCTAATTCTTGGTGTATACCATTTTGCTAATTCTTGGTGTATACTATTTTGTTAATTCTTGGTGTATACTATTTTGCTAATTCTTGGTGTATACTATTTTGTTAATTCTTGGTGTATACTATTTTGCTAATTCTTGGTGTATACTATTTTGCTAATTCTTGGTGTATACTATTTTGTTAATTCTTGGTGTATACTATTTTGTTAATTCTTGGTGTATACTATTTTGTTAATTCTTCGTGTATATTATTTTGTTAATTCTTGGTGTATACTATTTTGTTAATTCTTGGTGCATACTATTTTGCTAATTCTTGGTGTATATTATTTTGCTAATTCTTGGTGTATACCATTTTGCTAATTCTTGGTGTATACTATTTTGCTAATTCTTTGTGTATACTATTCTGCTAATTCTTGGTGTATACTATTTTGCTAATTCTTGGTGTATACCATTTTGTTAATTCTTCGTGTATACTATTTTGCTAATTCTTGGTGTATATTATTTGGCTAATTCTTGGTGTATATTATTTTGCTAATTCTTGGTGTATACTATTTTGCTAATTCTTGGTGTATACTATTTTGCTAATTTTTGGTGTATACCATTTTGCTAATTCTTGGTGTATACCATTTTGTTAATTCTTCGTGTATACTATTTTGCTAATTCTTGATGTATACTATTTTGTTATTCTTGGTGTATACTATTTTGCTAATTCTTGGTGTATACCATTTTGCTAATTCTTGGTGTATACTATTTTGCTAATTCTTGGTGTATACTATTTTGCTAATTCTTGGTGTATATTATTTTGCTAATTCTTGGTGTATATTATTTTGCTAATTCTTGGTGCATACTATTTTGCTAATTCTTGGTGTATACTATTTTGCTAATTCTTGGTGTATACTATTTTGCTAATTCTTGGTGTATACTATTTTGCTAATTCTTGGTGTATACTATTTTGTTAATTCTTGGTGTATATTATTTTGCTAATTCTTGGTGTATACTATTTTGCTAATTCTTGGTGTATACTATTTTGCTAATTCTTGGTGTATACCATTTTGTTAATTCTTCGTGTATACTATTTTGCTAATTCTTGGTGTATATTATTTTGCTAATTCTTGGTGTATATTATTTTGCTAATTCTTGGTGTATACCATTTTGCTAATTCTTGGTGTATACTATTTTGTTAATTCTTGGTGTATACTATTTTGCTAATTCTTGGTGTATACTATTTTGTTAATTCTTGGTGTATACTATTTTGCTAATTCTTGGTGTATACTATTTTGCTAATTCTTGGTGTATACTATTTTGTTAATTCTTGGTGTATACTATTTTGTTAATTCTTGGTGTATACTATTTTGTTAATTCTTCGTGTATATTATTTTGTTAATTCTTGGTGTATACTATTTTGTTAATTCTTGGTGCATACTATTTTGCTAATTCTTGGTGTATATTATTTTGCTAATTCTTGGTGTATACCATTTTGCTAATTCTTGGTGTATACTATTTTGCTAATTCTTGGTGTGTATTATTTTGCTAATTCTTGGTGTATATTATTTTGCTAATTCTTGGTGTATACTATTTTGCTAATTCTTTGTGTATACTATTCTGCTAATTCTTGGTGTATACTATTTTGCTAATTCTTGGTGTATACCATTTTGTTAATTCTTCGTGTATACTATTTTGCTAATTCTTGGTGTATATTATTTGGCTAATTCTTGGTGTATATTATTTTGCTAATTCTTGGTGTATACTATTTTGCTAATTCTTGGTGTATACTATTTTGCTAATTTTTGGTGTATACCATTTTGCTAATTCTTGGTGTATACCATTTTGTTAATTCTTCGTGTATACTATTTTGCTAATTCTTGATGTATACTATTTTGTTATTCTTGGTGTATACTATTTTGCTAATTCTTGGTGTATACCATTTTGCTAATTCTTGGTGTATACTATTTTGCTAATTCTTGGTGTATACTATTTTGCTAATTCTTGGTGTATATTATTTTGCTAATTCTTGGTGTATACTATTTTGCTAATTCTTGGTGTATACTATTTTGCTAATTCTTGGTGTATACCATTTTGTTAATTCTTCGTGTATACTATTTTGCTAATTCTTGATGTATACTATTTTGTTATTCTTGGTGTATACTATTTTGCTAATTCTTGGTGTATACCATTTTGTTAATTCTTGGTGTATACTATTTTGCTAATTCTTGGTGTATACTATTTTGCTAATTCTTGGTGTATATTATTTTGCTAATTCTTGGTGTATACTATTTTGCTAATTCTTGATGTATACTATTTTGCTAATTCTTGGTGTATACTATTTTGCTAATTCTTGGTGTATACTATTATGCTAATTCTTGGTGTGTATTATTTTGCTAATTCTTGGTGTATACTATTTTGCTAATTCTTGGTGTATATTATATTGCTAATTCTTGGTGTATACTATCTTGCTAATTCTTGGTGTATACTATTTTGCTAATTCTTGGTGTATATTATTTTGCTATTTCTTGGTGTATACTATTTTGTTAATTCTTGGTGTATACTATTTTGCTAATTCTTGGTGTATACTATTTTGCTAATTCTTGGTGTATACTATTTTGCTAATTCTTGGTGTATATAATTTTGCTAATTCTTGGTGTATATAATTTTGCTAATTCTTGGTGTATACTATTTTGCTAATTCTTGGTGTATACTATTTTGCTAATTCTTGGTGTATACTATTTTGCTAATTCTTGGTGTGTATTAATTTGCTAATTCTTGGTGTATGCTATTTTGATATTCTTGGTGTATATTATTTTGCTAATTCTTGGTGCATACTATTTTGCTAATTCTTGGTGTATACTATTTTGCTAATTCTTGGTGTATACTATTTTGCTAATTCTTGGTGTATACCATTTTGCTAATTCTTGGTGCATACTATTTTGCTAATTCTTGGTGTATACTATTTTGTTAATTCTTCGTGCATACTATTTTGCTAATTCTTGGTGTATACTATTTTGCTAATTCTTGGTGTATACTATTTTGCTAATTCTAGGTGTATACCATTTTGCTAATTCTTGGTGTATACCATTTTGCTAATTCTTGGTGTATACTATTTTGCTAATTCTTGGTGTATACTATTTTGCTAATTCTTGGTGTGTATTATTTTGCTAATTCTTGGTGTATACTATTTTGCTAATTCTTGGTGTGTATTATTTTGCTAATTCTAGGTGTATACTATTTTGCTAATTCTTGGTGTATACTATTTTGCTAATTCTTGGTGTATACTATTTTGCTAATTCTTGGTGTATACTATTTTGCTAATTCTTGGTGCATACTATTTTGCTAATTCTTGGTGTGTATTATTTTGCTAATTCTTGGTGTATACTATTTTGTTAATTCTTAGTGTATACTATTTTGCTAATTCTTGGTGTATATTATTTTGCTAATTCTTGGTGTATATTATTTTGTTAATTCCTAGTGTATACTATTTTGTTATTCTTGGTGTATACTATTTTGCTAATTCTTGGTGTATACCATTTTGCTAATTCTTGGTGTATACTATTTTGCTAATTTTAGGTGTATACTATTTTGCTAATTCTTGGTGTATACTATTTTGCTAATTCTTGGTGTATACTATTTTGCTAATTCTTGGTGTATACTATTTTGCTAATTCTTGGTGTATACTATTTTGCTAATTCTTGGTGTATACTATTTTGCTAATTCTTGGTGTGTATTATTTTGCTAATTCTTGGTGTATACTATTTTGCTAATTCTTGGTGTATACTATTTTGCTAATTCTTGGTGTATACTATTTTGTTAATTCTTGGTGTATACTATTTTGCTAATTCTTGGTGTATACCATTTTGTTAATTCTTGGTGTATACTATTTTGCTAATTCTTGGTGTATACTATTTTGCTAATTCTTGGTGTATACTATTTTGCTCATTCTTGGTGTATACCATTTTGCTAATTCTTGGTGCATACTATTTTGCTAATTCTTGGTGTATACTATTTTGTTAATTTTTGGTGTATACTATTTTGCTAATTCTTGGTGTATACTATTTTGCTAATTCTTGGTGTGTATTATTTTGCTAATTCTTGGTGTATACTATTTTGCTAATTCTTGGTGTATACTATTTTGCTAATTCTTGGTGTATACCATTTTGTTAATTCTTCGTGTATACTATTTTGCTAATTCTTGATGTATACTATTTTGTTATTCTTGGTGTATACTATTTTGCTAATTCTTGGTGTATACCATTTTGTTAATTCTTGGTGTATACTATTTTGCTAATTCTTGGTGTATACTATTTTGCTAATTCTTGGTGTATATTATTTTGCTAATTCTTGGTGTATACTATTTTGCTAATTCTTGATGTATACTATTTTGCTAATTCTTGGTGTATACTATTTTGCTAATTCTTGGTGTATACTATTATGCTAATTCTTGGTGTGTATTATTTTGCTAATTCTTGGTGTATACTATTTTGCTAATTCTTGGTGTATATTATATTGCTAATTCTTGGTGTATACTATCTTGCTAATTCTTGGTGTATACTATTTTGCTAATTCTTGGTGTATATTATTTTGCTATTTCTTGGTGTATACTATTTTGTTAATTCTTGGTGTATACTATTTTGCTAATTCTTGGTGTATACTATTTTGCTAATTCTTGGTGTATACTATTTTGCTAATTCTTGGTGTATATAATTTTGCTAATTCTTGGTGTATATAATTTTGCTAATTCTTGGTGTATACTATTTTGCTAATTCTTGGTGTATACTATTTTGCTAATTCTTGGTGTATACTATTTTGCTAATTCTTGGTGTGTATTAATTTGCTAATTCTTGGTGTATGCTATTTTGATATTCTTGGTGTATATTATTTTGCTAATTCTTGGTGCATACTATTTTGCTAATTCTTGGTGTATACTATTTTGCTAATTCTTGGTGTATACTATTTTGCTAATTCTTGGTGTATACCATTTTGCTAATTCTTGGTGCATACTATTTTGCTAATTCTTGGTGTATACTATTTTGTTAATTCTTCGTGCATACTATTTTGCTAATTCTTGGTGTATACTATTTTGCTAATTCTTGGTGTATACTATTTTGCTAATTCTAGGTGTATACCATTTTGCTAATTCTTGGTGTATACCATTTTGCTAATTCTTGGTGTATACTATTTTGCTAATTCTTGGTGTATACTATTTTGCTAATTCTTGGTGTGTATTATTTTGCTAATTCTTGGTGTATACTATTTTGCTAATTCTTGGTGTGTATTATTTTGCTAATTCTAGGTGTATACTATTTTGCTAATTCTTGGTGTATACTATTTTGCTAATTCTTGGTGTATACTATTTTGCTAATTCTTGGTGTATACTATTTTGCTAATTCTTGGTGCATACTATTTTGCTAATTCTTGGTGTGTATTATTTTGCTAATTCTTGGTGTATACTATTTTGTTAATTCTTAGTGTATACTATTTTGCTAATTCTTGGTGTATATTATTTTGCTAATTCTTGGTGTATATTATTTTGTTAATTCCTAGTGTATACTATTTTGTTATTCTTGGTGTATACTATTTTGCTAATTCTTGGTGTATACCATTTTGCTAATTCTTGGTGTATACTATTTTGCTAATTTTAGGTGTATACTATTTTGCTAATTCTTGGTGTATACTATTTTGCTAATTCTTGGTGTATACTATTTTGCTAATTCTTGGTGTATACTATTTTGCTAATTCTTGGTGTATACTATTTTGCTAATTCTTGGTGTATACTATTTTGCTAATTCTTGGTGTGTATTATTTTGCTAATTCTTGGTGTATACTATTTTGCTAATTCTTGGTGTATACTATTTTGCTAATTCTTGGTGTATACTATTTTGTTAATTCTTGGTGTATACTATTTTGCTAATTCTTGGTGTATACCATTTTGTTAATTCTTGGTGTATACTATTTTGCTAATTCTTGGTGTATACTATTTTGCTAATTCTTGGTGTATACTATTTTGCTCATTCTTGGTGTATACCATTTTGCTAATTCTTGGTGCATACTATTTTGCTAATTCTTGGTGTATACTATTTTGTTAATTTTTGGTGTATACTATTTTGCTAATTCTTTGTGCATACTATTTTGCTAATTCTTGGTGCATACTATTTTGCTAATTCTTGGTGTATACTATTTTGTTAATTCTTGGTGCATACTATTTTGTTAATTCTTGGTGTATACTATTTTGCTAATTCTTGGTGTATATTATTTTGCTAATTCTTGGTGTATACTATTTTGCTAATTCTTGGTGAATACTATCTTGCTAATTCTTGGTGTATATTATATTGCTAATTCTTGGTGTATACTATCTTGCTAATTCTTGGTGTATACTATTTTGCTAATTCTTGGTGTATATTATTTTGCTATTTCTTGGTGTATACTATTTTGTTAATTCTTGGTGTATACTATTTTGCTAATTCTTGGTGTATATAATTTTGCTAATTCTTGGTGTATACTATTTTGCTAATTCTTGGTGTATACTATTTTGCTAATTCTTGGTGTATATAATTTTGCTAATTCTTGGTGTATATAATTTTGCTAATTCTTGGTGTATACTATTTTGCTAATTCTTGGTGTATACTATTTTGCTAATTCTTGGTGTATACTATTTTGCTAATTCTTGGTGTGTATTAATTTGCTAATTCTTGGTGTATGCTATTTTGCTAATTCTTGGTGTATATTATTTTGCTAATTCTTGGTGCATACTATTTTGCTAATTCTTGGTGTATACTATTTTGCTAATTCTTGGTGTATACTATTTTGCTAATTCTTGGTGTATACTATTTTGCTAATTCTTGGTGCATACTATTTTGCTAATTCTTGGTGTATACTATTTTGTTAATTCTTCGTGCATACTATTTTGCTAATTCTTGGTGTATACTATTTTGCTAATTCTTGGTGTATACTATTTTGCTAATTCTAGGTGTATACTATTTTGCTAATTCTTGGTGTATACTATTTTGCTAATTCTTGGTGTATACTATTTTGCTAATTCTTGGTGTATACTATTTTGCTAATTCTTGGTGTGTATTATTTTGCTAATTCTAGGTGTATACTATTTTGCTAATTCTTGGTGTATACTATTTTGCTAATTCTTGGTGTATACTATTTTGCTAATTCTTGGTGTATACTATTTTGCTAATTCTTGGTGTATACTATTTTGCTAATTCTTGGTGCATACTATTTTGCTAATTCTTGGTGTGTATTATTTTGCTAATTCTTGGTGTATACTATTTTGTTAATTCTTAGTGTATACTATTTTGCTAATTCTTGGTGTATATTATTTTGCTAATTCTTGGTGTATATTATTTTGTTAATTCCTAGTGTATACTATTTTATTATTCTTGGTGTATACTATTTTGCTAATTCTTGGTGTATACCATTTTGCTAATTCTTGGTGTATACTATTTTGCTAATTCTAGGTGTATACTATTTTGCTAATTCTTGGTGTATACTATTTTGCTAATTCTTGGTGCATACTATTTTGCTAATTCTTGGTGTATACTATTTTGCTAATTCTTGGTGTATACTATTTTGCTAATTCTTGGTGTATACTATTTTGCTAATTCTTGGTGTGTATTATTTTGCTAATTCTTGGTGTATACTATTTTGCTAATTCTTGGTGTATACTATTTTGCTAATTCTTGGTGTATACTATTTTGTTAATTCTTGGTGTATACTATTTTGCTAATTCTTGGTGTATACCATTTTGTTAATTCTTGGTGTATACTATTTTGCTAATTCTTGGTGTATACTATTTTGCTAATTCTTGGTGTATACTATTTTGCTAATTCTTGGTGTATACCATTTTGCTAATTCTTGGTGCATACTATTTTGCTAATTCTTGGTGTATACTATTTTGTTCATTTTTGGTGCATACTATTTTGCTAATTCTTTGTGCATACTATTTTGCTAATTCTTGGTGCATACTATTTTGCTAATTCTTGATGTATACTATTTTGTTAATTCTTGGTGCATACTATTTTGTTAATTCTTGGTGTATACTATTTTGCTAATTCTTGGTGTATATTATTTTGCTAATTCTTGGTGTATACTATTTTGCTAATTCTTGGTGTATACCATTTTGCTAATTCTTGGTGCATACTATTTTGTTAATTCTTGGTGTATACTATTTTGCTAATTCTTGGTGTATACTATTTTGCTAATTCTTGGTGTGTATTATTTTGCTAATTCTTGGTGTATACTATTTTGTTAATTCTTAGTGTATATTATTTTGCTAATTCTTGGTGTATACTATTTTGCTAATTCTTGGTGTATACTATTTTGCTAATTCTTGGTGTATACTATTTTGTTAATTCTTGGTGTATACTATTTTGCTAATTCTTGGTGTATACTATTTTGCTAATTATTGGTATATACTATTTTGCTAATTCTTGGTGTATACCATTTTGCTAATTCTTGGTGCATACTATTTTGCTAATTCTTGGTGTATACTATTTTGTTAATTTTTGGTGCATACTATTTTGCTAATTCTTGGTGTATACTATTTTGCTAATTCTTGGTGTATATTATTTTGTTAATTCTTGGTGCATACTATTTTGCTAATTCTTGGTGCATACTATTTTGCTAATTCTTGGTGCATACTATTTTGCTAATTCTTAGTGTATACTATTTTGCTAATTCTTGGTGTATACTATTTTGCTAATTCTTGGTGTATACTATTTTGCTAATTCTTGGTGTATACTATTTTGCTAATTCTTGGTGTGTATTATTTTGCTAATTCTTGGTGTATACTATTTTGTTAATTCTTAGTGTATATTATTTTGCTAATTCTTGGTGTATACTATTTTGCTAATTCTTGGTGTATACTATTTTGCTAATTCTTGGTGTATACTATTTTGTTAATTCTTGGTGTATACTATTTTGCTAATTCTTGGTGTATACTATTTTGCTAATTCTTGGTATATACTATTTTGCTAATTCTTGGTGTATACCATTTTGCTAATTCTTGGTGCATACTATTTTGCTAATTCTTGGTGTATACTATTTTGTTAATTTTTGGTGCATACTATTTTGCTAATTCTTGGTGCATACTATTTTGCTAATTCTTGGTGCATACTATTATGCTAATTCTTAGTGTATATTATTTTGTTAATTCTTGGTGTATACTATTTTGCTAATTCTTGGTGTATATTATTTTGCTAATTCTTGGTGTATACTATTTTGTTAATTCTTGGTGTATACTATTTTGCTAATTCTTGGTGTGTATTATTTTGCTAATTCTTGGTGTATACTATTTTGCTAATTCTTGGTGTATACTATTTTGCTAATTCTTGGTGTATACCATTTTGCTAATTCTTGGTGTATACCATTTTGCTAATTCTTGGTGTATACTATTTTGCTAATTCTTGGTGTATACCATTTTGTTAATTCTTGGTGTATACTATTTTGCTAATTCTTGGTGTATACTATTTTGTTAATTCTTGGTGTAGACTATTTTGCTCATTCTTGGTGTATACCATTTTGCTAATTCTTGGTGTATACTATTTTGCTAATTCTTGGTATATACTATTTTGTTCATTCTTGGTATATACTATTTTGCTGATTCTTGGTGTATACTATTTTGCTAATTCTTGGTGTATACTATTTTGCTAATTCTTGGTGTATACTATTTTGCTAATTCTTGGTGTATACTATTTTGCTAATTCTTGGTGTATACTATTTTGCTAATTCTTGGTGTATACTATTTTGCTAATTCTAGGTGTATACTATTTTGCTAATTCTTGGTGTATACTATTTTGCTAATTCTTGGTGTATACTATTTTGCTAATTCTTGGTGTATACTATTTTGCTAATTCTAGGTGTATACTATTTTGCTAATTCTTGGTGTACACTATTTTGCTAATTCTTGGTGTATACTATTTTGCTAATTCTTGGTGTATACTATTTTGTTCATTCTTGGTATATACTATTTTGCTAATTCTTGGTGTATACTATTTTGCTAATTCTTGGTGTATACTATTTTGCTAATTCTTGGTGTATACTATTTTGCTAATTCTAGGTGTATACTATTTTGCTAATTCTTGGTGTACACTATTTTGCTAATTCTTGGTGTATACTATTTTGCTAATTCTTGGTATATACTATTTTGTTCATTCTTGGTATATACTATTTTGCTAATTCTTGGTGTATACTATTTTGCTAATTCTAGGTTTATACTATTTTGTTAATTCTTGGTGTATACTATTTTGCTAATTCTTGGTGTATACTATTTTGCTAATTCTTGGTGTATATTATTTTGCTAATTCTTGGGGTATACTATTTTGCTAATTCTTGGTGTATACTATTTTGCTAATTCTTGGTGTACACTATTTTGCTAATTCTTGGTGTATATTATTTTGCTCTCCACTTTGCGACTCCTGTAATGCATTACACTAAAGAATAGTGATCTAAGGAATATTTATCATCATTAAATATGATACATACGTATACATTCTGGATGTTGTCCTTCCCATAATCCATTAGCTTCACATGTCAATATACTACTTCCGTGGAGCTTGTATCCCTGTTTACAATGATACTTTATCTGGTTCTTATATTCAAACAAATGACCTTCACGCCATCCGTCCTTAAGGTCAAAGGGGAATCCACAGTTTACAGCTGGAAGGTATTATTAAACAGTTCTCAGTAACAAAAATAACTAATTTCGATTTGCTTTGAAATGTAACTCTTTACAATAATAACAGGGGCTGTCGTCGTCGTGATCGTATGGTAGTTGGATATATAACTACCTCTGCAATCAGTGTCTATCACCACTAACGTTGTGTGAGTTCGAACCCCGCTCAGGCGAGGTGTAATCGATACAACATTATGTGATAAAATTTGTCAGTGACTTGTGGCAGGTCGGTGCCGGTGGTTTTCTCCGGGTATTCTAATTTCCTCCACCAATAAAACTGACCTCCACGATATAACTGAAATATTGTAGAAAGTGGCGTTAAACACCATAACCCTAACCCACCCTACAATAATAATAACAGATATCTAATGTACTGCGGACAACAAGTTTAATGAATAACCTACATTAAGTAGGATTAAGGTCAAAAGATTTGAATAAATAAAAGTCTTTGGGGCAAGAACACTAATGAGCCCGGAAAGCGGCTAATCTAGTTGACAGTGTAACATTGTCAGAATTTGCCTATTTCATACACCAATGATGGTTTCATTTCGAAAGGAAATTATAATGTGTTCAATATAACGGAATTATTCTTTATTGCATAAACACTTAACAATATTTTTTCTAGATCGCTTCGTATCCTGACATTAACATCAATATACGGGTCAAGCTTAGTCTAGGTAATATTGTATCGAAGGAAGCCCCTCAACAGTGTTCAAGATAACAAGGTTCTAATATATCCTCAACACCCGGACCACTTTAGTCTAGGTAATATCATCTCCATGCGTTTTAACAACATTCTAGATAACAAGGTTCTAATATAACATCGACATCCGGGCCATCTTAGTCTATGTAATATTGTTTCAACGAAAGCGTCTTAACAGAGTTCTAGATAACAAGGTTCTAATATAACATCAACATCCGGCCTACCTTAGCCTAGGTAATATTGTATCCATGGAACCGACTTATACGAGTTCTAGATAACAAAGTTCTACCGTAACATCAACATCTGAGTCAAGGTTAGTCTATGTAATATTGTTTCAACGAAAGCGTCTTAACAGAGTTCTAGATAACAAGGTTCTAATATAACATCAACATCCGGCCTACCTTAGCCTAGGTAATATTGTATCCATGGAACCGACTTATACGAGTTCTAGATAACAAAGTTCTACCGTAACATCAACATCTGAGTCAAGGTTAGTCTAGGCAATATTGTTTCCAAGGAAGCGTCTTAGCAGAGTTCTAGATAGTAAGGTTCTAATATAACATCAACATCCGGGCCACCTTAGTCTAGGTAATATTGTATCCATGGAAGCATCATAACAGAGTTCTAGATAGCAAGGTTCTAATATAGCATCAACATCCGGGCCACCTTAGTCTAGGTAATATTGTATCCATGGAAACAACATATACGAGCTCAAGAAAAACAAGGTTCTACCGTAGCATCAACATCCTGGTAACCTTAGTCTAGCTAATATTGTTTCCAAGAAAGAAGAGTTTGAAGATACCAAAGGTTTATCAAAATCCATATATCGAAGAACAGTTAACACAATGGCCAAAAGAAAAAGTACAAAGGGACAAACAACGATCTACAAAACATACATATAAAACTAAAGATTGAGTAACACGAACCTTACTAAAACCGGGAAGCGTCTTTACAGAGTTCTAGATAACGAGATTGAACTGTGTGGTTTTTTTCAATTAGTCAAGGTAATTCAGCCATTAAACTTACGAGAACAACCAAACTGGCCAAGTCCAACCCATTCTCCTTCGCCATTGCACATTGCTCTTGAATTTCCACCATTTTGTTGATGGTATGTGTACCCCTTTATGCATGTGTAAGTAACTTGACGACCAGCCGGATACAGACTTGATTCATCAAATCCATCGTGGACAGCATACCGAACACGTGGTGGTTCTGAACATGTCACTGCAATAAAAATAGAATAATTGTTTACTAATAATAAAATGAAAAACCAAAAAATCCACAATGCCGGAACTGTTCCAAAGTCCAATAAAAATTAGTTGGAAGAAAAGCTGGATGATACTATATGGCTAAACGAAAAAGACAAAAGGACATACAATGACTGACAAAACACAATATAGAAAACCCAAGCGCGAGCAACATGAACCTTACTAAAAGACTGGTGTGAACTCAGGTGTTCCGGAAAGGTAGCAGTTGCTACTGCTTCACTATTCACAAGTAGACATGTCGCTCTACAGTAGATATGTCGCTCTACAGTAGACATGTCGCTCTACAGTAGACATGTCGTTCTACAGTAAACATGTCGCTCTACAGTAGATATGTCGTTCTACAGTAGACATGTCGCTCTACTCGAGTGTGAACTCAGGTGTTCCAGAAAGGTAAGCAGTTGCTACTACTTCACTATTCACAATTAGACATGTCGCTCTACAGTAGACATGTCGCTCTACTCGAGTGTGAACTCAGGTGTTCCAGAAAGGTAAGCAGTTGCTACTACTTCACTATTCACAATTAGACATGTCGCTCTACAGTAGATATGTCGCTCTACAGTAGACATGTCGCTCTACTCGAGTGTGAACTCAGGTGTTCCAGAAAGGTAAGCAGTTGCTACTACTTCACTATTCACAATTAGACATGTCGCTCTACAGTAGATATGTCGCTCTACAGTAGATATGTCGCTCTACTCGAGTGTGAACTCAGGTGTTCCGGAAAGGTAAGCAGTTGCTACTACTTCACTATTCACAAGTAGACATGTCGCTCTACAGTAGATATGTCGCTCTACAGTAGATATGTCGTTCTACAGTAGATATGTCGCTCTACTCGAGTGTGAACTCAGGTGTTCCGGAAAGGTAAGCAGTTGCTACTACTTCACTATTCACAAGTAGACATGTCGCTCTACAGTAGACATGTCGTTCTACAGTAGATATGTCGCTCTACAGTAAACATGTCGCTCTACAGTAAACATGTCGCTCTACAGTAGATATATCGCTCTACAGTAGGCATGTCGCTCTACTCGAGTGTGAACTCAGGTGTTTCGGAAAGGTAAGCAGTTGCTACTGCTTCACTATTCACAAGTAGACATGTCGCTCTACAGTAGACATGTCGTTCTACAGTAGATATGTCGCTCTACAGTAAACATGTCGCTCTACAGTAAACATGTCGCTCTACAGTAGATATATCGCTCTACAGTAGGCATGTCGCTCTACTCGAGTGTGAACTCAGGTGTTCCGGAAAGGTAAGCAGTTGCTACTGCTTCACTATTCACAAGTAGATATGTCGCTCTACAGTAGACATGTCGCTCTACAGTAGATATGTCGCTCTACAGTAGACATGTCGCTCTACAGTAGACATGTCGCTCTACAGTAGATATGTCGCTCTACAGTAGACATGTCGCTCTACAGTAGATATGTCGCTCTACAGTAGATATGTCGCTCTACAGTAAACATGTCGCTCTACAGTAGACGTCGCTCTACAGTAGATATGTCGCTCTACAGTAAACATGTCGCTCTACAGTAGACATGTCGCTCTACAGTAGACATGTCGCTCTACAGTAGACATGTCGCTCTACAGTAGACATGTCGCTCTACAATAGACATGTCGCTCTACAGTAGACATGTCGTTCTACAGTAAACATGTCGCTCTACAGTAGATATGTCGCTCTACAGTAGACATGTCGCTCTACAGTAGACATGTCGCTCTACAGTAGACATGTCGCTCTACAGTAGACATGTCGCTCTACAGTAAACATGTCGCTCTACAGTAGACGTCGCTCTACAATAGACATGTCGCTCTACAGTAGACATGTCGTTCTACAGTAAACATGTCGCTCTACAGTAGATATGTCGCTCTACAGTAGACATGTCGCTCTACAGTAGACATGTCGCTCTACAGTAGACATGTCGCTCTACAGTAGACATGTCGCTCTACAGTAGATATGTCGCTCTACAGTAAACATGTCACTCTACAGTAAACATGTCGCTCTACAGTAGATATGTCGTTCTACAGTAAACATGTCGCTCTACAGTAAACATGTCGCTCTACAGTAGACATGTCGTTCTACAGTAGATATGTCGCTCTACAGTAAACATGTCGCTCTACAGTAAACATGTCGCTCTACAGTAGATATGTCGTTCTACAGTAGACATGTCGCTCTACTCGAGTGTGAACTCAGGTGTTCCGGAAAGGTAAGCAGTTGCTACTACTTCACTATTCACAAGTAGACATGTCGCTCTACAGTAGATATGTCGCTCTACAGTAAACATGTCGCTCTACAGTAAACATGTCGCTCTACAGTAGATATGTCGTTCTACAGTAGACATGTCGCTCTACTCGAGTGTGAACTCAGGTGTTCCGGAAAGGTAAGCAGTTGCTACTGCTTCACTATTCACAAGTAGACATGTCGCTCTACTCGAGTGTGAACTCAGGTGTTCCGGAAAGGTAAGCAGTTGCTACTACTTCACTATTCACAAGTAGACATGTCGCTCTACTCGAGTGTGAACTCAGGTGTTCCGGAAAGGTAAGCAGTTGCTACTGCTTCACTATTCACAAGTAGACATGTCGCTCTACAGTAGACATGTCGCTCTACTCGAGTGTGAACTCAGGTGTTCCAGAAAGGTAAGCAGTTGCTACTGCTTCACTATTCACAAGTAGACATGTCGCTCTACAGTAGACATGTCGCTCTACTCGAGTGTGAACTCAGGTGTTACGGAAAGGTAAGCAGTTGTTACTACTTCACTATTCACAAGTAGACATGTCGCTCTACTCCAATATATTACTCCGATTCCAGGCCACTCAATCTATGATTTCACTCGTTAATGCTGCATGATCAGCTGAGAAGCAGCAAATACCAGTTTTATTTCTTTGGTTTGATCCGAGAGTGGTACTGGCGAACTCACAATCTACCACACTCACCATCACGGAAACCATTACACCACCATTGATGTTTATGGAAGGAGCAGTTGTGATCGCATGGTAGTTGGATTTACAACTATCTGTGCAATCAATGTAATCAGTGCCTATCACCACTTAAGTTGTGAGTTAGAATCCAGCTCATGGCGAGGTGTACTCGATACAAAATTGTGTAATGATAAAGTTTGCCAGTGACTTACAGATCGGTGGTTTTCTCCGGGTACTCCGGTTTCCTCCACCAAGAAAACTGCCCAACACGACATAACTGAAATATTGCTGAAAGTGACGATACACACCATAACCCTAACCCTATTATAATGGAAACCAAACGGAGTAAATATCTTACATTGCAAATAGGTAGGAGGCATATAAGAGTCCCTTGACATATAAATCAGTTAGATAAACACATAAAATAATAATCGTCACGATTTCGGTTGATAGACTTACGGGCTCCATAATGTCGTAAGTCTTCATAATGTCATAGCATTATGTTATTCTGGGGGTGTACCACAGTGTTTATGTGATTCATTGACTCATTAAAAGATATATTTAAACTGTAATGCCAATTAATAAATCGTGGATATCCCATTACTGTAAGAGACGCTTTTGTGGGGAAATCTTCGTTACGGACGCTCAAAGTAAAACGATTGGAAGCCAAATAATATAAGTCATTTGGAGCAAGAAAAACAAAGGGCATAAACGGGAGGTAAAATCTCATGAGCAGAGGTCAAGAGGTCACCTATGTCTGAGGAAGGAGAGGTAAAATCTCATGAGCAGAGGTTACCTATTTCTGAGGACGGAGAGGTAAAATCTCATGAGCAGAGGTCACCTATGTCTGAGGAAGGAGAGCTAAAATTTCATGAACAGAGGTCACCTATGTCTGAGGAAGGAGAGCTAAAATCTCATGAGCAGAGGTCACCTATGTCTGAGGACGGAGAGGTAAAATCTCATGAGCAGAGGTCCCCTATGTCTGAGTAAGGAGAGGTAAAATCTCATGAGCAGTGGTCACCTATGCCTGAGGACGGAGAAAATTAAACGGGAGAGCTAAAATATCATGAGCAGTTGTCACCTATGCCTGAGGACGGAGAAAATTAAACGGGAGAGCTAAAATATCATGAGCAGAGGTCACCTAAGTCTGAGGACGAAAAGCTAAAATCTGATGAGCAGAGGTCACCTATGTCTGAGGACGAAGAGCTAAAATCTGATGAGCAGAGGTCACCTATGTCTGAGAACGAAGAAAATTAAACGGGAGAGCTAAATTCTCATAAGCAGAGGTCACCTATGTCTGAGGAAGGAGAGCTAAAATCTCATGAGCAGAGGTCACCTATGTCTGAGGACGAAGAGCTAAAATCTCATGAGCAGAGGTCACCTATGTCTGAGGACGAAGAAAATTAAACGAGAGAGCTAAAATCTCATGAGCAGAGGTCACCTATGCCTGAAGGAGAGGTAAAATCTCATGAGCAGAGGTCAAGAGGTCACCTATGCCTGAGGACGGAGAAAATTAAACGTTTTTGATATTTAAATTAAATTGAACAAATCATAAATTTAATTGGCACTACAGTTTTTACTTTACACTTAGATTTTAAGTTTGCACAACTAAGTCTTAGTTAAACGTTTTTTGTTTGCTTTTTTTTTAGAATTATATTCAATTATGAATAGAAAGTTTAAACAGTGATAGTCAAGAAATCCACGAATTTCACAACAAAACAAACAATTACCACTCATTGTGAAATAGTGCTATGTGTATAACTCCATGCATTAAATAGAACCTCCGTTTTACAAGGGCCGTCGTGGTCGTGGTTGTATGGTAGTTGGATTTACAACCATCCGTGCAATCAGTGGTAATCACTACAAAAGTTGTGAGTTTTTGGTGAGGTGTACTCGATACAACATTATGTGATAAAGTTTGTCAGTGACTTGCGACAAAACGGTGGTTTTCTCGGGTTTCTTCAACAAATAATACTGACCGCCGCGATATAACTGAAATATTGTTGAAGGTGGCGTTAAACACCATAAATCACCACCACCACAGCTTTACAAATTCATAGCTTAGCCAATCATGCCCAAGACCTTGGCCTTGTTTCGTTTTACATCAGCTTTGTCATTTTCATGTCAATTTAATAATAGTAATGATTATGATTTTAGATATTTTAGATATTTTAGATAGTCTGTGCGATTTATACCGTTAATAACATGCTGTAAATATCTAGAATCCATCATACAGCGATGCTTTATAGCTCCTGGTTATAAATAAATGGAACAAGGAGACATTTATGAGAGTTATATTATACATTTATATCAAAACATTTTATAAAAGAGATTTAGCCACTTAATTTCTCCTTATCAGAGGACGTGAACATAGCGGTCTACCGTATATCAGGAAAGTCAAACAAAATGACGATGTCCACTTTAATTTATCACCAATAAAACTGAAGTGTTACGGTACAGCACGAACGTCAAACAAAATGGCGATGTGCTTCATAATTCACCACCATTAAAATTGAAGTGTTATTTATATTTTGAAGAGAAAAATGGCAGAGGACGCATCTGAAGCCTCATATTAAAACTAGTATTATAATTCGATCACGTCCACGTCTATTATAAATTCTAATCATACAATGGATTTCCATGTCACGCGATATCATTTCAGTTTCTTCAAAAAATTGATTTCTACATGCTGTAATTGTCCATAACTAATTGGAATATATTTTATCTCTTTTCCATGGAAATCATATTTTTATGTGTTGTAGAAAAGAACAACAAAGGAAATGTAAACCCGAGGGACTTCATGGTGGTATATATATATATATGTACTGCCAATGTAAGACCAAGGGACTTGCTGATGACAGTGGGTTTTTTAAATATACATTAGACCAGGTCGTTTAGAAACCATCTATTAGAGAAGATGCATGAGTAACAGGACAATTTATTTAGAGGGGGTCTTGTCTAATGCCTGAACAAATTGCTTTTACGCGCGCTGTGTTGTACGTGTCGCCCCATTCGTGCATATTTTCCTAACTGCTTGTCTTCCTAATCAATAAAGAGTGCACAGCGGACAAGAAGCAAGCAAGTACACATATTTGATAGTCTTTAGAAACATTTCAAGATACCAAAAGGGTAATCAAGGGATCGTCGTGATCGTATAGTAGTCTGATTTACAATTATATATGCAATCAGTGCCTACCATCATTGACGTTGTGGTCTCTAATCTCGATACAACATTATGTGATCAAGTTTGTTAGTAACTTTGTAGGTCGGTGGTTTTCTCCGCTTTTCGCCACCAATAAAACTGACCGTCAGTCACGATATAACTGAAATAGTGTTGAAAGTGGCGTTAAACACCATAAACTTTAACCTTAACCCAAAAGGGACAATCAGAAGCTGTAAATCAAAGGACTGTGAATCTAACCTTCATATAGAAATGTTAACTGCAGCAAGGAAATGTTTTTTTTATTTTGCCTCATTGTGATACAAATGGATTCTCTTTTTCATTGCATTTTGTAAAATTTGTCAACAGCTTTATCACAACATCAATCTTTAAGAACAAAGCCACAGATTTGTGTTAACAGAAATCAGCTATGGGATTAGACAGTAAATCTTTTAATTATCACGTAATTAACCAACAGACAATGTGTTGTATGATTTTACACACCTCCGTCCATTGTATCTAATTTACCAACCATAATCTCTATTAATAAAGAAATAATCAATAATAAAAACAAATTAACAGCTTACATTGAGATTTTAACTGACGATTATTACTTTTTTGCTGAAATTAAAACATCCGTACAAATTATAATTTCTTGATATCAAATATATATAGAACCTCCAGTCATTAACAACCGCATCAGTACTGTAATGGTAAGCGTGATATCAAATATATATAGAACCTCCAGTCATTAACAACCGCATCAGTACTGTAATGGTAAGCGTGATATCAAATATATATAGAACCTCCAGTCATCAACAACCGCATCAGTACTGTAATGGTAAGCGTGATATCAAATATATATAGAACCTCCAGTCATTAACAGCCGCATCAGTACTGTAATGGTAAGCGTGATATCAAATATATATAGGACCTCCAGTCATTAACAACCGTATCAGTACTGTAATGGTAAGCGTGATATCAAATATATATAGAACCTCCAGTCATTAACAACCGCATCAGTACTGTAATGGTAAGCGTGATATCAAATATATATAGAACCTCCAGTCATCAACAACCGCATCAGTACTGTAATTGTAAGCGTGATATCAAATATATATAGAACCTCCAGTCATTAACAACTGCATCAGTACTGTAATGGTAAGCGTGATATCAAATATATATAGAACCTCCAGTCATTAACAACCGCATCAGTACTGTAATGGTAAGCGTGATATCAAATATATATAGAACCTCCAGTCATTAACAGCCGCATCAGTACTGTAATGGTAAGCGTGATATCAAATATATATAGAATCTCCAGTCATTAACAACCGCATCAGTACTGTAATGGTAAGCGTGATATCAAATATATATAGAATCTCCAGTCATTAACAACCGCATCAGTACTGTAATGGTAAGCGTGATATCAAATATATATAGAACCTCCAGTCATCAACAACCGCATCAGTACTGTAATGGTAAGCGTGATATCAAATATATATAGAACCTCCAGTCATTAACAACCGCATCAGTACTGTAATGGTAAGCGTGATATCAAATATATATAGGACTTCCAGTCATTAACAACCGCATCAGTACTGTAATGGTAAGCGTGATATCAAATATATATAGAACCTCCAGTCATTAACAACTGCATCAGTACTGTAATGGTAAGCGTGATATCAAATATATATAGAACCTCCAGTCATCAACAACTGCATCAGTACTGTAATGGTAAGCGTGATATCAAATATATATAGAACCTCCAGTCATCAACAACCGCATCAGTACTGTAATGGTAAGCGTGATATCAAATATATATAGAACCTCCAGTCATCAACAACCGCATCAGTACTGTAATGGTAAGCGTGATATCAAATATATATAGAACCTCCAGTCATTAACAACCGCATCAGTACTGTAATGGTAAACGTGATATCAAATATATATAGAACCTCCAGTCATTAACAACCGCATCAGTACTGTAATGGTAAGCGTGATATCAAATATATATAGAACCTCCAGTCATTAACAACCGCATCAGTACTGTAATGGTAAGCGTGATATCAAATATATATAGAACCTCCAGTCATCAACAACCGCATCAGTACTGTAATGGTAAGCGTGATATCAAATATATATAGAACCTTCAGTCATTAACAACCGCATCAGTACTGTAATGGTAAACGTGATATCAAATATATATAGAACCTCCAGTCATTAACAACCGCATCAGTACTGTAATGGTAAGCGTGATATCAAATATATATAGAACCTCCAGTCATCAACAACCGCATCAGTACTGTAATGGTAAGCGTGATATCAAATATATATAGAACCTCCAGTCATTAACAACCGCATCAGTACTGTAATGGTAAACGTGATATCAAATATATATAGAACCTCCAGTCATTAACAACTGCATCAGTACTGTAATGGTAAGCGTGATATCAAATATATATAGAATCTCCAGTCATCAACAACCGCATCAGTACTGTAATGGTAAGCGTGATATCAAATATATATAGAACCTCCAGTCATCAACAACCGCATCAGTACTGTAATGGTAAGCGTGATATCAAATATATATAGAACCTCCAGTCATTAACAACCGCATCAGTACTGTAATGGTAAACGTGATATCAAATATATATAGAACCTCCAGTCATTAACAACCGCATCAGTACTGTAATGGTAAGCGTGATATCAAATATATATAGAACCTCCAGTCATCAACAACCGCATCAGTACTGTAATGGTAAGCGTGATATCAAATATATATAGAACCTCCAGTCATTAATAACCGCATCAGTACTGTAATGGTAAACGTGATATCAAATATATATAGAACCTCCAGTCATTAACAACTGCATCAGTACTGTAATGGTAAGCGTGATATCAAATATATATAGAATCTCCAGTCATCAACAACCGCATCAGTACTGTAATGGTAAGCGTGATATCAAATATATATAGAACCTCCAGTCATCAACAACCGCATCAGTACTGTAATGGTAAGTGTGATATCACCATGGATACAGTATTAACGAGTAAAAGCAAACATATGTTGGCTGGCAATGTGGATACATTATATTATGTTGGCTGGAAATGTGGATACATTGTACTATGTTGGCTGGCAATGTGGATACATTATATTATGTTGGCTGGAAATGTGGATACATTGTACTATGTTGGCTGGAAATGTGGATACATTGTATTATGTTGGCTGGAAATGTGGATACATTGTACTATGTTGGCTGGAAATGTGGATACATTGTACTATGTTGGCTGGAAATGTGGATACATTGTACTATGTTGGCTGGAAATGTGGATACATTGTACTATGTTGGCTGGAAATGTGGATACATTGAATTATGTTGGCTGGAAATGTGGATACATTGTACTATGTTGGCTGGAAATGTGGATACATTGTACTATGTTGGCTGGAAATGTGGATACATTGTACTATGTTGGCTGGAAATGTGGATACATTGTACTATGTTGGCTGGAAATGTGGATACATTGTACTATGTTGACTGGAAATGTGGATACATTGTACTATGTTGGCTGGAAATGTGGATACATTGTACTATGTTGGCTGGAAATGTGGATACATTGTACTATGTTGGCTGGAAATGTGGATACATTGTACTATGCTGGCTGGAAATGTGGATACATTGTACTATGTTGACTGGAAATGTGGATACATTGTACTATGTTGGCTGGAAATGTGGATACATTGTACTATGTTGGCTGGAAATGTGGATACATTGTACTATGTTGGCTAGAAATGTGGATACATTGTACTATGTTGGCTGGAATTGTGGATACATTGTACTATGTTGGCTGGAAATGTGGATACATTGTACTATGTTGGCTGGAAATGTGGATATATTGTACTATGTTGGCTGGAAATGTGGATACATTGTATTATGTTGGCTGGAAATGTGGATACATTGTACTACGTTGTAATGAAGCGACATGTCTAACTGCAGACTGTTTTAGTGGCCTAGCACAATAAAATTCCAACTACAGGTGTTGGTCTAGTGCAAAGCAGACATCATCTCATTGAAATAAAACTTGTTCTCGCCATGTTATATCTGAAATATTGTTGACTTAGCGTTAAACAACAACCAGACACTCAAGTCATTAACTATTTGAATGGTGGCAACCCAATAACCGTATTTAACTATTCAGCTTTAATATGATTTATTCAATCACTTGACAACTGTTTTGTTAATGCTTATCAGACGTATTAACCACCTGCATGTTTTACATCATATTGATTGACTCACCCGTCTCACAGCTTGGCTCCTGTCCATCCCAAGTTCCATTAGCTAAACACAGTCGATGTTGACGTCCAGTTAAATAATACCCATTATCACACTCATAGATCAACTTATCACCAAAATTATTCCTAAATGGCTCTTTTATTCTTCCATTGTCAATAGGTGGAGGACGAGGGCACCCGGCACCTAATAATAAAGAGAGAAGGTTGCTGTCAATATACTGTATTGATGGGTAAAGTCCATTAAAGTATTGATTCAAATAATAATAATAAAGAGAGAAGGTTACTGTCAATATACTGTATTAATGGGTAAAGTCCATTAAAGCATTGATTCAAATAATAATAATAAAGAGAGAAGGTTGCTGTCAATATACTGTATTAATGGGTAAAGTCCATTAAAGTATTGATTCAAATAATAATAATAAAGAGAGAAGGTTACTGTCAATATACTGTATTAATGGGTAAAGTCCATTAAAGCATTGATTCAAATAATAATAATAAAGAGAGAAGGTTGCTGTCAATATACTGTATTAATGGGTAAAGTCCATTAAAGTATTGATTCAAATAATAATAATAAAGAGAGAAGGTTGCTGTCAATATACTGTATTAATGGGTAAAGTCCATTAAAGTATTGATTCAAATAATAATAATAAAGAGAGAATGTTGCTGTCAATATACTGTATTAATGGGTAAAGTCCATTAAAGCATTGATTCAAATAATAATAATAAAGAGAGAAGGTTGCTGTCAATATACTGTATTAATGGGTAAAGTCCATTAAAGCATTGATTCAAATAATAATAATAAAGAGAGAAGGTTACTGTCAATATACTGTATTAATGGGTAAAGTCCATTAAAGTATTGATTCAAATAATAATAATAAAGAGAGAAGGTTGCTGTCAATATACTGTATTGATGGGTAAAGTCCATTAAAGTATTGAATCAAATAATAATAATAAAGAGAGAAGGTTGCTGTCAATATACTGTATTGATGGGTAAAGTCCATTAAAGTATTGATTCAAATAATAATAATAAAGAGAGAAGGTTGCTGTCAATATACTGTATTAATGGGTAAAGTCCATTAAAGTATTGATTCAAATAATAATAATAAAGAGAGAAGGTTACTGTCAATATACTGTATTGATGGGTAAAGTCCATTAAAGTATTGATTCATATAATAATAATAAAGAGAGAAGGTTGCTGTCAATATACTGTATTAATGGGTAAAGTTCATTAAAGTATTGATTCAAATAATAATAATAAAGAGAGAAGGTTGCTGTCAATATACTGTATTGATGGGTAAAGTCCATTAAAGTATTGATTCAAATAATAATATTAAAGAGAGAAGGTTACTGTCAATATACTGTATTAATGGGTAAAGTTCATTAAAGCATTGATTCAAATAATAATAATAAAGAGAGAAGGTTACTGTCAATATACTGTATTGATGGGTAAAGTCCATTAAAGTATTGATTCAAATAATAATAATAAAGAGAGAAGGTTACTGTCAATATACTGTATTGATGGGTAAAGTCCATTAAAGTATTGATTCAAATAATAACAATAAAGAGAGAAGGTTGCTGTCAATATACTGTATTAATGGGTAAAGTCCATTAAAGTATTGATTCAAATAATAATAATAAAGAGAGAAGGTTGCTGTCAATATACTGTATTGATGGGTAAAGTCCATTAAAGTATTGATTCAAATAATAATAATAAAGAGAGAAGGTTACTGTCAATATACTGTATTAATGGGTAAAGTTCATTAAAGCATTGATTCAAATAATAATAATAAAGAGAGAAGGTTACTGTCAATATACTGTATTGATGGGTAAAGTCCATTAAAGTATTGATTCAAATAATAATAATAAAGAGAGAAGGTTACTGTCAATATACTGTATTGATGGGTAAAGTCCATTAAAGTATTGATTCAAATAATAACAATAAAGAGAGAAGGTTGCTGTCAATATACTGTATTAATGGGTAAAGTCCATTAAAGTATTGATTCAAATAATAATAATAAAGAGAGAAGGTTGTTGTCAATATACTGTATTGATGGGTAAAGTCCATTAAAGTATTGATTCAAATAATAATAATAAAGAGAGAAGGTTGCTGTCAATATACTGTATTAATGGGTAAAGTCCATTAAAGTATTGATTCAAATAATAATAATAAAGAGAGAAGGTTGTTGTCAATATACTGTATTGATGGGTAAAGTCCATTAAAGTATTGATTCAAATAATAATAATAAAGAGAGAAGGTTACTGTCAATATACTGTATTGATGGGTAAAGTCCATTAAAGTATTGATTCAAATAATAATAATAAAGAGAGAAGGTTGCTGTCAATATACTGTATTAATGGGTAAAGTCCATTAAAGTATTGATTCAAATAATAATAATAAAGATATAAGGTTGCTGTCAATATACTGTATTGTTGGGTAAAGTCCATTAAAGTATTGATTCAAATAATAATAATAAAGAGAGAAGGTTGCTGTCAATATACTGTATTAATGGGTAAAGTTCATTAAAGTATTGATTCAAATAATAATAATAAAGAGAGAAGGTTGCTGTCAATATACTGTATTGATGGGTAAAGTCCATTAAAGTATTGATTCAAATAATAATAATAAAGAGAGAAGGTTACTGTCAATATACTGTATTGATGGGTAAAGTCCATTAAAGTATTGATTCAAATAATAATAATAAAGAGAGAAGGTTGCTGTCAATATACTGTATTGATGGGTAAAGTCCATTAAAGTATTGATTCAAATAATAATAATAAAGAGAGAAGGTTACTGTCAATATACTGTATTGATGGGTAAAGTCCATTAAAGTATTGATTCAAATAATAATAATAAAGAGAGAAGGTTACTGTCAATATACTGTATTAATGGGTAAAGTTCATTAAAGTATTGATTCAAATAATAATAATAAAGAGAGAAGGTTACTGTCAATATACTGTATTCATGGGTAAAGTCCATTAAAGTATTGATTCAAATAATAATAATAAAGAGAGAAGGTTGCTGTCAATATACTGTATTCATGGGTAAAGTTCATTAAAGCATTGATTCAAATAATAATAATAAAGAGAGAAGGTTGCTGTCAATATACTGTATTAATGGGTAAAGTCCATTAAAGTATTGATTCAAATAATAATAATAAAGAGAGAAGGTTACTGTCAATATACTGTATTGATGAGTAAAGTCCATTAAAGTATTGATTCAAATAATAATAATAAAGAGAGAAGGTTGCTGTCAATATACTGTATTGATGGGTAAAGTCCATTAAAGTATTGATTCAAATAATAATAATAAAGAGAGAAGGTTGCTGTCAATATACTGTATTGATGGGTAAAGTCCATTAAAGTATTGATTCAAATAATAATAATAAAGAGAGAAGGTTGCTGTCAATATACTGTATTGATGGGTAAAGTCCATTAAAGCATTGATTCAAATAATAATAATAAAGAGAGAAGGTTGCTGTCAATATACTGTATTAATGGGTAAAGTCCATTAAAGTATTGATTCAAATAATAATAATAAAGAGAGAAGGTTGCTGTCAATATACTGTATTGATGGGTAAAGTTCATTAAAGCATTGATTCAAATAATAATAATAATGAGAGAAGGTTACTGTCAATATACTGTATTAATGGGTAAAGTCCATTAAAATATTGATTCAAATAATAATAATAAAGAGAGAAGGTTACTGTCAATATACTGTATTAATGGGTAAAGTCCATTAAAGTATTGATTCAAATAATAATAATAAAGAGAGAAGGTTACTGTCAATATACTGTATTAATGGGTAAAGTCCATTAAAGTATTGATTCAAATAATAATAATAAAGAGAGAAGGTTACTGTCAATATACTGTATTGATGGGTAAAGTCCATTAAAGCATTGATTCAAATAATAATAATAAAGAGAGAAGGTTGCTGTCAATATACTGTATTAATGGGTAAAGTCCATTAAAGTATTGATTCAAATAATAATAATAAAGAGAGAAGGTTACTGTCAATATACTGTATTGATGGGTAAAGTCCATTAAAGTATTGATTCAAATAATAATAATAAAGAGAGAAGGTTACTGTCAATATACTGTATTAATGGGTAAAGTTCATTAAAGTATTGATTCAAATAATAATAATAAAGAGAGAAGGTTGCTGTCAATATACTGTATTGATGGGTAAAGTCCATTAAAGTATTGATTCAAATAATAATAATAAAGAGAGAAGGTTACTGTCAATATACTGTATTGATGGGTAAAGTCCATTAAAGTATTGATTCAAATAATAATAATAAAGAGAGAAGGTTGCTGTCAATATACTGTATTGATGGGTAAAGTCCATTAAAGTATTGATTCAAATAATAATAATAAAGAGAGAAGGTTGCTGTCAATATACTGTATTGATGGGTAAAGTCCATTAAAGTATTGATTCAAATAATAATAATAATGAGAGAAGGTTACTGTCAATATACTGTATTAATGGGTAAAGTTCATTAAAGCATTGATTCAAATAATAATAATAAAGAGAGAAGGTTACTGTCAATATACTGTATTAATGGGTAAAGTTCATTAAAGCATTGATTCAAATAATAATAATAAAGAGAGAAGGTTGCTGTCAATATACTGTATTGATGGGTAAAGTCCATTAAAGTATTGATTCAAATAATAATAATAAAGAGAGAAGGTTGCTGTCAATATACTGTATTAATGGGTAAAGCCCATTAAATTATTGATTCAAATAATAATAGTAAAGAGAGAAGGTTACTGTCAATATACTGTATTGATGGGTAAAGTCCATTAAAGCATTGATTCAAATAATAATAATAAAGAGAGAAGGTTGCTGTCAATATACTGTATTGATGGGTAAAGTCCATTAAAGTATTGATTCAAATAATAATAATAAAGAGAGAAGGTTGCTGTCAATATACTGTATTAATGGGTAAAGTCCATTAAAGTATTGATTCAAATAATAATAATAAAGAGAGAAGGTTGTTGTCAATATACTGTATTGATGGGTAAAGTCCATTAAAGTATTGATTCAAATAATAATAATAAAGAGAGAAGGTTACTGTCAATATACTGTATTGATGGGTAAAGTCCATTAAAGTATTGATTCAAATAATAATAATAAAGAGAGAAGGTTGCTGTCAATATACTGTATTAATGGGTAAAGTCCATTAAAGTATTGATTCAAATAATAATAATAAAGATATAAGGTTGCTGTCAATATACTGTATTGTTGGGTAAAGTCCATTAAAGTATTGATTCAAATAATAATAATAAAGAGAGAAGGTTGCTGTCAATATACTGTATTAATGGGTAAAGTTCATTAAAGTATTGATTCAAATAATAATAATAAAGAGAGAAGGTTACTGTCAATATACTGTATTGATGGGTAAAGTCCATTAAAGTATTGATTCAAATAATAATAATAAAGAGAGAAGGTTGCTGTCAATATACTGTATTGATGGGTAATGTCCATTAAAGTATTGATTCAAATAATAATAATAAAGAGAGAAGGTTGCTGTCAATATACTGTATTGATGGGTAAAGTCCATTAAAGTATTGATTCAAATAATAATAATAAAGAGAGAAGGTTGCTGTCAATATACTGTATTAATGGGTAAAGTCCATTAAAGTATTGATTCAAATAATAATAATAAAGAGAGAAGGTTGCTGTCAATATACTGTATTGATGGGTAAAGTCCATTAAAGCATTGATTCAAATAATAATAATAAAGAGAGAAGGTTGCTGTCAATATACTGTATTAATGGGTAAAGTCCATTAAAGTATTGATTCAAATAATAATAATAAAGAGAGAAGGTTGCTGTCAATATACTGTATTAATGGGTAAAGTCCATTAAAGTATTGATTCAAATAATAATAATAAAGAGAGAAGGTTGCTGTCAATATACTGTATTGATGGGTAAAGTTCATTAAAGCATTGATTCAAATAATAATAATAATGAGAGAAGGTTACTGTCAATATACTGTATTAATGGGTAAAGTCCATTAAAATATTGATTCAAATAATAATAATAAAGAGAGAAGGTTACTGTCAATATACTGTATTAATGGGTAAAGTCCATTAAAGTATTGATTCAAATAATAATAATAAAGAGAGAAGGTTACTGTCAATATACTGTATTAATGGGTAAAGTCCATTAAAGTATTGATTCAAATAATAATAATAAAGAGAGAAGGTTACTGTCAATATACTGTATTGATGGGTAAAGTCCATTAAAGCATTGATTCAAATAATAATAATAAAGAGAGAAGGTTACTGTCAATATACTGTATTAATGGGTAAAGTCCATTAAAGTATTGATTCAAATAATAATAATAAAGAGAGAAGGTTACTGTCAATATACTGTATTAATGGGTAAAGTCCATTAAAGTATTGATTCAAATAATAATAATAAAGATATAAGGTTGCTGTCAATATACTGTATTGTTGGGTAAAGTCCATTAAAGTATTGATTCAAATAATAATAATAAAGAGAGAAGGTTGCTGTCAATATACTGTATTAATGGGTAAAGTTCATTAAAGTATTGATTCAAATAATAATAATAAAGAGAGAAGGTTACTGTCAATATACTGTATTGATGGGTAAAGTCCATTAAAGTATTGATTCAAATAATAATAATAAAGAGAGAAGGTTGCTGTCAATATACTGTATTGATGGGTAATGTCCATTAAAGTATTGATTCAAATAATAATAATAAAGAGAGAAGGTTGCTGTCAATATACTGTATTGATGGGTAAAGTCCATTAAAGTATTGATTCAAATAATAATAATAAAGAGAGAAGGTTGCTGTCAATATACTGTATTAATGGGTAAAGTCCATTAAAGTATTGATTCAAATAATAATAATAAAGAGAGAAGGTTGCTGTCAATATACTGTATTGATGGGTAAAGTCCATTAAAGCATTGATTCAAATAATAATAATAAAGAGAGAAGGTTGCTGTCAATATACTGTATTAATGGGTAAAGTCCATTAAAGTATTGATTCAAATAATAATAATAAAGAGAGAAGGTTGCTGTCAATATACTGTATTAATGGGTAAAGTCCATTAAAGTATTGATTCAAATAATAATAATAAAGAGAGAAGGTTGCTGTCAATATACTGTATTGATGGGTAAAGTTCATTAAAGCATTGATTCAAATAATAATAATAATGAGAGAAGGTTACTGTCAATATACTGTATTAATGGGTAAAGTCCATTAAAATATTGATTCAAATAATAATAATAAAGAGAGAAGGTTACTGTCAATATACTGTATTAATGGGTAAAGTCCATTAAAGTATTGATTCAAATAATAATAATAAAGAGAGAAGGTTACTGTCAATATACTGTATTAATGGGTAAAGTCCATTAAAGTATTGATTCAAATAATAATAATAAAGAGAGAAGGTTACTGTCAATATACTGTATTGATGGGTAAAGTCCATTAAAGCATTGATTCAAATAATAATAATAAAGAGAGAAGGTTACTGTCAATATACTGTATTAATGGGTAAAGTCCATTAAAGTATTGATTCAAATAATAATAATAAAGAGAGAAGGTTACTGTCAATATACTGTATTAATGGGTAAAGTCCATTAAAGTATTGATTCAAATAATAATAATAAAGAGAGAAGGTTACTGTCAATATACTGTATTGATGGGTAAAGTCCATTAAAGCATTGATTCAAATAATAATAATAAAGAGAGAAGGTTACTGTCAATATACTGTATTAATGGGTAAAGTCCATTAAAGTATTGATTCAAATAATAATAATAAAGAGAGAAGGTTACTGTCAATATACTGTATTAATGGGTAAAGTTCATTAAAGTATTGATTCAAATAATAATAATAAAGAGAGAAGGTTGCTGTCAATATACTGTATTGATGGGTAAAGTCCATTAAAGTATTGATTCAAATAATAATAATAAAGAGAGAAGGTTACTGTCAATATACTGTATTGATGGGTAAAGTCCATTAAAGTATTGATTCAAATAATAATAATAAAGAGAGAAGGTTGCTGTCAATATACTGTATTGATGGGTAAAGTCCATTAAAGTATTGATTCAAATAATAATAATAAAGAGAGAAGGTTGCTGTCAATATACTGTATTGATGGGTAAAGTCCATTAAAGTATTGATTCAAATAATAATAATAAAGAGAGAAGGTTGCTGTCAATATACTGTATTGATGGGTAAAGTCCATTAAAGTATTGATTCAAATAATAATAATAAAGAGAGAAGGTTACTGTCAATATACTGTATTAATGGGTAAAGTTCATTAAAGCATTGATTCAAATAATAATAATAAAGAGAGAAGGTTACTGTCAATATACTGTATTAATGGGTAAAGTTCATTAAAGCATTGATTCAAATAATAATAATAAAGAGAGAAGGTTGCTGTCAATATACTGTATTGATGGGTAAAGTCCATTAAAGTATTGATTCAAATAATAATAATAAAGAGAGAAGGTTGCTGTCAATATACTGTATTAATGGGTAAAGCCCATTAAATTATTGATTCAAATAATAATAGTAAAGAGAGAAGGTTACTGTCAATATACTGTATTGATGGGTAAAGTCCATTAAAGCATTGATTCAAATAATAATAATAAAGAGAGAAGGTTGCTGTCAATATACTGTATTGATGGGTAAAGTCCATTAAAGCATTGATTCAAATAATAATAATAAAGAGAGAAGGTTACTGTCTATATACTGTATTGATGGGTAAAGTCCATTAAAGTATTGATTCAAATAATAAAAATAAAGAGAGAAGGTTGCTGTCAATATACTGTATTGATGGGTAAAGTCCATTAAAGTATTGATTCAAATAATAATAATAAAGAGAGAAGGTTGCTGTCAATATACTGTATTAATGGGTAAAGTTCATTAAAGTATTGATTCAAATAATAATAATAAAGAGAGAAGGTTGCTGTCAATATACTGTATTGATGGGTAAAGTCCATTAAAGCATTGATTCAAATAATAATAATAAAGAGAGAAGGTTACTGTCAATATACTGTATTGATGGGTAAAGTCCATTAAAGTATTGATTCAAATAATAATAAAGGAATTACACAGGTATAACACTACAACTTCACCATCAAACTTCATTTCAGTTACTGTAGAATAGACAAAACATTCATTACACATGTTGATGTTCCAGCTGACAAAGCATTCTACAGTGCAGTATTTGTAGGCGAGGGTTATTACATTGACTGTTAAATAACAAAACTGACAACAACCTATTCTACTACTACTCCACCAAAGAAATAAATCCGGGAATGTCACAAATCTTTACTAATCTTTGTTCTTTAGACATTAGATCTTTTCCCTCTGCATTTAATACCAAATTACACAAATTTCCATTTAAATACGAGTTTATGGTTTGTACCACCGGGCGTTCTACCAAACCTATGTTTAAATTACTATAGAGTTGACCACGATCATCCACTAGTTCGAATTTCATCTACTTTAGCAATCTTCTTCTAAGGTGAAGGAACGTCTGAAGTTAATGTTTAGACAATACTGTTCCGCGGATCTTTAGCTTTATGCTAATATTAAAATGTTATCATTAGAACGATGATGACAATTTTCTTAATCAACTGGACTGGATGACTGACAATATATATTTGTAGAATCGGGATTCCAGTGGGTATAAATTATGCATCTCTACTTATTAATTTGCTTAACATTCATATGTAGCGGTGTGTGTTCAAAGGACTTTGACATAGCTGTCAATTTTGTTGGAATTTTTATTATTGTTTTATATCTTTATCGGTGTTTAGTGGGGTTCGTGTTACTCGATCTTTAGTTTTATGTGTATGTTTTTTGGGGGTCCTTATTATCCTTTTTCTTTTGGCCATTTGAGTTTTCTGTTCTTCTTCGATATATGGATTCTGATTACCTCTTATGTATCTTCAAACTCTTCTTATCATAAATTAAGCACACTTACTGCCACATGTCATCTTAGGTCCTACCCATATACCCTCACCAACACACCAAGCCCTAGTGATGTCATTATCGTTACTGGTGGTACCCGCATCACATGTGTACTGCAGCATAATTCCTATGGGAAATGACGTCTGCTTGCTATCACCATCATGATGGGCGTGACTTACTACAGGGGCGTAACCGCATTCTGTCTTTTCTCTTTTTTCTTAAAAACGTTTTGTAAATTTAGTGGTGTATGTGTTTTCTCATCTCAAAATTAAAAAAACATTATATCAATTATTGACTAAATCAGAGTACCTGTTGAATGTTAACTCGTCGTTTGCAGCAAATAAGATAAGAAAACAATAACGAGGTTTACATTGCTTAAGAAATGACATTAATATTAGGAAACAATATGCAACTTTAAAACACAAACAGAAGCAAGCAATAATATAATGTCGCTTGATTGATTGATTGATTGATTGATTGATTGATTGATTGATTTATTGATTGATTGATTGATTGATTGATTGATTGATTGATTGATTGATTGATTACTTAATAACGATGTGAGTGTATTTGAGTTAATACTGCTTTACTAATGTAGGAAAACAGAGTGATTTCATATCTATATCGATAAAGCTGTGTAATATCGTGCAACATATGTTTTTGGTTATTTTCCTTATAACAACTTGATATCAAGAAATAAACGTTAGTTAGGTTGAATACGTCATCAAGTAAAAATAAATATTTCACCTAAATGAATCCACGATTTTGATATCTATAAAGTTGTAATTCAAGTTTTATATAGAAAGAAATGGTTAAATTCAAATCTCCGTTTGATAATGATTATTCAAGACACATGTCGTGGTAATTAAATCAGATGTTTAGTTTGCTTTACTCCGATATCCTAACATCTAAACTTTATATGGACAGAATTGATTGATTTGAAATCTTCAACCTCTTAATTGACAATATTTACCTTGTAATGATTGGTTGTTCCTGAATCGACACTCAGGTGGTTGTAAGCTCCACTTACCATCTCCCTGACACACTCTAACTCGGGCCTGCTTACCGTGCAGCTCATAACCCTCGTAACATGTATATTTTGCAATGGCACCGAATCTGTTATACGGAATTATCTGCACACTTCCAAATTTTATCTTGGCGATTGGTTCACATTTCAAATCTTAAATAAAAAATATTATATCTGATTATGAAAAGAAAGTTTAAACAGAGATGGTCAACAATTCCACCAATATCAACAAAACAAACAATCACCGGTCAACAGTGATTATTAACAATTCCACAAATATCAACAAAACGAACAACCACCGGGAAACAGTGATTATCAACAATTCTACCAATATCAACAAAACAAACAATCACCGGTCAACAGTGATTATTAACAATTCCACAAATATCAACAAAACGAACAACCACCGGTAAACAGTGATTATCAACAATTCTACCAATATCAACAAAACGAACAACCACCGGGAAACAGTGATTATCAACAATTCTACCAATATCAACAAAACGAACAACCACCGGGAAACAGTGATTATCAACAATTCCACAAATATCAACAAAACAAATAATCACCTCTCAACTGTGACGGTTAACAATTCCACAAATATTAACAAAACAAATAATCACCTCTCACCTGAGACAATTGAACACAACAAATGGTTACGACATATGACGTTGGCTTGGTTTGGCTTATGGTGTTTAACGCCACTTTCAACAATATTTCAGCTACATCATGACGGTCACTTTTATTGAAGGAGGAAACCGGAGTACCCGAAAAAACTACCGACGTGGCGCAAGTCGCTGACAAACTTTATCACATAATGTACATACACCTCGCCCTGATCGAGATTCGAACTCACAACATCAGTGGTGATAGACATTGGTTGCACAGGTAATTGTAAATCCAACTACCATGCTATTCCGACCACGACGGTCCCTTTAGACAAGTGAACACAACAAATGACTACGTCATATGACTCAGAGATCTATGTCTTGACTTATAATTTTCACTGTTAAAGGCACATTAGTAGTTTGTTTTTTGCTCGACATAAACTTGGCTAGTTCATTTTATATACCTGTACCTTTTGTACTTTTCAGCATGAATTTGGCCAAATTGATCAAAGCACTGTAATATAAGTATACAGATAGTCTGTGGCTATACAAATCACAACCTGAATAGCAACATGGCAACAAACATTACTAAACAAAAACGACAGAAACCATGGCAACAAACATTACTAAGCAAAAACGACAGAAACTATGGCAACAAACATTACTAAATAAAAACGACAGAAACTATGGCAACAAACATTACTAAACAAAAACGACAGAAACTATGGCAACAAACATTACTGAACAAAAACGACAGAAACTATGGCAACAAACATTATTAAACAAAAACGACAGAAACTATGGCAACAAACATTACTAAACAAAAACGACAGAAACCATGGCAACAAACATTACTAAGCAAAAACGACAGAAACTATGGCAACAAACATTACTAAATAAAAACGACAGAAACTATGGCAACAAACATTACTAAACAAAAACGACAGAAACCATGGCAACAAACATTACTAAGCAAAAACGACAGAAACTATGGCAACAAACATTACTGAACAAAAACGACAGAAACTATGGCAACAAACATTATTAAACAAAAACGACAGAAACTATGGCAACAAACATTACTAAACAAAAACGACAGAAACCATGGCAACAAACATTACTAAGCAAAAACGACAGAAAATATGGCAACAAACATTACTAAGCAAAAACGACAGAAACTATGGCAACAAACATTACTGAACAAAAACGACAGAAACTATGGCAACAAACTTTACTGAACAAAAACGACAGAAACTATGGCAACAAACATTACTGAACAAAAACGACAGAAACTATGGCAACAAACATTACTGAACAAAAACGACAGAAACAAAATGTCATAGAAACCAATAAGAACAACATATGATGGAATACAAGGGAAAAACAAAGAAAAAATGTAAAATAATACCCCCTCCCCACCCCCTCAATAAAAATACTAAAAAATCGAAAATAATACCCCTCACCCCCTCAATAAAAATACTAAAATATAAAAATTATGTGCAATAGTATTGATTAGATGTGATTTTTCGTAGTTTAAATAACAACGAAGTTAAGTATAAATTTAGAATAGGTATATATATATATATATATATATATATATATATACATATAGTAATGGAAAAAGTCAAATATACTCTCCCATAAAAGAAACGCAACATGTGAAAAAAATATATTTTACTTCAAATTTTCAACATTTTTAAATACAGAAATAAGCATTATATTACACTGAAATTTGGCACACTGGTTGTTCAGACTTTAAAGTTCATTAAAATGTCAAAATATATCACATTAAAGTCCATAGCGTTCAGATGACGTCATTTCAAAGTCAATATATGTTGTGCCCACCATTAGCCTGTAACACAGCACGGACCCGTCTCTGCATAGACTCGATCAATCGACGACTACGATCTTGCGGAATTCCCCCTCACTCTTGCTCAAGAGTCTGCTGCATAGTTTGTGGTGCTGGTTGACGACTGCACATGCGTCGATCCATATCATCCCACATGTTCTATTGGGTTCTATTGGGTTCAAATCTGGTGACTTAGACGGCCAGGGGAGCACTGATACGTTCTGGTTGGCTAGAAAATCAACAGTAGCACGAGCTGTGAGCGGCCGAGCGTTGTCGTGCTGAAAAATGCGGGCAGCATGTATGGTGTCAAAACGGCGCTGGGGATGTGCCCCAGTAGAGTTTTTCGGGCGTAGGATATGGCACCCCATATCATCACACTTCCTCCGCTGAAATTGTTGACCTCAAGGACGCAGTTCCTTGCGAACCTCTCTTTCCGGCGTCTGTAGACACGTTTACGGCCATCTCTTTTCTGCAGCATGAATCTTGATTCATCGCCGAACCAGATTCGCTTCCAGTTTTGTATGTCCCAGCCCTTTACTCTGTTGCACCATCTGACCCTTGCAAGTCGAGGCCGACGTCTCAGTACTGCACCAAAGTAAGGACGTCTGGCGCGTAAGCCATTTTAACGGAGACGGCTTCTGACTGTCTGTGCCGATATTCGTCGGAGACCTGGGACATTTGATGCTGTTTCTCTTGCTGTCACGGTCCGGTTTCTCAGGTGAAGTATCCGGATGTAGCGATCTTGGGCTGATGATGTGTCCGTGCTGTGTTACAGGTTTATGGTGGGCACAACATATATTGACTTTGAAGTGACGTCATCTGTGCAAAATATATCATTCACTGGACTCACAAAAATGCACTAGTGTTGTACTTACTTTTGTTGATGCAACTTAAGCCACAATCTCCATCACATAAACAATCTTTTCTTTTACTTTTACAGGTTTCTACAGCACAGGGTTTTTGACATTTTCTCTGGACATTTTCTTTACGATGTGGACAATCTTCACTATTAGCTACAACAGAAATAGCGTATGGTGTTTACACTTATAAGTACAGTACACAGCAAGGTGGCTCTGAGATACAATTATTGTCACAAGTTAAAGGTGGCTCTGGGATACAATTATTGTCACAAGCTAAAGGTGGCTCTGGGATACAATTATTGTCACAGGTTAAAGGTGACTCTGGGATACAATTATTGTCACAAGTTAAAGGTGGCTCTGGGATACAATTATTGTCACAAGTTAAAGGTGACTCTGGGATACAATTATTGTCACAAGTTAAAGGTGGCTCTGGGATACAATTATTGTCACAAGCTAAAGGTGGCTCTGGGATACAATTATTGTCACAAGTTAAAGGTGACTCTGGGATACAATTATTGTCACAAGTTAAAGGTGGCTCTGTGATACAATTATTGTCACAAGTTAGAGGTGGCTCTGGGATACAATTATTGTCACAAGTTAGAGGTGGCTCTGGGATACAATTATTGTCACAAGTTAAAGGTGGCTCTGGGATACAATTATTGTCACAAGTTAAAGGTGGCTCTGGGATACAATTATTGTCACAAGTTAAAGGTGGCTCTGGGATACAATTATTGTCACAAGTTAAAGGTGGCTCTGGGATACAATTATTGTCACAAGTTAAAGGTGGCTCTGGGATACAATTATTGTCACAAGCTAAAGGTGGCTCTGGGATACAATTATTGTCACAAGTTAAAGGTGGCTCTGGGATACAATTATTGTCACAAGTTAAAGGTGGCTCTGGGATACAATTATTGTCACAAGTTAAAGGTGGCTCTGTGATACAATTATTGTCACAAGTTAAAGGTGGCTCTGGGATACAATTATTGTCACAAGCTAAAGGTGGCTCTGGGATACAATTATTGTCACAAGTTAAAGGTGGCTCTGGGATACAATTATTGTCACAAGTTAAAGGTGGCTCTGGGATACAATTATTGTCACAAGTTAAAGGTGGCTCTGGGATACAATTATTGTCACAAGTTAAAGGTGGCTCTGGGATACAATTATTGTCACAAGTTAAAGGTGGCTCTGGGATACAATTATTGTCACAAGTTAAAGGTGGCTCTGGGATACAATTATTGTCACAAGTTAAAGGTGGCTCTGGGATACAATTATTGTCACAAGCTAAAGGTGGCTCTGGGATACAATTATTGTCACAAGTTAAAGGTGGCTCTGGGATACAATTATTGTCACAAGTTAAAGGTGGCTCTGGGATACAATTATTGTCACAAGTTAAAGGTGGCTCTGGGATACAATTATTGTCACAAGTTAAAGGTGGCTCTGGGATACAATTATTGTCACAAGTTAAAGGTGGCTCTGGGATACAATTATTGTCACAAGTTAAAGGTGGCTCTGGGATACAATTATTGTCACAAGTTAAAGGTGACTCTGGGATACAATTATTGTCACAAGTTAAAGGTGGTTCTGGGATACAATTATTGTCACAAGTTAAAGGTGACTATGGGATACAATTATTGTCACAAGTTAAAGGTGGCTCTGGGATACAATTATTGTCACAAGTTAAAGGTGACTCTGGGATACAATTATTGTCACAAGTTAAAGGTGGCTCTGGGATACAATTATTGTCACAAGTTAAAGGTGACTCTGGGATACAATTATTGTCACAAGTTAAAGGTGGCTCTGGGATACAATTATTGTCACAAGTTAAAGGTGGCTCTGGGATACAATTATTGTCACAAGTTAAAGGTGGCTCTGGGATACAATTATTGTCACAAGTTAAAGGTGGCTCTGGGATACAATTATTGTCACAAGTTAAAGTTGGCTCTGGGATACAATTATTGTCACAAGTTAAAGGTGGCTCTGGGATACAATTATTGTCACAAGTAAAAGGTGGCTCTGGGATACAATTATTGTCACAAGTTAAAGGTGGCTCTGGGATACAATTATTGTCACAAGTTAAAGGTGGCTCTTGGATACAATTATTGTCACAAGTTAAAGGTGGCTCTGGGATACAATTATTGTCACAAGTTAAAGGTGGCTCTGAGATACAATTATTGTCACAAGTTAAAGGTGACTCTGTGATACAATTATTGTCACAAGTTAAAGATGGCTCTGGGATACAATTATTGTCACAAGTTAATGGTGGCTCTGGGATACAATTATTGTCACAAGTTAAAGGTGGCTCTGGGATACAATTATTGTCACAAGTTAAAGGTGGCTCTGGGATACATTTATTGTCACAAGTTAAAGGTGGCTCTGTGATACAATTATTGTCACAAGTTAAAGGTGGCTCTGGGATACAATTATTGTCACAAGTTAAAGGTGGCTCTGGGATACAATTATTGTCACAAGTTAATGGTGGCTCTGGGATACAATTATTGTCACAAGTTAAAGGTGGCTCTGGGATACAATTATTGTCACAAGTTAAAGGCGGCTCTGGGATACAATTATTGTCACAAGTTAAAGGTGGCTCTGGGATACAATTATTGTCACAAGTTAAAGGTGGCTCTGGGATACAATTATTGTCACAAGTTAAAGGTGGCTCTGAGATACAATTATTGTCACAAGTAAAACGGAGATGATGGGAAGTAGTAGAAATCTGTACTATTATGTTCATTTCCTGGGAGATCAAATTCTAACATACTAGTATACTACGGTAAGGAATTATATAAGCATTCTTTATGACATGAGCGATACATGCTCATGTAAGCTGTTGGTCCTTGCTATAAATATAGGTGTGGCTTGGTGTCTATTAAACTAGTTAAACACCGCCATTAGTGAGCCAGGAAAAGACCGGTCATGTATTTGTGTGTGATGGAGTGTCGATTTTGATATTGAATTTTGAATTGTTCCGACAGTGGTATTATTTGTTTTTTATTTTATTTCTACGATTTTTCTATTACTTTTTGGAATTGTTCCGACAATGTGACAATGTGACAATGTGACAATGTGGTACTTAATGTTTTTCATTATTGAAATCTTTACCGACAATGTGGTACTTATTGTTTTTCATTATTGAAATCTTTACCGACAATGTGGTACTTTTTGTTTTTCATTATTGAAATCTTTACCGACAATGTGATACTTTTTGTTTTTCATTATTGAAATCTTTACCGACAATGTGGTACTTTTTGTTTTTCATTATTGAAATCTTTACCGACAATGTGGTACTTTTTGTTTTTCATTATAGAAATCTTTACCGACAATGTGATACTTTTTGTTTTTCATTATAGAAATCTTTACCGACAATGTGATACTTTTTGTTTTTCATTATTGAAATCTTTACCGACAATGTGGTACTTTTTGTTTTTCATTATTGAAATCTTTACCGACAATGTGATACTTTTTGTTTTTCATTATTGAAATCTTTACCGACAATGTGATACTTTTTGTTTTTCATTATTGAAATCTTTACCGACAATGTGATACTTTTTGTTTTTCATTATTGAAATCTTTACCGACAATGTGGTACTTTTTGTTTTTCATTATTGAAATCTTTACCGACAATGTGGTACTTTTTGTTTTTCATTATAGAAATCTTTACCGACAATGTGATACTTTTTGTTTTTCATTATAGAAATCTTTACCGACAATGTGATACTTTTTGTTTTTCATTATAGAAATCTTTACCGACAATGTGGTACTTATTGTTTTTCATTATAGAAATCTTTACCGACAATGTGGTACTTTTTGTTTTTCATTATAGAAATCTTTACCGACAATGTGATACTTTTTGTTTTTCATTATAGAAATCTTTACCGACAATGTGATACTTTTTGTTTTTCATTATAGAAATCTTTACCGACAATGTGATACTTTTTGTTTTTCATTATAGAAATCTTTACCGACAATGTGATACTTTTTGTTTTTCATTATAGAAATCTTTACCGACAATGTGATACTTTTTGTTTTTCATTATAGAAATCTTTACCGACAATGTGATACTTTTTGTTTTTCATTATAGAAATCTTTACCGACAATGTGATACTTTTTGTTTTTCATTATAGAAATCTTTACCGACAATGTGGTACTTATTGTTTTTCATTATAGAAATCTTTACCGACAATGTGGTACTTTTTGTTTTTCATTATAGAAATCTTTACCGACAATGTGATACTTTTTGTTTTTCATTATAGAAATCTTTACCGACAATGTGATACTTTTTGTTTTTCATTATAGAAATCTTTACCGACAATGTGATACTTTTTGTTTTTCATTATAGAAATCTTTACCGACAATGTGATACTTTTTGTTTTTCATTATAGAAATCTTTACCGACAATGTGATACTTTTTGTTTTTCATTATAGAAATCTTTACCGACAATGTGATACTTTTTGTTTTTCATTATAGAAATCTTTACCGACAATGTGATACTTTTTGTTTTTCATTATAGAAATCTTTACCGACAATGTGGTACTTTTTGTTTTTCATTATTGAAATCTTTATGCATCTTCTAACGCTTTACGATTGTCACTTTTGAAAACAATTATATTATGTAGAACGGTATAATCCTTATTTCATTTTTAGATATGTAGATTCACTGCCTTTGAATACTAAAGTGCTCAGAACTAAAGATCAATACATAAAAAAGAATTTGCCGCTATTACACAACTTTAACAAACAGGAATGATTTGATTAGTTTTGACGAGCTACTGCCACTAACTTTAATTTCAATAACACATTCCTCATCATAATCTTTTAACGAAGTTATACAACTGAGATTAGGTCATCTCTATAGTGCACACTCAATAGAGGAGAACAAAACAATGATATTGATTGAATCTTGACATCCTCGGTTCTAACATGGTTTATTAGATATATTTCTGTTTGAAACTTACAGTTCCTAAATAATGTATTTATTATTAATTTAATGTCAATCTCCCTCAAGCAATGGTAATCTAAGCCGATGTTCGCTATCCTGTTTAGGTTACTGGATATCAAACAACTCGTAGGTTATTTGGCCTTTTAACCTTTTGACTATAAACGAACTTGATGATTTTTTGTTCTCCATAAACACATCCTGTGCACTAAATAAACGTTAGAGAACAAAAGGGGCATTCAAAAATAAATGTTAGAGAATACAGAAGGGGCAATCAAAAATGGACAATCCATAGAAGCTGGAAACTTAGAGCACACAAGACAAAGATAAACAAAGCAAAAGAATAACACAATATGTACCGGACACCACTACACGTAAACAAACACAACCAACACAAACAAGATATGAGCCCTCCTACAAACAAGATATCAGCCCTCCTACAAACAACCAGAGGTAGGACGAACAAACAAGATATAAGCCCTCCTACAAACAACCGGAGGTAGGACGAACAAACAAGATATGAGCCCTCCTACAAACAACCGGAGGTAGGACGAACAAACAAGATATGAGCCCTCCTACAAACAACCGGAGGTAGGACGAACAAGCAAGATATGAGCCCTGCTACAAACAACCGGAGGTAGGACGAACAAACAAGATATGATCCCTCCTACAAACAAAATATGAGCCCTCCTACAAACAAGATATGAGCCCTCCTACAAACAAAATATGAGCCCTCCTACAAACAAGATATGAGCCCTCCTACAAACAAAATATGAGCCCTCCTACAAACAAGATATGAGCCCTCCTACAAACAAAATATGAGCCCTCCTACAAACAAAATATGAGCTCTCCTACAAACAAAATATGAGCCCTCCTACAAACAAGATATGAGACCTCCTACAAACAAGATATGAGCCCTCCTACAAACAAAATATGAGTCCTCCTACAAACAAAATATAAGCCCTCCTACAAACAAGATATGAGCCCTCCTACAAACAAGATATGAGCCCTCTTACAAACAAAATATGAGCCCTTCTACAAACAAGATATGAGTCCTCTTACAAACAAGATATGAGCCCTTCTACAAACAAGATATGAGCCCTCCTACAAACAAGATATGAGCCCTCCTACAAACAGGATATGAGACCTCCTACAAACAAGATATGAGTCCTCCTACAAACAAGATATGAGCCCTCCTACAAACAAGATATGAGCCCTCCTACAAACAAAATATGAGCCCTCCTACAAACAAGTTATAAACCCTTCTACAAACAAGATATGAGTCCTCCTACAAACAAGATAGAAGCCCTCCTACAAACAAGATATGAGCCCTCCTACAAACAAGATATGAGCCCTCCTACAAACAACCGGAGGTAGGACGAACAAACAAGACATGAGCCCTCCTACAAACAACCGGAGGTAGGACGAACAAGCAAGATATGAGCCCTCCTACAAACAACCGGAGGTAGGACGAACAAACAAGATATGAGCCCTCCTACAAACAACCGGAGGTAGGACGAACAAACAAGATATGAGCCCTCCTACAAACAAAATATGAGCCCTGCAACAAACAAGATATGAGCCCTCCTACAAACAACCAGAGGTAGGACGAACAAACAAGATATGAGACCTCCTACAAACAAAATATGAGCCCTCCTACAAATAAGATATGAGCCCTCCTACAAACAACCAGAGGTAGGACGAACAAACAAGATATGAGCCCTCCTACAAACAACCGGAGGTAGGACGAACAAACAAAATATGAGCCCTCCTACAAATAAGATATGAGCCCTCCTACAAACAACCAGAGGTAGGACGAACAAACAAAATATGAGCCCTCCTACAAATAAGATCTGAGTCCTCCTACAAACAACCGGAGGTAGGACGAACAAACAAGATATGAGTCCTCCTACAAACAACCGGAGGTAGGACGAACAAACAAGATCTGAGCCCTCCTACAAACAACCGGAGGTAGGACGAACAAACAAGATATGAGCCCTCCTACAAACAACCAGAGGTAGGACGAACAAACAAGATATGAGACCTCCTACAAACAAAATATGAGCCCTCCTACAAATAACATATGAGCCCTCCTACAAACAACCAGAGGTAGGACGAACAAACAAGATATGAGCCCTCCTACAAACAACCGGAGGTAGGACGAACAAACAAGATATGAGCCCTCCTACAAACAAGATATCAGCCCTCCTACAAACAACCAGAGGTAGGACGAACAAACAAGATATGAGCACTCCTACAAACAACCGGAGGTAGGACGAACAAACAAGATATGAGCCCTCCTACAAACAACCGGAGGTAGGACGAACAAACAAGATATGAGCCCTCCTACAAACAACCGGAGTTAGGATGAACAAACAAGATCTGAGTCCTCCTACAAACAACCGGAGGTAGGACGAACAAACAAGATATGAGTCCTCCTACAAACAACCGGAGGTAGGACGAACAAACAAGATCTGAGCCCTCCTACAAACAACCGGAGGTAGGACGAACAAACAAGATATGAGCCCTCCTACAAACAACCAGAGGTAGGACGAACAAACAAGATATGAGACCTCCTACAAACAAAATATGAGCCCTCCTACAAATAACATATGAGCCCTCCTACAAACAACCAGAGGTAGGACGAACAAACAAGATATGAGCCCTCCTACAAACAACCGGAGGTAGGACGAACAAACAAAATATGAGCTCTCCTACAAATAAGATATGAGCCCTCCTACAAACAACCAGAGGTAGGACGAACAAACAAGATATGAGCCCTCCTACAAACAACCGGAGGTAGGACGAACAAACAAGATATGAGCCCTCATACAAACAACCGGAGGTAGGACGAACAAACAAGATATGAGCCCTCCTACAAACAACCGGAGTTAGGATGAACAAACAAGATTTGAGTCCTCCTACAAACAACCGGAGGTAGGACGAACAAACAAGATATGAGTCCTCCTACAAAGAACCGGAGGTAGGACGAACAAACAAGATCTGAGCCCTCCTACAAACAACCGGAGGTAGGACGAACAAACAAGATATGAGCCCTCCTACAAACAACCAGATGTAGGATGAACAAACAAGATATGAGCCCTCCTACAAACAAGATATGAGCCCTCCTACAAACAAGATATGAGCCCTTCTACAAACAACATATGAGCCCTCCTACAAACAACATATGAGCCCTCCTACAAACAAGATATGAGCCCTCCTACAAACAAGATATGAGCCCTCCTACAAACAAGATATGAGCTCTCCTACAAACAAGATATGAGCCCTCCTACAAACAAGATATGAGCCCTCCTACAAACAAGATATGAGCCCTCCTACAAACAAGATATGAGCCCTCCTACAAACAAGATATGAGCCCTCCTACAAACAAAATATGAGCCCTCCTACAAACAAGATATGAGCCCTTCTACAAACAAAATATGAGCCCTCCTACAAACAAGATATGAGCCCTCCTACAAACAAGATATGAGCCCTCCTACAAACAAGATATGAGCCCTCCTACAAACAAGATATGAGCCCTCCTACAAACAAGATATGAGCCCTCCTACAAACAAGATATGAGCCCTCCTACAAACAAGATATGAGCCCTCCTCCAAACAAGATATGAGCCCTCCTACAAACAAGATATGAGCCCTCCTACAAACAAGATATGAGCCCTCCTACAAACAAGATATGAGCCCTCCTACAAACAAGGTATGAGCCCTCCTACAAACAAGATATGAACCTTTCTACAAAGAAGATATGAGACCTCCTACAAACAAGATATGAGCCCTCCTACAAACAAGATATGAGCCCTCCTACAAACAAGATATGAGACCTCCTACAAACAAAATATGAGCCCTTCTACAAACAAGATATGAGCCCTCCTACAAACAAGATATGAGCCCTCCTACAAACAACCAGATGTAGGATGAACAAACAAGATATGAGCCCTTCTACAAACAAGATATGAGCCCTCCTACAAACAAGATATGAGTCCTCCTACAAACAAGATATGAGACCTCCTACAAACAAGATATGAGCCCTCCTACAAACAGGATATGAGCCCTCCTACAAACAAGATATGAGTCCTCCTACAAACAAGATATTAGCCCTCCTACAAACAAGAAATGAGCCCTCCTACAAACAACCAGATGTAGGATGAACAAACAAGATATGAGTCCTCCTACAAACAAGATATGAGCCCTCCTACAAACAAGATATGATACCTCCTACAAACAAAATATGAGCCCTCCTACAAACAAAATATGAGCCCTCCTACAAACAAGATATGAGTCCTCCTACAAACAAGATATGAGACCTCCTACAAACAAAATATGAGCCCTCCTACAAACAACCAGATGTAGGATGAACAAACAAGATATGAGCCCTCCTACAAACAAGATATGAACCCTCCTACAAACAAGATATGAGCCCTCTTACAAACAAGATATGAGCCCTCCTACAAACAAGATATGAACCCTCCTACAAACAAGATATGAGCCCTCCTACAAACAAGATATGAGCCCTCCTACAAACAAGATATGAGCCCTCCTACAAACAAGATATGAGCCCTTCTTCAAACAAGATATGAGCCCTCCTACAAACAAGATATGAGCCCTCCTACAAACAAGATATGAGCCCTCCTACAAACAAGATATGAGACCTCCTACAAACAAAATATGAGCCCTTCTACAAACAAGATATGAACCCTCCTACAAACAAGATATGAGCCCTCCTACAAACAAAATATGAGTCCTTCTACAAACAAGATATGAGCCCTCCTACAAACAAGATATGAGCCCTCCTACAAACAAGATATGAGCCCTTCTACAAACAAGATATGAGCCCTCCTACAAACAAGATATGAGCCCTCCTACAAACAACCAGATGTAGGATGAACAAACAAGATATGAGCCCTTCTACAAACAAGATATGAGCCCACCTACAAACAAGATATGAGCCCTCCTACAAACAAGATATGAGACCTCCTACAAACAAGATATGAGCCCTCCTACAAACAAGATATGAGCCCTCCTACAAACAAGATATGAGTCCTCCTACAAACAAGATATGAGACCTCCTACAAACAACCAGATGTAGGATGAACAAACAAGATATGAGCCCTTCTACAAACAAGATATGAGCCCTCCTACAAACAAGATATGAGCCCTCCTACAAACAAGATATGAACCCTCCTCCAAACAAGATATGAGACCTCCTACAAACAAGATATGAGCCCTCCTACAAACAAGATATGAACCCTCCTACAAACAAGATATGAGCCCTCCTACAAACAAGATATGAGCCCTCCTACAAACAAGATATGAGTCCTCCTACAAACAAGATATGAGACCTCCTACAAACAAGATATGAGCCCTCCTACAAACAAGATATGAGACCTCCTACAAACAAGATATGAGACATCCTACAAACAAAATATGAGCCCTCCTACAAACAAGATATGAGCCCTCCTACAAACAAGATATGAGTCCTCCTACAAACAAGATATGAGCCCTCCTACAAACAAGATATGAGACCTCCTACAAACAAAATATGAGCCCTTCTACAAACAAGATATGAGCCCTCCTACAAACAAGATATGAGCCCTCCTACAAACAACCAGATGTAGGATGAACAAACAAGATATGAGCCCTTCTACAAACAAGATATGAGCCCTTCTACAAACAAGATATGAGTCCTCCTACAAACAAGATATGAGACCTCCTACAAACAAGATATGAGCCCTCCTACAAACAGGATATGAGCCCTCCTACAAACAAGATATGAGTCCTCCTACAAACAAGATATTAGTCCTCCTACAAACAAGATATTAGCCCTCCTACAAACAAGAAATGAGCCCTCCTACAAACAACCAGATGTAGGATGAACAAACAAGATATGAGTCCTCCTACAAACAAGATATGAGCCCTCCTACAAACAAGATATGATACCTCCTACAAACAAAATATGAGCCCTCCTACAAACAAAATATGAGCCCTCCTACAAACAAGATATGAGTCCTCCTACAAACAAGATATGAGACCTCCTACAAACAAAATATGAGCCCTCCTACAAACAACCAGATGTAGGATGAACAAACGAGATATGAGCCCTCCTACAAACAAGATATGAACCCTCCTACAAACAAGATATGAGCCCTCTTACAAACAAGATATGAGCCCTCCTACAAACAAGATATGAACCCTCCTACAAACAAGATATGAGCCCTCCTACAAACAAGATATGAGCCCTCTTACAAACAAGATATGAGCCCTCCTACAAACAAGATATGAGCCCTTCTACAAACAAGATATGAGCCCTCCTACAAACAAGATATGAGCCCTCCTACAAACAAGATATGAGCCCTCCTACAAACAAGATATGAGACCTCCTACAAACAAAATATGAGCCCTTCTACAAACAAGATATGAGCCCTCCTACAAACAAGATATGAGCCCTCCTACAAACAAAATATGAGCCCTTCTACAAACAAGATATGAGCCCTCCTACAAACAAGATATGAGCCCTCCTACAAACAAGATATGAGCCCTTCTACAAACAAGATATGAGCCCTCCTACAAACAAGATATGAGCCCTCCTACAAACAACCAGATGTAGGATGAACAAACAAGATATGAGCCCTTCTACAAACAAGATATGAGCCCACCTACAAACAAGATATGAGCCCTCCTACAAACAAGATATGAGACCTCCTACAAACAAGATATGAGCCCTCCTACAAACAAGATATGAGCCCTCCTACAAACAAGATATGAGTCCTCCTACAAACAAGATATGAGACCTCCTACAAACAACCAGATGTAGGATGAACAAACAAGATATGAGCCCTTCTACAAACAAGATATGAGCCCTCCTACAAATAAGATATGAGCCCTCCTACAAACAAGATATGAACCCTCCTCCAAACAAGATATGAGACCTCCTACAAACAAGATATGAGCCCTCCTACAAACAAGATATGAGCCCTCCTACAAACAAGATATGAGCCCTCCTACAAACAAGATATGAGCCCTCCTACAAACAAGATATGAGTCCTCCTACAAACAAGATATGAGATCTCCTACAAACAAGATATGAGCCCTCCTACAAACAAGATATGAGACCTCCTACAAACAAGATATGAGACATCCTACAAACAAAATATGAGCCCTCCTACAAACAAGATATGAGCCCTCCTACAAACAAGATATGAGTCCTCCTACAAACAAGATATGAGCCCTTCTACAAACAAGATATGAGCCCTCCTACAAACAAGATATGAGACTTCCTACAAACAAGATATGAGACCTCCTACAAACAAAATATGAGCCCTCCTACATACAACAAAAAAGATATGAGCCCTCCTACAAACAAAATATGAGCCCTCCTACAAACAAGATATGAGCCCTCCTACAATCAAGATATGAGTCCTCCTACAACAAGATATGAGTCCTCCTACAAACAAGATATGAGTCCTCCTACAAACAACCAGAGGTAGGACGAACAAACAAGATATGAGCTCTCCTACAAACAACCAGAGGTAGGACGAACAAACAAGATATGAGCCCTCCTACAAACAACCGGAGGTAGGACGAACAAACAAGATATGAGCCCTCCTACAAACAACCGGAGGTAGGATGAACAAACAAGATCTGAGCCCTCCTACAAACAACCAGAGGTAGGACGAACAAACAAGATATGAGCCCTCCTACAAACAACGGGAGGTAGGACGAACAAACAAGATATGAGCCCTCCTACAAACAACCAGAGGTAGGACGAACAAACAAGATATGAGCCCTACTACAAACAAGATATGAGCCCTCCTACAAACAACCAGAGGTAGGACGAACAATCAAGATCTGAGCCCTCCTACAAACAACCGGAGGTAGGACAACAAACAAGATATGAGCCCTACTACAAACAAGATATGAGCCCTCCTACAAACAAGATATGAGCCCTCCTACAAACAAGATATGAGTCCTCCTACAAACAAGATATGAGACCTCCTACAAACAAGATATTAGCCCTCCTACAAACAAGATATGAGACCTCCTACAAACAAGATATGAAACCTCCTACAAACAAAATATGAGCCCTCCTACAAACAAGATATGAGCCCTCCTACAAACAAGATATGAGTCCTCTTACAAACAAGATATGAGCCCTTCTACAAACAAGATATGAGCCCTCCTACAAACAAGATATGAGACCTCCTACAAACAAGATATGAGACCTCCTACAAACCAAATATGAGCCCTCCTACAAACAAGATATGAGCCCTCCTACAAACAAAATATGAGCCCTCCTACAAACAAGATATGAGCCCTCCTACAAACAAGATATGAGTCCTCCTACAAACAAGATATGAGTCCTCCTACAAACAAGATATGAGTCCTCCTACAAACAACCGGAGGTAGGACGAACAAACAAGATATGAGCCCTCCTACAAACAATCAGAGGTAGGACGAACAAACAAGATATGAGCCCTCCTACAAACAACCGGAGGTAGGATGAACAAACAAGATCTGAGCCCTCCTACAAACAACCAGAGGTAGGTCGAACAAACAAGATATGAGCCCTCCTACAAACAACCGGAGGTAGGACGAACAAACAAGATATGAGTCCTCCTACAAACAAGATATGAGCCCTCCTACAAACAACCAGAGGTAGGACGAACAAACAAGATATGAGCCCTCCTACAAACAACCAGAGGTAGGACGAACAAACAAGATATGAGCCCTCCTACAAACAACCAGAGGTAGGACGAACAAACAAGATATGAGCCCTACTACAAACAAGATATGAGCCCTACTACAAACAAGATCTGAGCCCTCCTACAAACAACCAGAGGTAGGACGAACAAACAAGATATGAGCCCTCCTACAAACAACCAGAGGTATGACGAACAAACAAGATATGAGCCCTCCTACAAACAACCAGAGGTAGGACGAACAAACAAGATATGAGCCCTACTACAAACAAGATATGAGCCCTACTACAAACAAGATCTGAGCCCTCCTACAAACAACCAGAGGTAGGATGAACAAACAAGATATGAGCCCTCCTACAAACAACCGGAGGTAGGACGAACAAACAAGACATGAGACCTCCTACAAACAACCAGAGGTAGGACGAACAAACAAGATCTGAGCCCTCCTACAAACAAGATATGAGCCCTCCTACAAACAACCAGAGGTAGGATGAACAAACAAGATATGAGCCCTCCTACAACAACCGGAGGTAGGACGAACAAACAAGATATGAGCCCTCCTACAAACAACCAGAGGTAGGACGAACAAACAAGATATGAGCCCTACTACAAACAAGATATGAGCCCTCCTACAAACAACCAGAGGTAGGACGAACAAACAAGATATGAGCCCTCCTACAAACAACCGGGGGTAGGACAAACAAACAAGATATGAGATCTCCTACAAACAACCGGGGGTAGGACGAACAAACAAGACATGAGACCTCCTACAAACATCCAGAGGTAGGACGAACAAACAAGATCTGAGCCCTCCTACAAACAAGATATGAGCCCTCCTACAAACAACCAGAGGTAGGACGAACAAACAAGATATGAGCCCTCCTACAAACAACCGGAGGTAGGACGAACAAACAAGATATGAGCCCTCCTACAAACAAGATATGAGCCCTACTACAAACAACCAGAGGTAGGACGAACAAACAAGATATGAGCCCTCCTATAAACAAGATATGAGCCCTCCTACAAACAACCAGAGGTAGGTCGAAGCGAACTTTGATATATATGTTTTTATTACTTAACAGTAAATCGGTGCGAATTAACAAATTATGCACAGACTTTATATCAAATTTGTTAAAAATTAGAAAAGATAGTATATCTTAATACAGTTATGTCATAAAATTTGTTATTTATGTTGTTAATTTAGTATATATTGCATATATACATATCCTTATTGCTTTTGTATTACAATGGGCCTTTACCAATTATTGTAATTGCGTTTGTGCCAATAAAATATTGTCTATTGTCTATTGTCTATGTTGTTATTGAATTTTATGTATTTGAAAAAGATCACTTCCTCTTAAAGGAAAACACAGCTTAGATATAAATGAATCAGTATGAAATCCATCTAAATATTCAGTAGAAATCAAAGTTGTGGGTTAGGGTTATGGTGTTTAACACCACTTTCAACAATATTTCAATTATATCGTGGTGATCAGTTTTATTGTGGGACGAAACCGGAGTATCCGTCGAGAACCACCGACCTGCCACAAAAATATGTTTTGCATATGTAAGTAGAAATCAACGAACCAACGAATTATAGCCTGTGAAATAGAATTGCATATAATTTAATAACATCCAAGAAAAGATGCATTAATTCTCGTGAAGAAAGTGAAAATAACAATTCAATAAATTGAAAAAAACACATTTCACACTAGGAACATATCACACTGTCGGAACATTTCTAAAATCCATTAGAGAAATCGTACAAAGACCGCTCACTTTCCTGATTTGGTACAGGCACTTCAATAAGATATCGCGGGCTTAAACCAGTTTTATTGGCCCAAATTTCATCAATCTAATTAAACTTTGATGTTTGTTGAATCTATTGTGCTACATACTAACGTTAGTGTTTCATCAAAAACCAAAGAAACTGCAAAACTAGTTTTATGGACACACCCAAATTCCATCTATTGAATTAATCTTAGAAGTTAGTTGAATCTGTTGTGGATATGTACTAACGTTAGTGTTTCGCCAAAAACCAAAGAAACAGCAAAACATCTTCTCTTGATTAGATTGCATTTTCAGTCAATTTAAATTAATTGTCATGACATGTCTTTATTTCACCTGTCCATATTGCTGTCGGAAGTCAAATAAAGATTGCTACCTGTCGATGTAATAATGGTTTATAACCATATAGTTATCAATAATGTAATCTCTGTGGGTATTGTGTTATCGCTTTGTTATCAGTCTGTAGAAATTATGAATCATAATAGCGTGTTAGATCACTACAAAAATCAAGAAAACACATATTAGAATGAAAACAAAATCCAAAAGTGACACGTCTAGCCAGAAAATATACACTCACAATATCAACACTTTCCTATTATCCACAGCAAGATGCCACATTTGAAAATCCAACCCGGTTATAAATATAAAAGTAAAAATGCTAAATCATCAAAAACAATGTTAATAATTCTAATGAAAAAAGGATAGGGTAAAATCATGATTGTCATTAACTTGCTTTTATGTGAAAAAGAAACCAATACAGTAGTAAAATCAGCTAAAAGATTAACACGACGGGTGCCACTAGTGGAGCAGGATCTGTTTTGTCTTCTAGAGCACATGCGTTCACTCCCGGTTTTTAGTGAGAATCGTGCTGCTCAATATATAGTTTTCTCTGTCAATCATTGTTTATACATTGCAGTTTCTGTCCTTTTTCGATTTTCTGCTTCTGGCTTACCGCTTGGTATCTCCAAGCTTTACATACGGGTACAAACTATAAATTAATGACAATATCGTGAGGTAGATTGGCCTTAGTGTTAATGCATCACACTTTCTAGGAACCCTAGATTTCAAGCATAAATATATCTTCCGAACCACTGACAACTGGGCGGATAATACCCCGGGACTAATAGTACATCAGCAAAGGTATCGGTCCAGGGAAAGTAATACAACGTAGATAAATACTTTAGTACGTACAACATAACAACGTACTACAGTACAAAACAAATATCATGTGATAATGCGTTTCTATTTTTATGTTCAGAAGGAACTTATATTATATAATTCATAGCAAATCATATAATAGGTTATCACTTCTCTGACATATAGCGTTAACATGGCGTATATTCTTCTACAGCTCTGTCTGTAAACATATATATAGGTTATCACTTCTCTGAGATATAGCTTTAACATGGCGTATATTCTTCTACAGCTCGTGTCTGTAAACATGAACAAACTATTACACTGAACCGTTAAGTGTTAAATCATACTAAACAATAAGTAAATGTTGCAGTTCGTGTTGTGCTAATTTTGTTTTGATTCTTTTTGTATTTGCTTTGTATTGTAGTACGTTGTTTGTGTATTTACTTTGTATTGTAGTACGTTGTTTGTGTTTTCTGTTATTGATATGCTCCACTAAATCTATTCATACTATTATAGTACACTATACTTCATTTCATGTCGTATTGACATCGTAAATATATCTAATAAACCATGTCAATGTTCAAGTACTGACTGCTATTGTGAAAAAACATAAAGCAGAAGAGTAATGCGCTGGGTGTCACGTGTGGAGTAGGCTACTCTTCCCAAGCACCCGAGTTCACACTCGTTTTAGTGGGTTCGTGTTGCTCGATCTTTGGTTTTCTGTGTAGTATTATGTAGATCGCTGTTTGTTCTTTGATTTACGGATTCCGATTACCCATTTGGTATCTTAAGACTTTTTTTACTCATCAATTGTAAAGATACAAAAGTAAACATATATATAAAATAAATAATAAAATACTATTCAAATTAAATCACACTGCCACAAACAAAACAAATAACAAATAACTTACCTATAATAAAGAATGATAAATAGAATATACACAAAAATAGAAGATCAAATTCCATAACTAATTCCTGCACGCTATCTTTACTATCCTACAACATCTGCTGCTCATTAAATCTCGTCTGATTCTGCTGCTGTTCTTCCCAATGTTATGATTGAGTGATAGATATCTCTCATATGAAATATGGTTTACCAATAACTTTCATCAGCATTGCTGTAGCCTTTTTACGTTGTGTGAATGTAATTTCATTGGTAGAAAATAATGGAGAAAATTACAGAACAATCAAAATCATTTCACGTATTCATCATCCTATGAAGGGCACATAGGACAACTTTGAATTGATACATTATATTCCACAAGAACGTTTTATTCTTCCCAAAATGGTATGACTAATTTCTCTATATTTTATTTTCTGTGTATAATTCAGAAGAGATGAACACGTGACATTTCTAATTACAGAAATATTTTTAAAAAAAATGACTCATTTTTTATCGTAAAATTGCAAAAAATAAGATTTTTTGGCGTAAAATCGTGATTTTTCACACGAAATACCTCAAAAATGTTCGCGTCTCCCTCCGCAATTGGAAAAAATATGATTTTTTGGCGTAAAATCGTGATTTTTCACACGAAATACTCCAAAAGTTTTCGCGCCTCCCTCCGCTCGGTGCAATTTCTGGATGTCACTAGTGGAGCAGGAACTACTTACTCTTCCGGAGCGCCGGAGTTCATTGCCGATTTTAGTGGTGTTCGTGTTGTTCAATTATTTATTACCTGTGAAGATTGTTGTTGACCATTGTGTGTCTTTTCCTCCTTATTCTTTTGGTCATTGTATTGATATCGTCTGTCCTTAGATTTACGGCATCTGATTACCACATTGGTGTTTTAAACTTTTATTAGAATGTAGAATCGTTTGATTAAGGACCAACTGATTAACTGATACTTCTAACAGATTGAGTATCAATTAGCTATAAGCAAACAAATGAATTATTGGTCTTCGTGGGAGACCAGAATAAATATATTATCAAGAGTTATACAATTTTCTAAAAGATTTTCAAACATTTATGCTTATAGTTATCAAGAGATAATATGCTTTGAATTTTATGCAACCGCATCGGTGGTGTAATGGTTAGCGTGTTCGCCTCGAGTGTGGTAGATCGTGGGTTCGAGTCCCGGTCAGATCAAACCGAAGATTATAAAATTGGTATAGTTGCTGCTTCTCCGCTAAGCACACAGCATTAAGGAGTAAGAGCAAAGACTGGTTGGCTCGGATCAGAATAATGTGTCCGCGTGGAGCGACATTTCTACTCGCGGACTGTTGTTTCAGTGAACTAGCACTATAACAATCTAGTTCAGTGTGTTGGTCTAGTACAAAGCGGACATCATCATCATTTCATTGAATGCAACTTGTTCTCGCCACAATATAGCTGAAAAATTAAGCAATAATCACACACTCACTCGCTGAATTCTATACTATCTCTTCTTTATGTTTTATTACACACAGATTTCCATTTGTGTTACATTACCCTTGACCAATGGAATCCAGAGTATTTATAATTGCCTTGTATACTGTGTAATATTTAAATGATGGTTGAGGCCAATATTATATTATACATATGCCAACTTTTGTGTCAACGAAGATTACATATTCAAGATCACAGCGTTCTTTATAATAACGTTGTTCGCCATGTTATATGTGAGGGTTGGCATTTAATAATAACGCTGTTCGCCCTGTTATATGTGAAGGTTGACATTTTATAATAACGCTATTCGCCCTGTTATATGTGAGGGTTGGCATTTTATAATAACGCTATTCGCCCTGTTATATGTGAGGGTTGGCATTTTATAATAACGCTGTTCGCCCTGTTATATGTGAGGGTTGGCATTTTATAATAACGTTGTTCGCCCTGTTATATGTGAGGGTTGGCATTTTATAATAACGCTGTTCGCCCTGTTATATGTGAGGGTTGGCATTTTATAATAACGTTGTTCGCCCTGTTATATGTGAGGGTTGGCATTTTATGATAACGCTGTTCGCCCTGTTATATGTGAGGGTTGGCATTTTATAATAACGTTGTTCGCCCTATTATATGTGAGGGTTGGCATTTTATAATAACGCTGTTCGCCCTGTTATATGTGAGGGTTGGCATTTTATAATAACGCTATTCGCCCTGTTATATGTGAAGGTTGGCATTTTATAATAACGTTGTTCGCCCTGTTGTATGTGAGGGTTGGCATTTTATAATAACGCTATTCGCCCTGTTATATGTTAGGGTTGACATTTTATAATAACGCTATTCGCCCTGTTATATGTGAGGGTTGGCATTTTATAATAACGCTATTCGCCCTGTTATATGTGAGGGTTGGCATTTTATAATAACGCTATTCGCCCTGTTATATGTGAGGGTTGGCATTTTATAATAACGCTATTCGCCCTGTTATATGTGAGGGTTGGCATTTTATAGTAACGCTGTTCGCCCTGTTATATGTGAGGGTTGGCATTTTATAATAACGCTGTTCGCCCTGTTATATGTTAGGGTTGGCATTTTATAATAACGTTGTTCGCTCTGTTATATGTGAGGGTTGGCATTTTATATTAACGCTGTTCGCCCTGTTATATGTTAGGGTTGGCATTTTATAATAACGTTGTTCACCTTGTTATATGCTAGGGTTGGCATTTTAAAATAACGCTATTCGCCCTGTTATATGTGAGGGTTGACATTTTATAGTAATGCTGTTCACCCTGTTATATGTTAGGGTTGGCATTTTATAATAACGTTGTTCGCCCTGTTATATGTTAGGGTTGACATTTTATAATAACGCTATTCGCCCTGTTATATGTGAGGGTTGGCATTTTATAATAACGCTATTCGCCCTGTTATATGTGAGGGTTGGCATTTTATAATAACGCTATTCGCCCTGTTATATTTTAGGGTTGGCATTTTATAATAACGTTGTTCACCCTGTTATATGTTAGGGTTGGCAATTTATAATAACGCTATTCGCCCTGTTATATGTGAGGGTTGGCATTTTATAATAACGCTATTCTCCCTGTTATATGTGAGGGTTGGCATTTTATAATAACGCTATTCTCCCTGTTATATGTGAGGGTTGGCATTTTACTCACACGTAGAAAACACTAAGAGTGAAACTAGTTTAACCCCGCAATTTTTTTTATTGAAGCCTGTTGTATTATCTGACCTTCGATTTACAGCTTCTGACTTACCCTTGGGTATCTTAGATTTACAGCTTCTGACTTACCCTTGGGTGTCTTAGATTTACAGCTTCTGACTTACCCTTGGGTGTCTTAGATTTACAGCTTCTGACTTACCCTTGGGTATCTTAGATTTACAGCTTCTGACTTACCCTTGGGTATCTTAGATTTACAGCTTCTGACTTACCCTTGGGTATCTTAGATTTACAGCTTCTGACTTACCCTTGGGTATCTTAGATTGACAGCTTCTAACTTACCCTTGGGTATCTTAGATTTACAGCTTCTGACTTACCTTTGGGTATCCTAGATTTACAGCTTCTGACTTACCCTTGGGTATCTTAGATTTACAGCTTCTGACTTACCCTTGGGTATCTTAGATTTACAGCTTCTAACTTACCCTTGGGTATCTTAGATTTACAGCTTCTGACTTACCTTTGGGTATCTTAGATTTACAGCTTCTGACTTACCTTTGGGTATCTTAGATTTACAGCTTCTGACTTACCCTTGGGTATCTTAGATTTACAGCTTCTGACTTACTCTTGGGTATCTTCAAACATTTCTTTCTCGCACGGATAAAACCATATATATAATTTACACAATAACGTTCCCAGATCGTAAGATGCCAATTTCACCAGACAACTTGTTTATAGAAGTATTTGGCGCGGGCCCTCAAAAGCGTGGGGACCCTAGCATTTGCTACATGTATTATATAATTAATCCTACCTTGTTTGTGTGATAAACTTTGTCAGTGACTTGCGACAGGTTGGTGGTTTCCTCAACCAATAAAACTGACCGCTACGAATTAACTGAAATATTGTTGAAAGTGGCGTTAAACACTGAAACACCTAACTCTGAAATTTGTTTTGAAACAACATACATTCTAATACATTTCAGCTGGTGGCCTTTTTAAAATAATATTATAGAAATATGATATTGATAGATTTGAATTTAGTAGCATAAATCACAAATAGTCGTTAATTAATTTGCAATATACATTTATTCCCAGCAAAATATCAATATTTTATTGGATTTTATCCATGATATCAGACATTTACACAAAAGAAAATTTCAATATTGACAACATCTCCTTGTTCAAAGACCTTCACAAGTACTTGAGCTATTTAACTGTTTCTCCTTCCTTCATCAAAATACAAAATCTAGACAATTAAAAATGATACACAGAGTGGAGATATAAAGAGACGATCATTGGTTATAATATTGATTCGTTATATTCTCAGCATGAGACCATTTGTTTTCTTTTGTTCATCAACAAACACACACAGAATTATTCTATCCTGGTTACAAATGGACTTTATATGTCAACCGAATACGTAATGCTATATTATTTTTTCCCAGGCAATACAGAAAAAAATTACATTCCGCTCAGCCATTCTCAAACATGCAGTTATATATGTTTATATTAAACTTGTTGTACTGATTAGAAACAAAATGTCCTGTGAAGGTCAAGGTTTAATTGATATAGCATAACTATTAATATTCCTTTACTAGCATACTGGGAAGGTCAAGGTTTAATTGCTATAGTATAAATAGTAATGTTCCTTTACTAGTATACTGGGAAGGTCAAGGTTAAATTGCTATAGCATAACTATTAATATTCCTTTACTAGCATACTGGGAAAGTCAAGGTTTAATTGCTATAGTATAAATAGTAATGTTCCTTTACTAGTATACTGGGAAGGTCAAGGTTAAATTGCTATATCATAACTATTAATGTTCCTTTACTAGTATCATGTGAAGGGCAATGTTTAATTGCTATAGCATAACTATTAATGTTCCTTTACTAGTATCATGTGAAGGTCAAGGTTTAATTTCTGTAGTATAACTATTAATGTTCCTTTACTAGTATCCTGTGAAGGTCAAGGTTTAATTGCTATAGCATAACTATTAATGTTCCTTTACTAGTATCCTGTGAAGGTCAAGGTTTAATTGCTATAGCATAACTATTAATGTTCCTTTACTAGTATCATGTGAAGGTCAATGTTTAATAGCTATAGCATAACTATTAATGTTCCTTTTGTAGTGTCCTGTTAAGGTCAAGGTTTAATTGCTATAGCATAACTATTAATGTTCCTTTACTAGTATCATGTGAAGGTCAAGGTTTAATTTCTGTAGTATAACTATTAATGTTCCTTTACTAGTATCCTGTGAAGGTCAAGGTTTAATTGCTATAGCATAACTATTAATGTTCCTTTACTAGTATCCTGTGAAGGTCAAGGTTTAATTGCTATAGCATAACTATTAATGTTCCTTTACTAGTATCCTGTGAAGGTCAAGGTTTAATTGCTATAGCATAACTATTAATGTTCCTTTACTAGTATCATGTGAAGGTCAATGTTTAATAGCTATAGCATAACTATTAATGTTCCTTTTGTAGTGTCCTGTTAAGGTCAAGGTTTAATTGCTATAGCATAACTATTAATGTTCCTTTACTAATATCCTGTGAAGGTCAAGGTTTAATTGATATAGCATAGCTATTAATGTTCCTTTGCTAGTATCCTGTGAAGGTCAAGCTTTACTTGTTATAGCATAACTATTAATGTTCCTTTACTAGTATCCTGTGAAGATCAAGGTTTAATTGCTATAGCATAACTATTAATGTTCCTTTACTAGTATCCTGTGAAGGTCAAATTTAAGGTTTAATTGCTATATCATAGCTATTAATTAATGTTCCTATTCTAGTATCCTGTGAAGGTCAAGGTTTAATTGCTATAGCATAGCTATTAATGTTCCTATTCTAGTATCCTGTGAAGGTCAAGGTTTAATTGCTATAGCATAACTATTAATGTTCCTTTACTAGTATCCTGTGAGGTCAAGGTTTAATTGCTATAGCATAGCTATTAATTAATGTTCCTTTACTAGTATCCTGTGAAGGTCAAGGTTTAATTGCTACAACATATTAATGCTATTATATGTTCCAGTTCATGTGGCATTTACATGACTGCTATATTATCACATGTAACGTTTGAAGATACTAAAGGGATAATCATAAGGTGTAGTTCGACGAAGGACAGACAATGCATTGATCAAACGAAAAAGGACAACAAGACAAACAACTCTCTACACAACAGTACACAGAAAACTATAGTAACTTTAGTAGTATATGTTACATAAATCAGTAATGTTTTGCAAATCATTTTTTGTCCTATTGTCCTTTTTATGTTGACCATTGCATTTTCTGTCCTCCTTCGATTTTCGGATTTCTGATTACCGTTGGAGATCCAGCTATCAAGAAGTTAGGACTGTAATCCAATTAATCGGTTTCATCCTGCCACATCTGTGTGCCTTTCCCAAGCCAAAATCTGGATTTTCAAGTTCATGTGTCGTGACTATCTTTTTGTATTCGGTGATTTAATGTGAGCGGTAATTCTTCGTTTTGTTGATGTTGGTGGAATTGTTGACCTTCACTGTTTAAACTTTCTTTTCATAACTATCCTGCTCCATGACCAGCACCCCCTCGTGATATCCTCATTTCCATTGTCAATTTATCGTACAATTTTTGCTAAAGAGGCAATGATCAAGTTTGAAGTTATGAAGGATCTAATTGGGAGTTTTCAGGTTATAAGTTAATACAGGAAGCCTGATCGTTGACCACAGTGGAAGTCGTAAGTGAAGAAATCTACGCTCGTGTCATGTTAAATACATGTTTTGCTTATTTCGAAAAGGAAGCGGTGCATTGTACATACGGGGGAGCAGCATCATCGCTCACACTGTACAGGATATCACAGGGACCAATCAGAAACTACGATGATCTTAATCAATAAACTAATCGTCTATGGTGAATACATATATGGAATCATCGGAATTTTTAAATTGAATTTGAAGTCACTTACGATTTTATTCAAAATAATTGTTCCGGTCTGAGTGGCATCATTTTATTTTGACACATTCTGTCTGATATATTATATGCAATAAACATAATTTTGAGTCAGTTTTATTTATAAATGTTGTGTAGTTTTTAAATAAACAGACATTGAAAATTATATTAATTCTATTGTAATGGAAATCTATAACCCCGGTGATTTCTTATCGTTGTCACCTCAATGTATATATATATATATATATATAAAACAAAGAATAAACCAGTGGTGACAAAAAAAACTCCTACTGACTAGAGTCTCTACAAAAGAGTATTATTTGTCCCTACCCAACATCCCATACTTTTTGGCCACCGTTATCCCACTCCTCCAACATTCTAATGTATTTTAACATAATGTTGATTTTGCTTTGTCCTGAAATATCCATGTAATATTTGCAGATGTGTGCTAAAAAAACTATCAACATCTACGTGTACGTTGTTGTCTTAATTTACTATATGTAGTTTGTTGGTTCTTAATTATATCGTAAAATCTCTAATCATACATTTTTTAACTTAAAAGAATAATAATAACAATAATGATGATAATAATAATAGATCATTTGAAACTAAGTTAGTAAATGAGACAAAAATATACTAGAAATAATACTTATTATCTTAGAAGTAAACAGAAAGTTTTATTCATTTAGAGATTATATTTATATTTTTAGAGATTATATTTATATTTTTAGAGATTATAGTTTCATATCCGATGTTGCCAAAATGGCTGACGTTTTGAGCATTTTACGTCAATACAACATTAACAAAAAAGAGATAATCGAGAAAGACGATCAAGTTATCTTTAATGATCTGGCATGGCCAAAAAATGTTAAGACAAATTATGTGATCTGGGGGTAAGTCATTAATCTGAAACATGTTGAAATGTGATGTTTTTGTTTCCATACTCGGTCAACATTTCATGTCGGATTGAAAGTTTGTGATAATTTAAACAGTGTCTTTACAACAAGGAGTTACAGCAATGAACGTTATCTTAACAATTGTCTTAAATTATCTTTTAAGTTCGAACACAGAAATGTTGCAGCATTGCACAGTGCCTTGTTCTGTTGTTGACTATCCATACTAATCCCTTTTGCCTGAAGTTTTGGGATTCGAAGACAGAGTTGTTTTCTGATATTGCCTGCCTCCGAATCCTTTATCAACCATGCATAGTTCTATTCGGGAATTTTTTTTCAAGTAACCCCGCCTCGAACCGGCGTGAATTACGCCTGCACCTCAATGTCGTGCCAACCGGCACTGGAGTATTTAAAAGTAGACATTTTGCTGCATAAATATAATTAAATCATGATCACCTACCTATGACGCCAGATACAGCTCATCATTCCCAGCTGCCGCTTCAGATCCATTGAATGTCACCATTTTTACTTGTTTTGAAAGTATGTCACGTGATCGCTTTTTCCACGAATTACGTGGTATAGTATAGTATAGTCTATTCCATACATCTGATTTATCGGTATTTGAAGCATTCTTTTCTTTTTTGCCAGAATTTTTGCGCACAGGTGGGTCACATCCAAGATGAAGGCTTATACACAAGATACAGAAGTGTAGCTGAAGTCACTGAATTGTCAAATAAATTTTGTACTAGTAAATTTCCGATTTGTAAATATGGTCTGAAGGCTTTCATCTGTAGTTCCTATTTTCAACTTATTTATACATGAAAGGTTCAGAAATCTTTCTGCTTGTAATTATTTTTTGTAAAAAGAGAGATATGGGGTAAAGGTCAATGAGACAACCCTAGAACAAGCTAAATAAATGGAGGTCACCACAGTCTTCAACTATGAGTACACTGGAGCTCCTAGCCTCCCCATAAAACAAATCATATAAAATATAAAACATTCTCCAACATTACCAAAATACTGATTATGTCTACTTTAGTTGGAAAATTTTCTTTGCAAATGCAAAGGTATTGAAATTAATCTGAATATGTACGCTACAAGAATTAACAGAAGAAGTTCCTCATGTAAAAAGAAAAGAATGCTTCAATACCGATAAATCAGATGTATGGAATAGACTATATCATGTAATTCGTGGAAAAAGAGGTCACGTTACATACTTTCAAAACTAGTAAAAATGATGACATTCAATGGATGGGATCTAAAGCGGCGGCTGGGAATGATGAGCTGTATCTGGCATCATAGGTAGGTGATCATGATTCTATTTACATATTTATGCAGCAAAATATGTCTACTTTTGAATACTCCAGCGCCGGTTGGCACGACATTGAGGTGCAGGCGTAATTCACGCCGGTTCGAGGCGGGGGTACCTGAGCAAAAATTTCCAAATAGAACTATGCAAGGTTGATAAGGGATTCGGAGGCAGGCAATATCAGAAAACAACTCTGGCTTCGAATCCCAAAAGGGATTATATCCATACATGTTTACTTACTATCCATCATGTTCTTCTTCTTTTGGTACATTGTAATCAGTATCCCATCGACCTCTGATGATTACATACTGTTGCATATGTCAATAACCCCTGTGCTCCAAGTGAGAGCAAAATCTACCAAGACCTTCTTGAAAAAGGTGTGTCTTTTTTAAATTGTTTAACGTAAAACTGTAATAATGTAATGTTACCCGTTTTCAAAGGTTTCTTCCACCACAGACTAATTTACCTGGCAAACTTGCTATTTAATACTTAAGTTGCCATTAATTTTAAAAATTCTCTTTTTCGCCGAAGTAATAATTTTTGTTACTATCAATCGTATAGAAAGAAAATACAAATACTCACTCTGATCATCACTTTATCTATTTATAAACAAATGACAAATTTCTATGTTATACTATTCATTTTTTATTAATTTAATGTAAATTTCAACAATATTTCAGTCATCACATGCAGTGCTTTCAATGGAAGTTGGTTGCCGTAAAAAATTGACGTCTATATGATCGTTAATCATAATTTTATGTTTGTATGTCGCTTACGTTAACATTGGACAAAATACAACTGGTACTGAAAGCTGAAACTAGGTCCCAGGAAAGTGCCAGAATGTAGGAATTGGTTTCATTTACCCCATACCCCTGCAGATAAGGTGCTGACCTGTACTCTGCGAATATCAGACTAGCCGACCATTTTATAAATAGCTGTCTAGTATCAAAGCCCTGCACATGGTCATTTTTATGGAAGGTACGGTATATATAAGACACCATTAGGACATTGGAGATGCTGAAAAGTTTAATTTGTGACAATATATATCTTAATTTCAGAACTGGGAAAGATGGCATTACAAAGGAATATTACACACTAGACTGCATCCTCTTCCTGTTGAAAAATGTACAACTTCAGCATCCTTTGTATGTCAGAGAGGCTGCAGTAAGTACTATAGATTTGTAGGTTGTCATATGTCAGAGAGACTACAGTAAGTACTACAGATTTGTATGTTGTCATGGTTTTCTAATTGTTTGTTAAATGTATTAATGCAATACATTAATTGATTGCTACATAGCATCTAGTTGAACAATCAAAGGCCATGTCAACTTGTATAATGATTAAGATGATGCATACCATTAAACTTAAATATGTGTGGCACAAGATGATGCATACAATTACGCTTAAATATGTGTGGTACAAGATGATGCATACAATTACGCTTAAGTATGTGTGGCATAAGATGATTTTCAAATGAAATAAAGCTTTACAATGGAGATGAAATAAAACATGTACTATGATATGATCACATTGTACTTAACATGTCTGACAGTCAAATGAAATTTACAAGCTAAAAAAATATGTTCTATGATACGAAAATAAACCCCAAAAAACCAGAACAAAGGTGAAACAAAACAAAAAGTATCTGTTATGAAAGTTTTTAACTGAACTCTAGTCTAACAATATCCAGAAGTGTAACAAATGATTACCACGTTTTTGTACATGACAATGTTTTCTTTGTCAAATATACAGTTTTGTTTATATACATGTATTATTATCTAGGCTACAAATGTACCAGTTGTACGTCGTCCAGATAGAAAAGACTTGCTGGCCTACTTAAGTGGAGAAACTGCCACTTCAGCAAATATCGACAAAAGTGCTCCACTAGAAATCCCTCTTCAGAGACCAGCACAAGGTAAACACAGTATAATATTCCGACGGGATTGACATTTTGACAGAAGTAGACATTTTACTGCATAATTTGATTGATTTAGGCAATGCTTATTGTTCTGAAGATTTCATTGGAGCAAATTTGTTTGCTGAAAGCACATTAGTGGAGTAAGTTAATGATAACAACAGTAGAATCTTAGATTGTTATTGGTAATCAACTCACCAGCACAAATGAGTTGATTTTCGATCAAATTATATATACCCCATTTAAATCCAGACAGTATGTCTTCCATTGAACATTATGACCAGACTAGTAAACTACCAAAATCTTCCAACTTCCAATCAGTGCCTATCACCACAATCATGAGTTCAAATCCAGCTCATGGCGAGGTGTACTTGATACAACATTATGTTATGAAGTTTGTTAGTTACTTGTGACAGGTCGGTGGTTTTCTCTGGGTACTATCGTTTCCTCCACCAATAAAACTGACTGCCATGATATAACTGAAATATTGTTGAAAGTGGCATTAAACACCATAGCCCTCACCAAGATCATTCTTATACAGTGAAACCAATCTAAACCAAATCTTGAATAACCCGGAATCCTGTATAAGCAGAAGTTTAAATAAAATCTAAATTTAGGAAGTCTTTGTAAATTTAACCTGTATAAACCAAGCGCATGTCTATTCCAAATATAAATACTGGTCCCACGAGGGTTTGGTTTAAATATAAATACTGGTCCCACGCGGGTTTGGTTTAAATACTGGTCCCACGAGGGTTTGGTTTAGATACTGGTCCCACGAGGGTTTGTTTTAGATACTGGTCCCACGAGGGTTGAGGGTTTGGTTTAGATACTGGTTCCACGAGGGTTTGGTTTAGATACTGGTCCCACGAGGGTTTGGTTTAGATACTGGTCCCACGAGGGTTTGGTTTAGATACTGGTCCCACGAGGGTTTGGTTTAGATACTGGTCCCACGAGGGTTTGGTTTAGATACTGGTCCCACAAGGGTTTGGTTTAGATACTGGTCCCACAAGGGTTTGATTTAGATACTGGTCCCACGAGGGTTTGGTTTAGATACTGGTTCCACGAGGGTTTGGTTTAGATACTGGTCCCACGAGGGTTTGGTTTAGATACTGGTCCCACGAGGGTTTAGACAGTTTTCACTGTCCTCTCTTTTGTTTGAGGAAAACAATGGTCAGATAACAAGTTTGTCAATGAAAATGAAGTGTAAAAAAAGGCTGCACTTTTTAAAGTATTTTTGCTTCCTTTTAGTTTTATATTGTTTGTGAATGGAGAGATGATTACCATTTTTACTACATATCTATTTATTTCAGTCAAAAGAGGCGCTGAAGATGCCGGAGAAGTTGATAAAAAGAAACCAAGACTTGAGGTAATGACAGTAGGATTTTAGAGAGTTCAGACTGTAGATCATTTGTACAATCACTTGATTTGGCCTTTATATGTAAATATTAAGGGAAATTGAATAAATAACACATACATGTACATGTAGCTGAGAGGGTAGGAGAGCAGATTATTACCCTCAGAAATTCATTGTCCTCCGAAGCAAAACTGCGATCCACAGCAAAATGTCTAAAAAAAACTGTGTGTCTTAGACAGGAAGTATAATGTTGTCCGTTCAGCACAAAAACATACCATACACTTAGGCCAAAAAAAAAAATATGTGTGTTTACGATCACCCAACCTACCCTAATTTTTGCTAGCGACCCTATGCATTTTTACACAGAATTCGGATAACCATTTTTGTTGTTTAACCAGCAGCAATGTTTTATTTATTCAACTGCTAGCTTTTTGTCGAAATTGAGAGCAAAGAAGGTAGAAAGACTGCATAATTCGTCATTTTACCGGAATTTTCGAAAATTAAATATCGGATTCCGGAACCGGGAACAACTATTTCCGGTTTTGTCGATAATAAAAAAAAAAAAAAAAATTTAATCCCGACCGACCCTAGATTTTTTTGACATGTGACAGTAAACACACATATATTTTTTTTTGGCCTTACTTTATTTTGCCAGGACTAATTTTCTTCAAACTATACAAGATTATTGGAAATGGTAGTCTGAAGGTCTGTTTTCTTTTCAAAGATTTTCACCTTTGTTGTTCCACACTTATGGAACTTTATTACATGTCACATTTTTACTCTACTTTATTAGTTTTCTCTAAACTTTACAAAATTATTATCATCTCAAGAGAAGGGGGGGGTAACTGTAAAAGTTGATTGTGTTGTCACTGTACCATAAGATAGATTTTTATTCGACCATTTTCTTGAGAATGAGAATGAAAAACTGATCTATATAAAGGCCATTGATGGACAAAAGTACTATATTTTGACAGGAAGAAAAAGTTCGACAGGACAAAATAAGTTGGGCAAGAAAGATGGACGCTCCAAGGGAGACAGCTGTGAAGCCTGCACAATTGGCGTAAGATTTTATTTAATCTTTCCAGTCAAATTAAAGCTAAGTGCTGTTCGTTGACTTTGTCCTGAGTTTTATATGGTTTTTTTTTTTCATATTTACATGCATCCTGTCTGTTTAATGGAAACTTTAATTCTAAACAAAATTGAATGTGCATTCTTTGTTATTTTTTGTAAAGCATGGCAACGGTCGTCATGGTCGTTATTGTATAGTAGTTGTAAATCCAGCTACCTATTTGCAATCAGTGCCTATCAACACTAAAGTTATAAGTTTGAATCCTGTTCATGGCGAGATGTACTCGATACAACATCATGTGATAAACTTTGTCAGTGTCTTGCAGCAGATTGGTGTTTTTCTCCAGGTACTCCCGATTCCTCCACCAATAAAACAGTCCGCCACAGTATAACTGAAATATTGTTGAAAGTGGCGTTAAACACCATAACCCTAACTGCAAACATTGGTACCCATGAATTTAAAAGCTGACCTTTCTTGACAGTGGTAATACTTTGGAGTATAATTTTCATAATTATATTCCAAAAAATGGTCCAATCAGAACAATTGATTAATTTAATACAAGTGTTCTGATTGGCTGTTTTTGTACACATACATGGACAGACTCATGCACAAACTTTTTATAACTGTAAGACCATTCTTTAACACAATTCATACTGAAAATGTAAAAATAATGTTTAAAAAGTATTGAGAAAACCATATTATATTATTCAGATCTTCATCGTTGCCAGAAGCTATGCCTTTAGAGAGAATTGCTGCCATAAAAGCTAAGAGATGGGCCAAGAAACGGTCCATGATCAAAGTTGACGATGCCGACATTCAGCCAGGTCCATTAGAACACAGTAGTTTTGTGGATGCTGAAGTAGATGTAACGAGGGATATTGTCAGTAGAGAAAGACTGTGGAGAACAAGAACCACAATACTTCAAAGCAACGTTAAAGTATGTACATCTATAGCTATGCAGATTATGGAGAAGACATTTCTAAGTTGTGAAACTTGTGTCCTATCCAATTATTTATAAAATGTTTAAAGTATAAATATTATTAAAACAGCTTTGCAAAAACACTTAAGAAAAGGAATCATGTGATATTTTACCCGACCAATAAAATGTTTATATAAAAATTAAGATTTATTGTGTTTGAATTTGTATTTTTATCATTTAAGGAATTTTTCTAAACTTTCAATTTAAATAATATTTTATTCAAACTTTTATTGAAACCAACAATATTTCATGCTCACACAAATGTTAAGTTGAATTAAAATTCTTCACATTTTGTTTATTATTATTAACATTTGTATTTATAAAGTGTAAATTACAAAAGAAAAACTGATAATTTGTTTATAAATTAAAATTATTTTTTTAATTATTCATATCTTTGACCACACTGTCAAACCTATTTTATTATACTGTTCAGAAATATGGGGTTGTTATTTACCAAAATCAGCTGACTTTAACTTTATGTTTGACTATTCAAGACTATCATCTGTACTTCCCTGTGATAAATTGCATATTCATTTTTGTAAATATATACTGGGTACTAATAAAACAAGCACCAACTTTGCAATATTGAGTGAATTAGGAAGAATACCATTTGCATTAGACTGCTTTACTTCAGTTTTTAAATACTGGTATCGTTTAGATTCTTCTACTAATTTTTTACTTAAGAGTGCATACATTGAAAATAAATTCCTACACTTACAGGGTTGTGACACTTGGTATTCTGATCTACAGAGACTTTTTAAAATATTTGATAACAATACAGGAATGTTAAAAGAAATAAACTTCTAGATGAAAACGGCAAATTGCGAACCTATCTAAAACTCAAATGCAATTTCGGATTCGAAAATTATCTTCATATTTTATCAGATTTTAATCAAAGAAAATCTTTCACCAAATTTAGAATCAGCAACCATAAATTAAAGATTGAAACTGGCAGATATTCAAAACCTATAACACCTTTAGAGAACCGCATTTGCGAAAAATGTTTTTCAGATGAAATAGAATCTGAAGAAGACCTTCTATTAAAATGTTCTTATTACTATACTTCCAGGCGCAAGCTTCTTGAAACAATTAAGAATAACATTAATCATTCTAACTTTGAAAAATTATCATTTGGGGATAAATTTATATGGCTTTTAAACTCAGAAAGTAAAGATACTTTAATATGCATGTGTGATTTCCTGTTAAAAAGTCACTGTTTCGGACAGCTGGTATCGCATATTTTAACACTAGTCATGTCTCTCATTCTTGTATTTACGATTTATATGATATTTTATGCAATCACCTTATGTTTTATTATGTTTATATGCCCCTTCGTAGGCCCTTTAATTTGGACCAATAAAATCTTATCTTATCTTATCTTTCATTTTTTTCTGTGTCATTGTTCAACTGTTTGGATTTGTAAAATTTTCTTCGTGTTTTCTAACATGATTCAAGATTTTTTGTACCTCTGTATTTTAATTCCTTGTGTCTGTATACTGTAAAGATATAACTGATATATTGTTGAAAGTGGCATTAAACACCATCAAACACAAAGAAAATTATTGCGGGGTGATCCTCTTGCCCAAGACAAGTAATGTATATTTTTTTTATTATTTTTTCAGAGTTTTGCAAAGAACATATTTGGTATATTACAGTCAATAAAAGCCAGAGAAGAAGGATCTCAGAAACATAAACCAAGTCATAACTCACATACCCCATCAGTGGTAAGATCACTCAGAAACATAGACCAAGTCATAACTCACATACCCCATCAGTGGTAAGATCACTCAGAAACATAGACCAAGTCATAACTCACATACTCCATCAGTGGTAAGATCACTCAGAAACATAGACCAAGTCATAACTCACATACCCCATCAGTGGTAAGATCACTCAGAAACATAGACCAAGTCATAACTCACATACCCCATCAGTGGTAAGATCACTCAGAAACATATACCAAGTCATAACTCACATACCCCATCAGTGGTAAGATCACTCAGAAACATTAACCAAGTCATAACTCACATACCCCATCAGTGGTAAGATCACTCAGAAACATAGACCAAGTCATAACTCACATACTCCATCAGTGGTAAGATCACTCAGAAACATAGACCAAGTCATAACTCACATACCCCATCAGTGGTAAAATCACTCAGAAACATAAACCAAGTCATAACTCACATACCCCATCAGTGGTAAGATCACTCAGAAACATTAACCAAGTCATAACTCACATACCCCATCAGTGGTAAGATCACTCAGAAACATAGACCAAGTCATAACTCACATACCCCATCAGTGGTAAGATCACTCAGAAACATAGACCAAGTCATAACTCACATACTCCATCAGTGGTAAGATCACTCAGAAACATATACCAAGTCATAACTCACATACCCCATCAGTGGTAAGATCACTCAGAAACATAGACCAAGTCATAACTCACATACCCCATCAGTGGTAAGATCACTCAGAAACATTAACCAAGTCATAACTCACATACCCCATCAGTGGTAAGATCACTCAGAAACATTAACCAAGTCATAACTCACATACCCCATCAGTGGTAAGATCACTCAGAAACATAGACCAAGTCATAACTCACATAATCCATCAGTGGTAAGATCACTCAGAAACATTAACCAAGTCATAACTCACATACCCCATCAGTGGTAAGATCACTCAGAAACATAGACCAAGTCATAACTCACATACCCCATCAGTGGTAAGATCACTCAGAAACATAGACCAAGTCATAACTCACATACCCCATCAGTGGTAAAATCACTCAGAAACATAGACCAAGTCATAACTCACATACCCCATCAGTGGTAAGATCACTCAGAAACATAGACCAAGTCATAACTCACATACCCCATCAGTGGTAAGATCACTCAGAAACATAGACCAAGTCATAACTCACATACCCCATCAGTGGTAAGATCACTCAGAAACATTAACCAAGTCATAACTCACATACCCCATCAGTGGTAAGATCACCCAGAAACATTAACCAAGTCATAACTCACATACCCCATCAGTGGTGAGATCAGTCAGAAACATAAACCAAGTCATAACTCACATACCCCATCAGTGGTAAGATCACTCAGAAACATAGACCAAGTCATAACTCACATACCCCATCAGTGGTAAGATCACTCAGAAACATAGACCAAGTCATAACTCACATACCCCATCAGTGGTAAGATCACTCAGAAACATAGACCAAGTCATAACTCACATACCCCATCAGTGGTAAGATCACTCAGAAACATAGACCAAGTCATAACTCACATACCCCATCAGTGGTAAGATCACTCAGAAACATAGACCAAGTCATAACTCACATACCCCATCAGTGGTAAGATCACTCAGAAACATAGACCAAGTCATAACTCACATACTCCATCAGTGGTAAGATCACTCAGAAACATATACCAAGTCATAACTCACATACCCCATCAGTGGTAAGATCACTCAGAAACATAGACCAAGTCATAACTCACATACCCCATCAGTGGTAAGATCACTCAGAAACATAGACCAAGTCATAACTCACATACTCCATCAGTGGTAAGATCACTCAGAAACATAGACCAAGTCATAACTCACATACCCCATCAGTGGTAAGATCACTCAGAAACATAGACCAAGTCATAACTCACATACCCCATCAGTGGTAAGATCACTCAGAAACATATACCAAGTCATAACTCACATACCCCATCAGTGGTAAGATCACTCAGAAACATTAACCAAGTCATAACTCACATACCCCATCAGTGGTAAGATCACTCAGAAACATAGACCAAGTCATAGCTCACATACTCCATTAGTGGTAAGATCACTCAGAAACATAGACCAAGTCATAACTCACATACCCCATCAGTGGTAAAATCACTCAGAAACATAAACCAAGTCATAACTCACATACCCCATCAGTGGTAAGATCACTCAGAAACATTAACCAAGTCATAACTCACATACCCCATCAGTGGTAAGATCACTCAGAAACATAGACCAAGTCATAACTCACATACCCCATCAGTGGTAAGATCACTCAGAAACATAGACCAAGTCATAACTCACATACTCCATCAGTGGTAAGATCACTCAGAAACATATACCAAGTCATAACTCACATACCCCATCAGTGGTAAGATCACTCAGAAACATAGACCAAGTCATAACTCACATACCCCATCAGTGGTAAGATCACTCAGAAACATTAACCAAGTCATAACTCACATACCCCATCAGTGGTAAGATCACTCAGAAACATTAACCAAGTCATAACTCACATACCCCATCAGTGGTAAGATCACTCAGAAACATAGACCAAGTCATAACTCACATAATCCATCAGTGGTAAGATCACTCAGAAACATTAACCAAGTCATAACTCACATACCCCATCAGTGGTAAGATCACTCAGAAACATAGACCAAGTCATAACTCACATACCCCATCAGTGGTAAGATCACTCAGAAACATAGACCAAGTCATAACTCACATACCCCATCAGTGGTAAAATCACTCAGAAACATAGACCAAGTCATAACTCACATACCCCATCAGTGGTAAGATCACTCAGAAACATAGACCAAGTCATAACTCACATACCCCATCAGTGGTAAGATCACTCAGAAACATAGACCAAGTCATAACTCACATACCCCATCAGTGGTAAGATCACTCAGAAACATTAACCAAGTCATAACTCACATACCCCATCAGTGGTAAGATCACCCAGAAACATTAACCAAGTCATAACTCACATACCCCATCAGTGGTGAGATCAGTCAGAAACATAAACCAAGTCATAACTCACATACCCCATCAGTGGTAAGATCACTCAGAAACATAGACCAAGTCATAACTCACATACCCCATCAGTGGTAAGATCACTCAGAAACATAGACCAAGTCATAACTCACATACCCCATCAGTGGTAAGATCACTCAGAAACATAGACCAAGTCATAACTCACATACCCCATCAGTGGTAAGATCACTCAGAAACATAGACCAAGTCATAACTCACATACCCCATCAGTGGTAAGATCAACTTGTACTTATTTTTAGCTAATGAGGGTATCATCTGCCCAATAGTCAGTGCCGAAGCACTGACATGATTTATTAGACTTTTATATTAGTGAAATTTATAGTACTTATATAATGTAATTATACCCCCACTCGCAGAGTGGTGGGTATACTGGAATACCCTTGTCCGTCCGTCCCTAAACCTTGTGTACGTAACTAGTCATTTGTCTTTTGTTGGATTTTATTCATATTTGGTATCTTGGTTGGCCATGATCTGAGAATGCGCATATTATACCGATTTCACGGATAGTTGATTTTTGCGAGAGTTATAGCCCTTTTCATGTTTGTTTGACCATACGTCCGTCCGCACATCTTGTGTATGTAACTAGTCATTTGTCTTTTGTCGCATTTTATTCATATTTGGTATCTTGATTGGCCATGATCTGAGAATGCGCATATCATACCAATTTCACGGATGGTTGATTTTTGCGAAAAGCTATAGCACTTTTCATGTTTGTTTGACCATACGGCCGTTCGCACATCTTGTGTATGCAACTAGTCATTTGTCTTTTGTCGCATTTTATTCATATTTGGTAACTTGATTGGCCATGATCTGAGCATGTGCATATTATACCGATTTCACGGATGGTTGATTTTTGCAAGAGTTATAGCCCTTTTCATGTTTGTTTGACCATACAGCCGTTCGCACATCTTGTGTATGCAACTAGTCATTTGTCTTTTGTCGCATTTTATTCATATTTGGTAACTTGATTGGCCATGATCTGAGCATGTGCATATTATACCGATTTCACGGATGGTTGATTTTTGCAAGAGTTATAGCCCTTTTCATGTTCCCTTACGAGCTGCTGCTATAAATTATTTTCTTAATTAGCTATGTATAACATTTATATCTAATAATCTGTAATACATCATTTTTCATCATTCCAAACGTTTACTAGCCAACTGCCCTGGGAGGATGCACATCTTTTGATTCCAACACTCTACACTCCTTTATGCCTCTCCACCACGTTAAGTCCCACTATAATCTAATACTTTACTACACATCAACTTATGTAGAGCGAGTGGGGGTATCACAGCACGACAACACGTGCAGTTTCATTATTGATAAAGCTAAGGTTCTTTTCTGCCATGATATTATGATAGTTAGATTTACTACCTATGTAATCATTGTCTATCACCACTAATGTTGTCAGTTCTAATCTCGATCAGGGCGAGGTGTACAACATTATTTGATAAGTTTGTCAGTGACTTGCGACAGGTCGGTGGTTTTCTCTGGGTCCTCCAATTTTCTCCACCAATAAAAGTGATGGTCTCGATATAACTGAAATATTGTTGAAAGTGGCATTAAACACCATAAAACCAAGCCAGACTAAACCTCCCTCAGGCTTGAGCGACCTTAGCTGATTTGGGCTATCCTTTTTAGGCCCTTTGGTTTTATGGCTCCCAAAGCTTAATTTTTTTTAGGCTTTCCAGTATTTCTATATTGAGTATTCCTGATGAAGGTTATTCTAGAAACCTGTCAAGCAAAGAAAAAATTATGCATTTTATTGTATTCTCTCGGTGATAAAAAATGTTACCACACTTATTCAATTTCATAGAATCTATGAACTAAATTGATAATTGTATATAAACAATTGTAAAAGTATGAAAATGAGGCTTTAAACAAAATCTTCAGAAATACATGCATATAGGTTATAAAAAAGACTAACAGGTTCTGACATAGCTAGTAATCAGAAAGACTAACAGGTTCTGACATAGCTAGTAATCAGAAAGGCTGACAGGTTCTGACATAGCTAGTAATCAGAAAGACTGACAGGTTCTGACATAGCTAGTAATCAGAAAGACTGACAGGTTCTGACATAGCTAGTAATCAGAAAGACTAACAGGTTCTGACATAGCTAGTAATCAGAAAGACTAACAGGTTCTGACATAGCTAGTAATCAGAAAGACTGACAGGTTCTGACATAGCTAGTAATCAGAAAGACTAACAGGTTCTGACATAGCTAGTAATCAGAAAGACTAACAGGTTCTGACATAGCTAGTAATCAGAAAGACTGACAGGTTCTGACATAGCTAGTAATCAGAAAGATTAACAGGTTCTGACATAGCTAGTAATCAGAAAGACTGACAGGTTCTGACATAGCTAGTAATCAGAAAGATTAACAGGTTCTGACATAGCTAGTAATCAGAAAGACTGACAGGTTCTGACATAGCTAGTAATCAGAAAGATTAACAGGTTCTGACATAGCTAGTAATCAGAAAGACTAACAGGTTCTGACATAGCTAGTAATCAGAAAGACTGACAGGTTCTGACATAGCTAGTAATCAGAAAGACTAACAGGTTCTGACATAGCTAGTAATCAGAAAGACTGACAGGTTCTGACATAGCTAGTAATCAGAAAGACTGACAGGTTCTGACATAGCTAGTAATCAGAAAGACTGACAGGTTTTGACATACTAGTAATCAGAAAGACTGACAGGTTCTGACATAGCTAGTAATCAGAAAGACTAACAGGTTCTGACATAGCTAGTAATCAGAAAGACTGACAGGTTCTGACATAGCTAGTAATCAGAAAGACTGACAGATTCTGACATAGCTAGTAATCAGAAAGACTGACAGGTTCTGACATAGCTAGTAATCAGAAAGACTGATAGGTTCTGACATAGCTAGTAATCAGAAAGACTGACAGGTTCTGACATAGCTAGTAATCAGAAAGACTAACAGGTTCTGACATAGCTAGTAATCAGAAAGACTGACAGGTTCTGACATAGCTGGTAATCAGAAAGACTGACAGGTTCTGACATAGCTAGTAATCAGAAAGACTGACAGGTTTTGACATACTAGTAATCAGAAAGACTGACAGGTTCTGACATAGCTAGTAATCAGAAAGACTAACAGGTTCTGACATAGCTAGTAATCAGAAAGACTGACAGGTTCTGACATAGCTAGTAATCAGAAAGACTGACAGGTTCTGACATAGCTAGTAATCAGAAAGACTAACAGGTTCTGACATAGCTAGTAATCAGAAAGACTAACAGGTTCTGACATAGCTAGTAATCAGAAAGACTAACAGGTTCTGACATAGCTAGTAATCAGAAAGACTGACAGGTTCTGACATAGCTAGTAATCAGAAAGACTGACAGGTTCTGACATAGCTAGTAATCAGAAAGACTGACAGGTTCTGACATAGCTAGTAATCAGAAAGACTAACAGGTTCTGACATAGCTAGTAATCAGAAAGACTGACAGGTTCTGACATAGCTAGTAATCAGAAAGACTAACAGGTTCTGACATAGCTAGTAATCAGAAAGACTGACAGGTTCTGACATAGCTAGTAATCAGAAAGACTGACAGGTTCTGACATAGCTAGTAATCAGAAAGACTGACAGGTTCTGACATAGCTAGTAATCAGAAAGACTGACAGGTTCTGACATAGCTAGTAATCAGAAAGACTGACAGGTTCTGACATAGCTAGTAATCAGAAAGACTGACAGGTTCTGACATAGCTAGTAATCAGAAAGACTAACAGGTTCTGACATAGCTAGTAATCAGAAAGACTAACAGGTTCTGACATAGCTAGTAATCAGAAAGACTAACAGGTTCTGACATAGCTAGTAATCAGAAAGACTGACAGGTTCTGACATAGCTAGTAATCAGAAAGACTGACAGGTTCTGACATAGCTAGTAATCAGAAAGATTAACAGGTTCTGACATAGCTAGTAATCAGAAAGACTAACAGGTTCTGACATAGCTAGTAATCAGAAAGACTGACAGGTTCTGACATAGCTAGTAATCAGAAAGACTGACAGGTTCTGACATAGCTAGTAATCAGAAAGACTAACAGGTTCTGACATAGCTAGTAATCAGAAAGGCTGACAGGTTCTGACATAGCTAGTAATCAGAAAGACTGACAGGTTCTGACATAGCTAGTAATCAGAAAGACTGACAGATTCTGACATAGCTAGTAATCAGAAAGACTGACAGGTTCTGACATAGCTAGTAATCAGAAAGACTGACAGGTTTTGACATACTAGTAATCAGAAAGACTGACAGGTTCTGACATAGCTAGTAATCAGAAAGACTAACAGGTTCTGACATAGCTAGTAATCAGAAAGACTGACAGGTTCTGACATAGCTAGTAATCAGAAAGACTGACAGGTTCTGACATAGCTAGTAATCAGAAAGACTAACAGGTTCTGACATAGCTAGTAATCAGAAAGACTAACAGGTTCTGACATAGCTAGTAATCAGAAAGACTAACAGGTTCTGACATAGCTAGTAATCAGAAAGACTGACAGGTTCTGACATAGCTAGTAATCAGAAAGACTGACAGGTTCTGACATAGCTAGTAATCAGAAAGACTGACAGGTTCTGACATAGCTAGTAATCAGAAAGACTAACAGGTTCTGACATAGCTAGTAATCAGAAAGACTGACAGGTTCTGACATAGCTAGTAATCAGAAAGACTAACAGGTTCTGACATAGCTAGTAATCAGAAAGACTGACAGGTTCTGACATAGCTAGTAATCAGAAAGACTGACAGGTTCTGACATAGCTAGTAATCAGAAAGACTGACAGGTTCTGACATAGCTAGTAATCAGAAAGACTAACAGGTTCTGACATAGCTAGTAATCAGAAAGGCTGACAGGTTCTGACATAGCTAGTAATCAGAAAGACTAACAGGTTCTGACATAGCTAGTAATCAGAAAGACTGACAGGTTCTGACATAGCTAGTAATCAGAAAGACTGACAGGTTCTGACATAGCTAGTAATCAGAAAGACTAACAGGTTCTGACATAGCTAGTAATCAGAAAGACTAACAGGTTCTGACATAGCTAGTAATCAGAAAGACTGACAGGTTCTGACATAGCTAGTAATCAGAAAGACTGACAGGTTCTGACATAGCTAGTAATCAGAAAGACTGACAGGTTCTGACATAGCTAGTAATCAGAAAGACTGACAGGTTCTGACATAGCTAGTAATCAGAAAGATTAACAGGTTCTGACATAGCTAGTAATCAGAAAGACTAACAGGTTCTGACATAGCTAGTAATCAGAAAGACTGACAGGTTCTGACATAGCTAGTAATCAGAAAGACTAACAGGTTCTGACATAGCTAGTAATCAGAAAGACTGACAGGTTCTGACATAGCTAGTAATCAGAAAGACTGACAGGTTCTGACATAGCTAGTAATCAGAAAGACTAACAGGTTCTGACATAGCTAGTAATCAGAAAGATTAACAGGTTCTGACATAGCTAGTAATCAGAAAGACTAAGTGAAAGATATTAAAATCTTTTATTTCAGATGAATAGAGGAACCTATTTCTTCCGTAAATAATGCTGAACTGAGTTTAATTTAGAAAACTGTGTGAATGCCATTTCTTATATAACTTAATTGTCAATATAGGGGTACAGAAGACGAAGACAAAGGGGCAATCAAAAGTGGAAAAACGAGGGAAACAGTCACTATAGGGGTACAGAAGACGAAGACAAAGGGGCAATCAAAAGTGGAAAAAACCAGGGAAACTGTCAATATAGGGGCACAGAAGACGAAGACAAACAAAGCAAAAATATGCTAAAGTTTGATTTTTATTGTGGTAACTCACTGAAACAACAGTCCACTGGTAGACATGTCACTCCATTGGGACACATTTTTCTGATTTGCTCTTGCTCATTAAAGCTGCATGCTTAGCGGATAAACTACAAATAATTTATAGCCTTTGATTTGACACGACTGGGACTCGAATCCACGATCTACTGCACTCAAGACAAGCACTTCAACCATTTCACCACGATGCAGTTTCTCATCTTTAGTAACTGTTATAATAGTTTATGTATCTATATTTTAGTCACAGCCAAGACCAGCATCACAAGTTGCAGCCTACAGCAGATACGATCAGGAAAGATTTAAAGGAAAAGAAGGTATAGATTGTGTTTTATTTGTATTTTTCACAAAACTGTGATCTTTATTTTGTGTTGCCTCTCAATTGACTCATGATAAGTGGTGTTGTAACCTTAATACAGCCAAACATGCCACATGTGCCTAGGAAAATTGAAATATGGTCACATAAGACAGGTGGTCATTAAATACAGGTTTATTTAATATGAAATGCACTGTGAATGGAAATTAAAATTAATGTAACATAATGGTTTTTTAGAAAATATTATGACTGCAGGACAATAGGTCCTACACTATATCAGTTTCTGCTGGACCTACTAGTTTTCTGCCGGACCTAAACACTTTAACAGAAATTTCTGAAAGCATGTAATATTTATTCCATACCAATCAACATGTATTGGGTATATACATAAGTGTTATTAAGATGTAACATTTTATTTCATTCAATACATTTAATTCAAATAAATTCTCTTTCAATTTCATGCTCCACCTCCAGAGCTAATTTTTTTAGATTTCCAGTTTCCCCTCGTTTACCATACTTTGTACATATTGTATATGTCATGACATTTTCATCACAGTCATATTTTAACCAGGCCTTCGCACCATTTTGCGTTGAAAATCCGTTCAGATCTTTTCTCCTTTTCATATTTAAATCTTTTTTCTGCATCTGTTGCACTGTCACCAGCCTTTTTAATCCAGGACGAGCACCCTTTATAAATTTGATGGGCCACAAGGCACGACATTTCTTTGAAGCTGGTAGGACATACATGTAAGATATTAAGATACAAATCGTCCTCAGTACATTCGTTCCGCGAAAAATACAGTAGTAGAGAAAATAAAAATTTTAAATCATTGCCGGTAAATTCAAAACGGGTAAAAGGTTTTGATGATGATGAAGTCAATAAACAATCTGTTACAAAAATAGAATCGTTTTTTTTTTAGAAATCGACGTCATTGCCTTTAAGCAATTTCCATTGGTCGGAACTAGTTTTAAGTTCGATATTTGGTAACTGTCGGCAATTACGAGATTGTACATGATATTCTTTAAAGGGATTCCCCTAATCCCACCAATCAACGATGATGTTACAGAACGACTGCGGATAACTTTGTTTACCAAATTTGCTATTCATGAAACCTGGACAAATACAACCATTATATTTAGAACCAAGGTTACATAAGCAATCTGTTAAACAAGAAATCAATAACCACGGGACATGTTTGGCAAAGCCATTACATACAAAACAAACAAAAAATGTTTGGCAGACAATAGGACCGCCAAGTAATTGAAGTATGAGGCTTCTGTCGGACCTGCCGAAAATCTGCCCCTGACAGTCCGACGAATTTCAAAAACTCTGTTATATACATTTATTGCATGCTGGTGAGGGAAATATGAAAATTTATTCACCCAAGAGTATCATATTTCCCGAGGGCAACATGATACTTGTGGGTGAATAAATTTTCATATTTCCTGAACCCTCATGCTATAAATGTTTTATTATACCGAATGAAACCAAGAAAACACATACATGTAAAATACTGCTGGCAAACATATTTTAAGTCCATTGGAACGTTGTCTCAGACATTTAAAAACCACATCCACAACAACATTGTAACAGTCCCTTGCAAGTGATGCGTTCCGAGTGCCTCTGTCAAAGAACGATAACTGGCAGGAAAACCCGCGAGGCTTCCGAAGAGGTGAAATATGATATTTATTTCACGGAATATGATTTTTGTCCTGTGTGATCACGTGTTCTGATTTTTACCCATTGTCTAATCAAATTAATCTATTTATGGTTATTAATATATGAGGTATAATAATACAAATTATTACTTAATAGAGGTGGTCACTAAAGCTGGCTTGACTATAACTTAATAGAGGTGGTCACTAAAGCTGGCTTGACTGTAACTTAATAGAGGTGGTCACTAAAGCAGGCTTGACTGTAACTTAATAGAGATGGTCACTAAAGCTGGCTTGACTGTAACTTAATAGAGGTGGTCACTAAAGCTGACTTGACTGTAACTTAATAGAGGTGGTCACTAAAGCAGGTTTGACTGTAACTTAATAGAGGTGGTCACTAAAGCTGGCTTGACTGTAACTTAATAGAGGTGGTCACTAAAGCAGGCTTGACTGTAACTTAATAGAGGTGGTCACTAAAGCAGGTTTGACAGTAACTTAATAGAGGTGGTCCCTAAAGCTGGCTTGACTGTAACTTAATAGAAGTGGTCACTAAAGCTGGCTTGACTGTAACTTAATAGAAGTGGTCACTATAGCAGGTTTGACTGTAACTTAATAGAGGTGGTCACTAAAGCTGGCTTGACTGTAACTTAATAGAAGTGGTCACTAAAGCTGGCTTGACTGTAACTTAATAGAAGTGGTCACTAAAGCTGGCTTGACTGTAACTTAATAGAGATGGTCACTAAAGCTGGCTTGACTGTAACTTAATAGAGGTGGTCACTAAAGAAGGTTGGACTGTAGCTTAATAGAGGTGGTCACTAAAGCTGGCTTGACTGTAACTTAATAGAGGTGGTCACTAAAGCTGGCTTGACTGTAACTTAATAGAGGTGGTCACTAAAGCAGGTTTGACTAACTTAATAGAGGTGGTCACTAAAGCTGGCTTGACTGTAACTTAATAGAGGTGGTCACTAAAGCAGGCTTGACTGTAACTTAATAGAGGTGGTCACTAAAGCAGGTTTGACTGTAACTTAATAGAGGTGGTCACTAAAGCTGACTTGACTGTAACTTAATAGAGGTGGTCACTAAAGCTGGCTTGACTGTAACTTAATAGAGGTGGTCACTAAAGCTGGTTTGACTGTAACTTAATAGAGGTGGTCACTAAAGCTGGCTTGACTGTAACTTAATAGAGATGGTCACTAAAGCTGGCTTGACTAACTTAATAGAGGTGGTCACTAAAACTGACTTGACTGTAACTTTATAGAGGTGGTCACTAAAGCAGGTTTGACTGTAACTTAATAGAGGTGGTCACTAAAGCTGGCTTGACTGTAACTTAATAGAGGTGGTCACTAAAGCTGACTTGACTGTAACTTAATAGAGGTGTTCACTAAAGCTGGCTTGACTGTAACTTAATAGAGGTGGTCACTAAAGCTGACTTGACTGTAGCTTAATAGAGGTGGTCACTAAAGCTGGCTTGACTGTAACTTAATAGAGATGGTCACTAAAGCAGGTTTGACTGTAACTTAATAGAGGTGGTCACTAAAGCTGACTTGACTGTAACTTTATAGAGGTGGTCACTAAAGCTGGCTTGACTGTAACTTAATAGAGATGGTCACTAAAGCTGACTTGACTGTAACTTAATAGAGATGGTCACTAAAGCAGGTTTGACTGTAACTTAATAGAGGTGGTCACTAAAGATGGCTTGACTGTAACTTAATAGAGGTGGTCACTAAAGCTGGTTTGACTGTAACTTTATAGAGATGGTCACTAAAGCTGGCTTGACTGTAACTTAATAGAGATGGTCACTAAAGCAGGTTTGACTGTAACTTAATAGAGGTGGTCACTAAAGCTGGCTTGACTGTAACTTAATAGAGGTGGTCACTAAAGCTGGCTTGACTGTAACTTAATAGAGGTGGTCACTAAAGCTGACTTGACTGTAACTTAATAGAGGTGGTCACTAAAGCTGGCTTGACTGTAACTTAATAGAGGTAGTCACTAAAGCTGACTTGACTGTAACTTAATAGAGGTGGTCACTAAAGCTGGCTTGACTGTAACTTAATAGAGGTGGTCACTAAAGCTGGCTTGACTGTAGCTTAATAGAGGTGGTCACTAAAGCTGATTTGACTGTAGCTTAATAGAGATGGTCACTAAAGCTGACTTGACTGTAACTTAATAGAGGTGGTCACTAAAGCTGGCTTGACTGTAACTTAATAGAGGTGGTCACTAAAGCAGGTTTGACTGTAACTTAATAGAGATGGTCACTAAAGCTGACTTGACTGTAACTTAATAGAGGTGGTCACTAAAGCAGGTTTGACTGTAACTTAATAGAGGTGGTCCCTAAAGCTGGCTTGACTGTAACTTAATAGAGGTGGCCACTAAAGCTGGCTTGACTGTAACTTAATAGAGGTGGTCACTAAAGCTGGCTTGACTGTAACTTAATAGAGGTGGTCACTAAAGCAGGATTGACTGTAGCTTAATAGAAGTGGTCACTAAAGCTGGCTTGACTGTAACTTAATAGAGGTGGTCACTAAAGCAGGTTTGACTAACTTAATAGAGGTGGTCACTAAAGCTGGCTTGACTGTAACTTAATAGAGATGGTCACTAAAGCTGACTTGACTGTAACTTAATAGAGGTGGTCACTAAAGCAGGTTTGACTATAACTTAATAATAGAGGTGGTCACTAAAGCTGGCTTGACTGTATCTTAATAGAGGTGGTCACTAAAGCTGGCTTGACTGTAACTTAATAGAGGTGGTCACTAAAGGTGGCTTGACTGTAACTTAATAGAGGTGGTCACTAAAGCAGGCTTGACTGTAACTTAATAGAAGTGGTCACTAAAGCTGGCTTGACTGTAACTTAATAGAAGTGGTCACTAAAGCAGGTTTGACTGTAACTTAATAGAGGTGGTCACTAAAGCTGGCTTGACTGTAACTTAATAGAAGTGGTCACTAAAGCTGGCTTGACTGTAACTTAATAGAAGTGGTCACTAAAGCTGGCTTGACTGTAACTTAATAGAGATGGTCACTAAAGCTGGCTTGACTGTAACTTAATAGAGGTGGTCACTAAAGAAGGTTGGACTGTAGCTTGATAGAGGTGGTCACTAAAGCTGGCTTGACTGTAACTTAATAGAGGTGGTCACTAAAGCTGGCTTGACTGTAACTTAATAGAGGTGGTCACTAAAGCAGGTTTGACTGTAACTTAATAGAGGTGGTCACTAAAGCTGGCTTGACTGTAACTTAATAGAGGTGGTCACTAAAGCTGGCTTGACTGTAACTTAATAGAGGTGGTCACTAAAGCTGGCTTGACTGTAACTTAATAGAGGTGGTCACTAAAGCAGGTTTGACTAACTTAATAGAGGTGGTCACTAAAGCTGGCTTGACTGTAACTTAATAGAGGTGGTCACTAAAGTAGGCTTGACTGTAGCTTAATAGAGGTGGTCACTAAAGCTGGCTTGACTGTAACTTAATAGAGGTGGTCACTAAAGCTGGCTTGACTGTAACTTAATAGAGGTGGTCACTAAAGAAGGTTGGACTGTAACTTAATAGAGGTGGTCACTAAAGCTGGCTTGACTGTAACTTAATAGAGGTGGTCGCTAAAGCTGGCTTGACTGTAACTTAATAGAGGTGGTCACTAAAGCTGACTTGACTAACTTAATAGAGGTGGTCACTAAAGCTGGCTTGACTGTAACTTAATAGAGGTGGTCACTAAAGCTGGCTTGACTGTAACTTAATAGAGATGGTCACTAAAGCTGGCTTGACTGTAACTTAATAGAGATGGTCACTAAAGCTGGCTTGACTGTAACTTAATAGAAGTGGTCACTAAAGCTGGCTTGACTGTAACTTAATAGAGGTAGTCACTAAAGCTGGCTTGACTGTAGCTTAATAGAGGTGGTCACTAAAGCTGGCTTGACTGTAACTTAATAGAGGTGGTCACTAAAGCAGGTTTGACTGTAACTTAATAGAGATGGTCACTAAAGCTGGCTTGACTGTATACTACTTTAATTTCTTTCAATGTCTTGGAATGAAGGCATAGGATTTAGATGAATTTATATCTAAATTTATTGATTGATTGGTGTTTAATGTCAACCTTAGCAGTAGTTCAGCTATATTGTTGCATGAACAAATTTTATATTAACTTACAACTTATACAAGACCCTTAGGAATAAAACATACTTCATTTTATATCTAAAAGAAACATTGTTAGTTAAATATACATATTTAATATATTACTGAGAATATAGTTTTCTAAAACTATTTCTTGTATTAATATTTAGATATTACTTCATTCCCGGTGGCTGTTAGATTTAGATATTACTTCATTCCCGGTGGCTGTTAGATTTAGATATTACTTCATTCCCGGTGGCTGTTAGATTTAGATATTACTTCATTCCCGGTGGCTGTTAGGTGGGAGATCTTTGTTATGCTGATAGCAGCTCTATATGTTTCTATATTAGATACATTATTGTACTCTGTGCCGTGATAAATCGTAATTAAAGCCAACTTTGTAACATTTGTATGCATACTTATATCTGAATTGTCTGGGTTTTTTTTTCAGAAACGGGAGATTTTAAAATTGATACCATGCAGTCTTTTCACGGCAGAGCATTGAAACATGTAACAGAAGAATCAACAAAGAAACCAGAGAAACCCGAAAAACCTAAACATCAGCCCATTCCGTCACAAACACCACCACACCAAACTCCACAACAAGTTTCCAGACCCATATCTCAGGCCCGGCCTCCTCCTAGTCAGAAAAAAGGTATGTCATTTTATTACAATTTATTTTCTGTGACTATAATTGTATGATAGTTGCCTATGGAATTTCTACGTACATATCTAATTAAGGTCTCGCACCACAAATGTTGTTTATTGTGTGTATTCTGGTTTCCTTCACCAATAGGGGCCGTTGTGGTTGTGATCGTAGGGTAGTTGGATTTACAACTACCTGTCAATCAGTGCCAATCACCACTAAAGTTGTGAGTTTTAACCCCGTTCATGAGGTGTACTCGATACAACATTATGTGATAAAATTTGTCAGTGACTTGTGACAGGTTGTTGTTGGTTTTCTCCACCAATATAACTGGAATATTGTTGAAAGTGGTGTTAAATACCATAAACCAAACCTTCTCCAATAATGCAGAATGCTGAGATAATACTGAAATATTGTTGGAAGTGGCATTAAAAACCCAAAATTTCCAACATACATATAGAGAATAACGGCAGTTATGATGTTCGAGACAGACATGATCTCTAGTATCACAGTTTGCATGCTAGGTTATTATTATATGGAGAATCACATATCATTAAGGAAGTTTGATCTGACAATTTTTGAAAGAGTTACTGCCCTTCTCGACATAGAATAATGAAGAATGTGAGGGTGATATATATTATTATATGGAGAATCACATATCATTAAGGCAGTTTGATCTGACAATTTTTGAAAGAGTTGCTGCCCTTCTCGACATAGAATAATGAAGAATGTGAGGGTGATATATATTTTTTTTGCGTAAAAAACAACTTTTTAATTTGTTATTGATTTCAGGATCTCGTACACCTATCATCATTATACCAGCAGCTCTCACATCACTCGTCACAATGTTTAATGCTAAAGATATTTTACAAGAATTCAGGTAAGACCATAGGTTATAGACAACATAATTCAGGTAAGACCACAGGTTATAGACAACATAATTCAGGTAAGACCACAGGTTATAGACAACATAATTCAGGTAAGACCACAGGTTATAGACAACATAATTCAGGTAAGACCACAGGTTATAGACAACGTAATTCAGGTAAGACCACAGGTCATAGACAACATAATTCAGGTAAGACCACAGGTTATAGACAACATAATTCAGGTAAGACCACAGGTTATAGACAACATAATTCAGGTAAGACCACAGGTTATAGACAACATAATTCAGGTAAGAACCACAGGTTATATACAACATAAAATATTGCATTATTTATGCCATACTTATTAATAGTCAGGATAATGTGTCTAAATGGAGCGACATGTGAACTGTTGAGTCAGTGAGCTCTTCACTATAAATATCCACATAGCTTGTTGGTCTAGTACAAAACAGATATCATCATCTACTCATCAAAAAGAAACTTGTTCTTACTTAGTGTTAAATGACTGACTCGTTCACTCAAGTTTAAGTTTATGATGTTTAACGCCACTTTCAACAATATTCCAGTTATATCGTAGCTGTCAGTTTAATTGGTTAAGGAAATCACTGACCTGTCACAAGTAACTGACAAACTTTATCACCTAATGTTGTACACCTCGCCCTGATCGAGTTTCGAACACACAACATCAGTGGTGATATGCACAGATTTCATAGGTAGTTGTATATCCAGCTACCATACGATCACGACCACGACAACCCCGTTCACTCAAGTGTTGAAGAGTTATAACTAAGAAAGTTTTCTAAGTACTTATAGAATATTACTGGTTTTTAATGTATTTTCACTTATTTCATTGTCAAACCTAGTTGTCACAATAGACCTTTTGCACATTACCTATATTATACTAAAATTAAACTTTTTTAAACATTTTTATAGAAGTTATTTCCATTATGACAGGGAAAAGGTACCAATTCTAGCAAGATCGACGGAAAGTACAAAGAATTTCATTATAATTTTCTCATAATTTGTGGATATTTGAACTTTATAAAAAATCAGAGAGTAATTTTATAGCAAATAAAAATTTCACAAGTTGATATATCATCAAATTTTTTTTTGGAAGTTATGGGGAAGATAAATGTAATTTTCATAGAGCTTTACATGACAAGGAAACTTTTGCCACATTAAAGGGAAATAAGGAAATAACTCTATTTTAAAGAATGTGAAAACATAATTTTAGAATCAAGTCCGAAATGTCCAAAAAGTTTATTGATCTGAAAAGTTGATTTAGCATAATCTTTTGTGACTAGTTTAATCGATATTCATCATGTGACTTATCAATATGCATAGTTTAATTACAAAATTAAATTACACAATATTAAGATGATTTACAGATTTTTTAATCAGTTTTAAATGTTTCTTTAGGTTTGTTTCAACAGATGATAAAAAAGCACAAGGAGCAAAGCGTGACAATGAAGTGTTGATTCAAAGACGAAAAACTGGAGGGTTAACTGTACCTTACAGAATTATAGATAGTGCTTCTAAACTTACCACAGATGACTGGTAAATCTTACTGTAAACTAAATTACTCTGGGACATTGTATATATATATACCACAGATGACTGGTAAATCTTACTGTAAACTAAATTACTCTGGGACATTGTATATATATATACCACAGATGACTGGTAAATCTTACTGTAAACTAAATTACTCTGGGACATTATATTGTATATATCAGACCTGATTTTCTTCCACTTTAAATTGGAATTCCGCATTTCAGTTTTCTAATTTCCGATTTTCGGATTCAAATTCCATTTTTTCGGTATTTACAAATACGGATTTTTTTCGCTCTTTTCCGGGCCATTTCGGAGAATAATATACAGGCCGACTTCTGATTGGTCGATCGATCGTACGATAGACTGGTTCTCTGAAATAATTATCGCTTCTGAAGTTCTGTATACAAAATCGGAAGAGGATACCAGTTTATAAAAAAAGAATGAATTATGCCTTCGAGAGTTGTTGAAAGTAATAGCATGTGGGTGGGGCTTTTGTGTCAAAAATAACATTTTAGCATAATATTTGCCTTGCTGGAATCTGTTAACTAATAATGTTTGATATTTACAGGGACAGAGTTGTAGCTGTCTTTGTACAAGGTCCAGCATGGCAGTTTAAAGGCTGGCCTTGTAATGGCAATCCAGTAGAAATATTTGTTAGAAGTAAGTTACATACACTACAGATGTTAGATGAGTTTTATATAGTTAAATACAAGTAACACAATCTGTATTAGTTGTGTTATGTTTAGCACGTGCGCCTCATGTGCAGTAGATCATGGGTTCGAGTCCCGATCGGGTCAAACCAAAGACTTGAAAATTGGTATTTGTTGCTTCTCCGCTAAGCACACATTAAAGAGAAAGAGCAAATGCTGTTTGGCTCGGAATCGGAATGTTGTGTCCGAGTAGGGAGATATGTCTATTTGCGGACTGTTGTGTCCGAGTAGAGAGATATGTCTATCTGCAGACTGTTGTGTCTGAGTAGGGAGATATGTCTATCTGCGGAATGTTGTGTCCGAGTAGGGAGATATGTCTATCTGCGGAATGTTGTGTCCGAGTAGGGAGATATGTCTATCTGCGGACTGTTGTGTCTGAGTAGGGAGATATGTCTATCTGCGGAATGTTGTGTCCGAGTAGGGAGATATGTCTATCTGCGGACTGTTGTGTCTGAGTAGGGAGATATGTCTATCTGCGGAATGTTGTGTCCGAGTAGGGAGATATGTCTATCTGCGGACTGTTGTGTCTGAGTAGGGAGATATGTCTATCTGCGGAATGTTGTGTCCGAGTAGGGAGATATGTCTATTTGCGGAATGTTGTGTCCGAGTAGGGAGATATGTCTATCTGCGGAATGTTGTGTCCGAGTAGGGAGATATGTCTATCTGCGGACTGTTGTGTCTGAGTAGGGAGATATTTCTATCTGCGGAATGTTGTGTCTGAGTAGGGAGATATGTCTATCTTCGGACTGTTGTGTCTGAGTAGGGAGATATGTCTATCTGCGGAATGTTGTGTCCGAGTAGGGAGATATGTCTATCTGCGGACTGTTGTGTCTGAGTAGGGAGATATGTCTATCTGCGGAATGTTGTGTCCGAGTAGGGAGATATGTCTATCTGCGGACTGTTGCTTGTTAGTGAGCACTATATAAAGGAAGCGTGTTGGTCTAGTACAAAGCAGACATCGTCATCATCTCATTGAAAATTAACTTGTTCTTGCCATGATATAGCTGAAAAATGGCGGAGTTGGCGTTAAACAACAATCACTCACTTACTCCAAACATTAACAAAGTCTACAACTAGTTATATCAGGACAAAATTTTTCATTTTGTGAATTAAAAATTGTTTGCCAAATACTATAACATATATAAAGGGGGTCCTGAAGGGGTGATACCATTCACGTAATCACATTTAAACCTCATTGACACCCAATATATATAGAAAGAATTGTACCAGTGTCTGCTATGTTTTAATATCAAATTATTTTACTAAAAATGACATGAAATGTCATGGTAACTCACTCTTGTAGTACCTTATTCTACTTAAAACTTAAAAATGTTTGAAAATACCTGTGTACCCCCAGCTACTCCTTAAAAAATATTTTAAAACTTGATCATGACAACATTTGGCACATTCATTGCTTACTTTTTGGTTCAAAACAATACTAGTTACACCACTGAAAATTAAAAACTTGTTGATAACTAAACCTCACTATCAAGTTTTGATTCTTAGATGATATTTGACAAAATAAAGAACTTCAGAAAACCAGATACCTTTGTTTTCTTTTACTCATTACTGGTCTAAATATCAACCATCCTTTCATGACGAAGGGCTGTCGTGGCTGTGATCGTATGGTAGTTGGATTTACAATATATAACAGAAATATTGTTGAAAATGGCGTTAAACACCATCAAACAAACATCCTTTCATGATGTGTAAGGCTACATTGTCATTTTTAAAGACATTTATTTATTTCAAGATGAAGTAATTTCATTTTTCTTCACCAGGTTTGTTTCACACATGACAGATGTAATAAGTAGAGCAGAAACTTCTTACCCTTCCAGAGCACCTGAGATTACCCCTAGTTTTAATAGGGTTCTTGTTGTTCAATCATTACCCTTCCGGAGCACCTGAGATCACCCCTAGTTTTAGTAGGGTTCTTGTTGTTCAATCGTTACCCTTCCGGAGCACCTGAGATCACCCTTAGTTTTAGTAGGGTTCTTGTTGTTCAATCATTACCCTTCCGGAGCACCTGAGATCACTCCTAGTTTTAGAAGGGTTCTTGTTGTTCAATCATTACCCTTCCGGAGCACCTGAGATCACCCCTAGTTTTAGTAGGGTTCTTGTTGTTCAATCATTACCCTTCCGGAGCACCTGAGATCACTCCTAGTTTTAGTAGGGTTCTTGTTGTTCAATCTTTACCCTTCCGGAGCACATGAGATCACCCTTAGTTTTAGTAGGGTTCTTGTTGTTCAATCAATACCCTTCCGGAGCACCTGAGATCACTCCTAGTTTTAGTAGGGTTCTTGTTGTTCTATCATTACCCTTCCGGAGCACCTGAGATCACCCCTAGTTTTAGGTTCCTGTTGTTCAATCATTACCCTTCCGGAGCACCTGAGATCACCCCTAGTTTTAGGTTCTTGTTGTTCAATCATTACCCTTTCGGAGCACCTGAGATCACCCCTAGTTTTAGGTTCTTGTTGTTCAATCATTACCCTTTCGGAGCACCTGAGATCACCACCAGTTTTAGGTTCTTGTTGTTCAATCATTACCCTTTCGGAGCACCTGAGATCACCCCTAGTTTTAGGTTCTTGTTGTTCAATTGTTACCCTTCCGGAGCACCTGAGATCACTCCTAGTTTTAGTAGGGTTCTTGTTGTTCAATCGTTACCCTTCCGGAGCACCTGAGATCACCCCTAGTTTTAGTAGGGTTCTTGTTGTTCAATCATTACCCTTCCGGAGCACCTGAGATCACTCCTAGTTTTAGTAGAGTTCTTGTTGTTCAATCTTTACCCTTCCAGAACACCTGAGATCACTCCTAGTTTTAGTAGGGTTCTTGTTGTTCAATCATTACCCTTCCGGAGCACCTGAGATCACCCCTAGTTTTAGTAGGGTTCTTGTTGTTCAATCATTACCCTTCCGGAGCACCTGAGATCACTCCTAGTTTTAGTAGGGTTCTTGTTGTTCAATCTTTACCCTTTCGGAGCACCTGAGATCACCCCTAGTTTTAGGTTCTTGTTGTTCAATCTTTACCCTTCCGGAGCACCTGAGATCACCCCTAGTTTTAGGTTCTTGTTGTTCAATCTTTACCCTTCCGGAGCACCTGAGATCACTCCTAGTTTTAGTAGGGTTCTTGTTGTTCAATCTTTACCCTTCCGGAGCACCTGAGATCACCCCTAGTTTTAGGTTCTTGTTGTTCAATCATTAGTTTTCTGTGTATTGTTTTGTAGATCTTTTGTTCTTTTTCTTTTGGTCATTTTATTATCTGTCCTTTGATTAACGGCTTCTGATTACTCCTTTGTATCTTCAACTCATCTTTCCCAGTAACTTCTAAATAATTCATTTTTTTTGTTTTTCAGTAAAAGCTTTTCATTTGAAATGGGGAGACTTACCGTTGGATAACAACATTAAGAAGTGGAATGTTACAGTACTAAACCTAGACAGAAACAAAAGACATTTAGACAGAGCTCATATACAGACTTTCTGGGAAGTTCTCGACAAGTAAGTTAAACTTCAGAAACTTGTGAGAGGGGCCGTAGTGGATATACAGCTACCTATACAATCAGTGTCTGTCACCACTGATGTTGTGAGTTCGAATCTCAATCAGGACAAGGTGTCCAACATTATGTGATAAAGTTTGTCAGTGACTTGCGGCAGGTCGGTGGTTTTCTCCGGTTTCCTCTGCCAATAAAACTGACCACCACAATATAACTGAAATATTGTTGAAAGTGGCGTTAAACACCATAAAACCAACCAACCAACAACCAAAACTTGTGATTACAGAAAGCTTATAGAATGAAACCTGTCTAAATGAAAACCTTAATAAAATAGAATAAACAGAACTTTAAATAAAGCCGTAATGTTAGAAATCTTTGTTAAATTAACCTATATAAACTAAACACCTGTCTATTCAGAACACAAGAGTTGGTCCCAAGGGGGTTCTGTTTAGACAGGTTTAATTGTATGTGTTTTATAATTTGTTATTTTTTTTATAAGAATTAAGTGTATGGTGAAATCCTGCTGGTCAAGTCAAAGTAGTTTAAACCTTGGACTGAGCATCATGGTATTTTTATTAAACACCCTGACATCGTCCGGTTCTATTAAGTTTTCTGTCTGCTAATCTTTTGTCAGCCAAATGGTATTAATCACTTAATTTGGGTTTGTAAAATTGTAAGAAATGATGTGAATGTAAATGAACTGGACATGATAGACTATCCAACATTATATTTGGACACAAATTAAAGTAAAGGAACGGTGCCCTTATTGCTGTTCTACACCTTTTCAAGCTTACATGTGATTTTTCCTCATATCATGTTAACAAAATACTTGATATAGTGACTTTTGATGGTAGTCTTCAAGTGCAGGCCTTTCAATAAGGGGAGATACAATGTCATTTTACCCACCTAAAAAGATCTGGTACCTCCTGATTTTAAAGAGCATTGTATAAGATATTCATGAAAATTGTTCAAATTTTAATAAAACATACTGCCTGTTAAAGAGTGAAGTACTGGTACACTTGAAAAATATTTAAAGCACTGCCAGTGTGTATTTAACAAGATGAAGTGAAGGTAATGTTGTTTTATTACAATGCATTGCCGGGGCTAATAAACCCAAACCACAGTGATGAATACACTATTACTGTATGAATTTCTTGTTTCATTGGCCAATAAAATGTGTTATGTCACAAGTTTATCATTATTGTTAAGATGTAACCCTGAGAGAGATATAGATAATATATGTACATTATCTACACATTTTCTGTCAAGTTTCACTAGTGCATATCAATTTTATATTTTCCGACAATGTACATATATTGTGTTTATCCACAATGTACATATATAGTGTTTATCCACAATGTACATATATTTTGTTTATCTTGCAATGTCAAAAAGCCATAATCAGTTGTTATATTGTTTAAAAAGAGCAGAAACGAGTGTCTTTTTAATAGTTATTGATGGTGTCCTCTGTGACATCCACTCTTATACTGTTGCCGTTTCTCACCGTTGCTCAACATGAATCAGATACCAGAAAAACTAGGGCCACCGTGGTCGTGATCATATGGTATAGTTGGATTTACAACTACCTGTGCAATCAGTGCCTATCACCACTAATGTTGTGAATTTGAATCCAGCTCAGGCGAGTTGTACTCTATACAACATTAAGTGTTAATGTTTGTCAGTAACTTGTGACAGGTCGGTGGTTTTCTCCTGGTACATCCACCAATAAACCTGACCACCACGATATAACTGATATATTGTTGAAAGTGGCATTAAACACCATAACCATTCACAGAAAAACTATATCTTGGTCAGTGACCATATATAGCAAATATTTATCCAGTCAATTCAATATGACTGCTTAAATAGAACCATTGTATGATATATAGGATTCATACTGTCACAGGACTTCCGTTAAGACCAAAATACAATGTCCATTTTCTATTTTGTTTATCTGAATATAATTGAATCAAATTTTTGTTATCCCTGTTTATATATACTGGTATTTTTATTTCAGGTTTATGGCTAAAAACAAGGCCCATTTGAGATACTGATGTTGATTGGATAAAATATGGCCAAAAACAAGTCACATTTGAGACACTGATTCAAATGCTGCTGTTAAAAACTTGATACCAAAATCTCTTGTTTGAGAACAATGGCAATGACAATTCCTAAGTTATATTTAGGATGAGGATGGAGAAGTTCAATCAAATTTGTTTAACTGTTATCAGAGTACACACCAGGATGTGTAAATTATTATTACACACCAGGATGTGCAAGTCTACACATGTAAGATAGTTCCTATTTTATTGCTTTGGTACATTTATATTGGTATTGACTATTGTTGACTTACTTCAAATTTAAATGTTTGCATGTCAAGAAATTACACAAGCTAACATATGTCAAGAAATTACACAAGCTAACATATGTCAAGAGAATACACAAGCTAACATATGTCAAGAGATTACACAAGCTAACATATGTCCAGACTTATATTTCAGTAAATATGGTAAATTGAAATTTTATTCATATGCATTGATGAAGTGGAGTTAACTGTATAATCATGTGAAATTATTAAATTGTCTCCCTTACATAAAATGATAAAGAGAGATAAATTGATAATATTTTCGTTGATTAGATTATAAACCTAGATGTAATTTGAAATGGTAAAAATCAGACATCCTGTTACGTAACGTCACATTAAAAAAATTGTAATACAAAATAATATGGATTAGGCACAGCCTACAGGCGAACATCGCATCTACGCATAGACATGTACAAATAGTAATTTTGGGTTCTTTTCTTCATTATTCTTGATTAATTTTCTTTGTTCTTCAATTCGACTTGCCCAGTTAATTATATTGCAAAGGAGATTTTTTGGGCCGAGATATATCAGAGACGACTTTATTTTTAGGGGCGAAATAAGAAGGTCTAACGATTGTCCATTTTTAAAATAAATTAATCGTTTCATGTAAAGAAGCTGTACGGTTTCCTTTCTAATTTTTTTGGGGTTATTTTTAAACTGGATAGTTATTTTTTTATTCAAATTAAAAGGCTATTTCCGGTACTTCACTCCGATTGTCCATTCTATGCCGAAACTTAGAATCCATTTCCGGTTGGTATTGATCATATATTGATTCATCTCCTTACACCAATGTTGCTGTTTAACTCGCATCTTGCGATGCTCGCTATTACACTGCCATTCAATTGAATAATGAATGATATCACCATTTTTTTATGGTAGTAAGTTATACATGTAAAGTTGGTTTTTTCAATCAATATAATGGTTATTACAATCAATATAATGGTTATTACAATCAATATAATGGTTTTTTCAATCAATATAATGGTTATTACAATCAATATAATGGTTATTACAATCAATATAATGGTTATTACAATCAATATAATGAATATTACAATCAATATAATGGTTATTACAATCAATATAATGGTTATTACAATCAATATAATGGTTATTACAATCAATATAATGGTTATTACAATCAATATAATGGATATTACAATCAATATAATGGTTATTACAATCAATATAATGGTTATTACAATCAATATAATGGTTATTACAATCAATATAATGATTATTACAATCAATATAATGGTTATTACAATCAATATAATGGTTATTACAATCAATATAATGAATATTACAATCAATATAATGCTTATTACAATCAATATAATGGTTATTACAAATATTATGTTGTCATTTCAGTAACCATGATATTGATTGAAATTATGTATTAATGTATGTATTTTGAGGAAAACTGCTCGTAGACATTGGCTGTCAGCAATCTTTGTTAAATAAATAAAGAATTAAATATTTTTTTTAAAGATTTGTGAAGCAGGTTGCCCAGTACTTTAAGATTTGTGAAGCAGGTTGCCCAGTACTTTAAAGATTTGTGAAGCAGGTTACCCAGTACTTTTAAGATTTGTGAAGCAGGTTGCCCAGTACTTTAAGATTTGTGAAACAGGTTGCCCAGTACTTTAAAGATTTGTGAAGCAGGTTGCCCAGTACTTTAAGATTTGTGAAGCAGGTTGCCCAGTACTTTAAGATTTGTGAAGCAGGTTGCCCAGTACTTTAAGATTTGTGAAGCAGGTTGCCCAGTACTTTAAGATTTGTGAAGCAGGTTACCCAGTACTTTAAGATTTGTGAAGCAGGTTACCCAGTACTTTAAGATTTGTGAAGCAGGTTGCCCAGTACTTTAAGATTTGTGAAGCAGGTTACCCAGTACTTTAAGATTTGTGAAGCAGGTTGCCCAGTACTTTAAGATTTGTGAAGCAGGTTACCCAGTACTTTAAGATTTGTGAAGCAGGTTGCCCAGGACTTTAAAGATTTGTGAAGCAGGTTGCCCAGTACTTTAAGATTTGTGAAGCAGGTTACCCAGTACTTTAAGATTTGTGAAGCAGGTTGCCCAGTACTTTAAGATTTGTGAAGCAGGTTACCCAGTACTTTAAGATTTGTGAAGCAGGTTGCCCAGGACTTTAAAGATTTGTGAAGCAGGTTGCCCAGTACTTTAAGATTTGTGAAGCAGGTTACCCAGTACTTTAAGATTTGTGAAGCAGGTTGCCCAGTACTTTAAGATTTGTGAAGCAGGTTACCCAGTACTTTAAGATTTGTGAAGCAGGTTGCCCAGGACTTTAAAGATTTGTGAAGCAGGTTGCCCAGTACTTTAAGATTTGTGAAGCAGGTTACCCAGTACTTTAAGATTTGTGAAGCAGGTTGCCCAGTACTTTAAGATTTGTGAAGCAGGTTACCCAGTACTTTAAGATTTGTGAAGCAGGTTGCCCAGTACTTTAAGATTTGTGAAGCAGGTTACCCAGTACTTTAAGATTTGTGAAGCAGGTTACCCAGTACTTTAAGATTTGTGAAGCAGGTTGCCCAGTACTTTAAGATTTGTGAAGCAGGTTGCCCAGTACTTTAAGATTTGTGAAGCAGGTTACCCAGTACTTTAAGATTTGTGAAGCAGGTTACCCAGTACTTTAAGATTTGTGAAGCAGGTTACCCAGTACTTTAAGATTTGTGAAGCAGGTTACCCAGTACTTTAAGATTTGTGAAGCAGGTTGCCCAGTACTTTAAGATTTGTGAAGCAGGTTACCCAGTACTTTAAGATTTGTGAAGCAGGTTGCCCAGGACTTTAAAGATTTGTGAAGCAGGTTACCCAGTACTTTAAGATTTGTGAAGCAGGTTGCCCAGTACTTTACACAGTATCTATTGGTGGTTACTACAACTAAACATGTTTACCACAATGTAGCCACACAATTGTATGAGGAATGAAATTTGTAAATGAGATATTGAGAAAGTTCATCCATTGAAACCTGTTTAAACAACATCTGGGGGAGAATTACCTATTTAATGTTCAGAGTAGACAGGTAACTTTTTTGTTCAGAGTATACTGGTATATTTTTGTATAATGTATATTGGGACTGAAGATGTTTTTCTCTATCTTTTTTGTGTGTAGATTGTTTAAGCTTTGTTGTAGACGGGTTTCATGGTAAGAATAAGTTTAAAATAATGATAAATTTATTTGGGATGTAAATTCATTTAGATAAAGATGTTTAAAATGAATATAGTTGAATGAAATAAAGAGTTTAAACAAATTAATTAGCTTCTACCTGGGGTATGACAACTCCTAAAATTTTATTTTTATTTTAGACGTCTATTATGAAATGTTAAGTTAAAAATATCTAAACCTAATGAAACCTTAAAATATAAATTCTTCAATATTAACAGCGACTGATAGCTTTGTTAATATCATTACCTTGTGTTTGTTTCACAACTCTAATGGGGACCGTCGTGGTCGTGATTGTTTGGTAGTTGGATTTACAACTACCTGTGCCATCCGTGCCTATCGCCACTAAAGTTGTGAGTCCGAACACCGTTCATGGCGACGTGTACTCGATACTATATTATGTGATAAAGTTTGTCAGTGACTTGTGACAGGTCTGTGGTTTTCTCCATTTTTCTCCACCAATAAAACTGACCGCCACGATATAACTGAAATATTGCTGAAAGTGGCATTAAACTCCATAAACCAAACCACTCTCTAATAGATAATTGGTTTCAAAATAATAATTGAATTGACTCATTTAAATTTTGATCCCAATTTTTGTCAATTTTGCTTTCCTATATAAATTCTCAAATTCTTGCACTATAACTATAAGGTAAATTGACAATTATTATTATCAAACTATATAGAATATCGGTAGTTAGCAAGGTCGAGACAGACATTATCGCTAGCACTGCAGAGTCTGATAGGACAAGTTGTGATACTAGTGATCATGTCTGTCAAGGCCTTCAAAACTGACGTTATTTTTTTATTGGTGTTTAACGTCATAATATGACATCACACCCACCAATATATATAGAATAACATAAGTTTTGAAGGTCGAGACAGACATTATCACTAGCACTGCAAAGTCTGATAGGACAAGCTGTGATACTAGTGATCATGTCTGTCAAGACCTTCAAAAGTTATTGTTTATATCAGTAACGTTATAATGTCTTTGATGTTACACATTGACCGATAATTTTCAATATCCGTCTGTTCATCGATACTGACAAAATCACATTGTGAGATCGGATGAAAAATGTCAAAATTACTGATAACAGCAACTATTCCATGGTAAAGGAGGTATATACAAATTACTGATAGCAGCAACTATTCCATGGTAAAGGAGGTATATACATATGTCAAGAAAATTAATTTAGCATTATTCAATGTTCAATTTGCAGTAATGTATACAAATATGTATATATGAACTTGTGTCTACAATATTAAAAACTAGACATTATCTTGGACATGATGTACATGAATCAGATTGTATGAATGGAGAGAATGTTGTGTGATTGTGATTTATTTGATAACAATGTGGTGTGAGAAAGAAGAGTTGTCATTTCATTCTTCATCATGTCTTGTTTGTTCATGATATTACAAGTTATAAATAAAGGATTGTATGATCAAATTATAATTATAGCTTGTTTGTCAGAACAAGAATAAAATTGACAAAATTTTACTTTGTTGTTTGTACATTGTCTCCCCTCATCTCCAAATATTATGCTGTACAAGTTCCGTTTTATACCAGGGGCCCTCGTGGTCGCATGGTAGTTGGATTTCCAACTACCTGTGCAATTAGTGCCCATCACCACTCAAGTTATGAGTTCGAACCGCATTCATGGTGAGATGTACTCGATACAACATTATGTGATAAAAATTGTCAGTGACTTGCGACAGGTCTGTGGTTATTTCCGGGTACTTCGGTTTTCTCCACCAATAAAACTGACTGCCACAATATAACTGAAACATTGTTGAAAGTGACGGTAAGCACCGTAAGCCAAACCAAAACCAACCAAACCTTTTCATATCACAAAAATTTTGCAGACATATGTTATGGGTCTGTTATCATCTGCCTGTAGACACAATGGTCTCAGTGAAATAACTTTAGTTCTAGTTGACCTATCCTTCTGAACTTTTAGCATTAAGGTTCATGTTAGCTATTGTCATCACTTGGCAAATATAATCTTTGTATGTTTCCCTTAAATTTCCACATTTAATCTTTTTCTCGGGAATCATGAATAAATGGAGTCAAACTTTACACTTCAATGATTAACTACATTCTTGGGCATTTTCGTTTCATTCAGGAATTCAATATAGTAAATTATGCTTTTTGATTGGCTGAATTTTCATATCGATTAAAAATTGCTGAGTTGGCATTAAACAACAATCACTCACTCTTCTTCTCAGAATCCACTTACATGAAGGCATTATTTAATGATAAGAATGTTTCTTATACCCTTTTTATTCATCGGAAATCTTTATGAAAAGATTGAAGATATCAAAGGGGTAAACATTAGCCATAAACCAAAGTACAAAATGAGGGGTAAACATTAGCCATAAACCAAAGAAGAAAATGAGGGGTAAACATTAGCCATAAACCAAAGAAGAAAATGAGGGGTAAACATTAGCCATAAACCAAAGAAGAAAATGAGGGGTAAACATTAGCCATAAACCAAAGAAGAAAATGAGGGGTAAACATTAGCCATAAACCAAAGAAGAAAATGAGGGGTAAACATTAGCCATAAACCAAAGAAGAAAATGAGGGGTAAACATTAGCCATAAACCAAAGAAGAAAATGAGAGGTAAACATTAGCCATAAACCAAAGAAGAAAATGAGGGGTAAACATTAGCCATAAACCAAAGAACAAAATGAGGGGTAAACATTAGCCATAAACCAAAGAACAAAATGAGGGGTAAACATTAGCCATAAACCAAAGAACAAAATGAGGGGTAAACATTAGCCATAAACCAAAGAACAAAATGAGGGGTAAACATTAGCCATAAACCAAAGAACAAAATGAGGGTTAAACATTAGCCATAAACCAAAGAACAAAATGAGGGGTAAACATTAGCCATAAACCAAAGAAGAAAATGAGGGGTAAACATTAGCCATAAACCAAAGAAGAAAATGAGGGGTAAACATTAGCCATAAACCAAAGAAGAAAATGAGGGGTAAACATTAGCCATAAACCAAAGAAGAAAATGAGGGGTAAACATTAGCCATAAACCAAAGAACAAAATGAGGGGTAAACATTAGCCATAAACCAAAGAAGAAAATGAGGGGTAAACATTAGCCATAAACCAAAGAAGAAAATGAGGGGTAAACATTAGTCATAAACCAAAGAACAAAATGAGGGGTAAACATTAGCCATAAACCAAAGAAGAAAATGAGGGGTAAACATTAGCCATAAACCAAAGAAGAAAATGAGGGGTAAACATTAGCCATAAACCAAAGAAGAAAATGAGGGGTAAACATTAGCCATAAACCAAAGAACAAAATGAAACACACAAAAATACCACACTGTCGGTTCAATTCTAAAATCTAATAGAAAAATAGATGCCCCTAACACACATACATGACTACTCACTGACTTGATACAGAATAAAGTGGCAGAGTTAAAGTAAAACTAGTTTTATTGGCCAAAATCTCTCCGCTTCGTGAAATGATGAGGTATTCCACATGTGAGTAAAATCAAAACCCTGGCTGTATATAACTAGGTGAGCAGTGATGAACCCTGACTGTATATAACTAGGTGAGCAGTGATGTAAAGAAACCCTGGCTGTATATAACTAGGTGAGCAGTGATGTAAAGAAACCCTGGCTGTATATAACTAGGTGAGCAATGATGAACCCTGGCTGTATATAACTAGATGAGCAGTGATGAACCCTGGCTGTATATAACTAGGTGAGCAGTGATGTAAAGAAACCCTGGCTGTATATAACTAGGTGAGCAGTGATGAACCCTGGCTGTATATAACTAGGTGAGCAGTGATGAACCCTGGCTGTATATAACTAGGTGAACAGTGATGAACCCTGGCTGTATATAACTAGGTGAGCAGTGATGAACCCTGGCTGTATATAACTAGGTGAGCAGTGATGTAAAGAAACCCTGGCTGTATATAACTAGGTGAGCAGTGATGAACCCTGGCTGTATATAACTAGGTGAGCAGTGATGAACCCTGGCTGTATATAACTAGGTGAGCAGTGATGTAAAGAAACCCTGGCTGTATATAACTAGGTGAGCAGTAAAGAAACCCTGGCTGTATATAACTAGGTGAGCAGTAAAGAAACCCTGGCTGTATATAACTAGGTGAGCAGTAAAGAAACCCTGGCTGTATATAACTAGGTGAGCAGTGATGAACCCTGACTGTATATAACTAGGTGAGCAGTGATGTAAAGAAACCCTGGCTGTATATAACTAGGTGAGCAGTGATGTAAAGAAACCCTGGCTGTATATAACTAGGTGAGCAGTAAAGAAACCCTGGCTGTATATAACTAGGTGAGCAGTGATGAACCCTGACTGTATATAACTAGGTGAGCAGTGATGTAAAGAAACCCTGGCTGTATATAACTAGGTGAACAGTGATGAACCCTGACTGTATATAACTAGGTGAGCAGTAAAGAAACCCTGGCTGTATATAACTAGGTGAGCAGTGATGAACCCTGACTGTATATAACTAGGTGAGCAGTGATGTAAAGAAACCCTGGCTGTATATAACTAGGTGAGCAGTAAAGAAACCCTGGCTGTATATAACTAGGTGAGCAGTGATGAACCCTGACTGTATATAACTAGGTGAGCAGTGATGTAAAGAAACCCTGGCTGTATATAACTAGGTGAACAGTGATGAACCCTGGCTGTATATAACTAGATGAGCAGTGATGAACCCTGGCTGTATATAACTAGGTGAGCAGTGATGTAAAGAAACCCTGGCTGTATATAACTAGGTGAACAGTGATGAACCCTGGCTGTATATAACTAGGTGAGCAGTGATGAACCCTGACTGTATATAACTAGGTGAGCAGTGATGTAAAGAAACCCTGGCTGTATATAACTAGGTGAGCAGTGATGAACCCTGACTGTATATAACTAGGTGAGCAATGATGAACCCTGGCTGTATATAACTAGGTGAGCAGTGATGTAAAGAAACCCTGGCTGTATATAACTAGGTGAACAGTGATGAACCCTGGCTGTATATAACTAGATGAGCAGTGATGAACCCTGGCTGTATATAACTAGGTGAGCAGTGATGTAAAGAAACCCTGGCTGTATATAACTAGGTGAACAGTGATGAACCCTGGCTGTATATAACTAGGTGAGCAGTGATGTAAAGAAACCCTGGCTGTATATAACTAGGTGAGCAGTGATGTAAAGAAACCCTGGCTGTATATAACTAGGTGAGCAGTGATGTAAAGAAACCCTGGCTGTATATAACTAGGTGAGCAGTGATGAACCCTGACTGTATATAACTAGGTGAGCAATGATGAACCCTGGCTGTATATAACTAGGTGAGCAGTGATGTAAAGAAACCCTGGCTGTATATAACTAGGTGAACAGTGATGAACCCTGGCTGTATATAACTAGATGAGCAGTGATGAACCCTGGCTGTATATAACTAGGTGAGCAGTGATGTAAAGAAACCCTGGCTGTATATAACTAGGTGAACAGTGATGAACCCTGGCTGTATATAACTAGATGAGCAGTGATGAACCCTGGCTGTATATAACTAGGTGAGCAGTGATGTAAAGAAACCCTGGCTGTATATAACTAGGTGAACAGTGATGAACCCTGGCTGTATATAACTAGGTGAGCAGTGATGTAAAGAAACCCTGGCTGTATATAACTAGGTGAACAGTGATGAACCCTGGCTGTATATAACTAGATGAGCAGTGATGAACCCTGGCTGTATATAACTAGGTGAGCAGTGATGTAAAGAAACCCTGGCTGTATATAACTAGGTGAACAGTGATGAACCCTGGCTGTATATAACTAGATGAGCAGTGATGAACCCTGGCTGTATATAACTAGGTGAGCAGTGATGTAAAGAAACCCTGGCTGTATATAACTAGGTGAACAGTGATGAACCCTGGCTGTATATAACTAGGTGAGCAGTGATGAACCCTGACTGTATATAACTAGGTGAGCAGTGATGTAAAGAAACCCTGGCTGTATATAACTAGGTGAACAGTGATGAACCCTGGCTGTATATAACTAGATGAGCAGTGATGAACCCTGGCTGTATATAACTAGGTGAGCAGTGATGAACCCTGACTGTATATAACTAGGTGAGCAGTGATGTAAAGAATTTTAAACTTTATACATAATATATCTATATCTTCAAGACATAGTCAAATAATATATTGACCAAGAGAAAAAGGAAACTTGACAAATCTTTGCCAACTAAACTACAAGTTTATATTATTTGTAGCTTGGTACAAATGATGTTTGAGAGGTTCTCTACAAAGATGCCTCATTTCATTTTAATCTGGCAAAAAAAGCATAACTACAATGGGATTGCCTGAAAATATAAAAATCTTCTCTGAAACTACAAGTCCCAATGATTTGTTACTAATAGTACATGTATAAATGAAGAATGTCGTCCTCTACGAAGATTCCACATTACATTTAACTTGTGTAAAACACATGGTCATCACCAGCAATTCTTATTTTTAATGGGGGCTCGTCATGGACATGATCATATGGTAGTTGGGTTTACAACTACCTATGCAATCAGTGTCTATCACCACTAAAGTTGTGAGTTCGAATCCCATTCATGGCAAGGTGTACTCGAAACAATAATATGAGATAAAGCTTGTCAGTGACTTGCGGTAGGTCAGTGGCTTTCTCCACCAATAAAACTAACCACTACGATATAACTGAAAATTTGTTGAAAGTGGCATTAAACACCATAACAATAGCCTATTTTTAATGTCTATTCTACAAGAACAAAGATTCCTTATTTCATCATGATCAGGCAAAAATGGTGTTCAAATAAGCATCTTTGGAGTGAGTGAGTGATTGTTGTTTAATGCCAATTCAGCAATTTTTCAGCTATATCATGGTGAGAACAATCTTCAATGAAATGATGATGAGATCTGCTTTGTACTAGACCAACACGTTGAGTTGGATTTTTATAGTGCTAGCTCACTGAAACAACAGTCTGCAAATAGACATGTCGCTCCACTCGGACACATTATCCTGATTACGAGACAACCAGTCTTTACTCTTTCTCCTTAATGCTGCATGCTTAGCGGAGAAGCAACATATACCAATTTTATAGTCTTTGGTTTGACCCGACCGGGGCTCGAACCCACGACTTACCACACTCAAGACGCACGCTAACCATTACACCACTGATACGGTTCAAGTTTCTAGAAGACTGGTTGATATTAACATAGGACTGACAATTTTTCATGGTAAATTAAACTTACAATTTCTACAAAATGACTGAATTTTTTACAATTGACGTAACTGAGGAAACAACTTCAGATAACAAGGTCTATCAATAAATATTATAAGAAATCAATTCATCAAATATTATTTTACTCTTAATGCATAAATCTACATCTTTTTACATAATAAAGTTTTTATTGCACAAAACTACATTTTTTAAATAATAAAATTATATAACCTTCTAAAAAGTACTACACTATTATCTCCTGCTATACAAGTCCTTTAAATTGAAATTTAAATAATTTTGATTAAAACATTTTTTATATACAGTAATATAAATTAGAGGTCTATTTTCTGACATTAAACACCAATCAATCAGTAAATTTTATCATAAAAATGAATAATAAAGTTATCACTAGATTTCAACATTTTGTAACCTTTTGATATTAAAAATATACAAAAAAACATTCTACAGTTGAATCTTGTCAAAGTTGAAAGGATCTAGTTAATACCAAATACAAATTATCTTGTTAAAATATAATGAATAATCTTGATCATAATTTGATTTGAGACAGAAAAAGATTTGACTAAATGGATTCAATGTAAACATGAATAAAAATATCTAGTCAAACCTGTCTATGCAGTCACCTCTATTAAGCAGTCACCTGTATTAAAAGGTCATCTTTTACTTGTTGTCATAGAAAATTTCATATGAATTGAACCTCTTTTAAGAGGTCACCTCTTAATACAGGTTTGATTGTATATTACAAATTAAACATAATTAAGTTAGCACCACTCAATATAAAATATGGAAGACCTAAGATTCTATCATTACATTTTATTACTTTGTTGAATAAGCTGCACAATAAATATACAATATACGTACATTGTCGGTAAATATAAAATTTATTTGTACGAGCTTTAGAAACAGGCAGAATAGCGAGCCTTTGGCGAGCTTTTCAGGCCTGTTTCGCAGTGAGTACAAATGAATTTTATATTTAACGACAATGTACGTATATTGTGTTTATCCTGCAATGTAAAAAAAGTCAGAAAACTTGTCAGATTTAAACAAAAAGGACAGAAACAAGCGTCATTCCTCACCTTGCATAAATGTTGTCAGGGGTGTCTTCTTCATGGTCCGCGCTACATTAGTACCAGTTTCATACTTGTCTGCACCCTCCGCTGTACATAGCTACAGGGTACCAGGAAAGTTTATTCGTAGACTGAAAAGTTTATTCGTCTAGTACGAATAAAGCAAAAATTTATTCGTATAGCATATTTGTACAGGTAAATTATGGTAATTTTGTGGAATGATAAGTTTTGACAGTACACATGTACTTCTATTACCTCCCAAATAAACAGATCATGGAAGTTTTGTATAAAAAATAGATCACTCTTTCAACCAGTCCAGCAAGCTTGGGGTGTAATATGTGATTATTATGTCAGCCCCAGCTCTCCTCATACTTGTCAGAACTTCTAGAAGTGTGGTCTTCAGATTAAAGGCTCCAGCTTGCGCTCCATGGTACAGCATGGCATACTCTCCAGAGACTTGGTAGATTGCCAGAGGGTGGGAGGGATACTGTAAAATAAAGTAACACTATGAAGGGTGTTTACAACATGGCATACTCTCCAGAGACTTGGTAGATTGCCAGGGGTGGGAGGGATACTGTAAAATAAAGTAACACTATGAAGGGTGTTTACAACATGGCATACTCTCCAGACACTTGGTAGATTGCCAGAGGGTGGGAGGGATACTGTAAAATAAAGTAACACTATGAAGGGTGTTTACAACATGGCATACTCTCCAGACACTTGGTAGATTGCCAGGGGTGGGAGGGATACTGTAAAATAAAGTAACACTATGAAGGGTGTTTACAATATGGCATACTCTCCAGACACTTGGTAGATTGCCAGAGGGTGGGAGGGATACTGTAAAATAAAGTAACACTATGAAGGGTGTTTACAACATGGCATACTCTCCAGAGACTTCGTAGATTGCCAGAGGGTGGGAGGGATACTGTAAAATAAAGTAACACTATGAAGGGTGTTTACAATATGGCATACTCTCCAGACACTTGGTAGATTGCCAGAGGGTGGGAGGGATACTGTAAAATAAAGTAACACTATGAAGGGTGTTTACAACATGGCATACTCTCCAGAGACTTGGTAGATTGCCAGAGGGTGGGAGGGATACTGTAAAATAAAGTAACACTATGAAGGGTGTTTACAACATGGCATACTCTCCAGAGACTTGGTAGATTGCCAGAGGGTGGGAGGGATACTGTAAAATAAAGTAACACTATGAAGGGTGTTTACAACATGGCATACTCTCCAGAGACTTGGTAGATTGCCAGAGGGTGGGAGGGATACTGTAAAATAAAGTAACACTATGAAGGGTGTTTACAACATGGCATACTCTCCAGACACTTGGTAGATTGCCAGGGGTGGGAGGGATACTGTAAAATAAAGTAACACTATGAAGGGTGTTTACAACATGGCATACTCTCCAGAGACTTGGTAGATTGCCAGAGGGTGGGAGGGATACTGTAAAATAAAGTAACACTATGAAGGGTGTTTACAACAAGGCATACTCTCCAGAGACTTGGTAGATTGCCAGAGGGTGGGAGGGATACTGTAAAATAAAGTAACACTATGAAGGGTGTTTACAACATAGCATACTCTCCAGACACTTGGTAGATTGCCAGAGGGTGGGAGGGATACTGTAAAATAAAGTAACACTATGAAGGGTGTTTACAACATGGCATACTCTCCAGACACTTGGTAGATTGCCAGAGGGTGGGAGGGATACTGTAAAATAAAGTAACACTATGAAGGGTGTTTACAACATGGCATACTCTCCAGAGACTTGGTAGATTGCCAGAGGGTGGGAGGGATACTGTAAAATAAAGTAACACTATGAAGGGTGTTTACAACATGGCATACTCTCCAGAGACTTGGTAGATTGCCAGGGGTGGGAGGGATACTGTAAAATAAAGTAACACTATGAAGGGTGTTTACAACATGGCATACTCTCCAGAGACTTGGTAGATTGCTAGAGGGTGGGAGGGATACTGTAAAATAAAGTAACACTATGAAGGGTGTTTACAACATGGCATACTCTCCAGACACTTGGTAGATTGCCAGAGGGTGGGAGGGATACTGTAAAATAAAGTAACACTATGAAGGGTGTTTACAACATGGCATACTCTCCAGAGACTTGGTAGATTGCTAGAGGGTGGGAGGGATACTGTAAAATAAAGTAACACTATGAAGGGTGTTTACAACATGGCATACTCTCCAGAGACTTGGTAGATTGCCAGGGGTGGGAGGGATACTGTAAAATAAAGTAACACTATGAAGGGTGTTTACAACATGGCATACTCTCCAGAGACTTGGTAGATTGCCAGGGGTGGGAGGGATACTGTAAAATAAAGTCACACTATGAAGGGTGTTTACAACATGGCATACTCTCCAGACACTTGGTAGATTGCCAGAGGGTGGGAGGGATAGTGTAAAATAAAGTAACACTATGAAGGGTGTTTACAACATGGCATACTCTCCAGACACTTGGTAGATTGCCAGAGGGTGGGAGGGATACTGTAAAATAAAGTAACACTATGAAGGGTGTTTACAACATGGCATACTCTCCAGAGACTTGGTAGATTGCCAGAGGGTGGGAGGGATACTGTAAAATAAAGTAACACTATGAAGGGTGTTTACAACATGGCATACTCTCCAGACACTTGGTAGATTGCCAGAGGGTGGGAGGGATACTGTAAAATAAAGTAACACTATGAAGGGTGTTTACAACATGGCATACTCTCCAGAGACTTGGTAGATTGCCAGGGGTGGGAGGGATACTGTAAAATAAAGTAACACTATGAAGGGTGTTTACAACATGGCATACTCTCCAGAGACTTGGTAGATTGCCAGAGGGTGGGAGGGATACTGTAAAATAAAGTAACACTATGAAGGGTGTTTACAACATGGCATACTCTCCAGAGACTTGGTAGATTGCTAGAGGGTGGGAGGGATACTGTAAAATAAAGTAACACTATGAAGGGTGTTTACAACATGGCATACTCTCCAGAGACTTGGTAGATTGCCAGGGGTGGGAGGGATACTGTAAAATAAAGTAACACTATGAAGGGTGTTTACAACATGGCATACTCTCCAGACACTTGGTAGATTGCCAGGGGTGGGAGGGATACTGTAAAATAAAGTAACACTATGAAGGGTGTTTACAACATGGCATACTCTCCAGAGACTTGGTAGATTGCCAGAGGGTGGGAGGGATACTGTAAAATAAAGTAACACTATGAAGGGTGTTTACAACATGGCATACTCTCCAGACACTTGGTAGATTGCCAGGGGTGGGAGGGATACTGTAAAATAAAGTAACACTATGAAGGGTGTTTACAACATGGCATACTCTCCAGACACTTGGTAGATTGCCAGGGGTGGGAGGGATACTGTAAAATAAAGTAACACTATGAAGGGTGTTTACAACATGGCATACTCTCCAGAGACTTGGTAGATTGCCAGGGGTGGGAGGGATACTGTAAAATAAAGTAACACTATGAAGGGTGTTTACAACATGGCATACTCTCCAGAGACTTGGTAGATTGCCAGGGGTGGGAGGGATACTGTAAAATAAAGTAACACTATGAAGGGTGTTTACAACATGGCATACTCTCCAGAGACTTGGTAGATTGCCAGAGGGTGGGAGGGATACTGTAAAATAAAGTAACACTATGAAGGGTGTTTACAACATGGCATACTCTCCAGAGACTTGGTAGATTGCCAGAGGGTGGGAGGGATACTGTAAAATAAAGTAACACTATGAAGGGTGTTTACAACATGGCATACTCTCCAGAGACTTGGTAGATTGCCAGAGGGTGGGAGGGATACTGTAAAATAAAGTAACACTATGAAGGGTGTTTACAACATGGCATACTCTCCAGACACTTGGTAGATTGCCAGGGGTGGGAGGGATACTGTAAAATAAAGTAACACTATGAAGGGTGTTTACAACATGGCATACTCTCCAGACACTTGGTAGATTGCCAGAGGGTGGGAGGGATACTGTAAAATAAAGTAACACTATGAAGGGTGTTTACAACATGGCATACTCTCCAGAGACTTGGTAGATTGCCAGAGGGTGGGAGGGATACTGTAAAATAAAGTAACACTATGAAGGGTGTTTACAACATGGCATACTCTCCAGAGACTTGGTAGATTGCCAGGGGTGGGAGGGATACTGTAAAATAAAGTAACACTATGAAGGGTGTTTACAACATGGCATACTCTCCAGAGACTTGGTAGATTGCTAGAGGGTGGGAGGGATACTGTAAAATAAAGTAACACTATGAAGGGTGTTTACAACATGGCATACTCTCCAGACACTTGGTAGATTGCCAGAGGGTGGGAGGGATACTGTAAAATAAAGTAACACTATGAAGGGTGTTTACAACATGGCATACTCTCCAGAGACTTGGTAGATTGCTAGAGGGTGGGAGGGATACTGTAAAATAAAGTAACACTATGAAGGGTGTTTACAACATGGCATACTCTCCAGAGACTTGGTAGATTGCCAGGGGTGGGAGGGATACTGTAAAATAAAGTCACACTATGAAGGGTGTTTACAACATGGCATACTCTCCAGAGACTTGGTAGATTGCCAGGGGTGGGAGGGATACTGTAAAATAAAGTCACACTATGAAGGGTGTTTACAACATGGCATACTCTCCAGACACTTGGTAGATTGCCAGAGGGTGGGAGGGATAGTGTAAAATAAAGTAACACTATGAAGGGTGTTTACAACATGGCATACTCTCCAGACACTTGGTAGATTGCCAGAGGGTGGGAGGGATACTGTAAAATAAAGTAACACTATGAAGGGTGTTTACAACATGGCATACTCTCCAGAGACTTGGTAGATTGCCAGAGGGTGGGAGGGATACTGTAAAATAAAGTAACACTATGAAGGGTGTTTACAACATGGCATACTCTCCAGACACTTGGTAGATTGCCAGAGGGTGGGAGGGATACTGTAAAATAAAGTAACACTATGAAGGGTGTTTACAACATGGCATACTCTCCAGAGACTTGGTAGATTGCCAGGGGTGGGAGGGATACTGTAAAATAAAGTAACACTATGAAGGGTGTTTACAACATGGCATACTCTCCAGAGACTTGGTAGATTGCCAGAGGGTGGGAGGGATACTGTAAAATAAAGTAACACTATGAAGGGTGTTTACAACATGGCATACTCTCCAGAGACTTGGTAGATTGCTAGAGGGTGGGAGGGATACTGTAAAATAAAGTAACACTATGAAGGGTGTTTACAACATGGCATACTCTCCAGAGACTTGGTAGATTGCCAGGGGTGGGAGGGATACTGTAAAATAAAGTAACACTATGAAGGGTGTTTACAACATGGCATACTCTCCAGACACTTGGTAGATTGCCAGGGGTGGGAGGGATACTGTAAAATAAAGTAACACTATGAAGGGTGTTTACAACATGGCATACTCTCCAGAGACTTGGTAGATTGCCAGAGGGTGGGAGGGATACTGTAAAATAAAGTAACACTATGAAGGGTGTTTACAACATGGCATACTCTCCAGACACTTGGTAGATTGCCAGGGGTGGGAGGGATACTGTAAAATAAAGTAACACTATGAAGGGTGTTTACAACATGGCATACTCTCCAGACACTTGGTAGATTGCCAGGGGTGGGAGGGATACTGTAAAATAAAGTAACACTATGAAGGGTGTTTACAACATGGCATACTCTCCAGAGACTTGGTAGATTGCCAGGGGTGGGAGGGATACTGTAAAATAAAGTAACACTATGAAGGGTGTTTACAACATGGCATACTCTCCAGAGACTTGGTAGATTGCCAGGGGTGGGAGGGATACTGTAAAATAAAGTAACACTATGAAGGGTGTTTACAACATGGCATACTCTCCAGAGACTTGGTAGATTGCCAGAGGGTGGGAGGGATACTGTAAAATAAAGTAACACTATGAAGGGTGTTTACAACATGGCATACTCTCCAGAGACTTGGTAGATTGCCAGAGGGTGGGAGGGATACTGTAAAATAAAGTAACACTATGAAGGGTGTTTACAACATGGCATACTCTCCAGAGACTTGGTAGATTGCCAGAGGGTGGGAGGGATACTGTAAAATAAAGTAACACTATGAAGGGTGTTTACAACATGGCATACTCTCCAGACACTTGGTAGATTGCCAGGGGTGGGAGGGATACTGTAAAATAAAGTAACACTATGAAGGGTGTTTACAACATGGCATACTCTCCAGACACTTGGTAGATTGCCAGAGGGTGGGAGGGATACTGTAAAATAAAGTAACACTATGAAGGGTGTTTACAACATGGCATACTCTCCAGAGACTTGGTAGATTGCCAGAGGGTGGGAGGGATACTGTAAAATAAAGTAACACTATGAAGGGTGTTTACAACATGGCATACTCTCCAGAGACTTGGTAGATTGCCAGGGGTGGGAGGGATACTGTAAAATAAAGTAACACTATGAAGGGTGTTTACAACATGGCATACTCTCCAGAGACTTGGTAGATTGCTAGAGGGTGGGAGGGATACTGTAAAATAAAGTAACACTATGAAGGGTGTTTACAACATGGCATACTCTCCAGACACTTGGTAGATTGCCAGAGGGTGGGAGGGATACTGTAAAATAAAGTAACACTATGAAGGGTGTTTACAACATGGCATACTCTCCAGAGACTTGGTAGATTGCTAGAGGGTGGGAGGGATACTGTAAAATAAAGTAACACTATGAAGGGTGTTTACAACATGGCATACTCTCCAGAGACTTGGTAGATTGCCAGGGGTGGGAGGGATACTGTAAAATAAAGTAACACTATGAAGGGTGTTTACAACATGGCATACTCTCCAGAGACTTGGTAGATTGCCAGGGGTGGGAGGGATACTGTAAAATAAAGTCACACTATGAAGGGTGTTTACAACATGGCATACTCTCCAGACACTTGGTAGATTGCCAGAGGGTGGGAGGGATAGTGTAAAATAAAGTAACACTATGAAGGGTGTTTACAACATGGCATACTCTCCAGACACTTGGTAGATTGCCAGAGGGTGGGAGGGATACTGTAAAATAAAGTAACACTATGAAGGGTGTTTACAACATGGCATACTCTCCAGAGACTTGGTAGATTGCCAGAGGGTGGGAGGGATACTGTAAAATAAAGTAACACTATGAAGGGTGTTTACAACATGGCATACTCTCCAGACACTTGGTAGATTGCCAGAGGGTGGGAGGGATACTGTAAAATAAAGTAACACTATGAAGGGTGTTTACAACATGGCATACTCTCCAGAGACTTGGTAGATTGCCAGGGGTGGGAGGGATACTGTAAAATAAAGTAACACTATGAAGGGTGTTTACAACATGGCATACTCTCCAGAGACTTGGTAGATTGCCAGAGGGTGGGAGGGATACTGTAAAATAAAGTAACACTATGAAGGGTGTTTACAACATGGCATACTCTCCAGAGACTTGGTAGATTGCTAGAGGGTGGGAGGGATACTGTAAAATAAAGTAACACTATGAAGGGTGTTTACAACATGGCATACTCTCCAGAGACTTGGTAGATTGCCAGGGGTGGGAGGGATACTGTAAAATAAAGTAACACTATGAAGGGTGTTTACAACATGGCATACTCTCCAGACACTTGGTAGATTGCCAGGGGTGGGAGGGATACTGTAAAATAAAGTAACACTATGAAGGGTGTTTACAACATGGCATACTCTCCAGAGACTTGGTAGATTGCCAGAGGGTGGGAGGGATACTGTAAAATAAAGTAACACTATGAAGGGTGTTTACAACATGGCATACTCTCCAGACACTTGGTAGATTGCCAGGGGTGGGAGGGATACTGTAAAATAAAGTAACACTATGAAGGGTGTTTACAACATGGCATACTCTCCAGACACTTGGTAGATTGCCAGGGGTGGGAGGGATACTGTAAAATAAAGTAACACTATGAAGGGTGTTTACAACATGGCATACTCTCCAGAGACTTGGTAGATTGCCAGGGGTGGGAGGGATACTGTAAAATAAAGTAACACTATGAAGGGTGTTTACAACATGGCATACTCTCCAGAGACTTGGTAGATTGCCAGGGGTGGGAGGGATACTGTAAAATAAAGTAACACTATGAAGGGTGTTTACAACATGGCATACTCTCCAGAGACTTGGTAGATTGCCAGAGGGTGGGAGGGATACTGTAAAATAAAGTAACACTATGAAGGGTGTTTACAACATGGCATACTCTCCAGAGACTTGGTAGATTGCCAGAGGGTGGGAGGGATACTGTAAAATAAAGTAACACTATGAAGGGTGTTTACAACATGGCATACTCTCCAGAGACTTGGTAGATTGCCAGAGGGTGGGAGGGATACTGTAAAATAAAGTAACACTATGAAGGGTGTTTACAACATGGCATACTCTCCAGACACTTGGTAGATTGCCAGGGGTGGGAGGGATACTGTAAAATAAAGTAACACTATGAAGGGTGTTTACAACATGGCATACTCTCCAGACACTTGGTAGATTGCCAGGGGTGGGAGGGATACTGTAAAATAAAGTAACACTATGAAGGGTGTTTACAACATGGCATACTCTCCAGAGACTTGGTAGATTGCCAGAGGGTGGGAGGGATACTGTAAAATAAAGTAACACTATGAAGGGTGTTTACAACATGGCATACTCTCCAGAGACTTGGTAGATTGCCAGAGGGTGGGAGGGATACTGTAAAATAAAGTAACACTATGAAGGGTGTTTACAACATGGCATACTCTCCAGACACTTGGTAGATTGCCAGAGGGTGGGAGGGATACTGTAAAATAAAGTAACACTATGAAGGGTGTTTACAACATGGCATACTCTCCAGATACTTGGTAGATTGCCAGGGGTGGGAGGGATACTGTAAAATAAAGTAACACTATGAAGGGTGTTTACAACATGGCATACTCTCCAGAGACTTGGTAGATTGCCAGAGGGTGGGAGGGATACTGTAAAATAAAGTAACACTATGAAGGGTGTTTACAACATGGCATACTCTCCAGACACTTGGTAGATTGCCAGGGGTGGGAGGGATACTGTAAAATAAAGTAACACTATGAAGGGTGTTTACAACATGGCATACTCTCCAGACACTTGGTAGATTGCCAGGGGTGGGAGGGATACTGTAAAATAAAGTAACACTATGAAGGGTGTTTACAACATGGCATACTCTCCAGAGACTTGGTAGATTGCCAGGGGTGGGAGGGATACTGTAAAATAAAGTAACACTATGAAGGGTGTTTACAACATGGCATACTCTCCAGACACTTGGTAGATTGCCAGGGGTGGGAGGGATACTGTAAAATAAAGTAACACTATGAAGGGTGTTTACAACATGGCATACTCTCCAGAGACTTGGTAGATTGCCAGGGGTGGGAGGGATACTGTAAAATAAAGTAACACTATGAAGGGTGTTTACAACATGGCATACTCTCCAGAGACTTGGTAGATTGCCAGGGGTGGGAAGGGATACTGTAAAATAAAGTAACACTATGAAGGGTGTTTACAACATGGCATACTCTCCAGAGACTTGGTAGATTGCCAGAGGGTGGGAGGGATACTGTAAAATAAAGTAACACTATGAAGGGTGTTTACAACATGGCATACTCTCCAGAGACTTGGTAGATTGCCAGAGGGTGGGAGGGATACTGTAAAATAAAGTAACACTATGAAGGGTGTTTACAACAAGGCATACTCTCCAGAGACTTGGTAGATTGCCAGAGGGTGGGAGGGATACTGTAAAATAAAGTAACACTATGAAGGGTGTTTACAACATAGCATACTCTCCAGACACTTGGTAGATTGCCAGAGGGTGGGAGGGATACTGTAAAATAAAGTAACACTATGAAGGGTGTTTACAACATGGCATACTCTCCAGACACTTGGTAGATTGCCAGAGGGTGGGAGGGATACTGTAAAATAAAGTAACACTATGAAGGGTGTTTACAACATGGCATACTCTCCAGAGACTTGGTAGATTGCCAGAGGGTGGGAGGGATACTGTAAAATAAAGTAACACTATGAAGGGTGTTTACAACATGGCATACTCTCCAGAGACTTGGTAGATTGCCAGGGGTGGGAGGGATACTGTAAAATAAAGTAACACTATGAAGGGTGTTTACAACATGGCATACTCTCCAGAGACTTGGTAGATTGCTAGAGGGTGGGAGGGATACTGTAAAATAAAGTAACACTATGAAGGGTGTTTACAACATGGCATACTCTCCAGACACTTGGTAGATTGCCAGAGGGTGGGAGGGATACTGTAAAATAAAGTAACACTATGAAGGGTGTTTACAACATGGCATACTCTCCAGAGACTTGGTAGATTGCTAGAGGGTGGGAGGGATACTGTAAAATAAAGTACACTATGAAGGGTGTTTACAACATGCATGTTTACAACAAGGCATACTCTCCAGAGACTTGGTAGATTGCCAGAGGGTGGGAGGGATACTGTAAAATAAAGTAACACTATGAAGGGTGTTTACAACATGGCATACTCTCCAGAGACTTGGTAGATTGCCAGAGGGTGGGAGGGATACTGTAAAATAAAGTAACACCTATGAAGGGTGTTTACAACAAGGCATACTCTCCAGACACTTGGTAGATTGCCAGAGGGTGGGAGGGATACTGTAAAATAAAGTAACACTATGAAGGGTGTTTACAACATGGCATACTCTCCAGAGACTTGGTAGATTGCCAGAGGGTGGGAGGGATACTGTAAAATAAAGTAACACTATGAAGGGTGTTTACAACATGGCATACTCTCCAGACACTTGGTAGATTGCCAGGGGTGGGAGGGATACTGTAAAATAAAGTAACACTATGAAGGGTGTTTACAACATGGCATACTCTCCAGAGACTTGGTAGATTGCCAGAGGGTGGGAGGGATACTGTAAAATAAAGTAACACTATGAAGGGTGTTTACAACAAGGCATACTCTCCAGAGACTTGGTAGATTGCCAGAGGGTGGGAGGGATACTGTAAAATAAAGTAACACTATGAAGGGTGTTTACAACATGGCATACTCTCCAGAGACTTGGTAGATTGCCAGAGGATGGGAGGGATACTGTAAAATAAAGTAACACTATGAAGGGTGTTTACAACATGGCATACTCTCCAGAGACTTGGTAGATTGCCAGAGGGTGGGAGGGATACTGTAAAATAAAGTAACACTATGAAGGGTGTTTACAACAAGGCATACTCTCCAGACACTTGGTAGATTGCCAGAGGGTGGGAGGTATACTGTAAAATAAAGTAACACTATGAAGGGTGTTTACAACATGGCATACTCTCCAGACACTTGGTAGATTGCCAGAGGGTGGGAGGGATACTGTAAAATAAAGTAACACTATGAAGGGTGTTTACAACATGGCATACTCTCCAGAGACTTGGTAGATTGCCAGAGGGTGGGAGGGATACTGTAAAATAAAGTAACACTATGAAGGGTGTTTACAACATGGCATACTCTCCAGAGACTTGGTAGATTGCCAGAGGGTGGGAGGGATACTGTAAAATAAAGTAACACTATGAAGGGTGTTTACAACATGGCATACTCTCCAGAGACTTGGTAGATTGCTAGAGGGTGGGAGGGATACTGTAAAATAAAGTAACACTATGAAGGGTGTTTACAACATGGCATACTCTCCAGAGACTTGGTAGATTGCCAGGGGTGGGAGGGATACTGTAAAATAAAGTAACACTATGAAGGGTGTTTACAACATGGCATACTCTCCAGAGACTTGGTAGATTGCCAGGGGTGGGAGGGATACTGTAAAATAAAGTAACACTATGAAGGGTGTTTACAACATGGCATACTCTCCAGACACTTGGTAGATTGCCAGAGGGTGGGAGGGATACTGTAAAATAAAGTAACACTATGAAGGGTGTTTACAACATGGCATACTCTCCAGAGACTTGGTAGATTGCCAGAGGGTGGGAGGGATACTGTAAAATAAAGTAACACTATGAAGGGTGTTTACAACAAGGCATACTCTCCAGACACTTGGTAGATTGCCAGAGGGTGGGAGGGATACTGTAAAATAAAGTAACACTATGAAGGGTGTTTACAACATGGCATACTCTCCAGAGACTTGGTAGATTGCCAGAGGGTGGGAGGGATACTGTAAAATAAAGTAACACTATGAAGGGTGTTTACAACAAGGCATACTCTCCAGAGACTTGGTAGATTGCCAGAGGGTGGGAGGGATACTGTAAAATAAAGTAACACTATGAAGGGTGTTTACAACATGGCATACTCTCCAGAGACTTGGTAGATTGCCAGAGGGTGGGAGGGATACTGTAAAATAAAGTAACACTATGAAGGGTGTTTACAACATGGCATACTCTCCAGACACTTGGTAGATTGCCAGGGGTGGGAGGGATACTGTAAAATAAAGTAACACTATGAAGGGTGTTTACAACAAGGCATACTCTCCAGACACTTGGTAGATTGCCAGAGGGTGGGAGGGATACTGTAAAATAAAGTAACACTATGAAGGGTGTTTACAACATGGCATACTCTCCAGACACTTGGTAGATTGCCAGGGGTGGGAGGGATACTGTAAAATAAAGTAACACTATGAAGGGTGTTTACAACATGGCATACTCTCCAGACACTTGGTAGATTGCCAGAGGGTGGGAGGGATACTGTAAAATAAAGTAACACTATGAAGGGTGTTTACAACATGGCATACTCTCCAGAGACTTGGTAGATTGCCAGAGGGTGGGAGGGATACTGTAAAATAAAGTAACACTATGAAGGGTGTTTACAACATGGCATACTCTCCAGACACTTGGTAGATTGCCAGAAGGTGGGAGGGATACTGTAAAATAAAGTAACACTATGAAGGGTGTTTACAACAAGGCATACTCTCCAGACACTTGGTAGATTGCCAGAGGGTGGGAGGGATACTGTAAAATAAAGTAACACTATGAAGGGTGTTTACAACATGGCATACTCTCCAGAGACTTGGTAGATTGCCAGAGGGTGGGAGGGATACTGTAAAATAAAGTAACACTATGAAGGGTGTTTACAACATGGCATACTCTCCAGACACTTGGTAGATTGCCAGAGGGTGGGAGGGATACTGTAAAATAAAGTAACACTATGAAGGGTGTTTACAACATGGCATACTCTCCAGAGACTTGGTAGATTGCCAGAGGGTGGGAGGGATACTGTAAAATAAAGTAACACTATGAAGGGTGTTTACAACAAGGCATACTCTCCAGAGACTTGGTAGATTGCCAGAGGGTGGGAGGGATACTGTAAAATAAAGTAACACTATGAAGGGTGTTTACAACATGGCATACTCTCCAGAGACTTGGTAGATTGCCAGAGGGTGGGAGGGATACTGTAAAATAAAGTAACACTATGAAGGGTGTTTACAACATGGCATACTCTCCAGAGACTTGGTAGATTGCCAGAGGGTGGGAGGGATACTGTAAAATAAAGTAACACTATGAAGGGTGTTTACAACATGGCATACTCTCCAGAGACTTGGTAGATTGCCAGAGGGTGGGAGGGATACTGTAAAATAAAGTAACACTATGAAGGGTGTTTACAACATGGCATACTCTCCAGAGACTTGGTAGATTGCCAGAGGGTGGGAGGGATACTGTAAAATAAAGTAACACTATGAAGGGTGTTTACAACATGGCATACTCTCCAGAGACTTGGTAGATTGCCAGAGGGTGGGAGGGATACTGTAAAATAAAGTAACACTATGAAGGGTGTTTACAACATGGCATACTCTCCAGAGACTTGGTAGATTGCCAGAGGGTGGGAGGGATACTGTAAAATAAAGTAACACTATGAAGGGTGTTTACAACATGGCATACTCTCCAGAGACTTGGTAGATTGCCAGAGGGTGGGAGGGATACTGTAAAATAAAGTAACACTATGAAGGGTGTTTACAACATGGCATACTCTCCAGAGACTTGGTAGATTGCCAGAGGGTGGGAGGGATACTGTAAAATAAAGTAACACTATGAAGGGTGTTTACAACATGGCATACTCTCCAGAGACTTGGTAGATTGCCAGGGGTGGGAGGGATACTGTAAAATAAAGTAACACTATGAAGGGTGTTTACAACATGGCATACTCTCCAGACACTTGGTAGATTGCCAGAGGGTGGAGGGATACTGTA